>JBBMOL010000095.1:2378186-3084446 GCA_037954665.1 Laguncularia racemosa | reverse complement strand
TTTTACACTTTAATGACTTGTTTGAATTTCAAATTCTAATACTCACTATCCTTTTTCTTGCCTTGGCTTTTCTCCACTTAAATACACAATTGGTAGCAAGGAAACACATACACAACACACCATTCACCGCCACACAAATTCTCCTTATGCTCATGGCTCATAATGTTTCACGCCACCAACAACAAGTAGCTTGACAACATATACAACAACCAATACCAAATGTACACACTCTTCACTAAGTTTACAAAAAAAATATGCAACACTACATACAATCCTCCTTAAGCTATGGTACACTTCCCACTTCCACAAACTACAACCAAAACTGCAACTTCAATGCAAAATAAGGTAGCTCACTTTCAAATTCAAAAAGGAGTTCAATAAGTGCAAGATTCCACAAATGGTAAGAAGCTATTTCAAATTCAAATGATACACAATTAAACAATGACTTAATGTGTGTTTTGAAATTTCAAATTGGCTTCTTAATTCACACTTCAATTTTGAAAATTTCAAATCTAAAATCACAATTTGCTACTCCTCACTTCCGAAAATACACTACACAATTCACACTTCTTCAATTGATCACAAAGGATCAACACTCTTACTCTTCACTTCCACTTCAAGATCACTTAACACTACTTCACACATACAACAATTCACACTGTTACTCACACTTACACACACACACACACACACACACACAATAAGTCACACCACCACTCACACTACACACACACAGTACACTCCTACAAGCAACAATAATATTACTTCCAGTGTATCACTTCCTTGCCTTAACACACACAACACTTCTTATTGAATTCCCTTACACCAAACCTCACAACAAAGGCAACAACAACAATTCAAATAATTCCACTAAATGCCACCTTCTCCATAAAAGGTAAGACATATCAAATTCAAACAACAATCTTTAATGCTACTTAATAACTACTTCAAGTTAATGGATGTTTGAATTTCAAATGTTTTCCTATTCTTCACATAATTTCAAATTTGCAATTTACACCCAACAATGCTCAATTCCAAAATCATACAAGGATCACACTTCCCCTTTTACCAAAATTATTGTATTTCCAATTCTATAACAAACACTAGGAAATACACTTCTTATTTTTCCTTCAAAGTTCTCGATAACAAGATGATAAAGTAATCATAATTGCTCTACATCTACAACAACAAGCAGCAATTATAACTCCTCAACAACATAATTAAACAACTCAATCTCCACTTCACAATTTTGGATCAAGATGTTAAGAACCCTAAATTCTGAAATCTCAATTGCAAAATCCCTCCTCTTAAACCATAAGCTTTGATACCAAAAGATGATGTGCCTAAAACCAAGTTCTAAATGGCATCAAATCTCAATACTACTAACTAATTCTTCAATTAGGACGTGATCAATAAGTATCTAACTGTGATTGCTCTTGATAGGAATTAGAATCCATCAAGACCTATCATTAGGGCAAGAGCCAAATGATTTCAAATCTTGGCGATGAGAGCCCATTTTGAGCACATCGACCCCGGAATTATTTGTTTACTAACCTCTTTTCTCCTATTTATGTATTGTATATTCCAACAAGCACACTTATCATGCTTTATAGGGCGATGGACAAACTCACTAAGACTTAGCTTATGCGTTATCCATGGACCGACCTAAACCAGCGATGAGCTGAGATGACGAATCTTATGGAAGTACTAACATGATGAAGACTATTTTCATTTGTAATTATTATTTACTTAGACTATTTATGTTGTAATATTTTTTGGGATACTTTCATTTGCTTGTAATTGTCTTTTAGGACTGGCCACCTTAAAAGTGGCATAGTTGTAATTTTGTAAACTTTTTAACCATAAAGAGAGTAAGTATAGATACTTGCTTAAGTAGGGTTTTGAGAGGGTAGCCAAAATTTTCAGAAATAGAAAACACTTCACGTGTGAGGTTAGGGTTTTTCCTAAAATCCAAATTACTCTTATCAATTTCAATACCAAGAATTGAAATTGTAGCGAGTTACAACAAAGAGAAATTGTGAGTAATATCAATTCATTTTTGTTGTGTTTCCTTTTCATCACTAGTGAGTTATATCTAAGGTTGATTAGGAGTGTTATTGGGTAGATTTTGATTTCAATTGTAATCATTTTATCTTGTTATAAGATTGATTGGTTTTGACATTAGTTCTAACCATCAATTTTGCTTCATTTGAATCATGGATCATTTTATTGGGAAAGGGGATCTCAGATTGGTTCATGTTGTTTTTGTTGAATTCACGTGGCATTCAAGTTTGTTTAGTGTTGTTTTAAAGAATTTGATCATTTTGGATTATTAATTTGTAAGTTATAGCATTTGGATCTACTTGCACTCTAATAGGAATCATGCCATTTCTAGTAGTTTTGAAAAAAATTTGAACTAGTCATTAAGGTTCACAAATTGGTTCATTTGCATGTGCTTAATCTTGATTTTAGGCACATCATTATTTGGTATCAGAGCTAAACATATTTGGTTCATTTCAATCTTGATCACGTGGTATTGAGGAATTGGTTATAAACATTGAGATTTGATGCCATTGTTCATGTGATTGGAAGCTAGTTTGATTGACATTGTCTAATTGTCTTTCAAATTGGTTTTGCATGTACTTAAACCCCTTCTTAAGCACATCAAATCTGATACCAAAGGATGATGTGCCTAAAAGGGGTTTAAGCACATGTAATTGGATCAATTACAATCCTCAAATGACTAGTCCAATTTCGATACAAAAAGTTACAAGAATTGCGTGAACCCTAATGGTGTAAGATAAACCGAGTGCTATAATTTTCAAGGAAACAAAACCACAATGATGAAATCCTCAATTGAAACACTAAACATACTTAAAATCCCACAAGATTATTACACAAAAACAACAAGAACAAAGTCATGATCCACTTTCCCAAAAAAGCCAACCCACAATTCAAAATGAAGTAAAAATTGCTGGTAAAAATAAGTGCTAAAACCAATCAATCTTATAACAAAATAAAATGATTACAAATACAATCAATTATGACCAAGAACAATCCAATTCAACCCTAGATATAACTCACTTGTGATGAAAAGGAAATTACAACAAAGAGAACTTGATATTACTCGCAAATTCACTTTGAGGCCACTTGCCACAATCTCAATTTTAGGATTGAAATTGTTAAGAGCAATTTTGGAATTAGGAAACCCTAACCCTCAACACGTGAAGTGTTTATTTTTTTGAAAATTATCAAAAGTCCCTTAAAACCCTACTTAAGCAAATATTTATACTTGCTCCCTTTAGGGTTAAAATGTTTACAAAATTACAACTATGCCACTTTAGGGTATCCGATCCTAAAAGCAACAATTACAACCCAATAAAAGCATCCTAAGAAAAAACACTTACAACTTAAATAGTACAAAGAAATAAATTACAAGTTAAAATAGTCTTCAACATGCTAGCTCTTCAATAGGATTCATCGGCTCAGCTCATCGCTGGTCTAGGTCGGTCTACGGATAACCCACAAGCTGAGTCTGAGTGAGTTTGTCTATTGCCCTATAAAGCCTGATAAGTGTGCTTGTTGGAATATAAAATACATGAGCAATAGAAAAGAGGTTAGTAAACAAAGAATTCCAAAGTTGATTTGCTAAAAAAGGACCCTCATTGCAAAGATTTGAAATCCTTTAGCTCTTACCCTAATGATAGGTCTTGTTGAATTTTGATTCCTATCACTCTGTCTGGTCGTTGGTTTATAGATGGCAGGAGATACTATACATGATTTTAGTACCCAGTCTTCTCTATAGTGTCTTCCAATAGAAATTAAGAAATTTAGTGTCTCTATTAGACACTATATAATGTGGAACACCATGTAATTTGACAATTTCTTGTAGAAAAATGTTAGCAATAAAAAGAGCATTATCTTTTTTGTGACAGGGCACAAAATGGGACATTTTGCTAAATCTAACAACCACCATGATAGAATCCTTTCCTCTTTGCGTCCTAAGCAGCCCCAACACAAAATCTATACTAATATTAGTCTAGGGTTTGGTAGGTATAGGTAAAGGCATATATTCACCCTATATGCCTTTCTTTCCTTTAGTCCTCTTGCACACTCCACACCTTTCTAACACCCTATGGACATCCTTGATCAAACCCTTCCAATAAAAATTCTCTTTCAACATAGCTAGGGTTCTCTTTTCGCCAAAATGCTTAGACAATCTACATGCATGTGCTTCCTTCACTAATAATTCCCTTACAAATCCATAAGGTATACATAACTTCCCAACTTTATATAAAAACCCCCTCAATCATGCAATACCCCTCATACATCTTGCCCCTAAAACATTTCTCCATAACTACTCTAAACTCATCATCATGCACATATTGTTCCTTTAATAATTCAAAACCCAGCAGTTTGGATTAAAGAGAAGTGATAAGTACATGCCTGCATGACAAAGCGTTAGCGACCATATTCTGATTACCCTTCTTGTACTTTATCACATATGCAAAACTTTCCAAAAAGTCCACCTACTTGGCTTGTCACTTAAACAGATTATGTCGACCCCTAAAATGCTTTAATGACTCATGATCTATATAGATGGTAAATTCTCTTATGAGAAAATAATGCTGCCATGTCATTAGAACCCCCACTAAGGAATAAAACTCCTTATCATAAATAGAATAGTTTAAAGTTGCACCACTCAACTTTTCACTAAAATATGCTATAGGCCTCTTTTCCTACATTAATAAAGCACCAATGCCTATCCTAGAAGCATCACATTCTAATTCAAAAACTTTCTCAAAATTAGGTAAAGCTAATAATGGAGCATAAGTAGGTTTTTCCTTCACCTCTTCAAAACTCTTTTGGGCCTTTTCACTTTAGAAGAAAGGAACATTTTTCTTAGTCAGTTCAATTAGAGGACTAACAATGTTACTAAAATTATGGACATAGTTCCTATAAAAGGATGCTAGTCCATGGAAACTCCTTACCTTCGTAACTGAGGTAGGTGTTGGTCATTCCCTAATTGCCTTCACTTTCTCCTCATTCACCTTAACACCTAAGCCAGATACAATAAAAACCTAAAATATTAACTTAGTTTTGTAAAATGAACACTTCTGGAGATTTGCAAACAGCTGCTGTACCCTCAACATTGAAAACACTGCTTGAAGATGCTCTACATGATGTTCTAGGCTTTTGCTGCATATCAAAATATCATCAAAATAATCAATAACAAATTTACCTAGAAACTCCTTCATTACATGATTCATCAATCTTATAAATGTACTAGGATCATTACTCGAGTGAAATGGCATAACCATCTACTCATATAGTCCATGGCGTATTTTAAAAGCATTTTTCCATTTGTCTCCCTCTCTCATCCGAATTTGGCGATACCCGCTTTTAAGATCTATCTTAGAGAAAACCTGTGCACCATACAACTCATCCAATATATCATTAAGTCTAGGAATAGGATACCTGTATTTGATGGTAATTTTGTTGATGGCTCTGCTATCAATACACATTCTCCAAGTACCATCCTTCTTAATAACAAGAAAGGCTAGAATAGCATAAGGACTGAGACTCTCTTTGAGAAATCCCCGCTCAACCAACTCATCTACCTGACGTTTCAATTCTTTAGTCTCCTTGGGATTCATACGATATGCTGGTTGATTTGGTAATACTGACCCTGGTATGAGGCCGATAGCATGCTCTATTCCTCTTAGAGGCGGTAAACCTGCTGGCAAATCATCAATAAAAAGATCATTATACTCATTTAATACTTGAGATACTGTAGAGGGTAGATGCTGATGTTCCTACATCCCTAAGGCATATCTCAATTGTAGTAGGTATATTAGAGTCTCTTCTGCCATAACTTTCTCCAACTCACACTGTCCCATCAACAATACCATCTTTTCCCCAGATTTATTGGCTTGTACGGGAACACCTTTTACCTTTGATGGCCTATTGATCTATTGCTGAACCTTTAAAGGTGACATCAGATTCAGAATGATGCGTTTTCCCTCTTTCTGGAATACGTATGTATTCCTAAAGCCATCATGTAAGACCCTCCTATCATATAACCATAGCCGGCCAAGTAATATATGGGATGCACACATAGGAAAAATGTCACATTCAATTTCATCATAGTATTTATCCCCTATACTGAAAGGTACCTTAGCTCTTTGGGTCACATGTAAACTTCCTTGATCACTCAACTAATGTAATTTATAAGGCTTAGGATGTAGGGTAGTGGCAAGTTTCAGTTTTGATACCAACGTTGTTGCTACCACATTTATACAACTACCACCATCAACTATAATGACACATAGGTTACCTCGTACCCTACAAGAAGTATGGAACAAATTTTCCCTTTGCTCATTATCCTTAGTAGTAAAAATAGTCAATGTCTGGCGTAATACATTAGTAGTAAGAAACATTTCACTTGACATGCTTGTGTTTAATTCTAAAAACACAAAAAGATAACCCTACACTCCGCGGTTCAAGCAAGCAACCAAGTCAATAAATGAGTCTTGCCACTTCAAGTAAAGTCAAGTAAATGATGTACAAACAATTACTTCCAAGTAGTTAAGAAATTAAATTCAACTAACAAGTGTTTAAGTAATGAGTTCAATTACTTTCACACTTTAATGTTTGTTTTTGAATTCAAATTTTACTACTCAAACCTTCCTTTCTTGCCGCGGTTTCACACTACAATAAATCACAATGTGCAGCACCTTACACCACACACAAATGTACTATTTCACACCGCCACTCATTTCCCTCACTAATGGTGCAAACACTCACCACCATTACATACACCACTTGCAATCCCCTTTACTCAACACACAAACACAACGACACACACACACACACCTTCTACTTATGGTGTAGCACACACATACACACACACTTCCACACATTGCACTCCTCCACTTCAAACACAATTTCAAACCACAACTTTACAAAGGCAGCTCAATTCAAATTCAAATGGTTTCACTTACTGCAATCTTTCCGCAACTGGTAAGAAAGGAACTTTCAAATTCAAATGAATACACAATAACTTCTACCACTTAATGTGTGTTTTGAAAATCAAATAGCTTCCATATACTCCACACAATTCAATTATGAAAATGCACAAGTATACTCTTTATGTTCGAAAACAAACAAGCAAGGAATACACTTCCACTTTCTTCACAAATGAGGTAATTTTTAAGTTTTGAATTTTGAATCAAGAGAATGTACTTCTACTCCTTCCCTTCACGGAAATTCTCAACAACAAGGAGCTACAACAAGACCTCAAATTCTACTTTAACATACAACAATTACAACTCCTCAACAATACAATCATGTAATTCAATCCTCAACACATACAATTCCGAATCAAAGTGAAGAACCCTAATTGATGATGAGGATCACAAAATCAACCAACACTAATCCCTTCTCTTAACTTGTGCTTTGATACCAAAAGATGACGTGCTTAAAAAATATCAAATTCAAGCACATGAAACCAATTGAAGAATCACTTTAGCAAATCCCAAAAATGGCATAAAGAACAATTTCCAAATGGTCCCTAATTGTATGAACAACATGCTTTGATACCAAAAGGATGATGTGCTCAAATGGACCAATCACACAACATAAGATTAAATGGAAATCTAATAATCAAGAATGCTCAAATGGCGTGAACCCTTTATGAAAATGCTTCCACACAAAAAATAGCAATTTCCACTATAATTGAATACTTCCCAATGACAATACAATTTAGGATCTAATTTCACTAAATTGCAAACAATCCAATGATAAAATTGATCGTATAAATGATGTGAAATCAAGAACTAATAGAACACAATCCAAATCAAAACTAGATATGACACACTAGCATGAAATGGAATCAATTAAAGGAGTTGACATAATTCACAAATCCTTAAGTTGCTACTCGCCACAATCCTTAAAGAATTGATAAGAGCCTTGTGAAAATTTGAGTATGAACCCTAATTCTCACAAAAATGGGCAGCAATTGTGTTTACTCTCACCTTATTACATAAACCCTACTTAAGCAAGTATTTATACTTGCTCCATTTAGGGTTAAAATGACTAAACAATTACAACAATGCCACTAAAGGGTGGCCGATCCTAAACCCACAAATACAACCAAATAAAATGTCCCAAAAGCTTACAAAATAAATGGTTTAAAGAAAATAACAAATACAAAAATAGTCTTCAACTAGCCGGTTCTTCAAAGTCATTGAATGTGTGTCTTGATGATGTTCCCAATTCGCTCAATAGTGTAGGTGATTTGGCACCCTACAGAACCGATCAGTGTAACTGTTGAAATGCACAACAATTATATGATAAAAAAGTAGAAATCAAGTTAGCAGCCTCAGGATTTAGTTGTTTGTGAAGAATTCTCATAACTAGGTTTTATAAGCCCTTAGCTCGGGGCTCTAGTGATTGGTCCTGTGGGAATCTAATTCCTATCAAATTAAGAAACAATTTAAATTCAAAAACAAACTTTAAGTTTAAGAGTTATTGTGTATTATTGATCTTAATACACTTTGACTATTTTTGAATTGTTTCTTACCATTTAAAGAAGCATTCATTAATTATTCCAATTGAAGTGTTGTTGCCGTGAAGTGGAAGAGTGTATAGTTAAGGGGCCGCCACGTGGTGTATTGTGTGTGTGTATTGTAATGGAAAGGTGTTGCACCGTACTTATGTGTGTGTATGTGTTGTAGTGAAGTCTGTATGGTTTAAAAGAGTATATGTTCTGGTGAAGTTTTGAATTTCAAAAGCAAACATTAAGTGTGGAAGTTACTATATATTGATTCTTTAAACACACTTTGATTAGTTGGAATCATTAACTTGCCATTTGGAAAGGCATTTATTATTGCTTCTACTTGTATTGTTATTGTGATTGCAAGTGTGCCACCGGTGTGTGAAGCTTAAGTAGAGTGTATTTTGTGTCTTGTAGTGATTGTTGTTGTGGCGTGAAAGTGTGGTTGTTGTGAGGGGTGATTATGAGGTATATTATATCTGCCTTGAGTTGTCTTTGTATTTCAACAAATCAAGTCAACAACCATATCGAATGATAGTGTGAATGGGGGAATTGGCAATGAGGCCAATAGCCAAGTTGGTGGCAATCAGGGTCATCGAACTGCAAGTGGAAGAACTTTTGAGGAACGGTTACAGGTTCTCACCACCATTGTTGCTACATTAACAATAAGGATAGACTGGATGACGATGCCATAACCACCAGTAGCAAATCTTCAAGCACCACCACCTAGGGTAGTTCCTTAGAATGTTCACAAGGAGGGAGCAATTGGAGGTAATATGAGAAGAAGAGTGGAAGGAGATTATCATGCTCTTAAGGAGGAAATAGATGATAATTTTGGGATTAACCTATACCCAAACAGGGATTTCAGACTACCTTGGGGATTAGAGTATGTGAAACTGCAGATGCCTTCATTCGATGGTAGGGGTTCAGGAGATGATTACTTAGATTAGGAGGACAAGTTGAGGATCTGCTCAAGTGTTATGAAATTGATGATAACATTAGGGTTCATCTTGCAACTGTGGAATTCATAGGTTATTTTGCCTTGTGGTGGAAAATCCTAGTGATCAACAAACGAAGGGATGGAGAGGCTGATATACATACTTGGAGGGACAAGAAATGGGTTTTAAGGAAAAGGTTCATACTTGAACATTACAGGCAGGAAATGTTTATGTATCTCCAAACACTGAGGTAGGGTGGCAAAAAAATAGATGGCTATATATAGGAGTTTGAGAAACTAATGATCAGATGTGGGTCAGTCGAGCCTCTTGAGCAAACCCTAGCACGATTTATGTTTGGGTTGAAATCTGAGATTGCCTATGTTATTGAGTTGCAAAGGTATAATACACTTGACGAGGCTATACAGTTAACCTTAAAAGTGGAGAGGTAGAGGTGATCCAATCCTTTCTGAGCCACTAGTAACAGGTATAGTACTACTACTAAACCTATCGAAGTAAATGATCAAATGGGTGGACAAAAGGGAGTAGGAGAAGATACTAAAGCTATAGAAAAAATTATCCCTAGCACTGATAAGGAGTAAAATGTTTTTAGGAAAGGTAAAGAGGTAGTTGGATCTGATTTCAAGCAGACAGTACCAGGATTAACCAGTGGGAAGATGCGCCAGATTAAATGTTTCAAATGCATGGGTTTTAGACATATGGTTACGCAGTGTCCCAATAAAATGGTGATGATTATTATGGAGGGTAACGGAGAAGATGATCAAGAAGAAGTTGTCGAGTCGATAGATTTATCCCTAGCTCTACAGGAATATTATGATGATTAGAACACTGAGACACATGAGGACAAAAAGAGTGAAAATTACTTACCTATTAATGTGTTACACAGGGTTACGACCATATCTCCAGATGTTAGGGATATATAGAGGGAGAACTTGTTCCACACACCTTGTTGGATTTGAGGTAACCTATGAGTTCTTTTCATCGATGGTGGTAGTTGCACTAATGTCATATTTGCTGTGTTAGTAAATAACTTACAACTAGCCACTAGCCCACATCTACACCCTTATAAATTGCATTGGTTGGACGACTAAGGTAGTTTACATGTAACATACAGGGCAAAGGTGCCATTCAGTATAAGAGATAGATACAGTGATGAGATTATCTGTGATGTGCTTCTTATATGCGCCTTTTATATATTGCTGGGTAGGCTTTGGTTATTTAATAAGAAGGTGCTACATGACGGGTTCAGAAACACTTACATGATTCAGAAGCATGGTACACAAATTGTCTTAACTCCTATGTCTCTATCTAAGGTTCGTTCTTTCCAGGAACATATTAGAAACACCAATGGCTCTTCAAGACATCAAGCCAACAAGCAAACACAAACACTGGGTGTTATTCCGAGAGAAGATTCCTTAGATTTGAGGACAAATCTTTCAGAGGCCTTAGGAGATTATGGGAATCAATCTTATAGTTCTAAAAATGGGGAAACAAAATTGGATACGTGACCCCAGACATCTATATGTTGTCATATTTATCTAATAATACTTTATCTTTGCATTTTAGTAGGTACATTTCTCATTTTTTACAGGATGGCAAATAAAATGTACTAAGGATTAATTATGGGACATCCAAACTTACATCCACTGGTTCGTAATGCGTTATATTAAAGTGAAGAACTAGATATTTGAAGACTTATTTGTACTTGTAATTTTATGTTTGAGAACTGGTCATTTGAGTGGCTTATTTATAATTTGTTTTTGTTGTTTTTACCTTAATTGGAGCAAGTATAAATACTTGCTAAAAAAGGTTAGAAGGGAGCTTTTGAAACTTGAGAAAAATACACCTTTTGTCGTAAGGAGAGTCCTTGCAAAAAAAAATTTACTCTTATTAATTTCACTTGTGACATCGTGGTGAGATAAGCTTGAGGAGATTGTGAGTAATATCATTCTTTAGTTTCTACCAATTGTTTTCTAGTGCGTCATATCTAGATACAAATTGGTTGTGTTACTTGTTGTCTTTTGCATGAATTAGGGTTCTCATTTTTCAGATTTTATTCAAGTCAATTTAAGTGGAATTCGATTCATTTGTATTGTTATCTTTTACTTATTTATACAATTGCATTGTTCCTCATCACAATTTAGCATCATCGCCATTTGAATCTATGTTAATTAGGGTTGAAGAGATTGTTGTTGATCACACCTTTGTGGGATTGGTTTAGTGATCATACACTTGTGTTAGTGTGTTTGCAATTGGAATTGTAGGGCACATCAATATGTAAGGGAACATATTTTGCAAACTTACCTCTCTAGCAAAATTAAAAACATATGTGTATATATAAATAGGGTTAAACAATATATATATATATTTTCATACATATATATATGATTGTGAAATTATTATTTAAATATTGTTTACTACTATAAATTAATAATAATAGAGAAATTGTTATATTAAGATAATGAGGTAGTGAATGGGACCGTAGATTTTAACGATGTTGATTTAGTATTTATGATTGATAATTATGTGATGTATATTGGTGTTCTTAGTTTTACAAGTTTTCGGATGTTGAGGATTGAGTAAGGGAATGACTTGGCTATTGCCAAAGAATAAGAACGATATATTAACCCTGGTTAAGTGGATTGTAATGAATCAAGAATGTCTCGAAGTGATATGATATTTGATTTATTTCCATTTCGATATGGAAATAAATACTTGATGTCCGATAGAAATAAATACTTGATGTCCGATAGCCTGAGTGACAAATGATTAATGAAATTGATTTGAAATATATTATTGTTGAATCTACGTTGCATGTCGATTTATTGTGGAATTTTATTTTCTTGTAAATTCTTTACTTTATTTGATTTATTGTATCAGATTGGTCACTTAATCCAAATTGATGTAATGATATTCGAATAATAAAAATCCGACATGTATTACACGAGACATTGCATGAAATTGAAGGCTATCATTACTATAGGGTGCATCGGAAGTAATTGGAGGATTATTGTTCTACTAAGTGATTAGGGGATTATTGCGCCATGACGGTTCCTAGCTCGGTCTATCCTTGAGGTTGTTTATTGCTCAGTGTGTGAGTAATGCTTAAGCTTATAACATTAACATTAAGAGACAATATCTAACAAAGACATAAGAGTAATTAACATTAATGGTATGATCTGAATCCCTAACCTAAAGTCAAGGGGGGTGTAAACCCTGGATTTCACATTAGCTATTGGAAGATCGCATGCGATGTTGCATTCCTATGGTTGCCTATGGATAACATATGATTTGAAAAAATGTTTGAAATTGCTTGTACGTGTGTAGTATTGAGAGTATTACACTTCTATCTCATTAAGTCGTAGTGTGCTCACCTTTTCATAGACTGTTTTGTAGGAAATAACACAAAAGCTTAAAATGGGATAAGATATGATATGATGAGAGCTTAGGGAATCAAGAATGATGGAGTAAGATTTGTGATTAATAGATTATTTAGATGTAATATTATTCTTAGGAACTTCATGAGGAAATTGAAATTATGAGAATTAGATTTATTTTTCCATTTTACTGTTTTGGTAGGAGATTTTGATTTTCTACAATCTTAGTTGACCATGGAATATGAGAATCTATAGTTATATTCTTATTATATGATTATATGTAATAAGATTAGTGGTAATTGTTTAAATATTTAATTAAAGTCTTGCGACCTTTGACTTACAAGGCGATTATTATGTAACGAGTGCATATGTGGCGTGATAGCTTTTAGTGGAAACTTTCAGCTCCTCCTTTAGGGCATGACACACATGACCCAACACACATACATGACACAACCCACTAACACACTAGCACACATACACATGGCATAGCATACAGCATGATAGAGCATACACACACTACATAGCACATTAGCATGACATAGCACACACACACACACGACACACATATACACAAGGATGCATACACCAACATGTAATAAGGAAACCACACACATACACACTAGCACACACATGCACACACACTAGCATAAACACACCACAATACACACACACACTAACATGCAGCAAGGAAACCACCCATACACACACCTATACCGACGAGCACTCTTACACTCTACATAAACACTAGCAACAAGAAATGCATACACACACTCTAAAGAACTAACTTGTATACATACTACACTAGCACTTCCATGCACCTACATCGTACCACATTAGAGAAACATGCATTCACTTTAGGAAAACATACCCACAAATCACACATATACACATATTGGAGCACACTCTCTTGTTAGAACCACTCATGCCAATTATGGAACTTACACACCTAAATCACACACCTGCTCAAATAGAAATAGAGACACATACACAAAATAGCAACACTTATGCATGGAATTGGCCACATGCACACTTAAACAAAGACATACACACACCATAGAACACACACTACCTAAACCCAAATCTACGGTATTTAAAAGTCTATGGTAGAACATCTACTGTATATAAGATAAACAACTAGTTACACACAATAAAGTACAATCATTGTAATATATCATTTAATTCTCACTCACCTAAGTCTAATTTCCTTTTATGGTGTGAAATAGTCATTAAGTTGTTGCATTAAGTCAATTTCCTCACTTAAAATTCAAGAAGAATAACATTATTACTTACTATTTATACTAGGATCATCTTAATTCCTATATTTCTAGTTTTTCCCACTATTTCCTAGACTAAAAAACCTTAGTGTTATACTTTTAAAAGTGTATCTAAATTTTGGAGCTAAACATTTACCATGCAAGTGGGGTCTAGTTTTGTAGAGCTCACTTTAAGGATTGCATTGGTGGTCTTGAATTAAAATTTGAAGTTTGTACATGGAAGTTATAGATTTTTTCTCCATTTTCTATTTGGAATTTTTTTTTTCTCTTTCTCTTTATGAACTTTTATCTATAAAGAAAGGAAGGGAAGAAAGAGGGAAAGGATAAGGATCGACTAGTACAGGAAAAAGGGAAAATTTATATAGTGGAAAATAATTAGATTTTTCAAATTCACTAACACACGCATTATAGTTTAGTTAAGGATGTTAATTAAAATATTTTTACATGAAACTTTACACTAGACTGAATGGATTATCTTAAGTCTAAATATTTACTTGAAATTTCACTTAATTACCTTAAACTTATGGTTTTAATTTATTTTATCATTTATTCTGTAATGTACTTAATTAAGTCATTAAATAACTATTTCTCCTAATTTAAAATTATAAATGTTAAGAATAAGTTTTTAAAATAATTATTAGGCTAACGCGATATTAGGTTTTAGTTAAATTACAGGGTTTTTGTTAGGGGGAGAATGTTAAGTTCTCTAATTTAGTTTTGATATTAACAAAAGAGGAATAATGTGTAACGAATGTTTGAGCTTGGAGATAGAAGCTTGTTCAGAACCTTCAAAAGTGTTATATAAACTATTTTTGTTCTGACAGAAGGCGTTTTAGAAGTTTTGTAGTGTATCCATAGTTATCGTGTTAATCTTTTAGAAGCACTTTCAGAACCTTCATAACAAGAGGACAGTTAATAGGTTTGCTTCAGAAGCACTTTCAGAACCTTTCAGGTCTGTTATGAATTTTTCCAGATTACGTTCTAATTTTTATATCGATAGTTTTTAATAAATTTCAAGGCCTAACTCCACATGTCAAGTATTTTTGGGTAATATACTTGATGTGTTTTACTAAAGTTGGATTTTATATCATGGGGTTTTTTAATTTACATAAAGTTTTACAAGATTTTATTCAAAGATTTCATTTTATGATAAAGTGAGATTATATAAGATTTACAAGTTTTATTAAGATTTAAAATTAGATATTTGTACTATATTTTGGGAGATTCAGCAATTACAAAGATAAGGATAAGAGGTATGGTTGTTACATCAAGATATGGTTCGACAATGTGAGGGATATCTTCAACAGACTTGATCTAAGAGATATATCCAAAGAAGATCTCGGTCAAACTAATTATCCAAGCTCATCCTCATCAAGAATATCATGAAATGCAGATCCTCTCCAACAGATTCAACTTATTTTTGAATTAAAAATTCAAAAATAAATTCGAGATTGTCACGTGGAAAGTAGCCGTTATGTTCTCTTCATATAAGGAGTGTTTAATTCAAATGAAAAGAGAAGAGAACATTGTTGAATAGAAAAAAGAGACATACGAGAAGAAAAGGCTCATACATCTTCAAGCGAAAAATCTTTACATATACATGTGATCTATTATATAGAGGAAACCTGATATTCCTCATTGATGTTGTAATTCCTTTCATGAATAAGGAATTGTTTGTTGTTTCATCACTGTAGTTGAGTGATTAGCTTAGTAAAGAAGCTAGAAAGACTCAACAGTGAGACTTTGCCTTGAAGAGGCTTACACTGTACTTCTTCAATTTGTTTGATATAGTGAAACACAACCGGTATAGACAACCAGGACCCTAGCGTGTAACTGGAAGAGAGGACTGACGCTCGAGGTGGAACCTCTATAAATATCTGAGCATTCTATTCTTCTCTACTTTTTATTTACTGCACATTATTGTTCTTCATTATCGTTATTCACGTGATTTTATTAGTCAAGAGTTTTGATTGATTTGCGAAAAAGTGAAACTTTAAGTAATTAATCAATTCACCCCCTCTTGATTAATATAATTGGGACCAACAATTGGTATCAGAGCAGGACTCATCTATTTTGAGTGATCTAAAATGGTTGAAAATAATGTTGCAATTAATCGAGCTCCTTACTTCGATGGCTCAAACTTCTCATACTGGAAGATGCATATGGAAACTTACATTAAAGCTAATGATTATGATTCATGGCAGGTCATTTCACTTGGAGACAGTTTGATCACCTTGAATGAAGATTCAAACTTGTCAGATTCGAAGAAGAAAATTATCGAGAAGAACAACAAAGCAAAAAATTTATTACTGACTACTATTGCTCCATCAAAGTTCTATTTAATATCATCGTGTGCAAGTGCAAAATAGATTTGGGATATCCTATTCGATACATATGAAGGGATTGATACCATCAAGGAAACCAAGATAAATGCTTTAATTCAACAGTATGAATTATTTAAGTTTAAATCTGATGAAGATGTAACTGAAACTGACATGCTAGTAGAAATGAGTAAGCTATTAAAGGCACTAAAAAGGGCTGATACAAAATTAGCTAAGTATGAAAACGAAATAAAAGCTCTTAAGAATGAAAAGGAGGTAGTAAAGCAAACAAATTCATTACTTGCGGATGAAAATGATATCTTGAAACAAGAAAATGAATCCATGCATGTGAGTATTGAAAATTTTAGAATAGAAAATCACCTACTTGAAGTAGAAACAAGTAACATGAAGGTAAAGATTGATGAACTGTCCAATTCGTTGAAAACTACCTTTAAGAAATTTGATGAAAGTGACAAGAAATTGACCATGTTAATTTCTTCAGAAAGAGTTTCAAATGAAAAACATGGATTAGGATATGAACATGGTTCGAGTTCAAAATCAAATCAAAATACAGTTTTTATTAAAGCTAAACAAGTCTTAAATGATAAATTCAAAAGTAAAAAGTACATTTCGAATACAAATATTGTTAAAAGAGGAAATACCAGAGACTTTTACAGAAGTTATTCTGACAAGAGGTATCCACACAATGGGTACTATAGAAGCAATACTAGAAGGTATAACAGAAGTTATACAAACCAGAATTTCCAAAAATAGGTAAATGACAGGTATAGGAATATTAATTCTTATGCATGCTTCTTCTATAATAAATTTGATCATATTGAGAAATTTTGCTATTATAAAAGAAATAAGCTCAGTATTCAACAAGTAAATCGAAGAAATCAAATGAGCTTATCTTTTAAAGGGCCCAAACTTGCTTGGGTTCCTAAAATGATTTAATTCTTTTTATTTATACAGGGACATGAAGCTAAAATAAGAGGTACATGGTATTTGGATAGTGGATGTTCTAGACATATGACTGGAGATGCTTCATTGTTCAATAGCATAACTTGGGAAGAAAAATGGTATGTAAAGTTTGGAGATGATAGTAGAGGTAAAATAATTGTCACTGAAACGATTGGTATGTCTACTTTTCTCATTGAAAATGTATATCTTGTGTAAAGTTTAAAACATAATTTACTTAGTATTAGTCAGTTATGTGATAAAGGTTATAGAATGTTTTTTGATCAAGACAAGTGCTATGCTTTTAATGAAAATGATGAAAGATTATTTGAAGGAATTAGGAAAAGAAATATCTATCTTATAAAACCAGATGAAATCAATAATGATTGTTGTTTAATTTCTTTGAATGATCATGTTTTTGCTTGGCATAAACGACTAGGACATGTTAATTTTAATCACTTAGAAAAATTATCTAAAAAGGATATTATTAAAGGATTACCTAAGATAAATATTAAACAAGATGTGAAATGTGATACTTGCTTAAAGTATAAAATGGTTTCTGTTTCTCATAAAAGTAAAAATGTAATCTCAACTAAGAGACCATTTGAATTATTGCATCTTGATCTTTTTGGAGCTACTAGAGTCTTAAGCATGGGTGGAAGCAAATATGGACTTGTTATTGTTGATGATTTTTCAAGATATACTTAAGTTATATTCTTGTGACACAAAAGAGATACCTTTGATTCTTTTCAAAAGTTTGCAAAACAAATACAAAATGAAAAAGAAGTTTCCATAATTAGTCTTCGAATTGATCATGGAACAGAATTTCAAAATGCAAGTTTTTTAAATTTTTGTGAAGAACATGGTATATCTCATAATTTCTCAGCTCCATACACTCCTCAACAAAATGGAGTAGTGGAACGCAAGAATAGAACTTTACAAGAGATGACTAGATCTATGTTAAATGAAAGTGGAATTGCTAAGTATTTTTGGGCAGAAGCAATTTCTACAGCTTGCTATATCATCAATAAAGTTTTCATTCAACCTACGACATCAAAGACTGCTTATGAGATGTTTCGAGGTAAGAAACCTAACATTTCATATTTTCATATCTTTGGATCTAAATGCTTTGTGGAAAAGAATCCACTCAACCTTAGTAAGTTTGATGAAAGATCTGAAGAAGCTATTTTCTTAGGATATTCTCTAAATAGTTGTGCTTATCGTGTTTTCAATAAATCATCAAAAACTATTAAAGAATCGATAAACGTTAAATTTATTGAGGATTTAAAGGATGTTGATTCTGATGAAGAAAAGGACTCCAATTCTAAAGTAGAAGTTAGTTCAGAACCTAAGTCAGAAGCACCTGCTGTTAACATTCGAGGATCTGGTCATCCAGAACCTATTTCAGAGGCAAATACAGAAGGTACTTCAGAAGATATAAGATCTGAACAAGAGGCTTCTAAAACTTAGAGGTATAAGTCTGCACATCCTTCTGATCAAATAATAGGTAATATTCAATTAGGTGTTAAAACAAGAGCTAATCTACAAAATGTTGAAAATCTTTTTGTGTTGTTATATGAAATTGAACCTAGTAATATTGAAGAAGCTTTAAATGATGATAATTGGATTATATCTATGCAAGAAGAATTAAATCAATTTCAAAGAAACAATGTATGGAACTTAGTTCCTAGACCTAGAGGAAAGTCTATAATTGGAACTAAATGGGTGTTTAAAAATAAATTAGATGAAGATGGTAAAATTATAAGAAATAAAGCAAGAATAGTAGCTAAAGGTTATTCACAAGAAGAAGGAATAGATTTTGATGAAACATATGCACCTGTTGCTAGACTAGAAGCAATACGATTAATGCTTGCATATGCATCTTATAAGGATTTTAAAGTTTTTCAAATGGATGTAAAAAGTGCATTTTTAAATGGTTTTATAAAGGAAGAAGTTTATGTGGAACAGCCACTTGGTTTTGAAGATCCTTTCAAATCAGACTATGTTTTTAAATTAAATAAAGCACTATATGGTTTGAAACAAGCTCTAAGAGCTTGGTATGAAAGATTGAGTATGTTTTTTATCTTTAAAGGTTTTCAAAGAGGAAAAGTTGACACTACTTTATTCTTGAAAACTTTTGATAATGATATCTTAGTTATATAAATATATGTGGATGATATTATCTTTGGATCTACTAAAGAATTGTTGTGTCAAGAATTTGCTGAGACCATGCAGGTAGAATTTGAAATGTCAATGATGGGAGAGTTGACATTCTTTTTGGGGCTTCAAATAAAACAAACAAAAGAAGGAATTTTTGTTCATCAAGAAAAATACACAAAACAAATATTGAAGAAATTTGGATATGATGGATGCAAAAAGGTTACAACACCTATGAGTACTTCATTAAGGTTAGACTCTGACTTAAATGGAAAGAAGGTAAGTGAAAAAGCTCTATAGGAGTCTTATAGGTTCTTTATTGTACTTGACTGCATCTAGACCTAATATTTTGTTCAGTGTGTGTTTGTGTGCTAGATTTCAAGTTGCACCAACAGAAATTCATTTATCAGCTGTAAAGCAAATTTTCAAATACTTAGTTAATACTTCAAATTTAGGCATTTGGTATTCTAAAAATCAGAATTTTGATTTAATGGGATATTTTGATGCAGATTATGCTGGGTGTAAAATTGATAGAAAATGCACATCTAGTACATGTCAATTCCTAGGTGATAAATTAATTTCTTGGTCTTCTAAAAAAAAAAATTTTATTGCTCTATCCACAGCTGAAGCTGAATATGTTTCTATTGGTAATTGTTGTGCACAAATTTTATGGATAAAACAACAATTGAATGATTATGGAATAAATTTTAAAACTGTGCGAATTAAATGTGACAACAAGAGTGCAATAAATTTGACAAAAAATCCAGTACATCATTCTAGGTCAAAGCACATAGAAATTATAAATCATTTTATTAGATATCATTTGCATAATGGAGATATAAATGTTGAATTTTTGTCAACCGATAATCAATTTGCAGACATTTTTACTAAACTTTTAGAAAAGGTAAAATTTGAATTTATTATAAATGAATTAGGAATTTGTATCCCTTTTTGAAAATTTTTTCCCCCCGAAAATATTTAAAAATCTTTATTCAATAAAATATATTTTTCTTTTCATTCATTTCCTTCCTTCTTTAATTTCCTTTCTTCGCAATCTGCTCTTTCTTTCTCTCTCATTGCAACTCCAATGGCGCCTAAATCTTCAGAACGTCTCAAACAAAAATCCTTCAAAACAAAATCATCCAACAAGCCTTTAGTGATTCATGATGAATCTTCAAATTCTTCAGAAAAATATCAAGAACCTTCAATAGAGGAGAATCCGAGTTCCCTTGACTCCGACTCTATCATAGGTTCCAAGAAAATTTCCAAAAGAAAACGAGCTGTATCGTCTTCAAAAGGAAAAGAAAAAGTTACTCAAGAAACCTCTTCGCTCAAGAAAACAACCAAGAAGCAAATGAAACAAAGGAATGTACTAAGTCTAAAACCCTCAAATTCAAAATCTCTTCGAAGGAAGAAAAACGAGGTGTGTTCTTATAGTTTTGTGGATTTTAATTTCTTTACTAGTAATGGATTTTACTGGAATGAACTGTTAGAACCCATATGATGCATGGAACTTTGCTCTACTCAAGTTCTAGTTTATGGCGAGTGTGTCAAAGAATTTTATGGAAGTTTAAGTGTTGCGGAAGGGAATATTTTAGTTTCCAGGGTATGTGATCAAGACATTTCAATTTCTAGGGTAGATGTAATTAAATTTCTACATCTACATGATGTAAATGATGATGTAGAGATTACGAACATGCCTAGGAATGATCTATTTGCTGCTATAACTGGAGGCTTACAAATGGATTATGGAAAAGAAGCAATGGTCATTGATTTCGAGTTGTTTCCTCGAATCATACACAAGATCATTGTTGAATGTCTATGTCCAAGGAAGGATAGTTGTACTTCAATGTCCATAGAACATGCTCAAATTGTCTATGCGATGATTAATAAGAAGAATGTGGACATGGTTTCTAGAGTCATTGATCAAATATGGGGAAATAAAGAAAGTTTGGTGTTTGGGAATATACTCATGCGGTTGTTTGTGTTTAAAGGGATAATTTTGCCCAGCTCTTTTGAACCTATTAAGCTAAAGAGGATAAGTAAAGAAGTTTTTCATCACATGTCGATCTTTGTTAAAGATTGTTTGTGGTATGCGAGTGATGGTGCACATTTTTTCCATCAAAGGCATATGAAAAGAATTGTTCCTTTTGGAACTTCTTCAATATCTATTCAAGAAGGAGGTTCGGAACCTAGAACAGAGTTTGAAACAGATCATGGGAAGAAACCATATGCTGATGAGGCTAGGAAGAGTGGAACAAAAGAAGTTATATCCAATGTTGATCTGGAACAAATGAAGAATGTTATTTGAGAAAGTTTGAAACATGAGCTATCGGATTTAGTTAAGACAGCTTTGACAGATGAAGTTCTTCAATGGTCTGATCTGAGGAGACTAGAATCAATGGAGTTACAAGTTAAACAAACTTCTGATATTCTTTCTGATATCAAGAAGAATTCTGAGAAAATGCTTACCGATCTCCATCACTATAGAATTCTCTATGATGAATTTAGTGCGAGAGTCAAACAAGATTTATCTAATAATGTGACTGCGTTTGACAAATTTGTCTCTTAAGTGAGGAAGATCGGAGATTCAGTTACAAAGTCCTTCAAGACTTTGGACTCCAAGATGGATAAAACCTCCCAATCTGTCACAAGTCTTCATGGTGAAATCAAGCTGCTCTTATCCAACAAATTTCCAGATTATGTTCGCTCTGGCGCCCATATCATCGACTTAGATACTTCACCAGAGAAACCTTCTTTAACAAAAAATTCCACCACTCCCTCTTCCTCTCGAGTCACAAGATCTAGAAAAACTTAGTTCTTTGTCTTAAATTTTGTTTTGGAATCAAGTTACAAAAGACTTCTTTTATCTTTTATGCATCGATTAAGGGGGAGTTATCCCTTTTGCTGTTAACGAAAAGGGGGAGAATGATTCTATATGAATGATTCTATTATGATCAATGCTACTTATAATGATTCTATATGAATGATTCTATATTGCTTATGAGTGCTTATGATCAATGTAAATGATTCTATTGTGCTTAAGATGCTTTCTGACATGAAAGTTGTTTCTATATTTTGTTTATCTAATGATGTTTTGTTATCATAAAAAAGGGGGAGAATGTTAGGGGGAGAATGTTAAGTTCTCTAATTTAGTTTTGATGTTAACAAAAGATGAATAATATGTAACAAATGTTTGATCTTGGAGACAAAAGCTTGTTCAGAACCTTCAAAAGTGTTATATGAACTATTTTTGTTTTGACAGAAGGTGTTTCAGAAGTTGTGTAGTGTATCCGTAATTATCGTGTTAATCTTTCAGAAGCACTTTCAGAACCTTTCAGGTTTGTCATGAATTTTTCCAGATTATGTTCTAATTTTTATATCGATAGTTTTTAATAAATTTCAAGGCCTAGCTCCACGTGTCAAGTATTTTTGGGTAATATATTTGATGTGTTTTACTAAAGTTGGATTTTATATCATGGGGTTTTTTAATTTACATAAAGTTTTACAAAAAAATTTTCAAAGATTTCATTTTATGATAAAGTGAGACCATATAAGATTTACAAGTTTTATCAAGATTTAAAATTAGATATTTGTACTATATTTTGGGAGATCCAGCAATTATAAAGATAAGGATAAGAGATATGGTTGTTACATCAAGATATGGTTCCACAATATGAGGGATATCTTCAACAGACTTGATCCAAGAGATATATCCAAAGAAGATGTCGGTCAAACTAATTATCCAAGCTTATCCTCATTAAGAATATCACGGAATACAGATCCTCTCCAATAGATTCAACTTATTTTTGAATTAAAAATTCAAAAATAAATTCAAGATTGTCACGTAGAAAGTAGCCTTTATGTTCTCTTCATATAAGGAGTGTTTAATTCAAATGAAAAGAGAAGAGAACGTTGTTGAATAGAAAAAAGAGACACACGAGAAGAAAAGGCTCATACATCTTCAAGCAAAAAATCTTTACATATACATGTGATCTATTATATAGAGGAAATCTGATATTCCTCATTGATGTTGTAATTCCTTTCCTGAATAAAGAATTGTTTGTTGTTTCATCACTGTAGTTGAGTGATTAGCTTAGTGAAGAAGCTAGAAAGACTCAACAGTGAGACTTTGCCTTGAAAAGGCTTATATTATACTTCTTCAATTTGTTTGATATAGTGAAACACAATCGGTATAGACAACCAGGACCCCAGCGTGGAGCTGGAAGAGAGGATTGATGCTCGAGGCGGAACCTCTATAAATATTTAAGCTTTCTATTCTTCTTTACTTTTTATTTACTGCACATTATTGTTCTTCATTATCATTATTCACGTGATTTTATTAGTTAAGAGTTTTGATTGATTTGAGAAAAAGTGAAACTTTAAGTAATTAATCAATTCACACCCCTCTTGATTAATCTAATTGGGACCAACAATTTTACATTCTCTCCCCCTTCAAGTGTTTTGTCTTCAAAACTTTAGAGCGTACCTAGATTTTTGAACAGATAAAGGTACTTCACTTTCATTTCGTCCTCATTTTTCCAAGTAACCTCTCATTTCGAGTGCCTACTCCATTGTACTTTAACATAACGAATGCTTTTACTGTATAGCTCTCAAGTTTGAACATCAAAGATTTTGATCGGATGTTCCTAGTATGTTAGGTTGGGTTAAATCTTTAGGATGTCCATCTCAATTGCTTAGTTTAGATATGGAATATGCTTTTGAAGTAATGAGACATGAACCACATTGTGGATTCCTAATAGTTGAGGGGGTAAAGCCAATCTATAGGCTACTTCTCTAACCCTGTCTAAGATTTCGTATGGCCCTATATATCTAGGGCTTAACTTTCCTTTCATTCCAAATCTCCTTGTTCATTTGATTATAGTGACCTTATGTAGTGTTTGCCTAGCAGAAATTCTATTTCTCTTCTTTTCAAATCAACCCAACTCTTTTGTCAATCTTGAGTTTCCTTTATTCTTTACTTAATGGTGGCTACTTTATCTATTGTCTCTTACAGTAGATTAGGCCCAATCAAACTTTTTTCGATTTCGTCTCAATATAATGGAGATTTACATATTCTTCCATAGAAGACTTGTCACGCCTCGTGGGGTACCCAATCTATGACAACCTACTACGATTGCTCAACCACTATTAAGTAATCACGAAGCATCTCAAATCAGAATAGATCAACCTACTTTATCACAACAATAAACTAATCAAATGCCTCAAGCACTCTTTCATCTCAAAGTAAACTTAATCTGTATTCATGTAAACATTACACAATAGTCTCATAAGAGGGCCTCAATTGGGTCCCATAATGAAACAAATACAACTAAGTTCCTTCTAGATTAAATTAAATATTTACAAATCTTCAAGATTCTAAATCTATCAAGTTATACAAGGTATTCTCACTGTCTCTCCATCTTGCTCCTTTTCCTAGGGTTTGGCGAAAATTGTACATGCCTTGCTATAATGTCCCCTAAGGAAGTTTAGATAGTCACATCTTGCAAGGCAAAATCTATAGGAGGGCGAGCTAATAGCCTAGTGAGTTAGGAGTGCAATCTCTTAATACTATTTACATGCACAAGCAATTTCAAACAAGTTTTCAAATCATATGCTATGCATGGATAACCCTATGAATGCAACATCTCACGTAGTCTTTTGATAACTAATGTAAATTCTAAGGTTTATTCCTCGCTTCACCTTAGGTTAAGGAATCAAATCATACCATCAATGCTTATGTCTCACACTCAATTAATTACTCTTATCTCTTTAATAGAAATTGTCTTTTAATGTTAATGTTATAAGCTCAAGTGTTACTCACACATTAAGCAATAAACACCTTCAAAGACAAGCTGGACTCAGAACCATCAAGGCACGATAATCCCCTAATTACTTAGTTCGCATTTGGCGAAGTAATCCTCTGATTACTTCCAATGCACCCTATAGCAATAATGGCCATTAATCATGCAATGTCTCATGCAATGCATGCTAAGTTTTTTTTATTTAAGTCAAATAATTAATTTAATATTTTACAGTGATTACACAAGAATCAAACACACATAAGATTCAATCACATCAAAGATAGATATAGAATATAATCATTGGATTATAACCACAAAACAACAATCACAATATTTGAAAAGATCATTCACCCAATACATATGCATACTCCTTCTTATATCCAGTAAAGTAGCTATTATATTCATATACTTTTTTTTTTGTATTTTATTTATATATGAATATATCTATATATTAATATAAGTATTTCATGTGCCGGTCCTCGTCCCCCCACCTAGTACTTCATTCTCTCTTATTTTATTATATATTTATACATATATATAATTATATAGTACATCCCCTTTGACACATGTTCCTTTCCCTTCCTCCATGTTGCAACTCTCACTGAGATTTATCTTTTTTTTTTTCATAGTTATGTAATAATTTCCCTTTCCATGATTCATGTTCCTTCATTGGAAAATTCCCTAGCATGCCAACTTCGTTAATATATATATATACGATTATATGTTGAGCCTACATGTCCACTATATTCAATCACTCATACACACCAATACACACATATACATTCAAACCCCACTAGCACACACATAAATACATGTACACATACCCTCAAATCCTTCCTGTACAAGTCTCACTTGCACATGCACACTTCCACCCACTTGCACAGTTCAACCATTCACATAGGCATGTGATATATTCCAACATGCTACATCATACAAGATTTGTACTCACATACACAATATCATACATGCATATAGAGATTTAAACGTATATGAGTACATGTCCATGCTCATTGACACACCCTATCCCTCTCTTCTTCACACACAACTAATCACATACACCGATATCACATAAATAGACTGCACTTCCCTTCATATACTAGCACGCACTCACTTACGTATACATATACATATACATACATACATATATATATATATATATATATATATATATTAGTAGAATATATTTGACAATTGTGTCAATATGATAAAAAAAAGAAATTGTATATTCATATTAATATCCACTTCATACAAAAATAATAGTATATCATAGAATCCTACTCACCTTAGCCTCATTTTTTATTACTTGTAGTAATCTTCAAATAAATTTGCAAGGAAATGGTATTCTCCTAAAAACATAACAAAAACACACTATTATATGCTATAGGACTTAGATTATTCTATCTAGTGTATTTCTAGCTATTTCAACTATTTTCTAAGCTAAATCCTATTTTTATACACGTTAAAATTATATTTAAATTTCAAAAATAAAACCTTTCCCATGCGAAACTAGTCTAGATTCATAGAGCTCACCTTGAGGATCGTGTTAGTGGTCCTGGTTTGTGATATCGAGGTTGTACATGGAAGTTACGTAATTTTTTCTTCGCATTTCCCTTTTTCTCTTATGTTTTTGTCTTGTCGATATCCTTCTCTCTCGCTTTTTATCTTTACATTTTTGCTTTTGAGAATTAGAGGCTTCTAAAGTCTAGATCCATCAAGATATATATATATATATATATAACTTTTCTATTTTTCTATGTCTGTTTATCTTGTGTGATAATTTACGTAAATTTGGAATTGTTAATGTTTTAATATGAAATTTTAAGACTAAGTTAATTGAATTATTCTAAGCATGAATATTTACTTGGAATTTTTATTCAACAATCCTAAGTTTATGATTTTAATTTATTTTATCATTTATTCAAGAATTGTCTATGGTTTGCTTTCTACATAATTATTTCTTTGAATATATACTTATGCAGGGTTTATTTAGGGCTTTTAGTATAATCTTTTAACTATTTCGGTGTTATACAATTCAATTTTTTATGGATTTTACATTCTCCCCCCTTTCATAAGTTTGTCCTCAAAACTATAAAACATAGCTAGATCTCTGAACTTCTCCTCCATCTTAAGACGCTTCTCGTTCAGAGTGTCAACTTCATTGTACCTTGATGCATCTAATAATCTTGTTGCACAATTCTTAGGCTTGAGTGTCAAGAACTCAGATAGGATGTTCCCAATATGTCAAATTTGGCTAAATCGTCAAGATATCCATCTCGATCACTCTGTTGAGATCTGAGATGTACTTTTAGAGCAATGACACATGGAAGATTCTATGGATTCTTGATAATTGAGGAGGTAGAGCTAGTCGGTAGGCCACTTCTCTGACCATTTCTAAAATCTTTTATGGCCCAACATATTTAGGACTCAATTTTACTTTGGTTCTAAATCTTCTTGTCCCTTTTATTGGCGTGACCTTCACATAGACGTGTTACCATTATAGAAACTCAATCTTTCTTCTCTTCAAATCTGCCCAGCTCTTTTGGCAATCTTGAGTTTCCTTCATTCTTTGTTTAATGGTAGCAACCTTATCTATCATTTATTGTAGCAAGTATGCCCCAATTGTACTTCGTTCAATTCTATCCCAATATAATGGAGATCTACACTTCCTTTTATATAAGGCTTCATAAGGGGCTATCTTAATTGACGAGTGATAGTTGTTGCTGTAAGCGAATTCAACCGATGGAAAGTGTCGATCCCAACTATCTTCGAAATCTAATGCATAAGCCCTTAGCATATCCTCCATTGTCTAGATAGTCTGCTCAGATTGCCCATCTATTTAGGGATGATATGCCATGTTGAATTGCAACCTTGTTCTTAGAGCTTGTTATAGACTTCTCTAGAATTTCAATACGAATCATGGATCTCAATCCAATACTATACTATGCGGCACTCCATAGAGTCTTACAATTTCTCTAAGATAGATCCTAGCTAATTTATCTAAGGAGTAGGTCATGTTAACGGGTAAGAAATGAGCAAATTTGGTCAAACGATCCATAATTACCTATATGGCTTCATATTCGAGCTTTGTTCTTAGTAAAGCAATAATGAAATCTATTGTGATCTATTCCCACTTCCATTCTGGAATCAGTAATGGCTATAGTAGTCCCCCAGGTTCCTGATGTTCAGCTTTGACTTGTTAGTAGACAAAACATTGAAAGACGAATTGTGTTACATCTCTCTTCATATCTTCCCACCAATAACCCTTCTTGAGTTCTTGATACATTTTTGTTCCCCTTGGGTATATGGTGTATCTAGAATTATGGGCTTCATCTAAAATATCCTTTCTCAATTTTATATCTTCAAGTACGCACCATCTACCTCGTAACTTTAAAACTTCATCTTGATACTTCAAAGTTAATACTGATGCCTTGCTTTACTTTATTTTGAAGGTCTGTTATCTTCAGATCATTGAGCTACACCTCCTTTATTCTATTTAGTAGAGTAGGTTGTACTTCCATAGTTGTTATCCAAGCTTCCTCCTTATGCCATAGGAATTCAATCCTTAGCCATTCAAATTCTTGTATCAACTGTTGCTGTACAGTAAATAATGCTGCTACTTAGCTATAATTCTTTCAACTTAGAGCATCAGCTATTGCATTAGCTTTCCTTGGATGATAGTTATACTAAGATCATAGACTTTGATGAGCTCAAGCCATCTTCTCTATTGCATGTTGAGCTCCTTTTAAGTAAATAAATACTTCAAACTTTTGTGATTCGTGCATATTTTACATTTCGGCCCATATAAATAACGTATCCATATCGTCAATGAAAATACTATCATGGTTAGTTCTAGATCATGAGTAAGGTAATTCCTCTCATGTGGTTTCAACTGTCTTAAAGCATAAGCTACGACTTTCTTATTTTACATTAGAACACATCCCGATCCATTCTACAAGGCATCACTATAGACATAAAAAGATTCCTTTGAGTTAGGCAAAGTCAAAATAGGAGCTAAGATCAATCGTTGCTTCAACTCTTGAAAGCTTATCTTGCAATCATCATCCCACTCAAACTTTGCATTTTTGAGTTAGTCTAATTAACGACTTCAATATCTGGGAAAAGTTCTTGATGAATCTTTTGTTGTATCCAACTAACCCAAGAATACTTCTCACTTCTATAATTGTAGTGGGTTGTTTCCAATTGACTATAACTTCTATCTTGTCTAGATCCACCATCATGTCTTCTCCCGATATAATATGTCCCAAGAATGCCACTTGACTCATCTAAAACTCACACTTAGACAATTTTGTGTATAATTGATATTCCTTTAGTAGTCCTAGGGAAATTATCAAATGTCCTTCATGCTCTAGCAGGGTCTTAGAATAAATCAATATATCATCGATGGAAACCACTATGAATTTAGCTAAGAACAACTTGAAGATCCTGTTCATGAGGTCCATGAACATAGCTGGAGCATTCATTAACCTAAATGGCATTACTAGAAATTCGTAATGACTATATTGCATTCGGAATGCAGTCTTGGGTATATCTTCTGACTTAATCCTCAACTAATGGTTTCTGAATCGCAAATCTATTCGAGAGAAGACACTTGCTCCTCGCAACTAATCAAACAGATCATCATTTCTTGGCAATGGATATTTGTTCTTGACGATTATCTTGTTTAATTCTCGATAATCGATGCATAGCCACATAGATCCATCCTTCTTCTTGAAAAATAGCATTGGAGTTCCCCAAGGCGATACACTTAGGCAAATGAATCCCTTCTCAATCAATTCTTGCAATTACTTCTTCAATTCTTTCAACTCAACCAGGGCCATTTAATAAGGTGCTTTTAAGATTGGTTCTGTACCAAGCTTTATTTTGATGGTAAAATCCATTTTTCTCAAGGATGGTACTCTTGGTAGTTCTTTGGGAAACACTTCAAGAAATTTATTGATAATCAGTATTTCCTCTAATTTTGGCAATTCTTTTTTTATCCCTATTGTGCTTACTAAACATATGCTCAGGTTTTGAAGGTATTGTCCTCTTTCTTGCAATACGTTAGTGAAAGCTTCTACATTTTTCCCTGCTTGCCCTTGTTATACTATAGTCCCCACTCTTGTCTTACTAATCTATACTTCTTTATTCTTGTAATCTACATTGGCAAAGTGTTTCAATAACTAACTTATTCCCAAAATCACTTTGTAGCCTCTCATAGATAAAATGATTAAATCTATGGGCATGTTTCTTCCTTGTATTTCGATTAGGAATTTTTTCACAATCTCCTTGGTAATGGCTTTTTCTCCCATAGGAGTGTTAATCTTTAAGATCTTTAAAGAAGGTTGAACTTTCAACTTTCATCATTAAGCTACAGCTGAGCTTATAAAAGAATGTGTAGCTTTAGTGTTGAAGAGAACCAAAGTTGGTTGAGTAGTGATTAAAACAGATCCTATTAATTACTTAATACTTAATTAATTTATAATTTTTACCTACTTACATCTTTCAATAGTAAATCTTTTATACTTCTTAACTCTTTCAATTAATCTTCTACATAAGTTTCATATATTAAATATCGTACCTAGGCAAGTTGAATCTTGATGTACCCATTATGACATTTTCCTCCTTCGTATGTTCCATAGATACTAAGTCAATATCTTGGTTTTGTCCAAGCTCTTCATTCACCCATTCTCTTACATTTGTGCCTGTTATAGCAAATACTCGAGCATTTGTGGCCTAGGTGTTAGCTTCTTACACTCCTTGCCCAACTAGTCGATTGGTTAGCCTTCCAATAGTAGTTCTAGGTGTTGTAACCTATGTTCCAAGTCTTTGGTATCTCTTAGGGTAGACATTAGCTATATACCTTTGTTTTCTACAAACAAAACATATTGCAAAATTCCTTTGTGGACAACATGGGCCTCTTTTCCTTATCACTTGGAGTTAGCTAAAATAGTGGTCTCTTGGTTGGAACATGCATCCCTGCACTTGGTCGAGCTTGGGATCTCATTTCTTTCACCCTTAGCTTTGTCTACTTCAAAGCTTGAACCTTGTTTACCACTTTTGAATATGTCTATAGCTCAAACTCCATAATTCTTTTTTGCGTCTCTATATCTAATCCATTCATGAATAGCTATCGCTTCAATGCATCTAAATCTTTGTAAATGTGTAGAGAAAACTATAACAATTAATTGAATTCATTCTCTTATTGATCAACCATTTTTGTACCTTTCTTTAGTTAGAACAGTTATCCACTTAGTTGTGTCTTAACACTCTCTAAAAAGTATTCTTGGAAAAATTCCCCTCAAAATGTTTCCCATGAGATTAGCTGGGTCAAGGTCCTTTATTTGGCATCCTACTACATTCTAGCTCTCATTTTTAACAAATATGATGTCTATGCCACTTTTTGGTGGTCTTCCACTTCATAGGCTGTGAAAGACCTTTCTAATTGTGCCAACCACTCTTTGACTTCCTCTGGTTTCCCATACGCCCCATCAAAGTACCTATTTGATCGAATGAAATATGGAAATATGCTCCTTTGAATTCGACCAACTCCCCTAAGTCATATCTTTGTTGACCTTCCATATAAGGTGCACGAGCAATTGGAACTAGTGGAGGTAGTGGTGGTGGTGGCACTTGTGGTTGTTGAGGAACAATTACAAGTGGCATTAGCTATAGTTGAGATGGCGGAGGAATCAATTATGATGAGGGTTGACTTCCTAGCATTAGATGTTGGATTAACAAAGCCTATTGTTGGGCTAACTATTGAACTATCGCTTCTAACCTCGACATACGTTCATCCTCACTTCCTTCCCCACTTAAAGGGGCTTAAGTTTCACTTCTTTATCTTGCCTTAGTCACCCTATCTAGCTTCTTAGGTTGGATCCCTGGATTCTCTTATGCCACTGGGGGTAGAGTTACTGCTTTCAAAGTTTTGTCTGCATCTCAATACCTAACGAGTGTTGTTGTTTTTTGTCCTCTTGGTATTTCCACTATAATTTATTAATGCAACATACACAATATGTTAAGAAATTGCTAAGGATATATATATCAATAATGACATAGATATTAATAAAAGTCGTCTAACATATTTTTATAATTGCATCAAGGTAAAAAATTCACAAAAATCGTGATATTTTATATGTACTTTTTCAAAATTTACATTTCTTGGGTTCCTAACTTAAACATATGTCAACTTAGAGAGATATATATACTACATAACAAAATTTTCCCTCTCAAGTCTTACTAACATATAAGCATTCCTATTCCTTATATACATTGCTTTTCCAAAATTGTTCTAACTCCATCCTTAAACTCCTAGGCAACGTCTCCTTATCCTTCACTTGCATCCTCGTCGCTTTCTCCTATTTCTTCTTCTTCCTCTTCTTCTTCTTCTTCTTCTTCTTCTTCTTTATCTTCTTATTCTTCCTCCTCTTTTTCCTCTTCTTCTTCTCTTATGGAGTATGAGGCTACTATCTTGTTTTTTAGAGCACCCTCTAAATCTGAATTTTCTTTTGGGAGGTAGATCCTCTTTCGAATCTTCGTCCTCCTCATCTTCCCATAATTCTAGTTCTACCATGAACATGTCTCCTTGTTCTATGATATCAAATTCTCGGTGCTCAATTTAGTCCATAGTATCCTAAGAGTCTTCTGAGTATTACAACCTCTGGTTAATTCTCGGCTTCCATTCATATATCCCTCTCTTATACGTCTATAAGTTTCTTATACACTTGACTAAAGCGGTTAGGACTTCTTAGGGATACCTCATTCCTAGATCGAACTGAACCACAATAATATTTCAGGTGGCTCGTCCTCCATTCCTATCATTATCACAAACCGAGCTTCTAAAGTAGGTATGGAAATATATATCTATCTCCAAGATCCACTCTAAGCTTATCCAATTGAATTTGCTACTACTCAGTCAATCCATTTCTCTAATCTTCTATTATTTTATCCACTGACTTGTAAAGTTAGAAGTGTTCATATTGGATTTGCAGCAATTGCATCCTCAATCTATATCCTACCAAATCATCCTCATGTCTCATGCAACATGTATTCTATCTTCAATCCCAATGCTAGAGCATTCCCTACATTTCATCAAATATGCAAATTTTTATAAGTTTTAAGTTATTTATTTTCATTCGTAAGTTTCACCCACGCTCCCCTAATAAGGTAGGTTTTTCCTATTTATAAGGTTGTTAAGTCAATCTCTTTAGACAATGACTCTTAACCCAACTTATCTCTAATTTGCGTCTTACTTTATCTTAAACCATTAGCTTTGATACCACCAAAAGTTGTCATGCCCCACGGGGTGTCCAATTTGTGATAACCCGCCACGATTGCTCAACCTCTATTAAGGAATCGCGAAGCATCTCAAATCAAAATAGATCAACCTGTTTTATCATAACAATAACTAATTAAATGCCTTAAGCATTCTTTCATCACGAGTAAACTCAATCTGTATTCATGGAAACATTACATAATAGTCTCATAAGAGGGCCTCAACTGGGTCCCATAACGAAACAAATACAACTAAGGTCTCTCTAGATCATATTAAATATTTACAAGTCTTCAAGATTTTAAATCTATCAAGTTATATAAGGTATTCTCACTATCTCTCCATCTTGCCCCTTTTCCTAGTGTTTTGCGACAATTGTATATACCTTGCTATGATGTCCCCTATGGAAGTGTAGATAATCATGTCTTACAAGGCAAAATCTATAGGATGGTGAGCTAATAGCCTAGTGAATTAAGAGTGCAATCTCTTGATATTGTTTATACGCACAAGCAATTTCAAACAAGTTTTCAAATCATACTATGCATGGATAACCATATGAATGCAATATCTCACGCGATCTTCCGATAACCAATGTAAAGCCTATGTTTTACACCCCTCTTGACCTTAGGTTAAGGATTTAGATCATACCATCAGTGGCTCGGGTCTCACACTCAATTAATTACTCTTATCTCTTTATTAGAAATTGTCTCTTAATGTTAATGTTATAAGCTCAAGTATTACTCACACACTAAGCAATAAACACCCTTAAAGATAGACTAGACTTAGAACTGTCAAAGCATGATAATTCCTTAATCACTTAGTTCACACTAGGCAGAATAGTAATGCTCTGATTACTTTTGATGCACCTTGTAGTAGTGATAACCTATGATCATATAATGTATCGTACAATGCATGTCAATTTTTTTTATTTAAGTCAAATAATTAATTTAATATTTTACCAGTGATCATGCAAGAATTAGACACACACAAGATTCAGTCACATCAAAGACAAATATAGAATACAATCATTCAATTATAATCACAAAACAACAATCACAATATCTAAAAAGATAGTTCGTCCAATACATATGTATACTCCTTCTTATATCCACTAAATTAGCTATTATATTCATATATATTTTTTGGGTATTTTATTTATATATGAATATATCTATATATTTATATAATTATTTCATGTGTTGCCCCTCCTCACCCCACTTGGCACTTCATTCTCTCTTTTTTTTATTATATATTTAACATATATATAATTATATAATAGATCCCCTTTGACACATGTTCCTTTCCCTTCCTCCACGTTGCAACTCTCACCATTCATAGTTATCTAATAATTTCCCTTTCCACGCCACTATTTATCTCAAGCTCGTCGGATTCACACTCCTTCGGTGGAAAATTATCCAGTTCGCCGACTTTGTTTATATATATATATATATATATATATATATCTATATATATACGATTATATATTGAGCCCACAGTCCACTATATTGAATCATTCACACACACATACACATTCAAACCCCACCAGCACACACATAAATACATGCGTACACACCCTCAAATCCATCCTGTACAAGTCTCGCCTGCACGCATCCACTTCCAACCACCTACACAGTTCAACCATTCACACATGCATGTGATATATTCCAGCATGTTGCACCATACACTATTTGTACTCACACACACAATATCATACACATACACATAAATTTAAACGCACACAAGAACATGTTCATACATATTGACACACCCACTCCCTCTCTTCTTCAAGCACAACTGATCACAGACACCCTCATAACGTAAATAAGCCACACTTCCCTTTAGACACCAGCATGCACACACTTATGTGTATATATATATATATGAGCAGAACATATTTGACAATTGTCTCAATATGATCAAAAAATCAATTATATATTCATATTAATATCCACTTCATACACAAATAATAGTATATCATAGAGTCCTACTCACCTTGACCTTATTTTTTATCATTCGTAATAATTTTCGGATAAATTTATAGGAAAATTTTCTTCTCCTAAAAACACAAGAAAAATACACTATTACATGCTATTGACAACTAAGATCATTTTATCTAGTGTATTCCTACTTATTTTAAATATTTTCTAAGCTAAATCCTATTTTTATATACATATTAAAATTATAATTAAATTTAAAAAATAAAATCTTTCCCTTACAAAACTAGTCTAGATTTGTAGAGCTCACCTTGAGAATCGCTTTGGTGGTCTTGGTTTGTGATTTGGAGATCGTACCTGGAAGTAACACAATTTTTTCTTCAAGTTTCCCTTTTTCTCCTATGTTTTCGTCTCCTCTCTCTTGCTTTTTGTCTTTACTTTTTGCTTTTGAGAATTGGAGGCTTCTAGAGTCCAGGTCGATCAAGACATATATATATATATATATATATAACATTTTGATTTTTCTTGGTTTGTTCATCTCATGTGATAATTTACTTAAGTTTAGAAATGTTAGTGTTTCAACACGAAATTCTACAACTAAGCTAATTGAATTATTTCAAGAGTAAATATTTACTTGGAATTTTTTTTTGACAATACTAAGTCTATGATTTTAATTTATTTTATTGTTTATTCAAGAATTTTTCATGGTTCACTTTCCACGTTATTATTTCTTTAAATATAAATTTATATGGGGTATGTTTAGGGCTTTTAGTATGATTTTTTAACTATTTCGGTGTTATACATATTCAAATTGTTATGGATTTTACAAGGCTTCATAAGGTGCCATCTTGATTGATGAATGATAACTATTATTGTAGGCAAACTCGACTAGAGGCAAATATTAGTCCCAACTATCCTTAAAGCCTAAAGCACAAGCTCTTAGCATATCTTCTAATGTTTGGATAGTATGTTTTGATTATCCATCGACTTGAGGGTGATATGCCATACTAAATTGCAATTTGGTCTCAAGAGCTTGGTGTAAACTTCTAAAAAATTTTGATACAAAACATAGATCTTTGTCAAACACTATAATGATCAATACTCCATAAAGTCTTACAATCTCTATAATGTAAATCCTAGCCAATTTATCCAAAGAGTAAGTCATATCGATGGGTAAGAAGTGAGTAGACTTAATTAGGCAATCTACAATTACCTATATTGTACCTAGCCCTAGTTGATCAGAATTAGCTTACACCAACTCTTTCTAATGATCTGTTGGAAGGAATTGGAAGATTAATGACAAGGGCAAGGATAAAACACATGGAGCAAGCTTTGAATGGGCTTGCACAAGATCATTTGGACCAAGCATTGAAGTTAGCTAAAGTGAGAAATCTAAGGGATGAGGAGATCATTTTTCATTTATCATGCATCTCCAACAATAATAATGAAGATCAAAGCCTAGAGCACTAGCAAATAGAATTTCTAAGATTGAAAGTCATCATTGCATGGAAAACATTGAAGGTCGCTTGGGAGACGATGAAGGCCGTCAGCTTTGCCTTTAAAGCGTATCGACATTGAAATGTAGGCCATCGGCTTACTTAGTCGGCTTAAAATTTAGGTCGTTGGCTTTAGGCTAGTTTTTGAAGCCAACTTTCATTTTCTTTTTTTGTTTTGTGTTTTCTTGTCTTTTTATTTCCTTTATTTGTAAAGACTATAAATTGAGAGGGGGACATCACCATTCCTATGATATTGAAAATTTCTTCCTTTGTTCTTTATCAAGAACTCATTTTGATTTTATCAAGGCAACTTGTGGCAATCAAACTTTCATTATAACTCTAGTGGTATTCAAGATTGTGATTAGGGTTAAGTTTCGTTGTGCTTGTTTTCAAGATGATCCTAGGGTTCTTTCTATCCAATTGAGTTCTAGGTTCATCTCAACCTAGGGTTCGCATCAATTGGTATTAGAGCTTTGGCTCTTGAAAATCAGGTGTTACCTATCCTTTGATTATTTCATTGTTATCTTTCATCATTTTTAGTTCTTGAGTTTTAATTCATTATTGTCTTGTTCATTAAAATTTCATCTTGTTTGTGTCCTTTCATTGATTTGATCCATTGCTTTTAGTCTACAAGTCTAATTTGTGTTTAAAGAGTAAAAGAGAGAGAGAGAGAGCTTGATACAAAATTCCTTCTTTGAATTGCTTAGACAGAGTTATTCCTTTGTTCTTTATCTTACTTTATCGTTACTTGCTATTTGGTAGGGTCTTCGATAATGTTCTTATTAAAGAGCTTATAAGAAGAAGTTTATTAGATAAAAAAAAAAATTAATTGAGTGAAACACAAGTGTTTCAATTCCATATTTTTTAGTGTAAACATGTAAGGGGATGTTTGAGAGGAAAATTCTTTCTTTCTTTTTTTTTGTCTTTTTACTAATAAACTCTTTGTAGGTCGTGAAACAGGAGTAGTGGAGAAGATAATGTGGATTTTAATATGAAGTTTTTTTATGAAGATTGTCTAAGATCAATTTAAACTTTTGAATAGAAGGTTAGATAATCTTGTATCTCCCTTTAAGCCTAAATGTTTTCGAAGGAGTATGAATGAGGAGGGGAAAGACGAGGAGTTTGATGTTGATGTGATTAGTTCTAGGAAAGGTAAAAAGGGTGTTCAAAAGCAAGATAGTAATTTGGAAAGCATTAAGATGAAAATCCCTACTTTTCAAGGGAAGAATAACCCTGAGTTGTATTTAGAGTGAGAGAGAAGAGTAGAACATGTGTTTGATTATCATACTTACTTTGAGGAGAACAAGGTTAAACTAGCAGCAATTGAGCTCACTGATATGCTAGCATTTGGTGGGATCAGCTTGTGATTAGTAGGCGAAGAAATGGTGAGAAACCTATTTGGTCATAGGAAGATATGAAAGTAGTAATGAGAAAATTTTTTATATCTAGTCATTACTATAGAGACTTATATAGGAAGTCATATAGGCTAACTTAAGGCTCCACGAGTGTTCAAGATTATTATAAGGAGATGGAGATTGCTATTATTTAGGCTAACATAGAAGAAGATCATGAGGCAACAATGGCTAGATTTGTTAATGGTTTGAATAGAGAGATAACTGATGTGGTGGAGTTGCATCATTATGTGGAGATGGAGGAATTATTACATAAGGCTATCAAAGTGGAGAGGCAAATAAAGTCTAAGGGTATCTTTAAGTATGGCTCCGCTTCTGGCTCTTCATGGAAGTTAGATTAGAAGAATAGCAAGAATGCCTTTAAGTAAAAGGAAGATGCAAAGGCAAAGGAATTAGTTGTTTATTCTAAAGGTAAAACTGAAATTAAATCCTCTTCTAAATCACATGATACTAAGTGTTTCAAGTGTCAAGGATTGGGGCATATTGCATCTCAATGTCCAAACAAGAGGGTTATGGTTGTTTTGGATAATGGTGATGTAGACCGTATTAGTTTAACTGAGGAAGAGATGCCGCCATTAGAGGAATGGAGTGATGTTGATATAGAGGGTCCTGTGAAAGGAGAGATGTTGGTCACTAGGCGTGCTCTAAACATACAACCTAAGGAAGATGTTGATGAGGGACAACGTGAGCATATCTTTCATACTAGGTGCCATGTAAGTGGTAAGGTAAGTAGAAAGATTATTGATAGTGGTAGTTGCACCAATGTTGCGAGTTCCTTAACAGTTAAGAAATTGCATCTACCTACATTAAAGCATCCTAGACCATACAAGCTATAATGGTTGAATGAATGTAGTGAATAGGTGAGACATCAAGTTTTAGTTGTATTTTCCATTGGTAACTATAAAGATGACATTCTTTATGATATGGCACCAAGGCATGCTGGACATCTACTTTTGGGGTATCCATGGAAATTAGATATGAAGGTCACTCATGATAGGTACAAAATGTGTACAAATTTGTGATGAATAGCCAACTCATTATGCTAAAACCTCTCAAACCTTTAGAGGCATATAAGGATTACGTTAAGATAGTTAAAAAGTGCAAATTGAGAGAAAACAAAGTGAGTACACAAGAAAAAGAAAAGAGTGATAAAAAGAGTGAGTGTGTAAAAAAGAGTGGGAAAAGCAGTGAAGAGGGAAGAAATTCAAAGTGTGGAGATCAAAACAAGGAGAGAAGTAAGAAAGTGAGTACTTCTACTATAAAAGGAGAGATTAGGAGAGCTATGTTGGTGAGGCAACAATTACTTGTACTTTTGTATAAGGATGTTTATTTTTCAACTAACGATCTTAATTCCTCTTTACCTAGTGTGGTTGTGTCTTTGCTATAGGAATTTGAAGATTTGTTTCCTAAAGAGGTATTAAACATTAGATCAACTTCATTTCGAGATAATCAATCCCTAATAGACCCACTGACAGAGCCATTCCGAAAGAGACAAACGAGATTCAAATGTAGGTGGATGAGCTAGTGCAAAAGGGATTCATTAGAGAAAGTCTTAGCCCATGTTCAGTTCCTATGCTTTTGGTTCCCATGAAAGATGAAACATGGCGCATGTGTGCTGATTGTCGAGCTATTAATAAGATCACCATAAAGTACATATATCCTATCTTTAGGTTAGATGATATGTTTGATGAGTTGTATGGCCCATGTCCGTTTTCTAAAATTGATTTAAAAAGTGGCTATCATCAAATTTGCATAAAGGAAGGTAATGAATGGAAAACTACTTTTAAGACAAAATATAGGTTGTACGAGTGGCTAGTTATGCCATTTGGTTTAACCAATGCACCTAGCACCTTTATGAGTCTAATGAATCGCATTTTGCATTCTTTCATTAGAAAATTTTTGTAGTCTACTTTGATGATATTTTAGTGTATACAAAAAATTTAGGTGTTCATGTTAAACACTTGCATGTTGTTTTGAGTGCTTTTAGGGAAAATCAATTTTATGCTAATTTGCAAAAATGTCATTTTTGTATAGAATCCATTGTTTGATACGAACTCTATCAATCTGTGTTGAAACCTAAAATCCTAAATTGAATCTAACAACCTAGAATAGATTAAGAATGGATGGAAATCGCGACTTATTGCTTATAATGAAGCAAGAACCTTGGTATAAATGGAAATGCCACATTTAGGGATGGAGATTTGATTGATAAGTCAAAGATGAACGCTACGAAACAACTGATAAGTCCAAAAGTCCTTTAAGAACCAAAGAGAAATTTGTTTAACTTTCGAGACATTCCCCTTACAATAGGTATTTGGTGACTATTTATAGTCTCATAAAAAAAATAATAGACAAAATGACATAACAAAACCTTAATTCAACTAAGGAAACAAGTAAAGCTAGTGGCCTAAAATAGTCTAAAGCTGGCCAACATTTTTCCTTCTAAGCTAGTACTAAAGGCTAGCAGCTTTGAATGGTACAAATTCGGCCTAACTTTCCTTCAACGCCAACCCTATAAGCTTACAACTTTCACCCCAAAGGCCGATGGCCTTTCATGCAATCTAGCGGCTTTCAAACTTCTTTACGTATCTTTAATCAGTCTTCATTCCAAAGCTCTTGAACTTCAATGACATGGATTATTCTTGGTTTGTTCTTTATTTAACTCACATATTGCTCCTCATCTTGAACTTCTTTGATTAATCCGTTAAGTGCATCCTTAAGCCGTTTAGCTCGAATTTGTATCATAAGCCCAATTAGAATTTTAACAAGATCCTCTATCCATTTCCTAGCCCGGCTTTCATCATTCACCTTCTCTTGAAAAGGATTTATCCTTAAATCATCACCCGCAACAAAAGGGTTCAAATCAGTAACATTAAAAGTAGCACTTATAGGATACTCACTCAATAAATCTAGCTTGTAAGCATTGTCATTGATAAATTCAAGAACTTGAAAATGACCATCACCTCTAGGAAGTAGCATTGATCGCCTCTGTGCTAGGAATCATTCTTTGCGCTTGTGCACCTAAACCCAATCTCTGGGTTGAAAGAGTACTTGACAGTACCCTTTGTTAGCTTGTTTTACATATTGCTCCATCCTTCACACAATATTTGATACGAACCACGCCAACCCGTGACGAAACCCAATACCAATACGTTCGGAAATTCGTTGCCTAAGACGCCCAAACACCTAAAGTGAAAAACCGCGACCCGTTGTCTATAAGCGAGATAAAAACCTTGGTATAAAAGTGAAGACGCCACAATCGGGATGGAAAACCGATTGATAAGTCGGGATGAACGCCACGGAAATCAATCCGATAAGTTCGAATTAAGTTCTTGAAGAACCAAGAGAGGTGCCTCTCAAAAGTGTTTAATGTTCAATGATGTCTAATCTTAGTTGTTCTAAACCCTAGGAGCTTTTATACTAGGGTTACAATTCGTGAAAAAAACAAGTCCAAAACGACGTAGTTTAGTTAAGTGACATAAAAATGCAAAACAGAACAAGCTGGCCGACAGGGGATACACGGCCTGTGTACACGCTCGTGTACTTTGGCCGTGTACTTCTCTGTGCAACTTCTGGCAACATACACGCCCGTGTACTTTAACCGTGTATCTTCTGTGCAACTTCTGGCAACATACATGCCCATGTACTTTAGCCATGTATCTTTCTGTGCAACTTCTGACAACATACACGGCCGTGCCTTGAAAATACACGCCCTCTTCAACCCGTGTCCAGTATAACTTTTACAAAAGCAAGTGTCTTCCAATGGTTGTTCCAATCCGTTCCAACTTCATGATTGCTCCAATCCTTTCCGGCTTCATGGACAACCTTTATCAACCAGTTAAGTGCTTCCTTGAATCGTTTTGCTCGATTTCTTGTGATCGGTCCAGGCAGCACTTCAAGAGGATCCACATTTCTTCTTCCGGCTTGACTCTCATCATGGATCTCATCAATATTGAGCTTAGCCTTCTTGTGAATCTGCTTAACAAACTTAGCTTTCTTTTTACCATCTAAATTAACATGTTTAGAAATAGGTAAAGGAATTAAATCCAATGGAGTTAAAGGATTAAAACCATATATAATCTCAAAATGTGAAATTTTAGTGGCAGTATGTATAGAATGGTTATAAGAAAATTCAACATGTGGTAAACAACTTTCCCATGATTTAATGCTCTTTTGAATGATAACCTTTAGTAAAGTAGATAATGTCCTATTAACTACCTCTATTTGCCTATCGGTTTGTGAATGACAAGTAGTAGAAAACAATAGCTTAGTTCCTAACTTACACCATAAGGTCTTCTAAAAGCAACTCAAGAACTTAGCACCTCGATCTGACACAATTGTTCTAAGCATACCATGCAATCAAACAATTTCTCTAAAGAACAAATCTACAACATGTGTAGCATTATCAGTTTTGTAGCATTGAATAAAATGTGCCATCTTTGAAAATCTATCCATAACAACAAAAATGGAATCTCTACCATGTCTAGTCCTAAGTAAACCTAACATAAAATTCATGGAAATATCAACCTAAGGTTTACTCGGAATAGTAAGTGGTTTGTACAAGCCATGGGGTTGTACTTAGGAGTTAGCTTGTCTACAAGTGATACACCTCTCACAAATTCTCTCAACATCCCGCTTCATGTGTGGCCAATAAAAATATTCTTGTAAATCCCCTAAAGTCTTAGCCACTCCAAAGTGTCCCATCAATCTTCCACCATGAGACTCCTTCACTAACAAATCCAAGATGGAGCAATTTATAATGCAAAGTTTGTTCTCTCTAAATAAGAACCCTTCATGCCTAAAGAATTTTCCACTAGATCCCTTCTCAAAACATGCAAAGTCCTCACTAAAATCTTGGTCCAAAGGGTACAACTTTTTAATATGTTCAAAACCAAGCAATTTAGCATCAAGAGTTGAGATTAGTAGATACCTTCTTAAGAAGGCATTTGCAACAATGTTTTCTTTACCTTGTTTGTATTAGATGATGTATGGAAAGGTCTCACTAAACTCTACCCACCTTGCATGTCTTCTATTCAACTTGTATTGGCTCTTCAAGTGCTTCAAGGACTTATGGTCGGTGTGAATCACAAACTCCTTAAGCTAAAGGTAGTGTAGCCAAGTTTCCAAGGCCCTAACCAATGCATATAACTCCTTATCATAAGTCGGGTACTTCAATGCTACTCCATTAGCTTTTCGCTAAAGTATGCAATTGGTCTTCCTTCTTGCATAAGAACAGCACCAATACCTAAACCTAAAGGATCCCACTCAATTTCAAATGTTTTAGCAAAGTTAGGTAAAGCAAGTAAAGGAACATGGGTTAGTTTATCTTTAATCAATTGAAAAGCCTTCTCTTATTCTTCTCCCCACTTAAACCTAACGTTCTTCTTGATGACTTCAGTGATTGGTGTAGCTATGCTACTAAAATCCCTCACAAACCGCCTATAGAAACTTGTAAGCCTATGGAAACTCCAAACTTGGCACAAATTCATTGGACTTGAGCATCCTTGGATAGCTCGAATCTTCTCATCATCAACTTAAATCCCCAATGAACTAATAACAAAGCTAAGAAACACAAGTTTATCTGTGCAAAAAGTGCACTTCTTAAGATTAGCAAATAACTTTTCCTCCCGCAATACCTCCAAAACATAATTCAAATGAAATAAATAGCCATCTAAATTCTTACTATAGATAAGGATATCATCAAAATAGACAACTACAAATTTTTCAATAATAGTTTGCAAAATATGGTTCATTAGCCTCATGAAAGTACTTGGTGCATTAGTTAACCCAAAGGGCATAACTAACCATTCATATAAACCATAATTTTTTTTAAATGCAGTTTTCCACTTATCTCCTTCTTTTATTCTAATTTAATGATACATACTTTTCAAATCAATTTTAGAAAAGATGCAAGAGTCATGCAACTCATCTAACATGTTGTCTAAACAAAGAATAGGATGACAATACTTTACTGTTATGTTATTGATCACTCAACAATCAACACACATCCTCCATAACCTATCCTTCTTAAGAACCAAAATCACTGGAACAGCACATGAGATCATGTTTTCTCTCACATACCCCTTGTCCATTAACTTATTAACCTATTTTTGGAGTTCCTTTGTTTCCTCCTGATTACTCCTATAAGCAAGTCAGTTTGGAATGGTTGCGCCAGGTACAAAGTCTATCTAATGCTCAATCCTTTGAATGGGAGGCAATCCTTTTGGTGTTTCCTCAAGAAAGACATCTTCAAAATCGTACAATAGAGAGACAACATAACTAGGCAAAGAAGTGTTAAGTTGGTCGGTGCTAAAAAGCACCTCTTTATATAAAAGTACTATCATAGGTCTTTTTATTTCTAAGAATAAAGCCTTCTTAACCTCACTTGCCCTCGCAAAAAAAAAAACTTCTTTTCTCTCATCATTCAATTCTCTCCCTTTCTTTTCTCTCTCCTTTAGGTTAAACTCTCTCTTTTTCTTTTGCAATAGCACTTATTTCTTTTTATCACTAACTCTCTTTTGTTCACTCTCTCTCTATAACCTCACTTAATCCCCATAAATCTCACTAGGTGTCAAAGGACAAAGATGATGAGAGCCATGATAGGAGCCAAGCCAGAAGATGGAATGTGGATCCTCTTGAAGTGCCACTTGGACTGATCACAAGAACTCGAGCGAAATGATTCAAGGAAGCACTTAACGGGTTGATAAAGGATGTCCAAGAAGCAGGAAAGGATTAGAGCAACCATGAGAATGAACTTGCATTTGTACAAGTCATTCAAGGAGATCAAAGCATAGGAGGTCAAATCTGCCAGCCTTGACAACGCTGGACCGGCCTTGAACCAGCATTGTCATTCGCGCATGACAGAGGGACTACGCCGGCTTACTACGCCGCCGGCGTACATCCTACGCCGGCTACTATACCGACTCCTATGCTGCCAGCTTTCATTTTCTGTTTGTTATTTTTCCGCGACTTTATGATGTTATGTCATTTTGGGCTTTTGTTATTACGAGTTGTAAACCCTAATATAAGCTGCTAGGGTTGAAAACAGAACATAGAACACACATACAACATTGAATAACATATTTTGAGAGAATTCCTCTCTTGGTTCTCTAAAGAACTTCTCTTGGTCTTATCGGATTTCTTCCGTAGTGTTCATCTCGACTTTTCAATCGGTATTTCATCCCGATTCTGGCATCAACAGAATATACCAAGGTTCTTGCCTCACCTATAGGCAACGGGTTGTGGTTCTACTTGATTGTTTTGGCATCTTGGGTTGCAATTCCGAACGTATTGGTATTGGGTTTCATCACACGTGGGTGTGGTTCGCATCAGTTTGGTATCAAAGCCTAGGTTTGTCAAACATCAGTTCGGTTAAGGAAGGTAACATCAAAACCCTAACTCCAATTGTTCATATCAAGTTTCGTGCTGTCATAGCTTCGTACTCAAGTCCATAGTGTTAATTGTTTCTTGAGTAGTGTAGTGCATCCTATTAATCTTGTTACAAACAAAAAAGAACAAAAAAAAAAATTACGACAAAAAAAAGAGTGAACAAAAAGACGAAATAAAGGCAACAAAAAGGAAAGAAAAGAGGAAAATTCAAGCCCCTAGAGTTGTTCTTGAATTCTACGGAAGGGATTGGTGTAGTTTGGGTTAGTTCCAAGAGAATTGAGAAGAGGGATTGGTGAGTTGATATCATCATTGCTTGTGAGAATACACAAGTGATTGTGGGATATCATCCTTTGAGTGAAACACGTATGGGAGTGAATCGTGAGGCTTAATCCTATATATTTGTGTTAGTACTAACCTTTATTGTAGGAATTATGTTGAGGCAACATTCTCCTGAAGGTGAGAGGGGGAGGTTTGATGCTAGGTTAGTGATTGAGGCGTTGAGGAGTGAGATGAAGAGGATGTTTCAGGAGGGCATGGAACAAATTCATGAGATAGTGGAGCAAAAACTAGAGCAATCAAAAAACGTCTTCCAAGGGCATAAGAGGGAAAGTTGTTCTAAGAGAGTACAAAGGGGTGGAGATGAAATTTCTAATGATGAACCTTCTATAGGGAGTTATAGAGGTTGTGGTGGTAGGAATAGAGGAACTAGGGATTGGGAAGATAGAAGGGATAAGAATAGAGAGGATAATCAATTGAGTAGTATAAAGATGAAGATTCCTCCTTTCCAAGGGAAGAATGATCCCGAGGCATACTTAGAGTGGGAGAAGAAGGTAGAGATGGTGTTTGATTGTCACAATTATAGTGGGAGAAAGAAAGTGAAGTTGCTGCCATTGAGTTTTTAGATTATGCCATAGTGTAGTGGGATCAACTGATGTTGAATAGAAGAAGGAATGGCGAACCACCTATTGAGTCTTAGGAAGAGATGAAGAGGGTGATGAAGAAGCACTTTGTTCCTGCTTATTACTATCATGAGTTGCATAACAAATTGCAAACTCTTAAGCAAGGAAGTCGAAGTGTGGATAATTATTTTAAGGAGATGGAGGTTATTATGATTAGAGCGAATGTAGAGGAGGATAGAGAGGCTACCATGGCTAGGTTTCTTGTTGGGTTGAATAGAGAGATTTAAAATGTCATAGAATTGCAACATTATGTGGAACTGGAAGATATGGTTCACATGGCTATAAAGGTTAAGAACCAACACAAGAGGAAAGGTAGTAGTACTGTACAGTTTCAATAGGGTGCTGGTTTATCCACCTAGAAGACTAACCAATGGAAGAAGGAAGAAAAGTCTTTACCCACTAAGCCAAAGGGAGAGCAGAGGCAAGCGAGTTCTACTCTTGGTAACCAAGGTAAACCTAATTCTTCTAATCCTAGAAATCGTGACATTAAATGTTTTAAATGCCAAGGCAGAGACCATATTGCTAGTCAATGTCCGAATAGGCATATTATGATTTAGTGTGATGATGGCGAGTATGAGACTGAGGGGGATAGTGAAGATGATGATATGCCTCCATTAGAGGATGCTAGTGATGACGAGGAGCTTGCAGCAGGGAAGTTAGTGGCAGTAGTGAAGCGAGCTTTGAGGAAGAAGAGGAGGTGCAACGAGAGAATATCTTTCATACTAGATGTTGTCTAGGTGATCATATTTGCAGTTTGATCATTGATGGGAGGAGTTGCACTAATGTGGTGAGTACTTTTATTGTTGAGAGGTTGGGACTTAAGACTACTAAACACCTTAGCCTATATAAATTGCAGTGGCTTAATGATAGTGGTGAGACTAAGGTGAGTAAGCAAGCCTTGATTGCTTTTCGCATCGGTAGGTATGAGGATGAAGTGCTATGTGATGTAGTGCTTATGTAGGTGTGTCATGTGTTGTTGGGGAGGCCATGGTAGTTTGATAGGAAGGTTGTTCACGATGGCTTTTCTAACAAGTATACACTTGTTCACCATGGTAAAAGCTATAATCTTAAACCCTTAACACCTAAACAGGTGTATGAGGATCAGTTGCAGCTTCAACAATCTTTTGTGAAATATAAGGTAAGTGAAAAACAGAGGGAGAGTGAGAGAGCAAAAGACATAGAAAAAGAAAAGGAACACAAAAGTCGATATCAAAAGGAAAAAGAGAGGAAGGCTGGAAAGAGCATGAGAGACCAAGTTGAAGGGGGATCAACTTTAGTGGTGAGTGAAAAGGAGAGTGCAGCCTTGCGAAAGGAGAGTTGTGTGGCAAGAGCAAGTGTAGTGAGGAGAGCGTTAGTGATGAAGCAACCTATGTTGTTGCTGGTTTTTAAGAAAACTTGTTTGAATACTAACGAACTTTTTAACTCTTTACCTAGTGTGGTTGTGTCTATTGTGCAGGACTTTGAAGATGTCTTCCCTGAGGAGATTCCCAAGGGGTTACCACCTATTCATGGTATTGAGCACCAGATTGACCTTGCACCCAGAGCATTTATTCCAAACAAACCAGCTTATAGGAGCAATCCAGAGGAGACAAAGGAACTCCAAAGGTAGGTTAATGAATTAATGGAGAAGGGGTACATGAGAGAAAGTATGAGCCCATGTGCAGTGCCTGTGATTTTGGTGCTTAAGAAGGATGGTTCATGGAGAATGTGTGTTGATTGCCGCGCTATCAACAACATCACGGTAAAGTATCGTCATCCTATTCCTCACTTAGATGACATGTTAAATGAGTTACATGGGTCTAGTGTCTTTTCTAAAATAGATTTGAAAAGTGGATATCACCAAATTAGAATGAAAGAAAGTGATGAATGGAAAACCGCATTTAAAACAAAATATGGATTATATGAGTGGTTAGTAATGCCTTTCAGTTTCACTAATGCACTTAGCACTTTTATGAGACTTATGAACCATGTTCTGAAGACTTTTATTGGTAAATTTGTGGTTATCTATTTTGATGATATCCTCATTTACAATAAGAGTTTGAAAGACCATATATCTCACTTAAGGGATGTTTTGGAAGTGCTTTGAAATGAGCAATTATATGTTAACCTCAAAAAGTGCACTTTTTGCACAGATAAACTTGTGTTTCTTAGTTTTATTGTTAGTGCATAGGGAATACAAGTTGATGAAGAAAAGATTCATGCGATCTAAGAATGGTCTAGTCCAACTAATGTAAGTAATGTATGGAGTTTCCATGGACTAGTGAGCTTTTATAGGAGGTTTGTAAAGGATTTTAGCACCATTGCAACACCACTTATTGAAGTAATCAAGAAGAACGTGGGATTCAGATGGGGAGAGCAATAAGAGAAGGCCTTTCAGACGCTTAAAAATAAGCTGACTCATGCATCATTACTTGCTTTACCTCATTTCTCTAAAACTTTTGAAATTGAGTGTGATGCTTCAGGAATAGGTATTAGAGTAGTGCTCATGCAAGAGAGAAGACCAATTGCATTCTTTAGCGAGAAGCTAAGTGGGGCAACCTTGAACTACCCTACTTATGACAATGAGTTATATGCATTGATTCGAGCGATGGAGGCTTAGTAACACTATCTTTGGCCAAAAGAGTTTGTGATCCACACTGATCATAAATCCTTGAAGTACTTGAAGGGACAACATAAGCTAAACAAAAGGCATGCTCGATGGGTGGAGTTCATCGAAACATTTCCCTATGTCATCCACTACAAGCAAGGTAAAGAGAATGTTGTTATTGATACACTTTCTAGAAGGTATGCTCTTATCTCTACTCTTAGTTCTAAATTGCTTGGTTTTGAGCATATTAAAGAATTGCATGCTGCTGATTGAGATTTTTGTGAAGAGTATGTGCACTATGAGAAGAGTGGTCATGGTAAATTTTATAAGCATGAAGGATTCTTATTTAGAGAGAATAAACTTTGCATTCCAAATTGTTTTTTAAGAGAATTATTAGTGAGGGAGTCTCATGGAGGAGGTTTAATGGGACATTTTGGAGTAGCTAAAACCTTAGGGGTTTTGCAGGAACACTTCTATTGCCCTCACATGAAATGAGATGTTGAGAGGATTTGTGAGCGATGTGCCACTTGTAAGCAAGCAAAATCTAGAGTCCAACCTCATGGACCTTATACCCCACTTCTCGTTCCTCATGAGCCTTGGGTAGATATTTCCATGGATTTTGTGTTAGGATTACCCAAGTCTAGGCATAGTCGAGACTCTATTTTTGTAGTCGTGGATAGATTTTCTAAGATGGCACATTTCATTCCTTGCCACAAAACAGATGATGCGTGCAATATTGCTAATTTGTTCTTTAGGGAAGTTGTGAGATTGCATGGTATGCCTAGAAAAATTGTATCGGATCAAGATGCTAAGTTCTTGAGCTACTTCTGGAAGACCCTGTGGGCTAAGTTAGGAACTAAGCTATTGTTTTCTACTATTTGTCATCCACAGACTGATGGTCAAACTGAGGTAGTAAATTGAACTTTATCTACTTTGTTAAGGACAGTCATTAAAAAGAACATTAAAAGTTGGGAGGATTGTTTGCCGCATGTTGAATTTGCCTATAATCGCACAATGCATTCTGCTACTAAGTTTACTCCTTTTGAAATTGTGTATGGTTTTAATCCACTAACTCCTTTGGATTTATCACCTCTACCTATTTTTGAGTATGTTAATCTAGATGGTAAGAAGAAAGCAGAATTTGTTAAACAGATCCATGAGAAGGTAAGGCTAAACATTGAGTGAAGAACAGAGCAGTATGTGAAACAAGCCAACAAGGGTCGTCAACAAGCTGTCTTTGAACCTGGAGACTAGGTTTGGGTTCACATGCACAAAGAGCGGTTTCCTATGCAGCATCAATCTAAATTACTTCCTAGAGGTGATGGACCATTTCAAATTCTTGAGTGCATCAATGATAATGCCTATAAGATAGATTTGCCAAGTGAGTAACAAGTAAGTGTTACTTTTAATGTTATTGATTTGAGTCCTTTTGATGTAGGTGACGATTTGAGGACAAATCCTTTTCAAGAGGAGGGGAATGATGAGAGCCATGATGGGAGCCAAGCTAGAAGGTGGAATGTGGATCTTCTTGAAGTGCCACTTGGACCGATCACAAGAACTTGAGAGAAACAATTCAAGGAAGCACTTAATGGGTTGATAAAGGATGTCTAAGAAGTCGGAAAGGATTGGAGCAACCATGAGAATGAACTTGCATTTGTACAAGTCATTCAAGGAGATCAAAGCATAGGAGGTCAAAGCTGCCAGCCTTAACAACGCTGGCTTCAATGCTGCCGGCCTTGAACCGGCGTTGCCATTCGCGCGCGACAAAGGGACTATGCCAGCTTACTATGCCGCCAGCCTATATACCCATCGTACATCCTACGCCAGCTCCTATGCCGCCAGCTTTCATTTTCTGTTTGTTATTTTTCCGCGACTTTATGATGTTATGTCGTTTTGGGCTTTTATTATTACAAGTTGTAAACCCTAATATAAGCTGCTAGGGTTGAAAACAGAACAAGGAACACACATACAACATTGAATAACATATTTTGAGAGAATTCCTCTCTTGGTTCTCTAAAGAACTTCTCTTGGACTTATCAGATTTCTTTCGTAGCATTTATCCCGACTTATCAGTCGATATTTCATCCTGATTGTGGCGTCAACAGAATATACCAAGGTTCTTGCCTCACCTATAGGCAATGGGTCGCGGTTCCACTTGATTGTTTTGGCATCTTGGGTTGCAATTCCAAACGTATTGGTATTGGGTTTCATCACATGTGTGCATGGTTCGTATCAAAAGAGTAATAGGCTTCTGATCATGTACAAAAGAGAATATGTTGGTGAATCCATCATGCTTTACCTGCCTATCAAATTGCCATAGCCTCTTAACAATAAGTGTGCAACTTACATTGGGACTACATCACACAAAACTCCATCCCGATGCTTTCTAATGCAAAAAGAAACCAACATCTGTTTTGTCACTCTCACTTCACCACTATCATTCACCAATTGTAATTTATAAGGACGAGGATGCTTACTTATGGGAAGCCCCAATTTCTCCACCATGGTCATGCTAGCAACATTGGTACAACTCCCACCATCAATAATCACACAACATACCTTGTCCTTAACATGGCACCTAGTGTGAAATATGTTCTCCCATTGCACATTTTTCTCTCCTTTTGTTTACATGCTTAAAGCCCTCTTAGCTACCAACAACTCCCTTTGAATAGCATACTTTTCCCCATTATCATCACCCTCTGATGATAGCATGGAATCATGATCGGATTCATTGTCTATCTCAATCTCTCCATCATCCCGCATTACCATGATTCTTTTGTTCAGATATTGACTCGCTATGTGACCCTTGCCTTAACATTTAAAACACTTAATATCATGATTCCTATTAGAACACGAATCTAGTTTACCTTTATTCCCATGAGATGCCAATTTTGATTTTTGTTCTGGCATTGGTTTCGAGTGGGACTACTTCTCCTCCTTCTTCCATGTATTAGTTCTCCAATTGGTGGAACTCGGTGTTGCATGTGTGGTGCTACTACCCTTCCACTTGAGTTACTTCTCTACCTTAATCACTATGTGAACCATATCATCAAACTTTATATAATGTTATAACTACCATATTCTAAATGTCTTGATTCAAGCCTGCTAAGAACCTAGCCATAGTAGCTTCCCGATCCTCCTCAACATTTACTCTAATCATCACAACCTCCATCTCCTTATGATATTCCTCCACACTCCTATTTCCTTGCCTAAGATTTTGCAACTTATTGTACAAATCCCTATAGTAATAAGTCAGAATAAATCGCTTCCTCATCATCCTCTTCATATCTTCCCATGTCTCTAATGGTGGCTTTCTATTCCTCCTCCTATTTAATAACAATTGGTCCCACCAAACCATAGCATAGTCAGAAAATTCTATGACAACCAACTTCACCTTCTTGACTTCAGAGTAATTATGATAGTCAAAAACTAGTTCTACCTTTTTCTCCCACTTAAGATACACTTCAAGATCATTCTTTCCCTAATAAGGCGGGATCTTCATCTTAATATACCCTAAATTGTTATCTTCCTAATTCCTATTCCATCTAAATCTACCTCCATACCTCTCATGGCTACCAAAAGATTCCTGATTAGACTCACCATCAAATCCATCCTTAGCCAATTCATCTTCTTCCACTCACACTACCCTTCTTAGCATTCTATCCCTCCTACATCTGATAAAAACATTCTGTGACTGCACAAAACTTTACTCTATCTACTCATGCAGTTGCTCCATCTCTACTCTAAACATCCTCTTCATCTCACTAGTTAGAGCTTCCATGATCAATTTCGTGTCAATTCTCCTTATCACACTTTCTAGAGAACTTATGTTTGACATATTGCTGTAACAAACATATTAGCATAGAAAAAGAAAGGAACCCTAATAAATCACTCCCTCACATGTTTTTACTCAATCAATGAATAGCTTACAGCACTCGTACTTTGTTACTCATAATATTTATTTGGCTTTTACACTCTCTAAAGATCTCACCACTCTTGCCTTTTACCATTCACGATTTCTCTTTTCAATTCTTTTGAAACTAATCAACAAATCAAAGTTTTCCCACTGGTCTAACTAAAAACCTTGTTGTTGGAATCAATAATCAACAAGTCACGATAGTTTCGCGGCAACTCGAACAAGACGCAAAGATAATTTTCGGGTTTCAACAAAAAAGAATCGCCAAGGACTTCTAAATTTTTTTTTTAACTATTCAAATAAGAACTTTAAAAAAATTGATCAATGATCACAAATAATAATTGGCAATAACGAATCTAACAAGAACAAGATATGACACAAAGATCCAAACTTTTTTTTTTTTTAACTCAAACCTTAGATCTAAAAACACAACTTTGATGCAAAGATAGGCAAGCCTAACCAACTTAGTTGCTCTGATATCAAATTGATACAAACTCCGTCAATTTGTGTCAAAACTCAAAATCTTAAATTAAATCTAACAACCTAGAATCGATTAAGAATGGATGGAAACTGCAACCCATTGCTTATAAGGAAGCAAGAACCTTGGTATTAATGGAAATGCCACAATCAGGGATGGAGATCCAATTGATAAGTCAAGGATAGCCTTTCATGCAATCTAGTGGCTTTCAAACTTCTTCAAGTGTCTTCAATCCATCTTCATTCCAAAGCTCTTGAGCTTTAATGACATGGATTATTCTAGGTTTGTTCCTTATTTGACGCACGTATTGCTCCTCATCTTGAACTTCTTTGATTAATCCATTAAGTGCATCCTTAAGCCATTTAGCTTGAATTCCTATCATAGGCCCAATTGGAATTTCAAGAGGATCTTCTATCTATTTCATAGCTCGACTTTCATCATTGTTTTTCTCGGATTTGTTGTAAGCTCATGGGGAATAAAGGTGAGCAAAGACAAGGTAAAGGTGATTAGGGATTGCTTACACCTAAGAATGCAAGTGAGGTAAGATGTTTTCATGGTTTAACAAGTTTCTATAGGAGATTTGTAAAGGACTTTAATTCTGTTGCAACACATTTAAATAAACTAGTTAAAAAAAAAATGTTGTTTTTAGGTGGGGGAAGTGCATGAGAAAGCTTTCAATACTTTGAAAGCAAAATGGACTAATGTTCCTTTGTTGTGTTTGCCTAACTTTAAGAAAGCTTTTGAGGTTAAATGTGATGCATTAGGGGTTAGAATAGAGGTTGTTTTGATATAGGGTTCCAAATTGATTGCCTTTTTCAGTGAAAAGCTTAATGGGGCAACATTGAATCATCCTACCTATAATAAAGAGTTGTATGCATTAGTAAGAAGTCTTTAGATGTGGCAGCACTACTTGTAGCCAAGGGAATTTGTCATTCATTCTGATCATGAGAGCTTAAGGTTCTTGAAATCCTAAGGTAAGCTTGATAAAAGACATGCTAAGTGGCCAGAGTTCATAAAAACATTTCCTTATGTGATTAAATACAAGAATGAGAAGGAAAATGTTGTTGCTGATTCCTTATCTAAAAGGTATGTATTGCTCACTTCCTTACAAACTAAATTACTTGGTTTTGAGTTCATTAAAGATTTGTATATCAATGATGCTGATTTCTGCTAAGTTTGGAATGCATGCTCTAAATGTGCATATGGAGAGTACTATAGGCAATGGAGGATTTTTGCTCAAGAAAGATAGACTGTGTGTGCCTCTATGTTCTTAAGTGAATTACTAGTTAATGAGTCCCATGGAGGAGGTCTAATGGGACATTTTGGTGTGCGAAATACTTTAAACATATTGCATGAACATTTTTATTGGCCTAACATGAAGCATGATATTCAATCTGCTTGTGATAAGTATATAACTTATAAACAAGAAAAGTCTAAAGTAAAGCCATATGGGTTTTATACACCATTGCCTGTACCTACTTAACCTTGGACTGATATTTCTATGGATTTTGTGATTGGGTTACTTAGGACTCAAGGTGGTAAGCATAGCATATTTTTTGTTATTAATAGGTTTAGTAAGATGGCACATTTTATTACATGTTCTAAAACTAATGACGCAACACATATTGCTAATTTGTTCTTCAAGGAAATAGTACGTTTGCATGGATTGCCTAGAACGATAATAAGAGATCAAGATCTTAAGTTCCTAAGTCATTTTTGGTGTACTTTATGGAATAAATTAGGGGCTAAACTCTTGTTTTCAACCATTGCACATCTCCAAACGAATAGGCAAACTGAAGTGGTTAATAGGACACTTACTACTTTATTACATGCTATCATTCAAAAGAACTTGAAATAATGGGAAAGTTGTTTGCTTCATATCGAGTTTGCATACAATAGAACTAGTCATTCTACTACGTCATATTCACCTTTCAAGATTGTGTATGGCTTTAATTCTTTAACCCCTTTAGATATCTTACCATTGCCTACTAATGAATTTGCTAATTTGGATGGAAAGCAGAAGGTCAATTTTGTTAGGGATTTACATGCCAAAGTATGTGCTAATATAGACAAGAAGAATGAGCATTACGCAACATAGTTTAACAAAGGGCACATTAAGGTTGTTTTTGAGCCCAGAGATTGGGTTTGGGTACATTTTCACAAGGAAAGGTTTTCTAAACAAAGGAAATCTAAGTTACAACCTAGAGGAGGTGGGCTATTCCAAGTGTTAGAAATGATAAATGACAATGCCTACAAGATTGACTTGCCCAACAACTATGGAAACATGAGTGCTACTTTTAATTTATCTTTGCATGATGTAGGTGATTCGGGGATGAATCCTTTCGAAGAGGGAGGGAATGATGGGAATCAACTTACACTAACTCTTTCCAATGATCCATTGGAAGGAATTGGAAGACCAATGACAAGGGCAAGGACAAAACGCATGGAGCAGGCTTTGAATACAGTTGTTCAAGATCATTTGGACCAAGCATTGAAGTTGGCCAAAGTGAAAAATCTAAGGGATAAGAGATCATTTTCCATTTATCAAGCAATTCCAATAATAATAATGAAGATCAAAGCCTGGAGTACTAGCGAATAAAAATTCTAAGCTTGAAAGTCGTCACTGCATAAAATACATCACAAGTCACTTGGGAAATGATGAAGGCCATCGAATTTGCCTTTAAAGGCTTCCGGCATTGAAATGTAGGCCGCTAGCATACTCGATCTGCTTAGAATTTAGGCTACTAGCTTTAGGCCAATTTTTGGAGCCAACTTTCATTTTTTTTTTTGTGTGTTTTCTTGTCTTTTTATTTCCATTATTTGTAAAGACTATAAATAGTCCTTGAAGCCCGAATTGAGAAGGGGACATCACCATTCTTATGATATTGAAATTTTTTTCCTGTGTTCTTTATCAAGAACTCAATTTGATCTTATCAAGTAACTTTGGCTCTATTCAAGATTATGATTAGGGTCAAGTTTAGTTATGCTTGTTTTCAAAATGATCCTAGGGTTCTTTCCACTTGATCAAGTTCTGGGTTCATCTTAGCCTAGGGTTCGCATCACTAGTCCTTGGTAGAGCTATGACAAAATCTATAGTGATTCATTCCCACTTCTACTCTAGGATTAGCAATGATTGTAATAGTCTCTCGGGTCTCTGTTGTTCGACTTTAACTTGTTGATAGATGAAACATTTGGAAATGAACCATGTTACATCTCTTTTCATACCTTCCTACCAATAACACTTCTTAAGCTCCCGATACATTTTAGTTCCTCCTAAGTGCACACTATATTTAGAACTGTAGGCTTCATCTATGATTTCATCTCGTAGCTCCTTATTTTTTGATACGCACAAACGACCTTTGATCTTCAAAACTTCATTTTGATCTAATACATAATCTATACTAGCTCATCATTTCACCTTATTTTGAATATCTAAGAATTTCGGATCACTTTGTTGCATTTCATGTACTTTGTCCAAAAGGGTAGACCATACTACCAAACTTGCTATTTTCACCTCTTCTTCATGCCATATAAACTCAATTCTCAATTTTTCAAATTCATTTATCAATTATTGCTATTCTATCATTAAAGCTGCTACTTAACCATGGTTCTTTCTACTCGAGGTGTTGGTTATCACATTGGCCTTTTTCGAATGGTAATTAATATTGAGATCATAATCCTTAATTAATTCAAGTCATCTTCTTTGCTGCATATTCAACTCTTTCTGTGTAAATAGATATTTTAAACTCTTATAATCTATGTAGATTTCACACCTCTGCTCATACAAATAGTGCCTCCAAATTTTTAAAGTAAATATAATTGCAACTAGTTCCAAATCATGCGTAGGATAATTCTTTTCATGCAGTTTCAACTATCTGGAAGCATAGGCCACAACCTTTTTATTTTACACCAAAACATACCTTAATCTAACTTGCAAGGCATCGCTATATACACAAAAGGGTTCTTTAAGGTTGGGTATGTCAGAATGGGAGTTGTAATCAATCTCTATTTCAACTTCTCCTTTCACACTCCTCATCCAAATCAAATCTTACATCCTTTTGAGTTAATCTTATCAATGGTTTTGAAATATGTGAGAAATACTTTATTAATATTCTATAATATCTTGACAGTCTAAGAAAACTCTTTACTTTTGTAACTATAGTGGGTTGCTTCCGTTCAAAAATTGCCTTAATCTTTGCTGGATCCACCAACACTCTTTCTCCTAATATAATATGTCCTAAGAATGCCACTTGATATATCCAAAACTTGCATTTTGATAATTTCACATATAACTTACTTTCTTGAACACTCTCAAGGGATTCTTAAGTGTTCCTCATGCTCTTGCTTGGTCTTGGAGTAAGTCAACATATCATTGATAAAGATTACCATGAATTTTTCCAAGAATGGCTTGAAGATACGATTCATAAGATCCATGAATGCAACCCAAAGAATTTGTTAGTCTTAATGGCATCACCAAGAACTCATCATGTCCATATCTAGCTCAAAAGGCCATTTTAGATATATCTTCCAACCTTATTTTCAATTGGTGATAACCAAATCATAAGTTGATTCAGGAAAACACACTTGTTCTTTACAACTAATTAAATAAATCATTAGTTCTTAGCAAAGGATATTTAGTTTTGATGGTCTTCTTTTTTAATTCTTGATAATTGATATGCAATCTCATAGATCTATTTTTCTTTTTCACAAATAGCACTAGAGCTCCTTAAGGAGAAACACTTGGGCGAATGAATCCATTCTCCATTAACTCTTGCAATTGAATTTTTAACTCTTTGAACTTGATTGGGGCCATTTATAAGGTGCCTTGGAGATCGACTCAATACCAAGCTTTACTTCAATAGTGAAGTCTATTTCTATTAAAGAAGGTAGTCCTAGTAATTCCTCAAGAAATACTTCAGGAAATTCTTTTACTATGGGTATTTCCTCTAACCTAATCGACTCTACAATTGCTTCTATAGCACATATCAAGCACATGTCTCAATCTCCAAGGTCTTTTCTTTTATTTGCATGACACTCATAGGAACTTATGAGTTCCTTCATATCCCCTTATAGATAAGACAATTAAAAAATTGGGTAAACGATAGCTTCACAGTTCCAAATGAACCAGTTAGTTAGTTCCAATGGTGTAAGTGTTTATATCTTGCATTATGTGCATTTGTGTTATGCATGCGTGCATGTGTATCTCCCCTTCCCTTGCACACACACATACACATGTCTATACACATAACAATATAATGATTTAGTCCAATAAATTTCATTACATTACTTAATCTTTTAACTCAAATATAATCAACTTATTTCACCTATGCATTTATAGACATACACTTTTAAGTACAAAAACTATTTCCATCATACATATATATCACTATACATGTAGTTTTATTTAGGCACATATATAAAATTCCATCTTTATAAGTAAATAATTTAATATAAATATATATACTTATGTTTTATCAAGCTATATTCATGTATAACTCATGGACATATAATATATATGTAATTATATCTATGCATAAATCTAGAAAATTTACATTACATGATTTCATAAATCCTTTTGCACTTAAGTTGATATATAGATACATATACATACTCTTTTGGTTTGAGTAAGCTATATCTAGATACATAAATTAGGGCAATCCATGTATATATATATATATATATATATGTATGTATGTATGTATGTATGTATGTATGTAAGCTTAAAGACTTAGGAAATGCATGTTTAAGCAATCCTATTTTGATTATCACTTAATTATACTAAAATAGGATTAGACATTGTATATATGTGTGTATAAGCATGGATTGGCTTATTCCTCTATGGTTATGAATGTTGGGTGTTGTGATGATTGAGGAATTAAATAAGTGGTTGATTGGGGTAAGGTTGTTAGAAGGTGATTTGAAATAGTGTTGTGGGATGGTGTTCATGATGTTAATGAGTATGAGAGCTTAGGATGATTATGATTGAATGCTTGAACGATTGCACTGGTTGTGTTTGTGATTTGAATGCTTGGTAATTAGCTTGGTTATCTTTGCCTTACTCATGGCATGTATGGCTTAAATGCTTAATTGATTGAATGGTGTGAAATGTGGTGTTTTTTCTTAGATTTGCCTTAGGTATGGTATGTCTTGTGAATGTATATTGCTTTATTGCTCCAAATCAACTATGTGGAATACAGTTAAAAAGAGAGAGAGAGAGAGATAAAAATAAAATAAAATATGAATATTTAATAATAAAAATAAATAAATATATTAATGGAAATTTCTAAATTTTCTTTTTCGAAAATCCTTATAACTCTCTTCTTTTTAAACAATACATACATATCTTTCCCCCCTTCTCTTTCTCTTCCCCTTCCTTACGTTCTCCTCCTTACCTTAGTAGTTACTCCATCCTCTTCTTAATTTTACACACAAATTAAAGGTAAGTATCATGCCCCAAAGAGGGGGCCTAGTAGTGGTATCCTTGTAAGTTGTCACTCAAAGTATACACCCATTATTCAACAACCATCTTGTGGTCAAAGTGCATGAGGTTCTAGCTATTGTCTATTAACCTATTTACATATAAATTATAATACTAGTTAATAAAAGCAAATGAGTAAGGCCATATGTATATTTTATTTTGAATGGCTTGTCATTCCAAGACTGCAAAGAGTCAGTATCCCCTACCAAATAATGAGAATGGAGAGACCACATGGTTTTGAGATACACTAACTAGCTCCTATAACCAAGCCTGTGATGTAAAGCTTTGAATAAGAGAAACACTCTTCATAAAGATCCTAACTCATCCTATGCTTTTAAGTGACCCGCAAAAAAGGAAACTATTGGGGGATAAACAAAAAATCTTAGTGATGTTGCCTTCTCATATTAGACAAAAAACATAACATTAAGTTATCACTCATTAACATGAATTCAACAATCACCACATATGAATGCAACGACTTATATAGTAACCCAAAAACTATATAAGATCAAAAGTTTAATGCCCCTCTATGACCATGGGTTAGGAAGTAATACGCATCAATGTAGATAATTTTACTGTCAACCTCAGGTGATACTATACCCTAAGTTAGATTTTTAATAAAATTGGCAAATCATTCAGGTACCAATGAATGTATGCAAAAAATAAAATAGGAAACGTAACTGTGTGAAGCATAGTAGTCATTCACACCCCTAAATGATGAATCCCCATGCTAAGCCCCAATCAAAAGATGACACTTCCTGCTACCACTTAGTTTTCATAGGTTGGGATAAGGTAACATCATAGAGTGTAAACTACCCTATTACCTCCACGTACTACTACATAGTTTTGATGGTCTTCAAAAGTTATGCAATATATACAATGCATGACCATTTATTTTTAAGCTAGATATAATTAAGTCCATATTAATTTAGGCAATCACCAAAATTCATAGACACTCAACAAGTGTAAAAATATAAATTTTTCATAACCAAGATCTTAGTTTAAGAATATATTTATATTTAGTGTGTATTAAACAATCAAACCGATACTTAAGCACATGCACAAATCCCAATATATTCCCCCATGCATCAATTCAATTTTATTATGTTGAATACATCATGGTGCATTATACTATAAGTACAAGTAGACATAATAATCATCAAGTGTAGCTCACTTGCCAGAATGCCTCTAATCAAAAGAGTCTTCTAGAAAGTAATTGATCATGGAGTACTCGAGCTTAGGATTAAGACCACCTAGATTGATAAATAAGGGTAAGGTAACCAATAATTGAAGTTTTGGTATATAGAGTTATGTCTAAGTTAAGTAAAACTTAACTTCGCTTGTTTCCAGGTGTGTACCCCATTTTGAATTAGTGCAATGTACTCATTTTGACTTCTTTTTTAACAACATATACACATGCATACTACTATTTATTTTATTATATATATATATATATGTATTTAACCTAATTTATGATTTGATAATTTATTATTTATCATAGTCCTATATCATATCTCGAAATAGTTGTATATATACATGGTTATTTCAATTTTAGAACTCCTAATTTACCCCTAGAGTCTAGTATTCATAATTGTCATTCAATCATGGAAAATAAAATTTATTGACCAACACTTCCTTAAAGCATATAGGATATACCCCTACGTGCCTATTACAAATCAATTTGTACTTCAATCAATTCAAATATTCAATTATATTAATATTTAATAACTGAGACCTTACAATCATACATCACATCTAACATAAGGAAAACTCAGACTAGGTTCCAGTACACATCAGCCTGAATCATTTGCATTTTATCAAATTCCCTCAAATAGGTTCCCGTACACATCAGCCTGCATCATTTGCATTTTATCAAATTCCCTCAAATTTTATGTTACTATTCTATAGCACCTGTTATAAAAATGTTATACGCTTATGTCCATTTACTTCATATCTTCGACCTTAATTGATGTATAGGCCATATTTATTTAGTTGCTTCAATTTTCTCAATTTTGCCTATTACTAACTTTATTGAGTCATGGAAATTTATTTACACGTCTTATTTATTGATTCAAATTTTAGAATCCCTAATTACTTTTTACTGTTTTCCATGGAGAAATGACATTTAACACGAAGAAGGAATGATAAATTCGGTTTCCCTTATTCAATTCAAGCCCCCCTTTAGGCACATATATATGTCTAAGTGCAATTGAAATTGTATGTTACAAAAAGAAGGAAGATTAAATGCTTAAGACTAAATCAACAAATACATGTATGCACACGTTTATATACACAAATATATTTATTAACTTTTATTCACCATATTTCCTAAATTATGTTATAATTTAAAAAACATATCAAATACTAGTGTTTGTTTACAGCATACTCTCAGTCTGCACACATTTATACACACACGCAAATATTTATAATTATATATGTATATAGTATTTTAATGAATCCTCACCATTTCATTTTAATGGCGTTAAGATGCCATACATGGAGGAATTTTTTTTTTTTTTAATCTGTTCTACTGCATTATTCTTGCTTGCTATGCCTTAAACCTTAAATTTTATTTTATTTTATTTTAATGTATTGTTATTATTTTGTTATACGCTTTCTTGGATAGTAGATATAGCAAACCCAGGAGAGCTTATTTCCTAAGCCTACTGATGTAGCGAGGAAAGCATAATGAAACGAATCCGAATATGGATTGGTTTCACAACAACAAAGAAGAATTCTTTGATGCAAACTCTGGTTGCGCACAACCGATAAACGGAGATAATTCTCTCTCAAAGTGTATTCAAAATATGATAAAACGTAACCCTAACATGTCTGACAAAAGAATATATATACTTCCCCGCAAAATATCTAAAAGGGAAAAATCTAAGCGTACACGTGGAAATAAATAATAATATACACGTCTATAACCCATCGCATACACGGCCGTGCATCGAGGCCATGTATGTTTCTAGGCATGTGACGAGCACAGTACACGGTCGCATACACGGCCGTGCCTTTAGGCCGTATAAGATTCTGTAAGAATTCTACTGGAACACACGGTTGTGTCGCTGGTCGTGCCTGTACCCGTGTAAGTTATACACAGCCCGTGTAAGATTATACACGGTCGTGCCCTTAAGCCGTGTAAGCTTCTGTGCTCTTCACGATGTCCGCATCATTCTCTCCCACCAAGGGAGAACTCGACCCCGAGTTCGCTTCTGGATAAAGGGGTTCGTCATCCTCGTAAAATGGAGATAAATCCGCCACGTTGAAGGTCTTGGAGATTCTCATGCTTTTCGGGAGGCCAACCACATAGGTGTTATCATTGATCTTGGCCACTATTTTGTAGGGCCCATACTTCTTCGACTGCCACTTACTATATGTACCCACGGGGAAACGTTCTTTCCTTAAGAACACCATCACGGGGTCTCTCACCTCAAACAACTTCTTCTTCTTATGCCTATCAGCTGCTTTCTTATAGCGCTCATTCACTTTCTCAATTTGTTCTTTGATCTCTGACGCCAGGTGCTTTGCTGCTCTGTTGGTTTCCACACCTTTGGGTAGGGAAACTAGGTCCAGAGCGTGAGAAGGTGTCTTAGTATAAACCACTGAGAAAGGTGATTTACCGGTAGTTCTGTGGATCGAGTTGTTGTAGGCGAACTCTGCTTGAGACAATGCCAGGTCCCATTGCTTTGGCTTCTCTCCACAAATACTTCTTATCAGATTGTCAAGGGTTCTGTTCGTCACTTCGGTTTGCCCATCGGTTTGTGGGTAGGTTGTGCTGCTGAAGTTGAGGGACGAGTTGAACATATACCAAAGTGTTCTCCAGAAGTGGCTAAGGAATCGGGTGTCCTTATCCAAAGTGATGGATTTAGGAACCCCATGTAATCGGACCACCTCCTTAAAGAATAATCTGGCCATGTTCTGAGCATCTATCGTCTTCTTACATGGGATGAAGTGAGTCATCTTGGAAAACCTGTCCACAACTACAAAAACAGTGTCAGCACCTCGTTGGGTACGAGGCAAACCAAAGACGAAGTCCATGAATAGGTCTTCCCAAATATTCTCAGGTACGGGTAAGGGAGTATATAGTCCCGTATTCTGAGAGTGGCCCTTTGATGTTTGACAGATGTAGCAGCGTTGCACTATCCGACTGACATCCCTACACAACTGAGGCCAATAGTATCTTGCAGCCACTGCTGCTAGTGTTTTGTCCCGCCCCAAATGGCCGGCTAATCCCCCTCCATGGAGATCTCATATCACCTTCTCTCTCAAGGAGGATGCAGGAATACATAGTTGGTTTTCTCTCATCAAATAACCCTCCGGGATATAATAACTGTCATTGGGTTCCTTATTAGTGCACTTTCTCTAGGTAGCTCCAAAATCCTCATCCGTTTCATACAGCTCCTTCAACTGTTCAAACCCCACTATCTCAGCTCTCAAAGTCACTAGTAGATCCACCCTTCGACTTAGCGTGTCGGCCACCTTGTTCTGAACCCCAGATTTATGCATCAGACGAAACGGAAACTTCTGCAAGAATTGTATCCATCCGGCGTGCATGTCTTTGCATATGCGGGTCTGATTGCTCAGATGTTTCAAGGCAACACAATCAGAATATAGTACAAATTCTTTGCCCACCAAATAATGCTCCCACATTCTCAAGGCTCTAACTACGGAGTAAAACTCCTTGTCGTATGTGGACCACTTCCTCTGGGCCTCGCAAAGTTTCTCACTATAGAACGCGATAGGCCTCTTCTCCTAAGAGAGTACTGCACCAATACCCACACCACTGGCATCACAGTCAACTTCGAATAATTTGTCGAAGTCCGGTAAGGCCAGCACCGGTGCGCTACTTAGTCGCTCTTTAAGCACTGCGAATCCCGACTCAGCTTCCTCGTCCTAGTGAAACTGCCCTTTCTTTAAGCATTCGGTTAAGGGAGCCGTTACCGTGCTAAAGTGTCGTATAAAACGCCTGTAGAATCCCGCTAACCCCAGGAAACTCCTCAGCTCGGTGATGGTCTTGGGTGTGGGTCAATCCCTAATGGCCCGTACCTTATCCTCATCCACTGTGATCCGTTCTCCACTCACTATGAATCCTAAGAACAATAGCCTCGGTGATAAGAACACACACTTCTTGAGATTAGCATAAAGTTTGTTCCCTTTCAATACCATCAAGACATCCTTCAAATGCACTAGATGTTCCTCCCGAGTCTTGCTATATACTAAGATGTCATCAAAATATACAACAACAAATCGACCTATGAAAGGTTTAAGTACCCGATTCATCACGCGCATGAAGGTACTCGGTGCATTGCTGAGTCCGAATGGCATGACCATCCATTCGTATAACCCCTCTTTCGTCTTGAAGGCAGTCTTCCACTCATCCCCAGGCCTGACCCGAATTTGATGGTACTCGCTTCGAAGGTCGATCTTGGAAAATACCACTGCTCCACTCAGCCGATCCAATATGTCCTCAATGCGAGGTATTGAGAATTTATACCCAATTGTGATTTTGTTGATCGCTCGGCTATCTACGCACATCCTCCAACTCCCATCCTTCTTAGGCGTTAGTAAGGCTGGTACGGCACAGGGACTCAAGCTATCTCGAATGAATCCTTTGTCGGGTAAGTCTTGGACCTTCTCCTGTAAGATCTCCGTTTCCTTGGGACTCATCCGGTAGTGAGGGAGGTTAGGAAGACTAGCTCCAGGCACCAAGTCGATGTGATGCTGGATGTCTCGCAATGGAGGTAACCCCTCCGGTAAGTCTTCAGGAACTACTTCTCTGAATTCCTCTAGTAATTCCTTCACTCCTTCCGGGATCTCTACGTTAATCATGTCCTCTCCCGCATTCTTCACTACTAAGGCATGCATCAAGCAGGACTCCTTAATGTCTTTAGTCATCTCTCTTTCCGATTGGGTGATCGTAAGAAAAGATTTCCCTTCCACCTTCTGAATTTTGGGTCGTTTATCCGATAGTGGCAATAGTGTATACTTCACCCCCTCCTTCTCCAACCTATACTTGTTCTCCTTCCCGGCATGTTGGGCATCTACATCAAATTGCCAAGGCCGCCCGAACAATAAGTGACAAGCGTCCATATCGACGATGTCGCAGTACACTTCATCTCGATATTTGCCAATCGAGAAAGGAACTCTACACCTCTCTTTCACCTCTATTTGCTCTGCCGCCTTGATCCATCCGATGGTGTACGGACTCGGATGTTTCTCTGTAGGTAATTGGAGCTTCTTCACGACCTCCTTCCCGATGATGTTCTCACAACTCCCACTGTCGATAATCAAGTCAAACACTCTCCCACCAATCGTGCACCTAGTGCGAAACAATTGGTGTCGTTGTAAACTATCCTTTTGCTTCGGTGTTAGCATCATCCTCCTAATTACGTAATTAGGTTCCACCACTTCGTTATCCTCCTCATAGTACTCTTCATCACCGTCTAGCTCACAACACACTTCTTCCTCCTCTTCCCTCTCGACAATGTTTACAATACGTCGATTTGGGCACTCATTTGATCGATGTCCCGGCTGATTACATCTATAACATTTTCCCAATATCGGCCTGGCATATGGATTGTTTTGCTTTAGGGTGTCTCTATTCTCCACCGGTCTCTTCCCTTCCGCCTTGCCTTCTTTCTTGTCCATACTCCCCGTTGGTTTCTCAACCACTCCTCTAGGTCTCTCACCAACCGCCCTACTACTATTACCAGGACTTTCATAAGTGTAATTCCTTTTACTTCCTCCAAACCTTACGCTCTGTTCTTGTATCATCATTTCTGCCCGGAGAGCCAAGTTCTTGGCTTCATTCACGGTTCAGAACACCGTCACCCCTATTTTATCTCTTATCTGAGGCTTCAACCCGTCTACAAACCGTGCCACCTGTTGACCCTCAATCTCCCTTAAATCATTTCTCTCCGCTAGCCTCATAAACTCCGCGGTGTATTCATGCACCATCCCCTGCCCTTGTTGGCACCGCTGATATTGTTGAAAGAGAATTTGCTCGTAATCGGGTGGCAAGAAATCCCGTTGCAGCAGATTTCTCATACGGTACCATGACCTAATAGATTGCCGCCCTTCCCTTTGCCTACGGTGCTACAATCGATCCCACTATGCAGACGCCCCTCCTTTCAATCTACAAGCAACCATTCTCACCCTTCTATCCTCAAGAACTTCCATATAGTCAAAGAACCTATCGACCTCCGCCAGCCAATCTAAAAACTCTTCTATATTCAAATTACCATTAAAAGAAGGAATGTCTACCTTAAGACGGAAGTCTCCGCCTTCAGCATGGTCGAACCCTTGGTGATTGCGTCGATATCCACCACCATATGCTGGTTCATTCCGGTCATCAATTCTACGAAATCTTCCGCCGCTAACAACACCACCCCTTCGCGGTGGTTGTTCCCTCCTTTGCAAAATTCCATCCTCTTCCTCAGAAGAGCTTCCGTCAATTCTCCGGTTCCATTGGTTTCCGGCAACAAAGTCATTGATAAGGCCACCGCGAGCAACTGCTACCCCCGGTCGATTCCCAACAACACCCCTGTGACCGTTGTGGTCCATCACCATGGCGTCGAACTGCGCCACCAGATCCTCCAGGCGTTGTTCTACACGCCCAAGCCTCTGCTCCATGACTTCAACCACTGCCCTCGGAGCCCATTGATTGACTCCTTGGACTTCCGCATCTCGATCAAGGTCGAGAACACGACCACCATCAACACCACCGTTAGTCGACATCTCCGCAGGAAATTGCCTTGCTCTAATACCAACTGACGCAGTGAGGAAAACATAATGAAACGAATCCGAATATGGATTGGTTTCACAACAACAAAGAAGAATTCTTTGATGTGAACTCTAGTTGCGCACAACCGATAAATGGAGATAATTCTCTCTCGAAGTGTATTCAAAATATGATAAAACGTAACCCTAACATGTTTGACAAAAGAATATATATACTTCCCCGCAAAATATCTAAAAGGGGAAAATCTAAGCGTACACGTGGAAATAAATAATAATATATACGTCTATAACCCATCGCATACACGGCCATACATCGAGGCCGTGTATGTTTCTGGGCATGTGACGAGCACAGTACACGGTCGCATACACGGCCGTGTCTTTAGGTCGTGTATGTTTCTGGGCATGTGGCGAGTGCAGTACACAGTCGCATACACGGCCGTGCCTCTAAGCCGTGTAGGTTTCTGGGCATGTGACGAGCACAATACACGGTCGCATACACGGCCGTGCCTTTAGGCCGTGTAAGATTCTGTGAGAATTCTACTGGAACACACGGTCGTGTCACTGGTCGTGCCTGTACTCGTGTAAGTTATACATAGCCCGTGTAAGATTATACACGGCCGTGCCCTTAGGCTGTGTAAGCTTCTATGCTCTCCACGATGTCCGCATCACCTACTCTAGGATGACGACATAGATATGCATATTTGTATATATATTACTTATTTTGTTTTTCCTTTTCTTCTTTTTTTTTCCCCTAATTTATCAATGGGTGAGGTAGTATCGCCACATGAAAAACAAATTAATAACCCTTTCTTAATTGAGTCTTTCAGTGCATGCATGTATACATCTATATACATGTTCTTAAATTTTCATTTGAAACTCACATTAAATTTAAGATATGCAACAATTGTAACTCGAATTGCATTGGACCCGAGTTACCCATGTAGAACATTCGACTAAGATAAAATTTTGATATCTACACATTTTATTTTCCACTATTTGACAGTCTTAGATTTTTGTCAAGGTTTCTGTCATTATAATATACTACTTGTGATTGTTTAAATCTATTTCATGGATGCACGTATGTACTCTTGTGCCTTACAAAGTTACAACTTCTGATTATTATTTTATTTTATTTATTTATTTGTTCTTTCTGTTTTTTTTTTTTTTATTCATGACTCTCGGCATTCCTAATCGTTTATGCTTTAATTGTTCATTTTCTCCTAATAAATTCTCTTGCTTGATCGACTACAATAATCATCCATTATGGAGGTGATATTTGGTTGTCTACTCTTGTATTTGAAGATTCTATATCGACCATGCAAGTATATGCATTTATATACATTTTTATTTCTTGACTCTATTTAAATCTCTAGTGATTTATTTTACAGAAACAACATCATGGAACATGGAAATAAAATCAGGTATATACCCCATTTCATATCAGCAAGTGTACATGCATATAATCGTATACAACTACTTCCTATTTCAATTCATTACTCTATACTTGATGATATCAATGACGGGTTAGGTCTTACCTTTGGAGACGAGAGAGATGTGACTGAAGTATAACTGGAGCTTCAAATTGATCGAGACTGCGCAAGAAAGTCCCAAGGAAGGTGGTGGTGGTTTATGGTGCCGAGAGGGCGAGACCTAGGCTAATGGAGATTATTATACTTTGTCGGTTAAGGTTGATTAAAGCACTAATTACAGAGATAAAATAAGAAAAAGTGGGTTGCATTTCCCTTCAGTTTAGTTCGACAATTCCTTGGGTTGGTGTAGTTTGGGTAGGATATTAAGTATTGATTCATTTTATAAGATCTAATGCAGATTTGGGAAACATTCGGACATGACTAATGGCAGGGGCAGGGTTGCAAGAAAGGTGATTGGGGAGGAAGCAGAGGCATAGCACTTGGCAGTACCTGTTCTTTAGGCCTCGAAATAAAAACATTGGCACCGGAAAAGAATGGATTGGTAGCCCCGAGTTTAGAGTTAGACTAGTTAAGCAAGTATATATAACGTACACACATATATATTTATAGTTGTAGGCGCTTATTTTATGTTGTCAAATTAGGGCGTGATTGACTCCTTTGCTAAATTTATGATTTAATTATTTTTATAATTTATGGAGCAATATTCGTTGCTCATATACAAAATTTCTTAATCTCGATGCTTTTCAATATTTACTTAATATCCCTAACTTGGCATCCCCATTATCTTACTACAAATGTCTAAACTATTCTCTAATCGATCCTTATAAATTATAGTCATTAGATATATAAATCATCTTTGTATTTACTGTCATTCACTTTAAGTCAAATACTATTTAAATGTGTACATTAAATATTGAATATTTATTTATATTCCCATTAAAATGTGAAACCTTTAAAAATACATGTAATAAATACATACATATGCAAATATTATAGTAAATAACTTTTTTTTTAATGTTGTATTTAAGTATAGATTATATATATGCCCGACTTAATATTTATTTATTTATTTTTTTTTAATAAACAAGAATTGAAGTACCACTTCTGTTAGCATGTTATATAATGAATCTACATCTTGAGTTTGTGATCTTTTGCTTATTTGATATTAGATTTATGAAGAGTTATAATAACATTTTTTTAACTATTTCCTTTTACCAAGAATTTCTTATATCTAGTTGCCATTCATGAAAAGAATATTGGGCATTTCATGATTTACATTTATATTTTATTAATTATTGTTGAGATGGGTTTCAAGTCTTTATAATTATAAATGTTGGCTATTGTTGTCATTATTGTCACTTCTTGTTGTTATAATTTATTAATATTATTGTTTTCATTTTTGAGTTTTATCCATAGAGTTATGTGTATAGAAGTATTATTAGTATGATCTTCTATATGGAGATATAATTATTCTTATATACACTATGCTTAAAGAGAATTATTTGCCAGTTTTAAATTAAAGTTTGATACTTAAATTTATATCTTAAGATTAAAGTATTCCTTTTTATTACACAAGCATGTACATATATACTTATTTATTTGGTGCAATTGTTATTTACTTGCGAATTATGTTTTATTGATCACTCAAGTCATCAATTTTAGAGTTTCATATTAGGTAAGCTTGCAAATCACAATCGCTATCCTAAACTTCTTTAATGAGAAACATTGAAATATTGTGATGTCTTGTTCATCCCTTCTCCTAGACACTTGATCTTTATCCTATACGTGATATCAAAAATTTCTTCTTATTCATCAAATCTCGAGATTTGGATTTTGACATTTTCTAATCAAAACTCTTATTGAGCATAGTTTCTTTATTTCTACTCTATTGAAGTCCTAATTAGACAATTTCAATATCAATAATTCTTTTAACCAAACTAATTCAACTTATAAGGTTCACAATTAGTCACTATATTTTGAGTTATCTATCAAGTTTTTTTGTGAATCTTACATCTAAAATGGGCAAAATTTGGATCTTTAAAGAGTTTTTAAAGAAAGGTAGTGGTAGGAGACAAACTTTAAGGCATTACATTGGTAAGTTTGGGTATTTTGGACATTAAGTTGTTCTTTGTTGATAGTTAACATTTAACATGTGATTGGGGTCTTAAATCACATATTTATTGAAGTTTTGACATTGGATAGCAAGTTCATCAAGGAAAAATAAATTAAGTTTATGTGTTGATTATGTTTTGATTTTTTATGAATTAAAGGTTGTTGTTTGATGTGTTTATATGGTTGAAGTCAAAATAAGTCATGTATTTTGAGTTAGGTCTGATTAATATGAAAAGGATGGGCATTAAGTGAAGTTTTGGCCAATTTGTATCAGGATGGAAAAGAAACTTTTCTATTAAAAATAAAAAATGCAAGTATTGTTATAGGTGCTCAAAGGGTAAATCAAGAGGTAAGCTAAAAATAGAGTAATAAGTTTCTTATGCTTAGAAAGTAAGTTAGAGGGCGAGCAGATTGTAAGGTAGTAAGTTATAGGTGCTTTGAAGATAAATTAGAGGGTTAAACAAATAACAAAGTGTTTGGTTTCTCATTTGTAGAGGGTTGTACAAAGGATTAATAAAACACAGTATTACATGTTTTAAAGAGCATAAGGTTGAGTAGGGTTTAGTCAAAAGGTTACTTAGAAGACATATTAAAAGGTTAAGTTAAACAAAGTATAGTTAGAGGGTAATTTAGAAGGTGCAGTAGAAGGTTGAGTTGAACAAAATTTAGTCAAAGGTTACTCAAAAGATGTAGTAGAGTATAAGTTAAAAAAGTATGATTAGAAGGTTAGTTAGAAGGTTTTATAAAAAGTTAAGGGGAATAAAAGTTAGGTAGATAGTTAGGCAGAAGGTCAAATAGATTATTAAAGAGAGAATTTGAATTTACATTTAACTTGAATAAATACTAAATAAGTATATTTGTGTTCTATATCAAGTGTTAGAGTTTAGGAAATCCAAGAGTTAGTTAAGCCACCTATTCTAAGCATGTGTATGTCATGTTTATTGTCTATGCTTGTTAGTATAGAATAAAAAATTGACTTGAATGATATCCAACTTGTAATTAATTGTTGCTTGTACATAAAGGTATGAGGGGCCAAGAGTACTGATGATCACGAAGTGGCATCCTAATGATCAGTATGTAGCGTTGTCTCTATAAGAAGTTATATACCAAAATGATCTAAGTAAATTTAGATATTTCATAGATTCTTAGACATTGAGGAGCACCCAACATCATATATGTATATATTATATATGTATGTGATTAGGGTCTTGTGTTATCCCAAGTCTTGGGATGCTAAGACTGTGTTGTATGTGGGATTAAATATAAGATAATTAATGGTTGATGTGAATTGCATATTATGCATGTATGCATGTGTTAGTCATCTATTTGACATGTGCTTGTGATTGTGATATATATATGCAGGGTAATAGCTCACCACTTCTAAGGATTCTTTTTTAGCTATAGATGAAACACCCCAAAAAATTTGAAAAACTATATTAAAATTAAAGAAAATAAGTAGAATAATAAATACTTCCAAGCTAAGGTAATAAGTATAATACTTTCATGATTCTAAAAATTTTGAGAAAATTAATAATGAAAATTTTAATTACTATAATATATTAATACTATTTTAATAACTTATGTACAATGGAAATCTTAAAACAAATAATAATGGAATTTAAAATGGAAAAATAAGAAAGAAACGAGATCTATTAGATAAATATAACAAATAAAAAGAGTTAAAATTTTAGATTTATGATAGTTAAATAGAATTTTTAAATATATATTTATACTCAAAATATTTTATTTAGCATACATATAATTTTCATATAAAAATATTATAATTTAGTTAATATAATAAAATATTAATATGTGTATTAACCAAATCCAAAATTGAATAATTATCTATAGACCAATTTGTTTCACTATAAATTCTTTTTTTTCTCTCCTCTCATTTCTCTGGCATGGTCACACCTCTGCAATTCTTTCTTTCTTTTCTTCTTCTCCTCCACTTTCTTCTTTAGCACAATTTTTTTTCTTTTTATTTTTCTCCCAAAACTTCAAAAATCCATATCTTTTTCATACCAAATCCAAATAAAAAACCATAAGCATCATTATGATCCTTGGAAGGAGTACTTCACAACAAGACCACATTTGTCAGGTAAATTTCAAACTCTAAATTTAGGCTAAAATCCATATAAATTAAAAAAAAAATGTAGATTTAATTTTTATTTTATGTTTTAGTGAGTTTAACTACTAGAACTAGCTCTATGTTTTTTATTCATTTATTACTAAGTGAAAAATCTGAATTCATGTGACTTTCCGAGAGTTATTTAAAGTTTTAAAGCTAAGAGATCAAGGTAAATGAGAACTATAATATAATACAATGTTTGCATATTACTTGTAATATAGTTTATATATGTACAATCTATTGTGTTTAGATGTTTGTGATATTATAATAATTTTTTTTCTTAACTTTCTTCGGTTCACTTTTTCTCCAGTGAGTGCCTTTCTTTACTTTTCTTCTTTTTCTTCCTCTTTTTTCCTATCTTCTACTTGTGCTTTCTTGTCTTTTCTTTTCATTTTCTTTTACTTTATTTTCATTTTCTTTTCCAACAATGCATGTTTGTATGTATAATACATATATATTTAATTATAGCATAGGAAGAAAAAATGTAAGTATAATGTAAAATATATGTACTTATCCAAAAGGAAAAAACAAAATACATATACATAGATATATTAATTAAAGGATTGAACTTAACTAAAATCGGACATGCATTACATGAAATTGAAGGCCATCACTACTACATGGTACATTGGAAGTAATTGGAGAATTACTACTCCATCAAGTACGAACTAAGTAATTAAGGGATTATCGCACCTTGATGATTTCGAGTCTAGTCTATTCTTGAGGGTGTTTATTGCTTGGTGTGTGAGTAACACTCAAGCTTATGACATTGAAATTAAGAGACAATATCTAATAAAGAGATAAGAGTAATTAATTGAGTTTAAGACCGGAGCATTGATGGTATCATCTAAATCCCTACCCCAAGGTCAAAGGGGTCATAAACCTTAGACTTCATACTGGTTATCGAAAAACTGTGTGTGATGATGCATTCATATGGTTGCCCATGTATATCATATGATTGAAAACTTGCTTGAAATTGCTTGTGCATGTGTAATATTGAGAGTATTGCACTCCTATCTCACTGAGTCGTAGTATGCTCACCCCTCCATAGATTGTTTTTTAGAAAACAACACAAAACTTGGGATGAGATAAAATATGATATGATGAGAGCTTTGGGAATCAAGAAAGATAGAGTAAGATTTGTGATTGATAAATTACTTAGATGTAATAGTATTCTTAGGAACTTGATATGGAAATTGAAATTATGGGACTTAGAATTATTTTTCCATTTTATTGTTTTGGTAGGAGATTCCCATTCTATACTATCTTGGTCGATTGTGGAACATGGGAATCTATAGTTATATTCTTATTTTATGATTATATATAATATGATTAGTTGTAATTGATTTAATATCTAATTAGAGTCTTGTGATCTCTAACTCTAAGGTGGTTATCACATAATGGGTACACACATGATGTGATAGTTTTTAATGAAAACTTTCAGGCCCCCTTTTAGGATGTATCAGTAGCTACTTATGATAGGTTGGATACTTATAATGATTTTGGATCTGAGCTGTATTATGATTTGAGGGATGACATGGATTACATGTACTTCGGGGACTAGATGTAGTATATGGTACTCATTAGTGGTCCCTTTATGTCTTTTAGATATGTTTGGTAGTTAGTTTTCAATCATGGTGTTTATTAAACCTACTTGGTATTATTATATAGTTCGTTCAATTAGCTATGGAGCAATATAGACTCCACATTATTATAATATGTATGTCAAAGAGCTATGTTGGACTCCTAAGATATATATGTTTGTATTTAAAGTTGTGGTGAGATTTTTTGAACCTCCTTTGTTTTAACATGTGAAGTTATAATTAATGTGTTAGAGATTTATTATGTAAGCTTATGGAGATATATAGGTTCAAGAGCCTTAGTATGTCATTTGCTAATAATGACACATGGCTGGTTATAGCATTCTAAGACTTAGGGCATTACAAACTAATTAAAGGTTTAGATTTAATTAAAATCTAACATGTAGTATGCAAGACATTGCATATTGTTGAACGCTATGTGTAGGAAATATTACTTTAAGGATTACTGTTCCGCCATTGGTGAACTAAGTGACTGGGGAATTGTCACACATTTGATAGAGCCTATTTAAGGGTCTTACTCGTCCTTGAAGGTTTAAGTGCTCGATGTGCATTTAAAGCACCGAAATTTTAAGACTTGAAAAACTAAAGAAAATCAATTAAGTGAGAAGATGAGAACTAAGTAAGATGAGGTGCCCAGGCATTGATGGTTATGAAAATCCTTAATCCAAGGTCAAAAGGAGCATTAAACCCTAGATTTCATGCTAGTTACCGGAAGACCACATGTCATGTTACCTTACATATGGTTTACATGCATAACATATGAATGAAAACTTGTTTGCTATTGTTTATGTATGCGTGTAACATTAAGAGTATTGCACTCCTATCTCATTGAGCCATGGTATGTGCTCTTGCCTCCATTGACTTTTATGTAAGAAAATTTTTCAAAAGCTTAGGAAGAGATAAAATATGGTGTGACTAGAGCTATTTGTATTAAGGTTGAAAATGTAACAGATATCAAAGTAGATTTCAAAGTTGCAAAAAGTATATGATCTCACTCTAGGGAACTTAATGTAAAAATAAAACTTATAAGGCTTAAAATTATTATTCCATTTTATTATTTTGATAGGGATTTCAATTCTCTACGATCTTAGTTAACTATGGAATATGGGAATCTATGTTTATTTTCTTATTATATAATTATATATAATATAATTAGTTGTAATTAATTAAATATTATGTATAGTTTTGCAATTTCTTATTCATAAGATGATTATTATATAGCATGTGCACATGTGATGTGATAGCTTTTAGTTGAAACTTTTAGACCTCTTTTATAAGATGTTACAACAATGATTTAATGGTTATTTGTATAGGAAATGAAGCCACATTTTAAAATTTTATAGGTTTTTGCAATTATTGTTCTAAGTTAGTAATTGGCAATTGATGGAATTTGACTAAACCTATAAATCATACCTCAAATGATTGTATTATATATACACAACCTATGTAAATTATATACTTCCAAAGTTTTTGCTTGCATATAAGATAATATAAGGGAATTTTTAGAGTAAAGAGATGCTCATGCAATACTTAGTTTACGGGAAGCCATTTATTTTATACTTTTAGTGTATCTAAGTAAATTATTTTTTAGTTGCGCATAAAAGAAAAGAAAAAGTAGAAAAAAGAGAGTAAAGTATTTCTCATATATGTCCTCACATTTTTTGGCATTTTTTATAATATCAATGGATGTTGCATCTACAAATCCTTGTGTAATCATCAATTAATATTATGAGAATGCTACCTTTCTTGGACTCTAAATATTTAAACTATACTTTTAAATAAATAACTGCAACAAACAACCTAGCATGAAAGTAAAATGGGTTAGAAATATATGGGAATATATGTAGTTGAAAGATTTTAAAACAACTTATAACTTTTGGTTAAATAAAAGGGTAGTTTTAAGTTAATTCGAAAAAACAATTGATGACTTTCAAAATAATGGGGGTAGTTTTTCCCCTTTTATCAATAATCATGAGTGTAACTTAAATTAATATTTATTTTTGGTTTTATATTTAATTTTTTCTCACATAGTACATGTCCATGTTTTCTTTAGAATTAAAATCCTTATATAAAAATGTAAGACACCAAGAGAACCACTAACTATATTATAGATGTAGATATAGATATAGATATAACTCTTATTGTGTACAACAACGTGATAGATGAGCACAATTATAGTAACAAAGAAAATTACATTGGAAGGGATTAACATTTAAGGGTAAGTTCAAATAGGGATCAAACTTTTAATTAGTTAAAATAAATTATCAATGTTTTATAATATGGTTCAAATAAGAGATTCCATGAGCATATTTTAATTGTGTTATAACATGCCACATCAACATATTTTAATGGTATTATAATGGCGAGCTAGCAAAATTCTTTATTTGAACAACATTGCAGAATATTGATATTTTAGTTTAACTAGTTAAAAGTTTGTTATTCTATTTAAATTTACCTCAAATATTGATTTCCTCTAGTGTAATTTTCCTAATAGTAACATAGAAAAATAGCGACAAACAAATAAGGGTATTAATTAGAAAGGGGAAAGAGAAAGTGCAATAAGATTTAATTGGAAAGAACTCAATAGATGGGAAAGAGCATTAATAACCCTATCAAATGTATATCTCCCTTACATAATCCTTCCAATATATAATAGTAATATAAAGAGCATTTGAAGTTAGAGAGATTTAAAGAAGAGAAATAATTATTTTGGTTTTGAAAAATAAATAATTAATACAAAATTATTAAATTTGTTTGTTCTAAGAGTTCCTAACAAAATTCTGTATGACAAAATAATATATATTATAATTGGTCATATAATTGTTATATAAGTAAAAAAAACTTGAAAGCTGACTATTGGTTAATCCACCGTCTAAGGCTGTTGGTCGGCCATCAGGAGCCCATTTGACTGCCCAACGAGGCGGCTGTTGGTCCCAATTGGTTAGCTTGTGCACCATTTACTTCAAGTCGATTATATGTCCGCAGACCCCAAACAACAATTTATGACGGATTCCACCATCTCTAAACATTCTTATCAAATGCCCAAAATGTCCAAGCCACAATAAAGGAAATACTGAGAATAATGCATGTTAGGTTAGACTTGTATTTTATGATCTCTAATAGGTGTTGTAACTTGCATGTTAGATTACACCCTCCTCCACGCTCCAAACGTTTACAATACAATACTAGAGCCTACATATCATGTTAGAAATTTCCTTGGAATACACATTTTTATATGTCCGGACTTCGGAAACATACAACTTATGGGTCATCTGTTACTTGATAGGATCCTTTGTATTCATAAGATCTATAATTTAGTAAATACAATTAGATCTCAATTTTGGACCTTCGAATTTATGCAGTATGTTGATATCATTCATGGATGATTTGGATCTTAGGTGATGATCCAAACTTTAAAAAAAATTCATTTACATTTTCTCCTTGCTAATGTTATTACATAACTTGACTCAGTGCTGTGAAAGCTAGTCTAGCTCTTACTCCATATATATTGATATAAATTGGGACTTCAATCAAATTAATTACATGCAATATTCATAGTTATTATATCGATTGATGTACAATTAAGTTTGGAGTTCAATACTTTCTCTCTTTTTTAATATTCACATTCGGTATAATTTAATGTGATACATTTAGTTTACAAAACACGGTAAGAAATTGAAAATTGACGCCATGATTTAGTTGAGTTCCTAGACAGCCTGGTAATCAAGCAGATAACAATGTCGTGGTGATTTTATAGGCAGATTTCAAATTGACATGAAGATGTAGAGTCTTGAAGAGGCTTCCTCTAAATGTGGAAACCAGGCTATTCAGGAAGAGGCAATGGAAAATCACCAAGTTGTCACATTAATTACCTCTAAAGCAATACCATCTATAACGCTACATATAAGTACTCCAGATTTATCTACAATGGTATTATTATAGAATATATATGACTTAAAATCTGACTATCCATGAACACTGATAGAATAGGGACAAAGGACTCATGTTTTTAGGCCATGAAACATCATGATAGACTAGGAGTGCAGGATTCATGTTTCAAGGCATTCAAAATGGGAATTATGCAACAATTCGGGTCCTCTAACGAGCAGATAAAAATGTCATCGAGATTTCATTTGCAGTCCATGATTGGCTTGAGGTTAAATCAGCAACAGGCTTCCTTTCATAGAAAAATCCAGGTTCTTTCGGAGTAGGCAGTGCACCATCACCTCCCAGCATTAGAAATACAGATGACATGATTGGTCTATCCTCAGGCAAACGTTGCACGCATAGAAGAGCCACATGAATTGATCTCAGAACTTCCGATATATCATATGAATCATTGATCACAAACTCATCGAGAAATTCCAAGGATCTTTCCTCCATGAACAGTAGCCACGCCTAAAGTAATTGAGACGTTTTTCGTGTCAGTTATGTACGTTGGCGCCTAACTTATTTTAAACAACAGAAAAGATTGAGACTTACATGCCCGAGTAGATTGTGGTGGTGCTCTGGATGCACGAATCCTCTATTTCTCTTCCCACTTACGGTCTCTAGCACCAAAACACCATAACTGTAGACGTCGGATTTTACGGAAAATACCCCATCAATGGCATATTCTGGAGACATGTAGCCACTGCAAGAATTTATGAACTAGAAATCATTGTCTTGCACAGCGATCAATTTGAGATATATGAGTTGTAATGACCAAAACAGCTTACTATGTTCCGACGACCCTATTAGTATTTGCTTGAATCTCTTTTCCTCCAAAACTTCTAGCTAGGCCAAAATCTGCAATTTTGGGGTTCATTTCATCATCAAGCAGAATGTTGCTGGCTTTAAGATCTCTATGGACGATTCTTAGTCTAGAATCTTGATGAAGATAAAGAAGTCCCCTAGCTATCCCATTTATGATATGATAGCGCTTTTTCCAATTAAGCTGCTTCCTTTGTGCAGGATCTGCCAAGAACAAGACTTCAACATTATTTGTTGACACAAGTAAACAAGATTATACTACAAAACTCAATGAGAAGTCAAGTGACCACTAGTTTATCAAGGGTAGGTGCTATTTTTCTTTGTCTTCTGTGATGATTAGTGATAGGTTCAGTTCTATGCAGTGTGCAATGAACTGCAATCTAATTCTATAGCATGATAACTGACATGTTGTTCTATATCTCCATGCAAGTGTAGACTCATATGCGTAGTCAAAAGTTTTGAAGAATTTTTTTTCAGAGGCTTGATGCGGTATCATTAAATATTGTTAAGTACTAAAAGCCTACATCATATTTACAACCATGAAGTTTTAGATAAACTGATTGTGAAGCTAAATTTAATATAGAATCAAAGCAGAAGGTCCTGACTTTGAATCCCTAAAGTTAACCCTGTAAATCAGCTGGCCATGGTATTAAATTTGACAAGCATCATTACAACTTGATGCAATTTCTTTGGCACAAAATTCAGTCTACTGCTCTAGATATTATTGTATGTGTATTATCTCAGGGATATTTTTGTCTTTTTCTGTGTATCTTGTAATTATACCGGAATTAGATTTACATCATGCATATATAGTATTTCTACATTGTAACAAAATACAATGTATTCAACAATACACAATTACTTTTATGAACACTAGGAACACATTAAAGGCAACTGATATCAAGCAAAACAATGAAAAATGTCCTGAGATGCCAGGGGCAAACCGAATATAAATGTGTCCAAGCTTTTGTTGGGCATGTATTCAAAGATCAACAACTTTTCTTCTTCGATGCAGCATCCTAGGATCTTCACAAGATTTCTATGCTGAAGCTTGGCAATGCAAGAAACTTCATTCTTGAACTCATCCATCCCTTGCTTTGAATTAATAGAGAGCTTCTTCACTGCTATTTCTTGACCATGGCTTAAGACACCCTGCAAACCATTGTGGCAAACATTTGACTTCCCGCTTGAAATTCCTCACAAACTGCAAGTACTGAAATATTATGAATATAATCATGCACTTCTTTACTGAGATTACCTTATAAACTGGTCCAAAGCCACCCTCTCCAAGCTTGTTTTGAGTTGAAAAGTTATTTGTGGCACTAGCTACTGTTGCCAAGTCATATATAGGCAAATCTGTCTCATTCTCATTGCTTTCAGCAGATTGGACTGCTATAATATTTTCCTTATCTGCTACAAACAGAGTTAAAAAGGAAAAAATTCTGATGATTTGAAGGAAAATGAAAAGATTAAGAAATGCAATATGCTTTAACAATACCATCACCATTCTTCCTCCTTTTTTTGAGAAAATACATGGCAAAAGCAAATCCAAGCACAATAATTGCTGCTGTTGATACTAAGCCTGCAGTCAATGCCCTCTTCTTTTGGTTGTATCCAAACAAGCCTAGAAACAGAATTATCGCAACATGAAGCAGATTGAATTAGAAAGTTGTAATCAAATCATAAACAATCACCTATTCGAGTATTCATAATCCCACACTTCATTATATCATCCTTGTGTAGAATAGACATCTTAATTCTGCTAACCAATAAATACAAGACAGCACTGGATGTAATAAGTTTGAGCTTTAAGATTAGCAGGCTGTGAATCAGAAATTACTATGTACATCGTAACCCACACCTGGTTCTGAGGTAGACATTCTAATGAAGACATCCTGCCCATTTTCATTGATTTCCTTTATATCAAGAAGGTTTCTGAACCAAAGCAAACATCCACTTCCATCTGAAATGTTTAAAGTAGTGAATGCCATACAAGAACAGTTCTTCTTGCAATTTGCTCTACAATCATGTAGATTCAAAGTCTTGTTATACCATGAAAACTTTGTATCTGGCAATTTAATGTTAGAATACTTCAAAAACTTGTCTGTTCCACATTCCAACTGCTTCTTCCTAACACATCCATTTGGAAACTTTTCCATTGCCCATTCTTCAGGGTACTTGGGTTTAAACCCCTTCAAACACCAGCATATAGGAGACTTTTTCACATTACAGGAAGCATGTGCACCACAGTATGCATAAGAATCGCAAATATCTATCGGATTTGTAACATAAGTTAACCAACTATGTGTTTGATCATTCCATATCAGCCGCTTCACCACACCTGATGGATCCAAATATAACCTTGTAATTACTGTACTATTTAGAAGCTTATAACTATAGTAAGCGGCCGTCTCATTCAACACGAATCCAAACTTGAAGTATGGGTTTTGGTTTAAATTAGGGCCACCAGCAAATCGCTCACCATTCCATGGTCCTGATCGAAACTTGATACCTGATCCCTCCGTCAACAACAGCTGTGGTAATCCATTTGGATCAATCCTGAATGCATACATACCGGGAGAAGGGTCATCAGGGCTACTCCATGATGTTAGATACCCATCGAAGCCCGATCTGAAATTCCATCCTAACAGCATGCCCGCAAGTAGGTTATCAGTAGGATAACCAAAACTCTGCCAGAGGAAACTATCTAAGTTACCACCCTTTGCATCTTTCCTTACAACAAGATTTCCTGAATCCAGAAGCTCCGCAACTGGACTGATTCCAGAGACCGACGAGTTTTGAGTGGAAGACCATATTTCTCTTCCATTACCATTCTCAAGGATAAGAACTCCTTGGCTAGTAAGCCTTAAGACGCATGAGGAATCAGTTAAAGGTGACTCTCTATTGGCCACCCATACGACCGTCGATGGAGAGATGTTCTGGTACCATATTCCTAGATACCATCGCGATAACTTACCCGGTTTAAAGAATCCAAGTTCATAGTTTCCATTACCAGAAACTATGGTGATGTTATGAGTTAGAAGTTCTTCCGTAGTTATTGTGTTTGGTTTGCTGGCAAGTTGTGCTATGTTAATAGAAGAAAAGGATAAAACAATAATGAAACTCCATTTTACCATGATGTTCTTCTCTAAGAAGAACAAAGGTCAAACGGAAGTAAGCTGAATTTGACACCCAGACAAGGCAGTTCCAAGTAAAGAAATATATTTATTCCCTATCTTACTTGAAGAGTAAAAGGAAAAAATATCCATTGGCCTGCTATGCTATGTCACCGATGAGGACAAAACTTAATCAATCATGCAACCAATAGGGCCCCACTAAGGCTTAATTTCTCGCGAGACATGACCCCCATTTCCAATTTCTTAGCACAATGTTGACTTTGCTGGTCCGGATTATGTCATGTTCTAAATGGAACCTGAATATTCTAACTAAAAGTATATATATCTAATTTATAATAACTATTTTACAAGTCAAATATCATAAGATTTTAAATAATTATTTAATCAATTATAATTAATCATATTATATATAATCATATAATAAAAATATAATTATAGATTTTCATATTTTGATCAACTAAGAGCATGAAAAATCGGAATCTCTCACTAAAATAGTAAAATGGAAAAATACATCTAACTTTTACGAATTCCATTTCTACATTAATTTTCTAAGAATAAGATATTATCTAAATAATCTATTAATATACGTCTTACTATATCATTCTTGCTTCCAGTAGCTCTTATCACATTATATCTTTTCTCATCCCAAGATTTTGTAATTTTCTTGCAAAACAATTTATTGAAGGGTGAGCACACATTTGCGACACAGTAAGATAGGAGTGCAATACTCTCAATACTATATACGTACAAGTAATTCAAGTAAATTTTTATCATTTGCTATGCATGGACATTTATATATAATGTAACATCACACGTGATTTTCTAGTAACTAGTGTAAAATCTAAAGTTTAATACCCCCTTAACCTTAAGTTGGAGATTCTCATAATTACCATCAGTGCTTGGGTAACACATCTTACTTAATTCTTTTAAGTCTATTAATTCTTAAACTTTAAGTGCCTTAACTACACACTGGGTACACAAACAGGCAAGACCCTTAAACTCGGTTCCATCAAAGGTGCAATAACCCCCAAGTTACTTAGTTCACTAATGGTGAAACAACAATGCTTAAATGATTGCTCCTTACACATCCTATAGCAGTGATGGCCTTCAACACAATGCAATGTCTTGCACAATGCATATCAGATTTTATAGTAGCCAAATATCATTATGTCAATTTAGTTTTAGGTGACCAATCAAATAAAATAAATTAGACAAGGCAAACAAATCATTAAAAAAAATAAAGTTTCGTAATAACTCAACATATAAGGCTAGATCAACAATAGCATATTATAACCTAATTCCACCAACCATTCAATTGCACAGTCTATCAAGAGTCAAAATCCACTTTTACGTCAAAACAAAACAATCAAATATTACCTCACTTCAAAACATTCTCGATTCATCAAAATCCAATTAACTAGCACTTCAATACATGACCACTAATATACACTACATAGTTATTAACCACAAATGCTAAATCCACATCATCATCATCCGCATTCTAATTCATGATTTTATTTTCTTAATCTAACAACTTCTCTATTATTATTATTATTATTATTATTTTACACTATACCAAGTGAAATCAATAAGTAATCCAATACTTTATATTACATTATACTCATTTGTTAGTCCTAAATCCCTATATACACTTTATTACTAGTTTAGGAAAAATATATATTTATATACATATAAATGTAGGTAAGGAGGTTTCGATTAAGAAAGGAAGAAAAGAAATTGAAAAGAAGATAAGAAAATAAATAAATCAATTAGGCAAGCTTGTCTTCGAATTTCCTTATCATTTCTTTTTTTAGTGATTAATAATGTGGAAATAATAAACTTCATAATCATAAATATATACGTATGGATATATATATATATTCATGTGGCCTATAATTAATGTATCTACATATATATGTATTTATATTTTAGATATGTATATATACTTTACGCTATACTTCAATTTCCGTTCTATATGCTATTATTAATATGTATATACATATATATATGTATATTGTACATATATGTATGGATCTATTGGATGAGAGAAAGAAAAGGAAAATCAAAAGAAAAGAAAAAGGGAAGAAAACAAAAGCAATTATTAATGAAAACAACAAGAAGAAAAGAAAAGAAAATAAAGGAAATAAGAATAGAAGACAAAAGGGAAACAGAGAAGAAAAGAGAAAAAAAAAATCATAACACCACAATAATTAAACACAATAGATCACACACATATATAATTACATTATAAGTAATATAGAAATATTGTAGTATATCATAGAGTTTCCTACTTGCTTCGATCTTTTTGCTTTAAAAGTTAAAATAACCTTCAGGAAGTTGTGTAAATTTGTGTCTACCACCTAACAATAAAAGAATAACAAAAATCACAGCTAGTTTTAGTAGTTAAACTCACTAAAACTTAAAATAAAAAATTAAGTCCACAATTTTTTTTAAATTCGTGCAAATTTAACTTAGAATTTGAGATTGATATTTACCTAGAAAGTAGGGTCTTCATGCAAAGTATTATTTCTAAGGATCATAATGGCACTTCTGATTTATTATTTGAAGTTAATATGAAAAAGTTGTGGATTTTTGAAATTTGGAGGGGAAAGTTGAATCGTAACTAGAGAAGAAAGAAAGGAAGCAGTGAATGGAAGGAAAAAGGAAAAGAAAGGAAGAAAAGAAAGAAAAATAATCTAATGTGAAAGAAAATGAGGAGGGAGAAAAAATGAAGTTAAGCAGAGAAAATAGAAGGGAGGGAAAATATTTAATTACTAGTCCAATTATTATGTATACTAATGATCTAGTAAAATTATCTAAATTATAATATTTTTATATGAAAACTTACAAATAAGCTAAATAAAAATATTTTGAGTATAAATATACACTTAGAAATTCTATTAAACTATCTTAAACCTAAAATTTTAATTTTTGTTTACTATTTATTATAATTAGCTAACAAATCTAGTTCCTTTCTTACTTTTGTGCTTTATAGTCAATTGTTATTTCTTATAAGATTTCCACTAAATGTAAATTATTAAAGTATTATTAATTTATTATAAATATTTGTCATTAGTCTTTCTAAAACTTTTCTCCATTACTAAATTTACCCATGAAGCTTTAGTAGTCCATAATGTGTACGTATTTAAGTTTTATATTGGTAATTATATTGTTATATCATAATTTTATATATATTTGTTTTATCCTATAGCTACTTCTGATTATTATTAGGATTCTTATGATATCTTTGTAATCTTACAATCCTATTAGTCGTGCTCATATCTAATGTTTATAATTGAGCCACATACTAGATTATTATTTGTGTACTTATATAACTTATATTTATTAGTTATGAATTTTATTAGACTAAGTATTTAGTTTATTGATTTTTTTATTTTTGTTCATCTTTCTTGATGTCAATAGATTAAAATGCTTCAATTTTCATTATTAACCTTCTCAAAATTTTGAAATCATGAAGATGTTGTCCTTACTATCCTATCCTAAAAGCACTTATTAGTGTACTTATTTTCTTTAATTTTAATATAGTTTTTGAAAATTTATGGGCCATTTTAAATTAAGTAATTAACATAGGAAGAGTGAATTGATTACTTGTAATTTTTTTTTTAAATTTTCACTATTAAAACAACCCCTTTGATTATGTAGCTTAATGTATGGCAAGAAAGAGAAACAATTAAAATGTAGAAAATAAAAAGATAGGGAGAAGAGAATCAATCAAGTGAATTATAGAGATCCAGCCTTATCCACCTATCCTCTCTTCCAACTCCACTACTAGGATTCAGTCTTCCACATAAATATCATTCTACTGATCCAATAAAATGAAATTGAGAGATTATATTTAGCCCACCAATACCTTGACTTCAACCACTCTACTCTACCCTTTTATCCTACCCTTAAGGCTATATACAAAACTATGGAGTTACAAAGTAAACTCTCACTAATACAGGTCTAAGCTCTCAAAATAAATCAAAATAAATCAATGAAATAAGAATTTGTATCTTCTACAATTCAATTCGAATAAAATATGAACATATGCAAATAGTAGTGTAGCTTTTAGGTTAATCTTTAAGTGCTAGAAATGCTTTTTTGATAGAAGAACTACTATGCGTAACTCAAATTTTTGAACTCCAACTGTATTTATTTGTTGAGGAGTGATGGCTACTTGCTTGATCTAACTTTATCTAAAGAGTTTGTTGCTATAAACTTGAACATTTGAAAAAAAAATCCCTAGATATTTAGAGTTAGCTATTTGAGATTTAATTTATCCTCTACAAAATCCATCTATTGTATCTTGAAAATATGTTGAATACGTTGTTGGTAATAGTCCAAATGCATTCTTTTGTCAAGATATATATCATTTATATAAAATCTATTGATGAAGTAAAATTAAATTTAACTTAGATAAACTTCAATTTCTCCCTAATGTTGTAGAGCGGTCAACAACCTTTTCCCTTATCTTTTATTTCGAATTTAAATTTCGAAAAATGTAACATTTAAAATATTTGACATAATTCTTTTCATTACTAATCTTCTTGTAACAAAATCATATCCTTAGAACTAACTTAAACTTGATCATGACAATTATTCATGAATTTAATGAATCTCTTTATTCCAAAAATGATCACTTAGAACCCATGGTTATTTGTCCTACTCTAGTGGAACGCGTTGAATATATTACCCAAATATGTCCAATAAGTAGAGTCAAGCCTTTGAAATTAATAGTTATCTAACTTTAAAAAGCTATTCTATTCATTTAAACTCGTAACAATAGTACCTTCTAACTTATCCTTTATGTTCCTACTATTCTTTATTATCAGCTCCTTCTAACTTATCTTTTGAGTTGTCAAGGCTCACTTAATTTTTTTCTATTTATCTTTTGATCTTCTAACTTTTAATTAAATTATACATATAATTATTCCTATACACTTAGTAAACTCATTAGAATTATTCAGGTCAATTTGTTATCATCAAAACACTTTAGAGAGAACAACAAACTTGACTTGGAAGCCTAAAATATCTTAAAAAACAACTTGCTACATATTGTAGTAAATAAATAATATTACATGCCTAATCTTACAATATAATGTTAACTTCTTAAAGTTTTCCAACTAATTTGATTCATCTATTCTTCCATCTATCTTATTTGTTTTTGTATGTTTTTTCTTTCTTTTTTCCTTTTAATTTGTTTTAGTGCATTGCAAAGACAACCTAAACTAGCCTTTCATTCTGTCTAACTTTATAAAATGTATAAAGAGCTCCTAACTAAAACTCTACAACTTTGGGAGCTTTAGAAATGTTTGGAGCTTATGCACATTATTGAAAGTAATCAAAAGATGAAACGACATTTTAATAGTTCATAGATCTATTTACACCTGATTAATGGTTTTTGGTACATTTGCTATTATCCTTTTTTTTTTAATCCAAAATCCTAATTGCTACATAAAAATGAACCTAAAATAGAATTGCAATTCTAAGTGCTCATTTTCTTTCAAATGTTTAAAAACATTTTTAAAAGCCATAATTGTAATTTTTGGGATTAACAATTCCAATTTTTAAGGAAACTTGGACTCTACCTTTGAGAGGGCAAAATTGCTTGTCAATCCGATCCTCATTAATAATAGTTACTTAAATAACCTTTTAGACTTGGTTAATGTATATTTATTGCATGCACAAATTAAGGGTATTTTTTTTTTATAAATATCATTATATGCTAGAGATATGTATGGGCTTGCCGTTATTCGATCAACTTACTCTTAAAAAAGGGTTCCAGCTAAAGTAAATCCAAGAATACTATAGCAAAATCATAGGAACATGTGATTTCTTCTTTTCGCAAATCCTAACCTACAATTTCCTCATAAAATGAACCTACAGTCCTAACTTGCAAGTTCACTAAAACTTGCATGTTCAACATGCAATTTCACCAAAACTCGCATGTTGAACATGCGATTTCCATTGATTTCCATGTCCCATGCTTCCTTATTCCTCAAAGCTAGGATCTAGTAAAACTTGTGAAAATAAATGAATCTAGAAATAAACTTATTTCCTAAATTCTATGTAAAACTAAGAACTTGTCAAAAGGATAAACCTATGACAATTTTTAAGTTCATCATAACACAAATCAATTTGAGAAATTAAATGATTTCATCAAATCTTTTAAATTATACAATTAAAATTACATATATAAAGCAAATGAAGTTCTAAGTACATATACATCTTAGGAAAATGAAAAACCAATGTATAATTACATAGCTAAATATACATATATATCTAATCCCTACGTCGATGTTGTCTTTGATAATGTCTATGTATAACGGGTGCTAAATTCTATCTAATCTGGTAAGAGCTGTTAGGTTCTCTAATGTTAGGATGGGTTTAGGTCTAGCACAGTGGCTCATCCCATAAAATATCAAGGATCTACCTATGTGGCAACCTCCCTCATATCCTGTGTACCTAAAATGTCTTTCCTTTTAAGGAGTGGGTAGAGTAATAGTAGACATATATGGTACCTAGACATCGGGTTTGTAAAACTCCATCGAGTCGACACCCACGGTAAGATCATTGTAATATGGTGAAGGATAAGCCATTGGTGAGTAGTGAGTGAGTAGGAAATACTACCATGATCATAGAGGAGATGCCTCCTAGTAGATGTTATGGCCTAGCACTCCTCCATGGAGTTCACTACTTCAATACGAGCAAAACAATCTGAATACATGGAAAATCATGCATGTCACTAATACAATGTATAATACATAAAAGTACAACAATATGTTAAAGCGACTTACTAGCGCATCAAGCATTGCTCCCATCTAGCCAATGTACCATCATGTGGCACTATGGTACCAAGGATACTATACGGGGTCTACCTCACCCAACAATGTGTCATTGAACTCTATTTGAATGATAGACAATCAACGCTGCTCCCATTGCTAGATATATATTGCATGTCTCCTCCTCTAATCCTTATCAGTTTTCCCTCTAAGATTGATCTTATAGAGGGAAGGAGACATGTCACACTATTGTGGAGTCCTCTGAATCCCATTAAACTACCTCATCACTCGGTTAGATTAGTGTCACTCCACAATTTGGAAGAATATTCGAGGTAACCTAACATACTAAATATCACTCCCTTCTTAGTAAGATGGGGGAAGTTGCTCCAAAAGCTCCTATATGTATGGTGTCTAACATTTCTATAGGAAATCAAGTTATTTAGTGAACAACAAACTAATAAAGTAAATAATATTGAATCAAGTAGTGTATAATATCTAATTAGGTGTCTGTTGATCCAAAGCATCCCGATATTGAGCAAGCACATAGGTAGCAATGTGCATGACATCAAACACGGCATGCCAAAGGAGCATCGTGGGGAACATATACCTAGCATTAAGTCGAGGTAATGTGCAAAAATCTATCCTAAGTCCAGCTTTACAAAAGGATCACAACTCCTCCAATCGTCTATGTAGATGCATCAACTGCACGACATAGAAATCTATATAAGCATGTTGAGCATGCTGCTTCCCTTCCTGATTGTACTGCCCTGTGACATGAAAATCCTCAAGAAGTGGGAGAAACATCAAGTGGACTAGGCTAGAGGATTTATTAGCAAAGACAAGACCACCCATAAGTTGGAAGATGTGTGCCTATACATAGTGCATGATGAATAACTTGTACGCATCGTCCAATAGTTCTTCGAAAGAATTCTTTAACCATGACATCTTTAAGCATCTCCTAGAGATTTCATGAAGACTAAGCTTAACTCCAAGTAGGCACTAACACTCATCTGCCTAATGTAAGCTAGTGATCTTGGTGCTTACATGCCTATCATTAGGCAAGCCTAAGTGCACCATCGTATCCCATAAGATGATCGTTAGCACCCTATGCCACATGTGAAAGGTATGCATCTCCAATCTCCACCTCTCTACAAGAGTTGTAATGAGGTGCTAGTCCAATTGTATGAAGGTAAGCCGGGACATTCCATGAAAGTCAGCCTACTGTAAATAAGGCATAAGGTGCTTATCAAAGTGCAATCTCTCCTTTAGGGTCTTTAGAGAGGCCTCCTATCTACAACACACTAACCAAGCATCCTCTTGAAAATGAAGAATTATTAGTATGTAATGTAATGTCATCAAAGTGGAAACTAATAATATACTTGTCCCCTCCATATAGCCTTTGAGTAATGAGTTTCTTAAAATTTGAGGAGTGATCTATCTATTGGGCCAAATCCATCTACATAAGAGACAATAAAGGGTTAGGTCATTTCTAAAATTATACAACAAATTTTCATTTTTTTTTTGTTTTAAATCAAGAATAGAAAAACTTAGCATTATATGTTACTAAAAATAACAATTCCTAGCAAGGTTAGACCTTGTCACCACCTTCGTTTGAGGTAGCTTCTTCTATTGTACCCCTCCCTTTGATAGAAACTACAAGTGTTGATGTCTCCTTAAAGTCCATCTCATTATGGTATTTCTTTTATCTAAGCCAATCCATGCTTTAGGTAAGTCCTCTGTCCAAATGTACATATAGATGCTGCACATTCGACTACTTATTACTATCCCTGATAGGAGTGAAGCTAGTATGGTATACAATGCTTTGGTTTGTCTAATAGTACTACTTGGCCACATGTTGCATACCATCCATATGAACATATGACATCACAGCAAAAGCATGTGAATAAGGAATTCTATATGTTTGCTATTTGTTACATGTGCATTGATTTGTTAGTCGGTTTATGGTATGATCTTTACCTCTTGCAATCCCACGTCCCGTTCTTCTAGCACCCGTGATAACCTCAAAAACTTTACTCCCTCTATCAAAACTTATTACTCAGTGGCGACTAGTAGCTTAGCCCCATTGTAGTGTAGAAACCTCCCCCTTTGTGAATACTTCATTGCTCTTATCATGCCTTTATTCCTAATAACTGACCCAATTGTAAAATATTTTCATTACTAATGTCAACATAGGTAAACACCTTGTATCCTTCAACATGGCTTTATAGCTCTCACAGAGGTTAGTCGTCATGAACCCATATCTTAAGTCCCCATCAAATGTTTGTGTCTATCTTTCTCTAAAGATACCTGCAAAGTAGTTAGGTGTCACTTCATTTCTTTTCCTTAACTCCTCCATGTAAAATTCATACTTTTTTTTCTTGCACTTGAAATCATGTTGCCATGATAATTTTTTTCATTATGGCATTCTTGAACCATGTGTTCAAGTTACTAGTGACATGACGAATGTAGTACCGATAATACATAAAGGGGGGCCACCATCCAATAGGGGGGAGCCTAACTACCTCCACTATCCTTACATGTTAATAAGATATTAGACATATCGTTTACCACTATAGGAATTTCTATATTTAGCGACATTTGCATATTTTTCAAATGTCGTTAATTTTAATATACTTTAGTCATGTTTATTGAACGTTACAAAAAATATATCATTAGCAACGTTTATAAGTAAAGTGAAATATATAAACTATAATTGAATAAATTTTTCCATAATTTTTATTTCAATGAAAAAGTAATTTTGTTCTTTTGTAATCAGTAATAAACCATTATTTTTATTTAATGGGGCTTTTTTAAAATAAAAGGAAATTTTTTTATTAAAAAGAAAAAAGGAAATTGCTTTGGTGAGCCGGTCGGGTAGGAAAAAGGGAACAAAATGGGGAAGAGTTGAACCGGTCTTACAGCCAAAACAGCTTCCAGCATGCTCATTCCATCGATTAAAGCATTCTGAAATTCCTTTCCCTTAAGTTGCTTAAATGAAAGAAAGCAGCAACGTGCTGATTTGAAGAATGAAGTGATTGCAATCCAATGTTATCTCTCAGTGGAGGATTGAAGATATCGTGTAGGAAACATGAACTCTACTCTTATTTTGTTATGAAGGTATGATCTTTGTTAGTTAGCATTAACATAAATTAGGGTTTCAAAGAAATTGTTTGGGTAATTGTAATTTTTTTTTTTGGGGTTTGTTTAAAATGCAGCTTCCTAATGTTACTAGTAGCATTGTTCCTGTTCAATAGCATGCTACTGCTTCTCTATTCGTTTGTTTTGGTTAAATAATGAATTTGGGGTCCAATAGTGGCTTTGCTGTCTAGGTAAGTTGTCTACTCCTTTCCCAATTTAATTGATTGAACATTAGGCATGATTGTGTGCAAAATGAAGCTATGCTATTATGTTGTGTGGTATTAAGATACCACATTGTCCTGTTCTGCCATGTTCTATTATGCCCTATTTGATGGAGAAAAGGGGGTTTGATTTACTTAAGGTTGTTGATCTTGAAAGTGTTTACAAGCCACAACTTCCTAAGTTGCTTAGGAAATCTACAACTAGCTCATTCAAAGAACCAAAAGACTCTAGGCCAACACTATCGCTCACTTGAGGTAAGTTGGTTACTGTATTCCTAATGTAGTCAATTGAATATAGGGCTGTGAATGTGTGCAAAATTAAGTTGTGCTATTGTGTTGTGTGATGTTAGGATATTCCTCATTTTAGTTATGCATTGTTTCAAAGATTGTATGATGATTCCTAATACAAATGTACCCTTGTTTATAAGCAAAAATATGTGGCAAGTTACTAATGTGCCTAAGAGTTGAGTATCACTTAGACATGAATAGGTGGTTAGAACATGAAGTGGGCTCTTTGAATTATCAAATAAGGGTGTAATGGTTATAGTGAGGGTTTAAGTAGAAACATGAGAAATATGATGAATATCACTCACCACCACACACTACACGGCCAGAATCACCACTTGGTCATATGCACAAGTAGTAACTTGAGCTCACTAGCTACAATCTTTGCTAAAAGGATTAATAACAGTAAGGAAACTAAACTTGGAGTATGAACTGATAAGAACAAGGGGTTAAAATGTATTCAATGATAATCAAGATGAGCTAGCTTACAAAATGTTTGTCTTAAGGTTACAAGGATAAAAGGAGAAAGGTTAAACAATATATGTCAGAATATCCCTCCTATCACAACTGAAAGGGTAAAAATGTAAAGAAAGAAAAGGGAAAATTTTGCACATTTACACACAACTATAGGAGTTAGGGACACATATGTTGTCTAGGCACTAGCTCTATTTTTAGAAAAAGAAGACAAGCTATACATAGGTAGGTTAAGTTCCTCCTTTAAATGATGGGTGGAGGCTTAGGGTGAGAACAGGTTAGATAATAATGTGGTAGGGATTTAAATAGGTCTAAAAACATGAGGGTAGGGAGGTCCAAGCTATATGAGCTGTAGGAATGGGTCATGACATCATCCTAAGTTGAGTTATCTAGTGCTTCTTCAGCTCAATGAATAGTGAGAAGGTAGTAACAGCGTGATAGGTGGTGTAGGTCATAGGCAAGGATAAAGGTTGTCTCATCCTTGATTAGTTGAGAATAAAGGTGGTGTAGTAATAGCGTGATAGGTGGCTTGGCTTGACTTAGCTGTATATGTTGTGAACATCACCTTTGCTCACTTTGACTCCAATTTCCCGGACAATCCAACCAACTATGTAGCTTTCAACACACAGACATGTTTTTCAGAAAACTGTCATAAATCGTAACTGTGGATCATTAGTAGCAGTCCATATTCTTTTAAATGCAAATCCCTGTTTTTGTTATTGTAAACAAACTTTGTTTTGTCCACATTAATGAAATTACAAGGCAAAGAATGAAATTTGTTAGTTCAACAAATATAGTGTGTCAAGGTTGATTTAATCAACTTTTTTTGTGTTCTTTGCTATAAAAAGATTTAAGGATTATACAATGATTCCTAATACTCTAGCCGTAGAATACATAGGATGTAAAGTATACAAATATAGCTACGTTGCCCTATTATGACCTATTTGATAGTGTTAAGAAGGCTTCCATAGTTCTTAAGAAACCTACCTTCTTTGGAGACATGGGATGTGAAGTATACAAATATAGCTACGCTACCCAATTCACCTCCTAAAAGCTCATCAATTGCCTTATCAACCATCTACAATCATAAGTGTACCATCTGATTCTACATTACTTAATTACTGCTAATTACTAATAAGTGTGTTATAGCTTCTAAATTCTTGAGAATCATCCTTTTTTGTTCTATTCTACAGTTGAATTTTTAGCAACGTTTGCTGACTTTGCTATGTTGGCTTGTGGTGTATTTCCTTATAGCAATACATATTCATATCTTGTATATAGAAGCATACAAGATGACCATTAGCATTTGATTTTGACATTGTGCCTAAGCACAATAACAATAATGCTTAGACTGTAAGTTGGATGGGCGAGGGGTTTAGCAATGCTTCATCTTTGTTGTTGAGAGAAGTAGTATTGTCTCCCCATGGTTAAAGCTTAGTCAGTGTTAACTTGAAGTGTAGTTTATGATTTTTTTTATGTCTTCGCTTGATCTTGTTTGATAAAGACTGTATTGTAGGCTTGATAGTTCTTTGTATTGAAGAAGAATAATAAGTGAAAGATGAGATGTTTTCAGTCCAATTTATTAGATATCATACTCAATGTCGTATCTATAACATTTGACATATAACTATAATGTTGACTTGATATTTGACTTAATGTGGATTTTTTTTCTTTTGTGATACGTATGGGAGTTTTATTAGCAATTTCACTAATTTTTAGGGCCCTTATATTTCCAAACTAAGTAAACTTGCAAGTTCACATTTTAAATGCTTGTATGTTTATAATTTTAGGTCTACTTTACTTTAAAATAAAGTTCATTATATGTTTACCATTTAAGAACTAATGTTTTCATTATATGTGTGTAAAACATGATTGATTTTCTATGGGATTCTTTTACAGTTATGGATAAGAGTTGGATGAATTGTAATATTGGAAATGAAGAGTGCCGACAAGGTGTTGAGTTTTTCATTGCATACTTGCACATGAAGTATGAAATGGACAAGAGGTTAAGTTGTCCATGTAGGAAATGCTTAAACGTGTCCGCACATACTATGAATGTAATAAGAGCACACTTACTTGTTGATGGGATATATATAACTTACCATTGTTAGATATACCATGGTGAGGAGCCAACCATTGAATTTCCAAAGAGAACTCGAGGTAGGATTCGTCATGAAGAATATGATTTTAGAACATACAGAAGAAAGGGGTTTAATGAGGAAAATGATGACGAAATAGACGGAGTTAATCAGATGTTAGAAGATTTAGAGGAATTTATTGACAATCAAGCTGAAGGTCCAACTCCTACGGATGGATTTGATTTCCCACCCAATTTTGTAAATGGACTACGAGTTGACTCGCAATAAGAACTTTATTCGAGGTGTAAGTTATCAAAATTCTCATTTATCGTGAAGCTACTTCACTTAAAAGTATACAACAAGTGGAGTAATAAGTCTTTTGATATGTGATGTGCCTAAACACACTTAAAAACACATCCAAAAGACTTAAGAAAAACTATCTCAAGTCAAGGCAAAATCGGATCCACAAAGAGCACTTTTCAAATGAACCCTAATGATGAAATGATGAATCTCAAGCATCCAATGCTATAATTAGAATACCACAATGAAAATGCCTTCTAACAACACTCTAATTTCATGTAATCCATGCAAATAAAGCCTCAATTTGACAAAGAGAAACCGTAACAAAATAATCCCTTTTCCAATAGTGAAGAACACGTTATCAATGGAAATCCTCAAAGATGAATTGAATCAATTTGATAATTCCTTCAACTAAGCATAAGAATTCGTGAATAACAACAAGTAATTCTCACCAAGAATGTTCTAATCCAACCCTAGATATTACACACTAGAGAAGAAAAAGAGAACACAACAAGTAGGAATTGATATGACTCACAAATTCCAATTGTTGCACTCGTCACAATTTCAACTCTTGGGATTGAAATTGATAAGAGTTTGGAACCAAGGTATGAACCCTAATTCTCACGTGAAAAGAGGTGTTTAATCTGCAAAAATGATCCCCTAAACCCTCTCTTAAGCAAGTATTTATACTTGCTACTCCTAGGGTTAAAAAGTGCTCAAAATTACAAGTTTGTCACTTTTAAGGTGGCTAACCCTAAATGAAAATTACAAGAAAATAAAAGTGTCCCAAAACCAAAATACAACTAAAATAGTTCATAAAATAAGAAATATATAAAATAAATGGTCTTCATGATGCCGGTCTTCTATAGGATCCATCGGCTCAACTCATCGCCGGTTTAGGTCGGTCCATGGATAACCCACAAGCTGAGTTTGAGAGAGTTTGTCCATCGCCCTATAGAATATGATAAGTGTGCCTATTGGAATATATAATACATGAATAAGAGAAAAGAAGTTAGATAACAAATAATTCTGGGGTCGATCTGCTCAAAATGGGCCCTCGACGCTAAGATTTGAAATCCTTTAGTTCTTGCCCTAATGATAGGTCTTGTTGGATTTTTATTCCTATCAATATGCTTCTCTAACCTCTTCATGATGTGATCCTTCATGGAGAGTCGCTTCTTAAGTCATACTATCATGCAAACAAGTACTTATGGGGATTAGGCATAGGTTGCCATCACTTTCATGCATGCAAATATGACTTCTACTTGTTTTAGGGTAGTAACAAGCACCCCACACAATGCCCTACATGTGGTACCTCAAGGTATAAGGTGTGTGGTGGATCTAGGAAAGGTATTCCTCAAAAGGTTTTGCATTACTTTCTTATGAAACTAAGGTTGCAATGCCTTTTCATGAAGGCTAAAGTCACTTAAAAAATGCATTGGCATAAAGGAACATAAAAAAAGAAAAGAGAATTGTATGGGTCATCTTGCAGATGGGCTATCTTGGGTCAATTTTGACATTGAATTCCCTGAGTTTTCTAAGGACTCTCACCATGTCAGGTTAAGGCTAGCCAGTGACGAGTTCAATCCGTTTGGATCTATGAGTCAATCATACAACATGTAGCCTGTGGTTGTATTTACATATAACTTGCCACCTTGGATGTGTATGAAGAAAGAGTTTTTGATGATGTCATTATTAATCCCAAGACCTAAAGCATAGGGGAAGGAGATTAATGTTTACTTATAGCCTCTAATTAATGAACATAATAATCTTTGGGTTAATGGATTATGGACATATGATGCATATTCGAAGTCTTCTTTCAAAATGCATGCTGCTTTGTTGTGGACCATCAATGACTTTCCAGCCTATGGGAACTTGTCTAGGTGGAATACAAAAGGCTACAGTGTTTATCCGGTATGCAAAGACCAAACATCGTCAATAAGGCTTAACAACAAGATTGGGTATGTTGGTCATAGAATGTGGTTACCGAATGACCATCGGTGGAGACACAACTTAAAATTCGATGGAATGCGTGATTATCATGAAGCCCCTAAAGAATATAACAGTAATGATATTCTTCACCAATTACAATCAGTAATAGATGTGCCTATGGGAAAGCATCCTGACAAAGTTAAAAGAATCCATTACTCTGATGGGTTTAACTGGACAAAAAGGTCAATATTCTTTTAGTTGCCATATTGGTCAAAGTTGATGCTTAGGCATAATTTAGATGTTATGCATATTGAGAAGAATATTTGTGAGAATGTTCTTAATACAATTCTTGGGGTTGAAGGTAAAACAAAAGACACTTATAAGGCTCGGCTTGATCTAAAAGACCTTAGCATTAGGAAGGACATACATTTGTTAAAGCAGCCTGATGGTAAGTATTCCATGCCATGTGCTAGTTATTCATTGAGCACTAGCGAGAGGAGATTGTTCTGTCAGTTTATAAGGGGAGTTAAATTACCCAATGGTTATGCATTGCATATTAGTCAGTGTGTCAATAATTCAAACTCGAAGCTTTTCGGTCTAAAGAGCCACGATTGTCATGTTCTGTTGGAAAGGCTATTACCTATAGGTATTCGTGGCATATTGCCTAAAGAAGTCACCATGGCCATAACCGAGCTTGGAACCTTTTTTCAAAAGCTATGTAGATGCATTTTAAATGTGGAAGAGGTATAAAAGATGCAGAGTGATATTGTCACCATACTATGTAAGCTAGAGTTGATCTTTCCCCCTACTTTTTTTGACATTATGGTACATTTAGCTATCTACTTGCCTCGAGAAGTATTGCTGGCTGGACCAGTTGCTTATCGATAGATGTATCCCATTGAGAGGCATGATATTGGTTTTTCATATTCACCAGTTATGTGTTAGTATTATTATACCTTCTGACACTCTATGTAAATTTATGAGTGTGGCACTTAGGTTCGTTAAAGCAATTTCTTAGAAGTAGACTTATCTAAAAGGCTCCATTGTAGAAGCATTTGTTGTTAACAAGTGCTTGACTTGGTGCTCACTTCACTTAGAAGACGTTGAAACAACATTCAATCGTCTAGATAGGAATTTTAATTCCTTTGAAGAAGGTGGTGTTGATGTTTTCACCAATAGAGTTAGCCTCATATCCCTTCCTACATATGTTGTGTTATCGAACAAGGAGGTTGAAGTCATGACATGGTATATCATCAATAATTGTCATGAAATTCAGCCTTATATAGAGTAAGTGTGAATATGAGCTTCTCAAATTTTACAAGATTGCTATGAATTAATGACTAACCTAAGTTGAAAACTGTAATGTAGGGAACATAAGATCATTTTAAGAGCACAATATGGTGACAACATAGATGACATCAATAAAAGGGAATTTTGTTAATGGTTCATGGATAAAGTAAACACAATAATATAATGTTATGTTTAATTGAGAAGTTGACTTTTTAAGATAAGCATTTACTTTTTAATTTTTCGATGGTGTAGATGAGACCATGCTATGATAGTTCTGACCAAGTGATTAGTGCATTATATGCATTGTCCATAGGGCCCAATTCCTACTACAAGAGATACAACAAGCTGATATATAATGGTGTTCGGTTTCACACATCAGAGTTTGATAGTAAGAAAAAGACTCAAAACAATGGAGTTCTTGTAGAGGGGAATCATGGGGATATGCAGGCATCAATAGAATTTTATGGGGTTGTTACAGATATATAGGAGTTCAGTTACATATGGAACAAGAGAGTGTTCTTATTTAAATGTAAGTGGTAGGACATAGATAGCCGACATCATAATGTTATAGTTGAGAATAGCATTAAGAGTATTAAGGTCACTCATACTTAGTATGAAAACAACCCATACGTGTTAGCATCATAAGCTAAACAGGTACATTACTTGGAGGACATGAAGTTAGGTGCTCATTAGCGTGTGGTGCAATATTTTGGCAAATGAGAGCTTGGATGATCCAGTCATCGAGGATGGGGGAAGAGGATATGAGCAACATTCAGTTGTTGATTGTGATGTTGATGTGCTATTAAGAACTGATATGTGTCTTGACAAGATCCAAGGAGAATTAGTAGAAAGGCAAGTTGAAGCATCTAGTGGATTGCAACATGATGCTAATATCGAAGCTAATGATGATGAGGCTATAGACAAGGCACTTGATGATATACTTGTTGAATATGATACAACTGACAATGATTGTATGAATGAATGTTACTTATTTTTCTTCTGCATAAAATTTGTAATGTTTTCATTTTATTCACATAAGCTTTATGATGTGCCTAAAACCAACATTAAGCACATACAAAACCAATTTGAAAGACAAACAAGCAATGTCAATCAAACTAGTCTCAATCACATGAACAATGGTGTCAAATCTCAATGTTTATAACCAATTCTTCCAACGAGGATGTGATCAATCTTAAGTATCTAAATTAGATTTCTTTGATACCAAAAGATGATGTGCTCAAAACCAAGATTAAGCACATGCAAATGAATTAAAGAAACAACTTCAATTCACAAATAAAAACCGGTTCAATTGGATCATGAATTGCGTGAACCCTAAATGGAGATTTGGTGAAATTCGAAGGTTAAAAGATGCAATTAACAATCCAACAATGATAAAATTCTCCAATAAAACAACAATGAAAAGAATTCCACGTGAATTACACACAAGAACATTAAGATCTAATTTCGTAAATCCCCCTTCCCACAATCTCCAACTTCACGGTTCAAAATGATTAATAATTATTGATGGAGAATCACAAGTATGATAATTACTCAAAATAAACACACTAATTCGAATTGAAACCAATTCAAATATGACCAAGAAATTTTCTAATCCAACCCTAGATATTACACACTAGAGAAGAAAAAGAAAACATAACAAGTAGAAATTGCTATGACTCGCAATTTCAATTGTTGCATTCGCCACAATCTCAACTCTTGGAAATTGAAATTGATAAGAGAAAATTGAACTTGGAAAACCCTAAGCTCTCTTACGAAAATGTGGTGTTCTAATATGAAAAATGGCCTCCTTAAACCCTACTATAAGCAAATATTTATACTTGCTACCCTTAGGGTTAGAAAATGAACAAAAATTACAACTATGCCACTTTTATGGTAGCTGGTCCTAAATGGAAATTACAATCAAAATGAAAGTATCCCAAATGAAAATGTAACATAAAATAGTCTAAATAACAATTACAATATAAAATAAAATAGTCTTCATCATGCGAGCTCTTCCATAGGATTCGTCGGCCCAACTCATCGCCGGTTCAGGTCAGTCCATGGATAACCTACAAGCTAAGTCTGAGTGAGTTTGTCCATCGCCCTGTAAAGCATGATAAGTATTCCTGTTGGAATATAAAATACATGAATAAGATAAAAGAGGTTAGTAAACGAATAATTCCAGGGTCGATTTGCTCAAAATGGGCCCTCATCGCCAAGATTTGAAATCCTTTGGTTCTTGCCCTAATGATAAGTCTTGTCGGATTTTGATTCCTATCATTTCCTCGAGCCTCAAAAAGATTTGTCACCAAATCTAGCAGTTCAAATGCAATAGAGACTTTGTTTTCTCCTAGCAATCCATCTGAAGAAGTATCTTTGCAGAATCCCAATATCTGAAATACCACAGTAGGTGATTGTTTTCTCTCCCCCATTTCCAGGATGTATCTCATTTGCAACATAAATAAGGACACATTATCTACTGATGTCTCCCTTGTCTCAACCCATTCCATTGATTTTGTTTCCTCTTTTTCTAACTCATCTATATGGTGCTGATCCTCATAGCCCCCTAATGGTTGGCCCAACTGCTCACTACCCTTTGAAACCTCTAAAGGTGAACATAACTATCTCTGAATAGTCTAGCTCTCTGGTGGTCTGCTCATCTGACTATGATCATCAGGATCCTCTGAAGGTTAGCACATCGGTGTCTGATAAATTTTATGCTCTAAGGGTTAGCTCGTGTCACTAGAGCCCTCAAGAACCTTTGAAGGTTGGCATACTTGCGTCTACATGTGGCTATGATCCTCAAGAATTTGTGATGGTTGTTTTATCTGTCTTTGCTTCTTCTAAACCTTTGATGGTGACATAGGGTTCAATACTATACGTTTACCATCCTTTTTGAACATATAAGTATTTCTATACCCATCATGTAATACCATCTTATCATACAACCATGGTCTACGAAGTAATATATAGGATGTACAAATAAGAAGAATATCACATTCAAGCTCATTACAGTACTTGTCTCCTATATTGAAGGGTACCTTAGCCCTTTGGGTCACAGAAATACTATCCTGATAATTCAACCAATGCAATGTATAGGGTTCAGGATGCGGGATGGTTTCAAGTTTCAACTTAGATACTAATGATGTAGCTACAACATTAGTACAACTACCACCATCAATAATGATTATGCACAACTTTCTTTGTACCTTACAAGAAGTATGGAACAAGTTTTCTCTTTGTCCCTCATGAATGGTTGAAAAAGAAGCTATGTCCCGACGTAATACGTTAGTAGACAAATATAACTTACTTGACATTGTTGCTTACTAACTTCCACAAACCACAATACACTTCACCACACTACGGCAACAAACACACGCTTACACTCCCACGGATTAACAATAATTAATGCAACAAATACTCTTACGGTTCACTTATACACAACACTACTCCTTACTTCAATTACGGTAAAATAAATGAAGCAACAGTTAAACACTTTTAAGTACTTAAGATATTGAATTCAACTAAGCAAGTGTTTATGTAATAATACTCAATAACTTTCACACTTAAATGCTTATCTTTGAATTTCAAACTTCACTACTTAACTTCCTTTATTAGCCATGGTTCACACTCACACTTGATCTTAATGTGTAGCACCTTATACTACACATAAAGATACAATTCCACACTGCCACACACTTCCTTTGCTCACGGTGCAAACACTCTCCACTACCACATGCACCACTTGCAATCCCCTTTTTAATCAACACACACACAACGCCATATAAACACCCTTTACTTAGTACACAAATGCAATGCCACACACACACCCTTCACTAAATTCAAAAATACAATGCCACACACACACACCTTTTTATACACGGTGCACTCTCCACTTCTAACACAATTTTCCCAAACCACAACTTACACACATGCAACATGGCAATAATTCAAATAACACTCCTTAATGCAACTTTCCACAAATGGTAATAATCAAATTTCAAATTCAAATGGAACACAATCAATACCACTCAATAACTTCCTCAACTTAATGGATGTGTTCGAGTTCAAATAAATTCCCTATCATCCCATACAATGCAAATATGAAAATTGTACACTTCCACTTCCGAATTGCACAAGAAATCACACTACACACTCCACAAGCTTTTTCAAATTATGGAATTCCAATGATGGAATTCAAATTCAATTAGCTTTCCTTTCTTCCACACAACTCCACAAATGGTAAGAAGCTATTTCAAATTCAAATGACACACAATTAAACAATGACTTAATGTATGTTCCGAAATTTCAAATTGGCTTCTTAATTCACACTTCAAATCTGAATTCAAATCTGGAGATACAAGTGTTACTCCACTTTTTTCAAAAACAAATGTACACAACACAAATCCTCTTCACCAGTTGAACACTACTCTCAATCCTTCACGATTTGCTTCAAAATTACTACACATTCATAGCCAAATATCAAGGAATCCAAGAGTGTTCAAATCTTCAAATGTTCAACCACTAATCAACAAGATACAATTCAATAACTCAACAAAAAAAAAAAAAAAGTTCAAGTTTCACACTAACAATTTTCGGATCAAGGTGCTACTCAATAAACCCCTAATTTCCGTATTCAAGTTGCAACAATCCCTTCTCACAAAAATCAAGCTCTGATACCAAATTATGATGTGCCTAAAACCAAGATTAAGCACATACAAAACCAATTTGAAAGACAAATAAGTAATGTCAATCAAACTAGTCTCAATCACATGAACAATGGTGTCAAATCTTAATGTTTATAACCAATTCTTCCAACGGGGATGTGATCAATCTTAAGTATCTAAATTAGATTGTTTTGATACCAAAAGATGATGTGCTCAAAACCAAGATTAAGCACATGCAAATGAATCAAAGAAACAACTTCAATTCACAAATAAAAATCAGTTCAATTGGATCATGAATTGCGTGAACCCTAAATGGAGATTTGATGAAATCCGAAGGTTAAAAGATGCAATTAACAATCCAACAACGATAAAATTCTCCAATAAAACAATAATCACAAGAATTTCACGTGAATTACACACAAGAACATTAAGATCCAATTTCGTAAATCCCCTTTCCCACAATCTCCAACTTTACGATTCAAAATGATTAATAATTATTGATTGAGAATCATAAGTATGATAATTACTCAAAATAAACACACTAATTTGAATTGAAACCAATTCAAATTTGACCAAGAAATGTTCTAATCCAACCCTAGATATTACACACTAGAGAAGAAAAAGAAAACACAATAAGTAGAAATTGATATGACTCACAATTTCAATTGTTGCACTCACTATAATCTCAACTCTTGGAAATTGAAATTGATAAGAGAAAATTGAACTTGGGAAAACCTAAGCTCTCTCACGAAAATGTGATGTTCTAATATGAAAAATGGCCTCCTCAAACCCTACTATAAGCAAGTATTTATACTTGCCACCCTTAGGGTTAGAAAATGGACAAAAATTACAACTATGCCACTTTTAAGGTGGCCGGTCCTAAATGAAAATTACAATCAAAATGAAAGTGTCCCAAATGAAAATACAACATAAAATAGTCCAAATAAAAATTAAAAAATTAAATAAAATAGTCTTCATCATGCGAGCTCTTCTATAGGATTCGTCGGCCCAACTCATCGTCAGTTTAGGTTGGTCCATAGATAACCCACAAGCTGAGTCTGAGTGAGTTTGTCCATCGCCCTGTAAAGCTTGATAAGTATTCCTATTGGAATATAAAATACATGAATAAGATAAAAGAGGTTAGTAAACGAATAATTCCAGGGTCGATTTTCTCAAAATGGGCCCTCATCGCCAAGATTCGAAATCCTTTGGTTCTTGCCCTAATGATAAATCTTGTCAGATTTTGATTCCTATCACTTTATCATACACACTTTCACTTTATTTTATAGAACTCTAATGTCAGGGTGATGGAGGAAGACCTAAAGAAGAGGAGGAAAGGTTAGTCGAGACACTCAACATGCAATTAGAGATGAGTCGGATTCACACCATAGTGATAGGGAGGTTCGTGATAATGCTATGATAAATGCCTCCATAAATCAAGAAAGGGAGCCCACAAATTCAACTGAGGAACATGCCACACCAAATGCACTAACACAAAATGATGCTTCCACTAATAATGCAATTGATGTGTCCATAGAGGCCGGTGGCATTCCCTTTAACCCTACTTGATCCTCAGGTAATCAACGTAACTGTGTACATTTAACTAGAGATTGCAGTTTCTATTATGTTCGCCTCAATTATGATGGACTTGTTTTTCAAATATTTGCACTAGCGGTGAGCTGAGTGTCATATATAGGTAAGAGGAGTGCATATTAAGGATAAGCATTAGAAAGAGAAAATAGAAGATGAATGAGTAAAATGGACATTCAATTCACGACATGTGGTGGTCATTCGTTAAGACTAGACCAATCAGCTAAGATGGCATCGGAAATAGGGAAGGCTTGTCAAGATTTGCTACCACTCTATATTGAGGATTGGAGAAAATTTGATTTATCATAAAAACAACGTGCTTAGGAAAGAGTACAGGTGAAAGCAACAACTAATTTGTCTTACCTTTATTTCAATAATTTTCTCAATAAAAAGTGAATGTCAAACTATCATTTTCCTTCTTATCATAACTCGTTGCATGGTGCTTCTAACATGTATATTACATACTTAGCCCATTTTTCTTTTTATAGAATTGTCTAAATATTGATGACATCACAAAAAATCCTGAAAAGTTTCGTGCTGTTGATCGATAGATGGGAAATATCTATAGAAATCATCGAAGTAAAACTAAAAGTGCATGGATAAATATTGGTGATGCAATCTAACCCAAGGGATCAAGTGACGATGATTGGAAATAGAAAACAAATGAATGGAGGAGAGAGATTATAGAAGAGAAGGAGATTCTGCAATTAGGAGATCTATCTGCAAAGGTAATAATAATTTAGTCATGTTTTTTAAGGTTTTGACTATGTGATGTCATTGACTTCATGATGTCTTGATAAATAAAAGACTAGGGCAATGAGTGGGAAGGCTACACGTAGGAAAGTAAAATATTTACACAGGTCAGGATCCAAATCATTTGAGCGTAGGAGGAATGAATATGTGAGTATTTCATTTTATTTAATTTTATAACATTTAAATTGATGAAGTCCGTAGCTTTATGCATATTGTGTGATTAGATTGAGAGGAATCATGAACCACTGGATGCAATCGAGTTCTTTAAGGTCACCCGATACAGTAAGCCAAGGTTTGATGGTGGTGGCAGTTGGATTTCCCAACAGGTTGGCTAGGTTTATGTAAGTTGATGGGTTAATTTACAAATAAGCACTTCAACTATGGCTTATGTTTACATTTAATATTGTTGTCATCATTACTTTAGGAGGATATGGTCAAGATGTATGAAGAATCTCAATCTTCAGATAAGCTTAAGACCACAAAGGAGATAGTTGATGAATTTATGGGTGCAAATGCATGAATTGACTATCATCCTAGTAAAGGATACGGACCACCAGCCATTGGGAAAGGTACACATACACGAATTTATATGGAAAAGATGGAAGCGGTGTTGCAAGAGACATAGGGAAAGCTTGAAGAGGAAAAACAAAAACATAAACAATTGGAAGGAAAGTTCAATGATCAACGTCAACAACTGTTGTCAATGCTTCAAGAAGAACGGGATCTATGTATCGCCCAAGCTCAAGAGGTTAGTTTAAACTTATACTTTTGAGTTAAAGGTATATGTGTTACAAGGTAAATGCATGCATATTGCTTTTATGTATATAGTAGGAATGTTGTGGGTTTAGATGATGTAGGGAGTAATGTTGTCCATACTTGTGCAATATGTGTTGTCATGTAGGTGTTAAGGGACAATATTCTATAATATTGAAGCATCGGCATGGTTATAATTCCTTTGGGTAAATATTGTAGAATATTGATGTTTTGCTTGCATGTTAAGGATGAATATGTGAGTACTTTGTGAATGTCTCATAGCTATCTAAGCTTTCTCAAGTAGTGGCATAGCTTGCTGGGAATTTTCCAAGTACTTTAGGTAAATAATCATAAAAATGTGATAGTATATTGTGCCCCACTCTCTCTCTATGTTAATTTTTTTTAAAAAGATATAATTGTATGCTTATCTTGTTTAAAGGTTGTATATTTTGTGACAGGAACAAAAAATGCAAAAGACCTTATTCATTCACCAAGTACATCTACCAGTGATGATACATCAAGTAGTGAAGAAAAATGTGATAGCGAAGATGAGGATGAGGATTGATGCGAGAAATAGGATGTTAGACGAGTTCATGTAATGTTTAAAGTTGAACCTATTAAAGTTTGAAGTTTTTTCATCTTATGTGGATTTTTCTGGTTAAGATTATTCTTGCAAGTTTTCTTGATGTGAAGGCATCATGTTTATGGAGGAGTTTATTTGAATATGTGGAAAAGAAATTTGTAGGGTATATATAATTGTGTATAACTAAACAGGTGCATTTTTGTGGATATGAAGATTGTGAATACAGGTTGAAATCAATGCCTATTGCCACATTACTACATGTAAACGTTGGAAATATGGCAAAATTGTGGTTTGACTACGATTAAATGTCATCTATCATAACTTTTAGTTACGTTTAAACATTGCTAATAGTAGTATTTTACTACGTTTAAATGTCACCTATCATAATTGCACATTACGTCTAAACGTTACTAATGATAGTCTTTTGCTACATTTAAACGTTGCCAATATTACTCATTTGCCACGCTCTTTATGTCAAATAATTATTTAACTGTGCTACCACCACGTTTAAACATTGCAGATCCTATTTCTATTAGCAACGTCTAAACACTACTAATGGTAGTCTTTTACTACGTTTAAATGTCGTCTGTAATACTGATTTATTGCACATTTTTTTGGCCTTTAAAATTTTAATTGTCATTTTACAACGTTTGAACATCACGTATAACTAATTTTTAGCAACGTTTAAACATCGCCCAATATAACACATTTAGTTACATTTCCACCTTTAGCTACGTTTACAAAATAAATGTGGCGTATATTTTTTGTGACGGACCTTTAGCAATGGTTATTAGCAACAATTAATAAACATAGCTAAATCTTTTTTGCGACGTTTATTTAATGTTTAGCAACATTTATTAAATGACGTCTAACATTGAAATTCCTGTAATGTACCCATCACGACGATGTTTGACAACAAGTTCCTTTAACAACATTAAAAACCATGACCAAGAAGCAAAGGTTTCTTTATCGACCAACACAAATGCCAAAGGGACTATGTGATTAGTGTTATCCATGCTACATGCAATGAGAAGCTTGTGGTTGTATTTCCTGTAATAGAAAGTTTGATCGATGCTAACAATTGGCCTACAGTGTTGGGATGCCTCGACACATATCCCAAATGTCCAAAATACTCTTCAAAAGATCACTTCTATTTCTATCATGGTTAGCCAACCTTCCCACTCCATAGACATGCTTGGGTTACTAATTTAGATAGCATTCAACAATTTGGGAAACTTCATGTAAGATTTATCTTAATCTTCATAAATAGTTTTGAATGCCCACTTTTGCCATCCCATATGTGTCTCCTATGACTAGATACCTATATGTGTTGTAGATCTATTGTTTCAGTGTGGAAACCTTTACATTGGGTTCATTCCTCACTTGACCAAAGAAGCAATATACCATAAAGCTTGAGTCTAACTAAGGATGGTCTGATTCAATAGAAGATTGATACATGTGTGTAGCCCTTTGATGATGATAATTAAAAAATCCGTATCCATCCATTTTTAGCATGCATGAAGTCTCCATCTGCATCCTCTATCCCTCTTGGTGCAAACAACAAACCATATCTTCCTGTCAAACTTGACTACATGATAAGTGTGGTGATTCTTTATATGGTATGCCTTGACTGCGTATACTAAATCTAACTACAAGGCAAATTGCATTCCTTTCCTTAGTTCATCATGAAGCTCAAGTCCTCTGAAGAATGGGTACTCTCTTTAAATGTTATGTACCCATTACCTCCACATCTCTTATTGAAGAACAAAGTTATGGGAGCTAACATTAGATAGCTAGACATAACAGTGTGTGCGATGGCAGCCACTATGGACATTAGTGGCAGGGGATCATTAGATGGGTCAAACTCAATATTCATGTAGGGACCACCAATTTCATCCTCCCTGTTTATTGCTTCTTCTTTAGAATTAACAAATACTTCATTGTTAACCTTCCCTCTGAAGCGCATTTTCGATGGGTAAATCCATGTCATTATCTTCAAAATAATTAGTTTGTTGATGTGATATCGAAACATTCATGCACTCTTGGCCCTCTTATGAGGGGGGGGGGGGGGGGGGGGCGCTGGCTGGATAATGAACCCACAGCTTGAGCATATGCAACAATACTTTATACATCATCATCCTTTATGATTGGGATCAAAGAATATCGTTGATGGGAATCAAAATCCAACAAGACCTATCATTAGGACAAAAATTGAAGGATTTCGAATCTTGGCGATGAGGGCCCATTTCGAGCAGATCAACCTCGGAATTAATTATTATCTAACCTCTTTTATCTTATTCATGAATTGTATATTCCAACAAGTATGCTTATTTGGTTTCACAAGGCGATGGACAAACTCACTAAGACTCAGCTTGTGGGTTATCTATGGACCGACCTAAAACCGAAGATGAGTTGAACAGACGAATTCCATTATGAAGCTAGCTTGCTGAAGATTATTTTCTGTATTTGTAATTTATTTTTGAACCATTTATTTTGTAAGCTTTTGGGACATTTTATTTGGTTGTAATTTTGCCTTTAAGACCGGCCACCCTATAGTGGCATAGTTGTGATTTTCTAGTCATTTTAACCCTAAAGGGTGCAAGTATAAATACTTGCAAATTAGGTTTTTTAGGGAGCTTTTTGAACATTGAGAAAAACACCCCTTTTGTGCAGTGAGAGTCTCCTCTTGCAAGCATTTGCTCTTATCAATTTCATTAGTGAAATTGTGGCGAGTGGACTTGGATTTGTTGTGAGTCATATCAACAAATTACAAGTTGATCCTAACTCCAAACTAGTGCGTCATATCTGGTGAGGAATTAGTTAATTTTATGTTCTTCTTGTTCTTGTGAAATTAGGGTTCTAAATTTCAGATTTGGAGCTCTTTCGAATTTGAATTGAATCTCATTACATTTTATAACTAGCCATCGATTGATCCTTATATCATTTTGATTCATCGATAATTCGGATTTTCATTTGTCAAATTGAGGCTTTTCCCTTCTTGTGGCGTGGTTGTTCATTGTAAGTTCATCCCTTCTTATTTGATTATGCTTAACCCCCCTTTTAGGCACATCAATCGTGGCTGGACATAACTAGAATTATAAATTGTCAGCTGCCTATGGAACACCTCCACTTAAATGGAGGTATGATTAATTTTAATTGCTGTGCATATCTTCAACAACAAATCTCTGAATCCCACAATCAATTTCACTTTAATTTTCTTAATAGGCTCCCTATCATAATATGGTCCGTATTCGCCATACATGATATTCCCATGGGAAAATATCGCAAATATGACAACAATACTTTATACATCATCATCCTTTATGATTGGGATCAAAGAATATCGTGGCTGGACATAACTAGAATTATAAATTGTTAGCTGCCTATGGAACACCTCCACTTAGATGGAGGTATGATCAACTTTAATTGCTGTGCATATCTTCAACAACAAATCTCTGAATCCCACAATCGATTTCACTTTAATTTTCTTAATAGGCTCCCTATCATAATATGGTCCGTATTCCATACATGTTATTCCCATGGGCAAATATCGCAAATATGACAAAATCCTCCATCACTACAAAAGTGAGCTAAATTCTTCAAGATAGAGTAAATTCCACAAAATTAGGGCAAATTCAACAAATTGAGGCAAATTTACTAAAATTAGGACAAATTGTATAAACAAGGGCAAATTTACTAATATTGTAGTAAATTTAATAAAATTGAGGCTAATTCGACAAATCAAGACAAATTTATAGTTTTAGTAAATTTGAGGGCAAATTCTACAAATTTAGGCAATTTAATAAAATTGTGGCAAATTCCACAAATTAAGGTAATTTTACTAAAATTTGGGCTAAATTGTGCAAATTAGGACAACTTTACTCAAATTGGGGGAAAATGTGTGAATTAGGGAAAATTTACTAAATTTAGGGCTAATTCTACAAATTTGGGTAAGTTCACTAAAAGTGAGGCAAATCCTACAAATTATGGCAAATTTACTAAAATTGGGGCAAATTCTATGAATGGGGCAATTTAAAAAATTTTAGGGCAAATTCTACAAACTAGGGCAAATGCTATAAAATATTCACTAATTGGTATGAAACAATGTACAATTTCAAGTACATCTTCCATCTTAACTTTCATCTATCACAAAATTAACAATAATACATTCTATTTTATAGAGAGAAACAATAATGGCATGTATAATCGTTAAATTTAATAAATCAAGTTTACAATGAATTTTTACACGAAATAAGTGATACTTGAATAAAAACTGAAATCATAGTTGGAGTTGCATAACTATAATTTCCTGACAAAAAATCATGTTTCGTAGATGTGTTTTTGAAAGAAATTTGATAGAAAGAAACAAAATCATATGTTTGCTGTAGTGGAAAATGGCGTTCTATGTCCGTGCAATGATTTACTTGGGGCTTAACTAAATCCTAGTTTGGGATTGTTATTTTAGTCGGGGTTAAATTTTAGGTTGCTAGGGACTAAAATTGCAAGTTAGACATGCGATTTCATTATTTAGAAAAATCACAATCTTAATCTGCGATTTTGTCACGATATTCTCAAATTTACTTTGACTAGAATCCTTTTTTAAGAATAAGTTTAGTGAACAATGGCAAACTCACACATACTTCTATACGCAATTCCATCCTATTCTACTTTATGGACCTTTCCAAATACAGGAATAGATCTATATTCCATTGCCAATTTTATTCTAGATCATTTATACGTAACATATATGATATTAAAATAATTGACAATTGCTATTTTTTTTCTTAACCTATAAATCATACATCAAATGACTGTAATATATATAAGCAATACAATGGTAAATTATATATACTTCCAGAATTTTCGCTTGCATACGTAAGATAATACATGGGAATTTTTAGAGTAGAGAGATGCTCATGCAATGTTGATTATTCATTCTTCTACTTAGCCAATACATTCCGAATTTATTCGAAATTTAACCAAGCAGAAACCTTGGTTTATAGGAAGCCTTATATTTTCTTACTTCCGTTTATAAGATGCATCCTAGTAAATTATTTCCTAATTTGTGCGGACATTTGTGGCGTTTCTAATAATATATAATCTTTATCGTTCGCAGAGCGTGATAGACGAGAAAAATGTTAATCTAAAGATCGGCAACAAACAAATATGACTATTAATTGGGAAAAAAAAAAAAAAGGGAAAGTACACTATCGAGAAAGAATCCTCCGATCAAAGATGGGAAAATTACTGTGTAAAATACCTAAGATTAAGCAGAAAGTATGAAACCTCTCATTTGCGTGTCTCTCTTATGTGACCTTTCCCATATCTAATAATGATATAAAAAAAATTTGAAATTAAATGATTTATATTGAGTAAATATCATATTTGATATTTAAACTTTATCTATTTGTTTAAAGTTTAAAAATTTTAATATAATACTTATAAACTTTTTAATATCAATTATAATATTTAGACGTGATAATTAATTACAAAAATGATTAAAATTTAGATAATTAATTGTAAAATAAGTAAAACTTAGGTAGATAGGCAAAGTTTAAGTATTATATTAATACTTTTGAACTTCAAATGATTAATTACATAGTAGGCAAAATTCAAATACAAATGTAACATATATCCAATTTATATATGTTATGGTTTGAAAAAGTAAAAAGAAAAAATTTACTAAATTTATTTGTTACAAAAGAGATCTAATAGAGTTCAGCAGAATAAAATAGTACATGCAATGTAGGTTTGCTCACATAATCATCATGAGTTTAAAAAAAAAAAAAGCAAGCTCGGGAAGTTAACTAATGGCCCTCAATCGACCATCTAGGGCAATCGATAGACTCTTAGAGGATCCAATCGACCGCCCAATATGGGGTCAATTGTTGCTTCCAATTGACTAGCTTGTGCTCCAAATGCGTCTGCTCGATTATATATGCCAAATGCTAAAGAGTACTATATATTGATTTTTATTTTTTTTTACCAACTGCTGTTACAATTAGGAGAAGGGGCTAACAATCCCTATGGATCACCAAATCCAACAATTCTTAATTTTCCTAGATCCATTACAATTTGAGCGTTGACGCAAACATTAAGTAACGCTTTAAATGCGTATATATAAAGAGTGGGTTACATACAGTGGGAGTCGTGGTCAACTAGGGCATTCACTGAATCAAGTTTTCATTCGCACTAAATCTCCAGGGGCGATACACTTAGCATTTTCGTAGTCAGTTTATTAACAAGTTCACTTCAACCTACATTTAAATTTCTCACTTGCCAACGGATGAAATCTCCATTTATTTCTAGGCCACGCATGCTAGGGCTATCCAGCAACCAATTTTTAAGATGTAAACACTTACTTACACATTCCCCTATTTATTCCCAAGACTAAATCTAAGCCTAGACCATGAAAGAACAATATTATGCAATATATTACACCCTACTGCTATACCAAGAGCTCAACTAGTAACTAAGCTTAACTACCTAATCTAAATGGAGGGAAGTTTACCAATGAAGATGCCACACATACCAAGAGCCTAGAGGTGGTCTCAAAATGTTTCCTCCTTACGTTACGCAACTCGTCGAAGCCCTCCTTTTCACACTTGTTCACATTAAGTTTCCTTACATCTCTCAACACGCTCCTCTTGATGGTGGATGCTATTCTTAGCTTACCTTAAAGGATAGAGTGTGGGTAATGGAGCTTGGGGTGCTATGGTGGAGTTAAGAAATAGAGCTAGAACTTCAAAGATACATTGGGTTAAGGATGGACTTGGAAAGTATAGTGTTCCCTTCTAAGTTAGCTGTGTGATAAGGAAAATAGGTTTAAGGTGATGGAGGTGGTGCGGTGATGTACAGTTGGTTGGTCATAGGAAAGTCGATTACAGGAAAGAATGAAGAAGAAAAAAGAAAATAAAAAAGTATAGATTAGAAGAGGGTGATTTTGATGACGGTTGGCATCAAACTTCTGAAAAGGATAGGAGCTGATCCTAGTTGGGTTTGAGTATCTTCTTCATATTATAATCATTCTTGTCTTCCATATGCATTGTAGGAGTGTGCTGGAAGCATACCTACAATGTTATCTACATCAAGGGTATCCTGGTGTTGCTGTTGGTGAATGGCAAACACATAGGTAGGAACTCTTTGTCTAGGACTTCTTGCCTGTAGTCTACCTCCCTATCCTCTCACTAGAGGTCTAATTGCCTGTTGAATTGACCTTGCCTGATTTCTGATTTGTCCTTAAAGATAATTGATTGTCTTATGTCCCCTTTAGTTGCATACATGATAGAAGATTAGGGGAATTGACCTCTCAATGTAATACTTGCTAATGTACCAAGTCTTCCCACAAGAGAAACATGCCCCATCTAGCCATCTACACTCTTTTAACTCATGAGGCCCATAACATATGGGACATTTAACATTTAGGCTTGTTGTAGTGAGTGCTAAAGGCACTTGTCTAATATGGAGAGGAGGGGTTGCAATTCTCAGTTTTTTACTTTGCAGCGTGTGATGTCTTTTACTCATATCTTGCCCCATCCCACTAGAAGTGGGTCTTTTTCTTAGAGCTATTGCTACTTTGTGGCTTCGCAGTTCCTCTATAATCTTGTTATTCTACTCGAGATACTTCACTTTGTCAACCATTTCAGCATATGTATTTAGTTGAAAATCCCCTTCTGCAAGTTATAGGTCCAATTCCAATCCTCTCAAGAACCTTTTGGCTTGGAACCTATCATCATTACATAAATTTTTTTAAAAGGAATTGAATGAGGTGATTCAGCTCTACCTCATACTCTTCAATTGTTTGGTTCCCCTATTCACAGTTGTAGTATTCATTCTGCATCCTGTCTATAGAGCTACTAAGGAAGTATCTATGATAAAACAACTCCTTAAGTACAACTCAGTTCATGCATTTCCTTGCAAGTCTAAGAATCAAAGCCTACCATTTTACTATAGTTCCCTTTAACGTGAATGCAACATAATTTACCTTCCTATCTTCTAAAATTTAGAAGGTAGCAAATGTCTTCTCAATTTCCTATACCTAATCCTTAGCTTCGATTGGGTCATCCACTCTAGGGTTAAATTCTTTAGCTACTCTTGTGAACCTATCAAAGTTGATGGGTTCATTAGCATTCCTATGTAGTGGGACATTAGGGGCTTGGTGTTGTTGTGCCAGTAGTCCTACCATGTGGTTCATAGTATGCAGTAGCTGAACTGTCTCTTCAGACATCCAACATCTTTCCCCTTATGGATGTGGATTTGGAACTTCCTCCTCATTAAGGTTATCATGTCTAGCATTCCTTCTGGCTCTTGATCCGGTGATTCTTCTTGGAAGCATTCTATTTAAGAAGAGACAACTAAATCTACTTAAATTAATATCAGTCATGGTTAGTGTCATAGCATATAAGTATATACACATATACCACTACACATATGGTCTACTCATACATATAACTTAGCAGTTCAAAGAATTTAAGTAAACTAATAATACAAGAAAATAATCAAAATGTTTCCTCCTTACATTATGCAACTCGTCGAGGCATTCCTTTTCACTCTTGTTCACATTTGGTTTCCTTGCATCTCTCAACACGCTCCTCTTGATGGTGGATGCTATTCTTAGCTTACCTTGAAGGATAGAGTGTGGGTAATGGAGCTTGGGGTGCTATGGTGCAGTTAAGAAATAGAGCTAGACCTTCAAAGATACAATGGGTTAAGGATGGACTTGGAAGGTATAGTGTTCCCTTCTGAGTTAGCTGTGTGATAAGGAAAATAGGTTTAAGGTGATGGAGGTGGTGCGGTGATGTACAGTTGGTTGGTCATAGGAAAGTCGATTATAGGAAAGAATGAAGAAGAAAAAAGAAAATAAAAAAGTATAGATTAGAAGAGGGTGATTTTGATGACGGTTGGCATCGAACTTGTGAAAAGGATAGGAGCTGATCCACGTTGGGTTTGAGTATATTCTTCATATTATAATCATTCTTGTCTTCCATATGCATTGTAGGAGTGTGCTGGAAGCACACCTACAATGTTATCTATGTCAAGGGTATCTTGGTGTTACTGCTGGTGAATGGCAAACACATAGGTAGGAACTCTTTGTCTAGGACTTCCTGCCTGTAGTCTACCTCCCTATCCTCTCACTAGAGGTCTAATTGCTTGTTGAACTGGCCTTACCTGATTCTGATTTGTCCTTTGAAGATAATTGATTGTCTTATGTCCCCTTTGGTTGCATACATGATAGAAGATTAGGGGAATTGACCTCTCAATGTAATACTTGCTAATGTACCAAGTCTTCCCACAAGAGAAACATGCCCCATCTAGCCATCTACACTCTTTTAACTCATGAGGCCCATAACATATGAGACATTTAACATTTAGGCTTGTTGTAGTGAGTGCTAAAGGCACTTGTCTAATATTGAGAGGAGGGGTTGCAATTCTCAGTGTTTTACTTTGCAGCATGTGATGTCTTTTACTCCTATCTTACCCCATCCTACTAGAAGCGGGTCTTTTTCTTAGAGCTATTGCTGCTTTGTGGCTTCGCTGTTCCTCTATAATCTTATTATTCTGCTCGAGATACTTCACTTTGTCAACCATTTCAGCATATGTATTTAGCTGAAAATCCCCTTCTGCAAGTTATAGGTCCAATCCCAATCCTCTCAAGAACCTCCTGGCTTAGAACATATCATCATTACGTAAATTTTTTAGAAGGAATTGAATGAGGCGATTCAACTCTACCTCATACTCTTCAATTGTTTGGTTCCCTTATTCACAGTTGTAGTATTCATTCTGCATCCTGTCTATGGAGCTGCTAAGGAAGTATCTATGATAAAACAACTCCTTAAATACAACTCAGTTCATGCATTTCCTTACAAGTCTTAGAATCGAAGCCTACCATTTTACTATAGTTCCCTTCAACATGAATGCAACATAATTTACCTTCCTATCTTCTAATATTTAGAAGGTAGCAAATGTCTTCTCAATTTCCTATACCTAATCCTCAGCTTCAATTGGGTCATCTACTCTAAGGTTAAATTCTTTAGCTACTCTTGTGAACTTATCAAAGTTGATGGGTTCCTTAGCATTCCTATGTAGTGGGACATTAGGGGCTTGGTGTTGTTGTGCCAGTAGTCCTACCATGTGGTTCACAGTATGCAGTAGCTGAACTGTCTCCTCAGACATCTAACCTCTTTCCCTTTATGGATGTGGATTTGGAACTTCCTCCTCATTAAGGTTATCATGTCTAGCATTCCTTCTGGTTCTTGATCCGGTGATTCTTCTTAGAGGCATTCTATTTAAGAAGAGACAACTAAATCTACTTAAATTAATATCAGTCATGGTTAGTGTCATAGCATATAAGTATATACACATATACCACTACACATATGGTCTACTCATATATATAACTTAGCAGTTAGAAGAATGCAAGTAAACTAATAATATAAGAAAATAATTAAATAATTAAGTAAATGTCCTATAATTTACCCACTCTCTACATGTCTCATTATCTTACGAATTAAGTGCTTAATTTCTCTAAAGATCATATCTTATGCTCTATTATTTAAAACTTATGTCTATTGATCATCACATAGCTCTAAGGATCATTACCTAAGCTCTTTAGAATCAATGACCTATACTCTATAGATCAAAACTTGAATCAAAAGGATCGTGAACCTATTCTTTATAGGTTTAAACTTAAGTCTCTATAGATCATGAACCTAAAGCTTTGATTCCATCTAAGTTGTAACGCCTCGAAACCCAGGTCACGCTATTGCCCGCCACGTGTCCTTATCTCACAAGAACATGTTAAAGCTCTAAATCAACTCTGATACATTTTAACTTCTAAGTCTTATATAAAATCATTTCATACATCCTCAAAATTCAAATAATTTCATCAACCATATCAAATATCTAATGTAGTAGAAGTCTTTGAACATAAAAATAACATTCCTCAAAGGATACTGTCTATTATAGTTAAATAACATAATCTTCCCAAATTCCAATCAGCACAATAATAATGGTGACATTTCAACAGTAGCTGAAATGTCCCTTCAGACATCCAACCTCTTTCCCCTTATGGATGTGGATTTAGAACTTCCTCCTCATTAAGGTTATCATATCTAGAATTCCATCTGGTTCTTGATCCGGTGATTTTTCTTGGAGGCAGTCTATTTAAGAAGAGACAACTAAATCTACTTAAATTAATATTAGTCATGGTTAGTGTCATAGCATATAAGTATATACACATATACCACTACACATATGGTCTACTCATATATATAACTTGGTAGTTAGAAGAATGTAAGTAAACTAATAATACAAGAAATTAATTAAATAATTAAGTAAATGTCCTATAATTTACCCACTCTCTACATGTCACATTATCTTACGGATCGAGTGCTTAATTTCTCTAAAGATCATATCTTATGCTCTATTATTTAAAACTTATGTCTATTGATCATCACTTAGCTCTAAGGATCATTACCTAAGCTCTTTAGAATCAATAACCTATACTCTATAGATTAAAACTTAAATAAAAAGGATCATGAACCTATTCTTTATAGGTTTAAACTTAATTCTCTATAGATCATGAACCTAAAGCTTTGATTCCATCTAAGTTGTAACGCCTCGAAACCCAGGTCGCGCTTTTGCCCGCTACGTGTGCTTATCTCACAAGAACATGTTAAAGCTCTAAATCAACTCTGATACATTTTAACTTCTAAGTCTTATATAAAATCATTTCATACATCCTTGAAATTCAAATAATTTCATCAACCATATCAAATAACTAATGTAGTGGAAGTCTTTGAACATAAAAATAACATTCCTCCAAAGATACTGTCTATTATAGTTAAATAACATAATCTTCCCAAATTCTAATCACCATAATAGTAATGGTGACAATTCAGCAGTAGCTGAAATGTCCCTTCAGACATCTAACCCCTTTCCCCTTATGGATGTGGATTTGGAACTTCCTCCACATTAAGGTTATCATGTCTAGCATTCCATCTGGCTCTTGATTCGGTGATTCTTCTTGGAGGCAGTCTATTTAAGAAGAGACAACTAAATCTACTTAAATTAATATCAGTCGTGGTTAGTGTCATAGCATATAAGTATATACACATATACCACTACACATATGGTCTACTCATATATATAACTTAGCAGTTAGAAGAATGTAAGTAAACTAATAATACAAGAAATTAATTAAATAATTAAGTAAATGTCCTATAATTTACCCACTCTCTACATGTCACATTATCTTACGGATCGAGTGCTTAATTTCTCTAAAGATCATATCTTATGCTCTATTATTTAAAACTTATGTCTATTGATCATCACTTAGCTCTAAGGATCATTACCTAAGCTCTTAAGAATCAATGACCTATACTCTATAGATCAAAACATAAATAAAAAGGTTCATGAACCTATTCTTTATAGGTTTAAACTTAAGCCTCTATAGATCATGAACCTAAAGCTTTGATTCCATCTAAGTTGTAACACCTCGAAACCCAGGTCGCGCTATTGTCCGCTACGTGTCCTTATCTCACAAGAACATGTTAAAGCTCTAAATCAACTCTGATACATTTTAACTTGTAAGTCTTATATAAAATCATTTCATATATCCTAGAAATTCAAATAATTTCATCAACCATATCAAATATCTATTGTAGTAGAAGTCTTTGAACATAAAAATAACATTCCTCAAAAGATACTGTCTATTACAGTTAAATAACATAATCTTCCCAAATTCTAATCACCATAATAGTAATGGTGACAGTTCAGCAGTAGCTGAACTATCCCGTCAGACATCCAACCTCTTTCCCCTTATGGATGTGGATTTAGAACTTCCTCCTCATTAAGGTTATCATGTCTAGCATTCCTTCTGGCTCTTGATCTGGTGATTCTTCTTGGAGGCATTCTATTTAAGAAGAGACAACTAAATCTACTTAAATTAATATCAGTCATGGTTAGTGTCATAGCATATAAGTATATACACATATACCACTGCACATATGGTTTACTCATATATATAACTTAGCAGTTAGAAGAATGCAAGTAAACTAATAATACAAGAAAATAATTAAATAATTAAGTAAATGTCCTATAATTTACCCACTCTCTACATGTCTCATTATCTTACGGATCAAGTGCTTAATTTCTCTAAAGATCATATCTTATACTCTATTTTTTAAAACTTATGTCTATTGATCATCACTTAGCTCTAAGGATCATTACCTAAGCTCTTTAGAATCAATGACCTATACTCTATAGATCAAAACTTAAATCAAAAGGATCATGAACCTATTCTTTATAGGTTTAGACTTAAGTCTCTATAGATCATGAACCTAAAGCTTTGATTCCATCTAAGTTGTAATGCCTCGAAACCCAGGTCGCGCTATTGCCCACCACGTGTCCTTATCTCACAAGAACATGTTAAAGCTCTAAATCAACTCTGATACATTTTAACTTGTAAGTTTTATATAAAATCTTTTCATACATCCTCAAAATTAAAATAATTTCATCAACCAAATCAAATATCTAATGCAGTAGAAGTCTTTGAACATAAAAATAACATTCCTCAAAAAATACTGTCTATTACAGTTAAATAACATAATCTTCCTAAATTCTAATCACCATAATAGTAATGGTAATCTTCATTTTTCTCTCTCTATAGTTTACTCAAACTTAAGTTATCTCCTAGGTTCTCATCTCTCTCAACACCCGCATCTAAAAATGTTCTCCGAAGGGTGAGCTAATGCCTAGTATGTATAACACAAACATACACGCATGAGCAAGTATCGCACACATTATGCAGTACTTAAACACAAACTACCGTTTTATAATACAATTTATGTCCACAAGTAACAATAGGGTACTCATGATCTCCTTAACACACTTACCACACTAGAGCATGATTTGGTGATGGGAGCTACCACTGTAGGCTCCACACCCATAATCCCTTAATCTTTAAACTTAGTGATGGAAACTAACACCACAGGCCTCACAACCATGTTCACTTAAACACTTAACCTACTGATGGGAACTGCCACTATAGGCCCCACACCTATATCCACTTAAACCTCATAACCAACATTCAACTCAAATGATTTCAAAGTACAACTCCACTAAGGACAACGTCACACAAGGACCATTGAGATATCCCCTAGGGATCTGCCACTATAGGCCCTTTGGCCGAGTCAAGCGCATATAGCATACCACTTAAACACTTAGCCAAAATCATTTAATTTAATCAATTTCAATGCATAAGCTAACTTAAACAAGCACAAATAAACACACAAGTTACAAGTATCTTGAATCCTAACCTTAAGCACTTCTTGTCTTGGACTTAAGCTAAATTGAAATCTGTACACATCAACAAGTTCTTCTCAGTACTTAATCTTAGATTGATATCATTTCTTAATTCTCTTAATCCTATTTATTTAATTTTTCTAAAGCCTTACTAACTATTTAGGTTGTGTGGAAATTAGCTTAATTTGATGTTAAATGGATGTATAATCACATTATGTTTTATTTAACACGATTATGTTAGGGGTCATGTTGCTCAACACAGGTCAAAGCACGACCGTGTTAGGGGTTATGTATCTTTCAGTGTAAAGTTTGGCTTCAACACGGTTAGAACATGGCCGTATTAGGAGGTCGTGTTCTTCTTAATTCAACACAGTTGAAACATGACCATGCTAGGAGGTCGTGTTACCCTTAACCTAACATGGTCGAAACATGATCGTGTCAAGAGGTTATGCATCTCTCGATGTAACCTTTAAACTCAACATAGTCGAAACACGACAGTGTTAAGAGATTGTGTTACCCTCGATAATCTCCATGAACTCCTAATTCTTCATTCTAAATTCTCCTAAATCGAATTCTCTCTATCCCTAAGTTTAATTTACTCTCTAAAACACGTAATTACAATTAAATTACATGAATTAGATTACTTACTTCAATAATTATGATTCCTATCTATATTTTCAATTAAGCCTCAAATACTATTAACTACATAAAGTTAGTCTTTAAACTTTATGTAAAAAGAATTTCTTTTAGTCAATTTAAGATTCCTTTAATATCTATATACAATTTTTATTCTTTATAAACAATTAGCTTGTCCAAGAAGCTTTTCTAACTAACTTCTCAAGAAAGTCATCTTATAGTTAACTTCTTAAAGAAGGATATTTCACTAATTTCTTATGGAAGCTTACTTGATCAACTTTTCAAGTAAGACATATAATGAAACTTAGCTAAGAAGTATAGCTTCTCATGGAAGTCATCTTAATAAACTTGATGACAAAATTTGTCAAAGAAAACCAAAACTTCTACCAATTAATATGAACTCCTTACACTTCCATTCAATCCTAAACCAAGTTAATAAATGATAATAAGATCCTTATCTGAACTAGAGTATCTTATGGCAAACAAAAAAAAGTATAAATACCTGATAGATTTAGCTTAGAAATCAAAATCAAAGATTGAATATTATATCCCAAATGTCATATACAATTCCTAAGGATGTTCATAGGTTGCATTTTTAGAAATCCTATTAGATAAGCAACTACATCTAGAATTTAGCTCTAAATGAACCAGAGTAAGGTTGAAGAGATAGAGGAGACTCGATATTCTAAAAGTTGACCAAATTCAACTTAGTCAAATTAAAATTCTACTTAAGTCAACTGACTCTATCCAATTCACTAACTTAAGTCTTCCATTCGACACCCTCGAGAAGACTTGAGTAGATTTAAAGCATTAAAGCTAAGACCCGAGTTAACTTAGGGAAGACTTGATAAATAAGGCACCAAAGATTCATATGACACTCTTTTCCAATGGAATCAATGAGTTTAGCTTAGTAAAAGTTCAGTTGAAAACCATCAATTATACTAATTTCCACCAAACTCCCTACTTGAGAGTTTAATCTTATACTTGATATTTCACCTAGTAGTCTAAACTCTAATTTTATCAAATTTCACATGTAGGACCAGTACTTAGCCCCCAAAATTCCTTGAGCATTAGATCTAAAAACCTGAACTCGGTTGACTAAAGTCTACTCCCATTTGACTTAAGTTAACCTTCGATAAACAATTAGACAACTCATGAAGACTTGCATTGACTTGAGTCTAATCTTTCCCAAATCTATTCTATCACATCCTAATCATAAGAATTAATAACCTAAAACATAGATTAGCAAAAATAAACACAAATTAATAACAAACTCAATTGAAAAAGCAAATCGAAATTAGAAGTACCTTAAACCTTATCTTAAGGCTTTCTAAGTAGTTAAGCTTGAAACCACCTCCAAATCTTAATCTATTTGAACCGAAATTTTCCTAATTCAATATTACCTCTTTAATTACCCAATAACACACAAAATATGAGAAAATCTAAGCAACACTCCACCAGCTACACCTCCTCTCCAAGATGCTATGAAAGAGAAGTCAAACTTCTCCTCTTATCTTTTCTTATCTTATCAAGATCACCATTTATTAGACCTGATCTTATCTCAATACTATCTTATCTTATCTTATCTAACCTAAGAAAAGGACATGAAATAATTTAAAAATATGCACATGAAAATTAGATCCAAAATAGATGCACTAAACATGTGATTTTTCCAGTTTTTGCTAAGCTTACTTACCTTAATCTATCTTATCATATACTTATGAAATATTACCCAAATTTTACCCTATTGTACCTTAAATATACCTTAATTACTCATTAAAATATCATGGAAACATTCGAAGAGATGAGCCCCCAAAAATAGATTAGAAATCCCTTCTTCACGTGAAACACCACCATGTAAATCCATCTAGCTTGTCACAATTCAATTCACCCATTCCTATCTTAATATAATTTAATCTAAAATAACCTAAATTACCATGATTAAAGTAGGTTGAGGACCTGGAAATATCATGGAAAAATTATAATTTTAGAGTCTTATAAACAAGAGCAAAAATTACATATAAATCTCATCTTTAAAAACACCTTGTTTCTTAACCTTGTTTCACCCCATGTTTGAAGCCATCTTACCTAATATTAACTTAATAAAAATTAGCCCAAAATTTTTCATGAATAAGATAAGGTGGTTAATTGAAAATAAATAAAAAAATTACTAAAGGCTACCCTCCTCTTTTGACTATGTCAACACCATGTGATCTTATTCATATGATATCATCTACCTTATCTTATCCTATATCATTAATACCCTAACTTTTCCTATAATCTATTAGAAAATTGTGATGCTAAAACCTACCAAATCTTGTCCCCTTAGGCGTGGTGAATCAGCAATAAAAATTAATTACAAAGCAATAAAACTTAACTACTATAAAAGGGGTTGTATAGAGGCTAACATACCTAAGTAAAGCCCTCCATTTCTCACGCCACTTTGAGCCCACTATTCCCTGATTTTCCCTCATCCAAATCTCCACCAAACACACCTAATATCCCTCTAAGAAGTTATAAATTTTTATCCATAATTAGTTCCATTTACATCTCCAAAACTTACAAGAGCTTTGGAACCACCAACGCCATGCATTAAGGTAATAACTTCTAAGAAGATCGAGTTACCTTTAACTTTCTTAACGAAGCTACTAATCTTACCTATTTTCTATATTATAGGACCTTTAGTTTAGGTATTCAAGGGGGTATTCATGATGGGAATCTACCCTACGATCTCAATGGTTAAGGAACTTGATTTAGATGATGATCCAAATTACTTGCATGTATACATTTTTCTTTATCTAATAAAGTTTAAATGGTAATATATTAGGTATAGTGATCAGTCTTCACAGGATGCCACATGACCTACACTGCTGATCAAATTGGGGACATCATCGGATTCACATCTAATGGCCTACCGTGATCATAATTGACTCAATGAATTGACTCTTTGAAGACCATTATTTTTGTACTTGTAATTTATCTTTGAACCAGTTATTTTGTAAGCATTTTGGGACATTTTATTTGGTTGTATTTATTGTATTAAGGACCAACCACACTAAGTGGCATAAACATAATTTTTTTGTCATTTTAATCATAAGTGGAGGAAGTATAAATACTTGCTAAAGTAGGGTTTGTAGGAAGTTTTTGGAGATAATATTTTTCTGCCCACTTTCACGTGAAATCTAGGGTTCTTGCTCTAATTTCATAAGGCTCTTATCAACTCCTTCAAGGGTTGTGGCGAGTGGAGGCTTAAGGATTTGTGAGTAATATCAAATCCCTTATGTTGATTCCAATTTCATACTAGTGTGTCTTATCTAGTACAATTGGTTTGTTATTGTTTATTCTTATTATCACACCATTTTAAGGGTTCCATTTCTACTATTAGATTCATGCCATTTTAGTGGAATTAGGTCCTAAAGTGTTTTGTTATTTGTGATTAATCAATTGCTATTGGATTGTCATTTGCGTGGAAGCCTTTTGATATTTAAGGAATTCACACCATTTGTAGATTTTGGTGATTGAATTGCTTCCATTTGATCTTTGAATGTGCTTTAGCCAATTAAGCACACTATCTTTTGGTATCAGAGCTAGTTATTCATACAATTAGAGTTCATTTGGAAATTGTTCTTCACGCCATTTTTTTTAAGATTTGTTGAAGTGGATCTTCAATTGGTTTCATGTGCTTGAATTTGATCATTTAGGCACATCATAATTTGGTATTAGAGCTCAAGTTAAGAGAAGGGATTTAGTGTTGGCTGATTTCAAATTTTTTTTTTTAAGGTTCTTAACTTCTTAATCCGAAATTGTGTATTGAAGATTGAGTTGTTTGATTGTATTGTTGAGGAGTTGTAATTGCTACTTATTGAAGTAGAAGTGGAGGTCTTGTTGTAGCTCCTTTATTGTTGAGTTTCCGTGAAGGGAAAGGAAGTAAGAAGTGCATTTCTTGATTCAAATTCGAAATTGGGAAGTACCTCATTTTGTGAAGAAAGCAGAAGTGTAATCCTTGCTCGTTTGTTTCAAAATTAGCGAGTACAATTGATCATTTCCAGATTTAAGTTGCATCGAAGATTTGGAAATTATTTGATTTCCAAAATAACCATTAAGTTAAAGAAGTTATTATGTATTAGTTGGTTGAATGGTTGTTTGAATTTGAAATTACTTCTTACCAATTATGGAAAGGTTACAATTAGTGGAGTAATTTGAATTTGAATTGTTGCTGCCTTTTGTGTGTGAGTTACAGTGTACATTGTGTTTTATAGTGGCGTGAGATTGAATATTTGGAAGTGTGTGTATGCGCTACACTGTGAGTGAAGGGTGTGTATATGTGGCGTTATGTGTGTGTTGAGTGAAGGGATTGCAACATGGTATATATAGTGGTGGGGAGTTGATTGCACCGTGAGTGAGAGGTGTATATAGCAGTGTAAATTGTGAATTTGTGTACAGTGTAAGGTGCTACACATTGAGGTTAATTGTGGGTGTGAAACCATGGCAAGAAAGGAAAGTTGAAGTAGTGAAGTTTGAATTAAAAAAAAACAAACAAACATTAAAGTGTGAAAGTAATTGAAACTCATTACTTAAACACTTGTTAGTTGAATTTAATAACTTAACTACTTGGGAGTGATTATTTGTGCTTTATTTATTTAACTATACTTAAAGCACCAAGAACTATTTAATTGTGTTATGGACTTCTTACACCGTAGATATATAATTGTGTATGAGTGTTGGTTGTCTAAACGTGCTATTGTAACTTGGTGTTATTGAAGGAGAGTGCTGCAAATTATGGGATTGTACTTTAACAAATCACAAGCATGTCAAATGATGGTATAAATGGGGGGATTGGCAATGAGGCCAATAGCCAAGTTGGTGGAGGATAGGGTCATCAAACTACAGGTAAAAGAACCTTGGAAGATCAACTTCAGGACCTTACCACCATTATTGATACACTAGCAACAAGGATTGATAGAAAGACAATGCCACAACCACCAGTGGTAAATCCTCAGGCACCACTAAGAGTAGTTCCACAAAACATCCAGAGGGAAGGAGTAGTGGGAGGAGGAAACTTGGAAGAAGAATGGAGGGAGATCATCATCCTTATAGGGAGGAGAGGGATGATAACTTTAGGGTTAATCCTTACCCAAATAGGGACTTTAGGCCACCTAGGGGTTTAGAGTATATGAGGCCACAGATGCCTTCCTTTGATGGCAGGGGTTTAGCAAATGATTATCTAGACTAGGAGGATAATGTTGAAGGCCTTTTTGAGTGCTATGAAATCGATGACAACACCTGAGTTCGACTTGTTGCTGTTGAGCTCATAGAATATGCCGCCTTGTGGTGGAAGAATTTGGTGATCAGCAGGTGTAAGGATGGAAACACTGAAATCATACATGGAGAGATATGAAGAGGGTATTAAGGAAGAGGTTCATTCCTAAACACTATAGGCATGAACTGTTTATGCATCTTTAGACTTTGAGGCAGGGAGGCAAAACAGTAGATGATTATGTATAGGAATTTGAAACCCTGATGATTAGATGTGGGTCAATAGAGCCTTTAGAACAAACCCTAGCACGCTTTGTATCCGGGCTGAAATATGAGATTGCATGTGTAGTTGAGCTATAAAGATACAGTATACTTGACGAGGCTATACAGTTAGTCTTGAAAGTGGAGAGGCAGAGTCAATCTAACCCATTCAGGGTTACTAGTAGTAGGCCTAGTGGTACTACTAGGCCCATGGGAGCTTATGGTCAGTCAGGAGGACCAAAGGTAGTAGGTGAATCAGTCAAGGCAGTGGATAGAGCTACCCCCAGCACAAACAGGGAGAAAATGACTTCTAAAAAGGGTAAAGAGGTAATAAGCCCTGATGTTACGCAGATTGTACCAAGTATAACTAGTGGGAAATTACGCTAAATTAAATGTTTTAAATGCATGAGATTTAGGCATATGGCGGCACAGTGTCCTAATAACAGAGTCATGAAAGTTATGGAGGGTGTTAGAGAAGAGGATAAGGATGAGAAAGAACCTATCAAGCCCACAAGCCTATCTATGGCAATGTAGGAATACTATGATGATTAGACTGCTGAGACACATGAGGGGGGAACAAGTGAATAGTATTTACCAATTAATGTGTTGCATAGGGTTCTGATTATATCTCTTGATGCTAGAGATAAACAGAGAGAGAACATATTCCACACTTCTTGCAGGATCAGAGGTAACCTTTATATATTGATCATTGATAGTGATAGTTGCACTAATGTTATATCTGCTGCATTGGTAGACAAATTACAACTATCCACTAGTCCACATCCCAGTCCTTATAATTTGCATTGGTTGGACAATTGGGGTTGTATGCGTATTACACAAAGGGCAAAGGTTTCAGTAAGTGTTGGAAAGAAATATCATGATGAGATCCTATGTAATGTGATTCCCATGTGTACCTTTCATTTACTTTTGGGTAAACCCTGGATGTTTGATAGGAAGGTGTTATATAATGGATTCAGAAACACCTACATGTTTCCAAAGGGAAGGTCTCGAATAGTATTGACACCTATGTCTCCATTAGAGGTGCACGATTTCCAAAAGCAGGTTAAGACTACTTCTGTTTCTTCTAATAATTGAGCAAACAGGGTGATAAAAGCATCCGAGTTTAGTCTAAGAAGTGACCATCTAGATTTGAGGGCAAATCTTTCAGAGGCTCGAGGAGATGATAGGCATCTACCTTGTGATCTTGTTGGTCAGAGAACTTGATTTGGATGATAATCCAAATCACTTGCATGTATACATTTTTCTTTATCTAATAAAGTTTGAATGGTAATATCACAGGTAAAGGGATCGGTCTTCACAGGATGCCACATGACCCACACTATTGATCAAATTAAGGACATCATCGGATTCACATCCAATGGCCCGCCATGATCACAATTGACTTAATAAACCGGCTCTTCGAAGACCATTATTTTTGTACTTGTATTTTATCATTAAACTGGTTATTTTGTAAGAATTTTAGGATATTTTATTTGGTTGTATTTATTGTATTTAGGACCGACCACACTAAGTGGCATAGACATAATTGTTTTGTCATTTTAACCCTAAGTGGAGCTAGTATAAATACTTGCTAAAATAGGGTTTGTAGGAAGTTTTTGGACATAATATTTTTTTGTCTACTTTCATGTGAAATCTAAGGTTCTTGCTCTAATTTCATAAGGCTCTTATCAACTCCTTTAAGGGTTGTGGCGAGTGGATACTTGATGGGTGTCGAATCCAACAAAAATAAAACCTACTCCTAGACAATTATATGATTTGCATATAGTGGTGAGTAGGGTCGAATCCACAGGGATTGGTAAAGATATTTCTATTCAAAGAACATAAAGAGGAAAAGAAAAATGGGGGGTTTTTTTTGTGAATCAAATAAAGTAAAACAAGGTAAGAAAATCAGATATTGGTAAAAGCCTAGCCAAAGGAATCAAGATAGTTTAATTCTAGGAATTCATCATCGATGCAAATATCTTCTATTCTTAGTTCTAGATAAACTGGTTATGGTTATTAACAATCTCTAACAACCTATCTCTCCTTACTTCCTTGATAACCTCCGACAAGCGCTTTGAATTATTTCTCTTATTGATTAGACAACCCTAGACAAGCGCTTAGGATTTAATCTATCAATAGCATTAAAATCTAGAGAGACCACCAATTCATGCCAATAGATTATAAGATAGCCTATTTAAACATGATCATACACCTCCATAACATGAATTCGATCATCTATTATTATAACCAAACATGTTATCGTGTCACTAAGACTAGAACAATCAAACAATTACGGATTTGACGTGCTAGTTGACAATATATTAACTTGCTAATTGAGTAGAAGAGCTCTATTCATACCAATCAACAAAGATAATAATGACAAAACGATCAGAAGATATATGAATACCCGAGAACAAAGAATAGAACAAATACAAGTCAACTAGACCTCACAATTCGTGGAGAATTAAACATCTATGATCCTTTGGCTAGAAAAGTAACTTAGCCACTAATGTTCATAAGAAAAACGAAAATAAAAAATAAAAACATAATGAAACCCGGATGCCTGCTCTACCTCCTTCCTTCTTTCTTGTTTCCAAGATGATTCCCAGTTCCAGATTAAAAAGTTTTTTCTAACCCTCTAGGGTTGGTTCTATTTATATTGTTAGAGGGATAGCATGTGATGTTTTGCTAGCAAGATACGAAGATATCTTTCCTTTTCTAAGTAGATTTCGAGAAGTGAAGATTCGTCTGCCTGGCACGCCCCATCACACGGCCGTGGGCCAAGCCGTGCCATCCTCTGTGCATATTTCGCATTTCACCTTCCGTGTCCAGTGTGTAGCACGGCTCGACACACGGCTAGATGTCAAACCGTGTCTTCCTCTGTGAATAATCAACAAGTCTTCATCCTTGTCCAGTGTGTAGCACAGCTCTACACACGACTAGATCCTAGGTCGTGCCTTCCTCTGTCTTAGTTCCACAAGTTCTTCTCCTTGGCACGTCTAGCCTCCACCACGGCTCCAAGCACGGTTTACCCCACGTCTTCCACCACGGCCGTGCCCTAGGCCGTGTCTCTCCTTCTCTTCATGCAGTGTGTAGCACGGTTCACAACATGGTTAGATCTCAAACCGTGCCTTCTCCTGGTAGTGTAATTCCTTGTCTTGATCCAAGTTGTAAATGACTTCTCTAATTTACTTGAATTAGCATCCTTGACTCCATTTTACCTGATTTATCACCATGATTAGAATTAAGTACCATTTCCTTATGATTTCTATAAAATCAATAATAATTTAACACAATTTATACTATAAAGATTGAGTATAAAATGGCTCTATCAAATTCCCTCACACTTAAACTCTTGCTTGTCCTCAAGCAATTGCATCAGATCAATTGAGAAATCTATCATAGATTATACAAACTTTCTTTTCATCATTCCAAGCATCTATTCATTTGTAGTTCATGACTTGAAACTTTAATGTCTACTACTTCATCCAAACTGGTTTCTTGTGATCAAATTACCATGGTCAAAATTTAATAGCTAATCTAAACAAAACAAACTTTAATCCTCATGTTTAGCAAAAGAATTTTTTTATTCCAAGAGTAAATACTTAATCCACTAAGGCAAAACACCCAATTAAACTTCATTGGATATTAGCAAACATATAATCCTTGCAGCATAAAATAAAAGCGTATGGTATAAGCTCTTTGCTAGATATTCTCCCTTTTATACGTCTTGTTTTATTCAATGAATGTTTACATTCATGTTCTTTTGATTTATTCAAGCATCTATTTTGACGGGTTTTTGCCCGCTTCTTTTCATGAACTTTCGCCTTTTCTCCCTTATCGTTATAGTGAGTTCATTGAGTCGGCACATCCTAAGCTCGTCACTCAAGTGACCGGGTTTTGAGATACCCCTACGGACTCTTCCTCACTCTAACATTCAAGTTTGAATACTCTTAACTCAATTAGTTGAATCATTGGAGTAATGGCTATGCTTGATTTTTTTTTTTTTTTCATTTCAAAGCGTATATAGTAGCTAATATAACCTAGAAGTAGACTTGTTTATTTTTCACGTAAGGACTCGACCTACTCTTAGACTTCCAATTCTAAAGCTAAATACAAGGTAAATTTGTTTCTTAAAGATTTCACTACTTAATTTTAACCAAGTATTCTAATCACAGCAGTGGGTGAGTAAAGCATTTGAACAAGTCAATTTCACATTGTGTAGATGCTTATTATAACATTTAGTACAATCTCTAGATTTCATGATAATTTTGAAAAAATTTGGCTTAAAGTTGCTTAAGGACAAACAAACATTCAAAGTATGGATCAATTCTCTATTCTCTATAATTTATTATCCTCTCCCCCACACTTAGCTTGAACAGTGTCCTCACTGTTCCTAATTCAGCACAATTGAAGAGGAATTAACAACACAAGGCACATTAGAGAATAAGAGAAAGGAAATACTGGTACTTCCCTGGTATTGGAGTTCTCCCCTTAAGCTCTGGAAAGTGGCATCTACGTATATGTATCCTTGCAGCAGCAGATCCAAAGAGCTCAAAACTACACTAAAATCAAAACAAAACTAAACTAAAACAAGACAAAACTAAAGCAAAACAAAACTAAAAGTTTTTTTTTTTACATGGGTTGCCTCCCATGAAGCGCCTTTCTTTAAAGTCTTTAGCTAGACATTCCAGGCCAGATGTTCGGATGAGGATCTTGATTCCAGCTTGGGTGCCTGTGGTAATGGGTTAATAACATCCGCAACAAAAACATGAGAGATATTGCTAGGATGTTTCATGGCATCATAAATGTTAAATTTAATCACTTCACCATCAAATTCCATAGTGAGGGTGCCATCATTTACATCAATTTTCGTTTTAGAAGTCTTAAGGAATGGTCGCCCTAATAATATCAGTGATGAAGGATTTGAATCACTATCGTCCATGTCAAGCACATAAAAATCAGCAGGAAAAACCAACCCATTGACTTGAACTAAAACATCCTCTAGAACTCCCTCAGGATAAACATTGGACCTATCAGCAAGTTGAACAATAACACTCGTTTCCTTTAAAGGACCAACATTTAAACGTTGATAAACAAACAAAGGCATGACATTGATAGAAGCTCCTAGATCACACATGGCTTTAGCGATTCCGAGATTTCCTATTTTGCAAGGAATGGTAAACATACCTAGATCCTTACATTTAGGAGGAAGCTTCTTCTGAATAATGGCTGAAACATTTTCACTCACACTAATCTTTTCATTGCCTCTCAGCTTCCTTTTGTTAGTGCACAAGTCCTTGAGGAATCTAGCATAGCGTGGTATTTGCTTAATTTCATCAAGTAAAGGAATATTTACCTCGACTTTGCGAAACGTTTCTAGAATCTCTTTTTCTTCTGCTTTGTTCTTAGATTTCGCCAATCTGGAGGGGAAAGGAGGTGCTGTTGTCATGACCTTTGGTGGTTCAATGAGGGGTCCTTTGATCTGATTGTTCTGCTGGTTTGGAGTTGGAGTCTCTTTCTCAATCCCTTCCTCAAGATTAGACGGATGTCCTTTCTTATTTGATCCCTGCAATTCTGTTCCACTTCTCAAGGTAATTGCATTAACGCTTTGCATCGGGTTTGTAATAGTTTGAGAAGGTAACATACCTTGAGTTTCTAATCTGTTTACAGCTGAAGCAAGTTGGCTTACCTGATTCTCCAAGTTTTGAATGCTTTGCTTTGTTTCCTCCTGAAATTGTTTGATATTAACAGCTAGAGACTTAACAATATCCTCAAGGGACATACCTGAAGTGGAAGGAGTTTGTGGTATTTGGTTTGATGGCTTAGGCTGGAATTGTTGGAAATGTTGTGGGTTATTGCCATATCGGAAGTTAGGATAATCCCTCCATCCGGGATTGTAAGTATTTGAATAGGGATCATACTTCCTCTGCGGTTGTCTTGGAAATCCTCCTACCGCATTGGCGTGTTCATGATTGTCATCTTGCAAAGTGGGACACATGTCGGTAGGGTGATTAGGAGCAGCACAAATCCCACAAGCCTTCACCTGTTGTGTTTTTCCAAGAGCTAGCTGCTGCACAAGGGAGGTTAGATTAGAAATTTGATGTTCAAGGTTAGACACACTTACCTCATTTACCTTCCTTGAAGATGTATCATGCCTATACCCAAATTGTTGCGAATTGGAAGCTATAATGGAAATCAATTCCCTATCTTGACTAGGGGTTTTGTTTACTATGGTGCCTCCACTTGCAGCATCCATCATCTTTCTTTCCATCGGGAGTAGGCCTTCATAGAAGTATTGGATGAGAAGTTGCTCAGATATTCCATGTTGTGGGCAGCTTGTACACAATTGCTTGAATCTCTCCCAATACTCATGAAGAGTTTCGGTGTCCCTTTGTTTGATACCATAAATTTCTCTTCTTATACCAGCGGCTCTGGATGTAGGGAAGAATTTGTCCAAGAAGAGTCTGACCATATCTGTCCACGTAGTTATCGAACCTGGAGGCAAATAAAACAACCAATCTTTAGCTTTAGTACTTAAAGAAAATGGAAAAGCACGTAGCTTGATTTGATCGTCGGTTATTCCTTGCGGCCTCATACTAGAACACACTATATGGAACTCTTTCAAATGCTTATGAGGATCCTCATTCTCAAGACCATGAAAGGTGGGTAGCAGATGTATCAACCTAGATTTTAATTCGAATTCCACAGCTAGTTCGGGATAGTGAATGCAAAGGGGTTGTTGATTTACATCTGGTGCAGCCAATTCCCTTAAGGTTCTCTCGGGATTTGCCATATCGTCTTCTCTTTCAGAATCAAGGGATGAATCAAACAAATCCGATGCTAAGTTCAGTCTAGTGGATGATCTAGCTTCTTGTCGTAGCCTCTTTAGAGTCTTCTCAATCTCCGGATTATATGTTAGTTCACCTATCTGAGAAAAACGAGTCATACAAGAATAGAAATAAATTTGACACCAATCCCCGGCAACGGCGCCAAAATTTGATGGGTGTCGAATCCAACAAAAATAAAACCTACTCCTAGACAATTATATGATTTGCATATAGTGGTGAGTAGGGTCGAATCCACAGGGATTGGTAAAGATATTTCTATTCAAAGAACATAAAGAGGAAAAGAAAAATGGGGGGTTTTGTTTGTGAATCAAATAAAGTAAAACAAGGTAAGAAAATCAGATATTGGTAAAAGCCTAGCCAAAGGAATCAAGATAGTTTAATTCTAGGAATTCATCATTGATGCAAATATCTTCTATTCTTAGTTCTAGATAAACTGGTTATGGTTATTAACAAGCTCTAACAACCTATCTCTCCTTACTTCCTCGATAACCTCCGACAAGCGCTTTGAATTATTTCTCTTATTGATTAGACAACCCTAGACAAGCGCTTAGGATTTAATCTATCAATAGCATTAAAATCTAGAGAGACCACCAATTCATGCCAATAGATTATAAGATAGCCTATTTAAACATGATCATACACCTCCATAACATGAATTCGATCATCTATTCTTATAACCAAACATGTTATCATGTCACTAAGACTAGAACAATCAAACAATTACGGATTTGACGTGCTAGTTGACAATATATTAACTTGCTAATTGATTAGAAGAGCTCTATTCATACCAATCAACAAAGATAATAATGACAAAACGATCAGAAGATATATGAATACCCGAGAACAAAGAATAGAACAAATACAAGTCAACTAGACCTCACAATTCGTGGAGAATTAAACATCTATGATCCTTTGGCTAGAAAAGTAACTTAGCCACTAATGTTCATAAGAAAAACGAAAATAAAAAATAAAAACATAATGAAACCCGGATGCCTGCTCTGCCTCCTTCCTTCCTTCTTGTTTCCAAGATGATTCCCAGTTCCAGATTAAAAAGTTTTTTCTAACCCTCTAGGGTTGGTTCTATTTATATTGTTAAAGGGATAGCATGTGATCTTTTGCTAGCAAGATACGAAGATATCTTTCCTTTTCCAAGTAGATTTCGAGAAGTGAAGATTCGTCTGCCTGGCACGCCCCACCACACGGCCGTGGGCCAAGCCGTGCCATCCTCTGTGCATATTTCGCATTTCACCTTCCATGTCCAGTGTGTAGCACGGCTCCACACACGGCTAGATGTCAAACCGTGTCTTCCTCTGTGAATAATCAACAAGTCTTCATCCTTGTCCAGTGTGTAGCACGGCTCTACACACGGCTAGATCCTAGGCCGTGCCTTCCTCTGTCTTAGTTCCACAAGTTCTTCTCCTTGGCACGTCTAGCCTCCACTACGGCTCCAAGCACGGTTTACCCTACGTCTTCCACCACGGCCGTGCCCTAGGCCATGTCTCTCCTTCTCTTCATGCAGTGTGTAGCACAGTTCACAACATGGTTAGATCTCAAACCGTGCCTTCTCCTAGTAGTGTAATTCCTTGTCTTGATCCAAGTTGTAAATGACTTCTCTAATTTACTTGAATTAGCATCCTTGACTCCATTTTACCTTATTTATCACCATGATTAGAATTAAGTACCATTTTCTTATGATTTCTATAAAATCAATAATAATTTAACACAATTTATACTATAAAGATTGAGTATAAAATGGCTCTATCAATACTTAAGGATTTGTGAGTAATATCAAATCCCTTAAGTTGATTCTAATTTCATACTAATGTGTCATATCTTATACAAATTGGTTTGTTATTGTTTGTTCTTATTATCACGCCATTTTTAGGGTTCCATTTCTATTTTTGGATTCATGCCATTTTATTGTAATTAAATCCTAAAGTGTGTTGTTATTTGTGATTAATCAATTGCTATTAGATTGTCATTTGCATGGAAGCCTTTTGATACTTAAGGGATTCATGCCATTTGTAGATTTTGGTGATTGAATTGCTTCCATTTGATCTTTGAATGTGCTTTAACCAATTAAGCACACCATCTTTTGGTATCAGAGCTAGTTGTTCATATAATTAGGGTTCATTTAGAAATTGTTCTTCATGCCATTTTTTTGGGATTTGTTGAAGTGGATCTTCAATTGGTTTCATGTGCTTAAATTTGATCATTTAGGCACATCAATTCACTAGATTAAGGTAATCCCTACTTAACCTAAGTTGCTTTCATAGCATACTCTTCATCTACATACACTAATATCACCCATTTATGAAAGTTGTAGGTCCCAATTGTAATTCCCCTTTAAGCAAACCCTATCCTCATAAGATTACTCTATTTCACTTTCATTTAGAATATTTTTTAGTGTTTAGATATATTTTGATCCCCTAATAAATATAAAAGTTTAAGGAAAGAATGGTTAAAGACTTAATTTCGAATCTTGTAGACTTATGATCATCTATAACTATTTTTGACCCATTGGACATCCATGGACATATTTTTGGGCATTCATGGACATATTCTTGACATATTTTGGACATATATTCTTGGACATGTTCATAGACATACTTATGGATATATCCCTTGGATAAATATTTACCTTATCATGGCATCATTTGAGAATAGGACTTACCGTAATGAGGACTTAAACATTGACCTTGACAATGGAATGATTTCTAAATGAAAGACCATGAACTTAGACTTAAGGCATTAAACTTGAACTATTAAGAATTTTAAAAAAAAATACCCTAAAATACTTTAAAAGACACTATTAATACTTAGGGTTCAAATTGAGATATTAAAATATTATATTTTAGTAGTAGTTATTCTTATATATATGTTCTTTTATGTCTAATTGTTTAGGTTTTTCAAAAGATCTCTAGTCTCTACTCGAGGATTATTATAATCCTTAAGTCAAGCCTAAGTAAGGGAGTTTAGATGATCTGTTATCTGTTTGCTATTTGCATATTGCGTGATGTTTTGTTGATTGCTATTGATTGTTTAGAATGATTGATTGCCTTACATGCTCTCATTTGTGTGGTCACCTTATTAACTAGTAAATTTAAATTCTTAGCTAAAATAACTAGATTACTTGTCGCATGTTTATGATTTAATAGATACATAGAAAGGAATGAAGAGTGTTCAACCTTTGCCAAAAAGTTTTGAAACATGTTGAAGCTTTTTGAAAAATTTCAAGTCTTTTTAAAGTATTTTCATAAAGGTTGTTTCAAAAATCCAACATGTGCTCTTAGAAGCCATTGTTTATAAAACCTCGGTGTTGCCGATGGTAATTTATCAAAATTGATTTTGTTGAGGTAAAGTTGTTAGGACAGGTCTTATTTAAGGACTGTAAGGCATTATTAACAAATTGATTGTAGGTTGATGCCCTAATGAGGGATCACCTGATTTAGTCGTAGAGGCATTATTGTTTGATTAATGGTGAATGGGCTAATGTGGAATTCACTAAGATTAGCCCTTAGGGCATTTTTGTTCTCGGTGACGAGTAAACATCGAGTTTGTTTGGGGGACTATGCCCTCGGATAGCCTCCCGGGTAAGGTGAGGTGCTTCATGTGGGTAAGTATGGAGGTCCATTAAAGTATAGATGGCACAAATCTATACCTTTCATGGTTATAGACTCCCATGATAGTGCTGCTTGCATTCATTATGCATGCATTCATTTTGTATGTTGATATATTTCATGATGTGCTAATTAATGCTTGATAACTTGCTTAAATGGTAGTAGTGATAGACAAACTCACTGAGCCATATTTTGCTTACCCCCCAACAGTTTATCTTGAAGGGTATTCTAAAGTTAGGAAATAGGCTAAGATTAAATCGATGAGTGTTCCAGACTCGAGCCTAACGGATAGCTGAAGAATTAGAAGATAGTTAAAAGTCTAGGGTGAGTGGATAAGAAATTGTAAAAGCTATTTGTTTTATAACTTTATCATTTTTCAAAAAAATTTCAAACTAATGTTCTTAGATGTTGAGATTTCCTGGTTTTACTATTTAGTAGGAGATACCGATTTTCTGCAATTCTAGAGAACTCTAATAATCGGTTTCCTTTTTTATTTTCATAATAACTAATTATATGTACTATTAATTATGGTGAGAAGTGATTATTAAATTAAAGTCTTGCAATCTCTGACTTGTAAGGAGATTTTCACATTGCGAGTGCACTCGTGATATGACAACTTTAAGAAAATTCTACTAGGCTCCTTATAGGGTCGTTCAATTCAACACGACCATGTTACTCAACACGGGCTAAAGCACGACTATGTTAAGGGTCGTATATCTTTTGGTGTAAAGTTTAGCTTCAACACGGTTGGAACATGGCTATGTTAGGAAGTTGTGTTCTTCTTAATTCAACACGATCGTGTTAGGAGGTCGTGTTACCCTTGACTCAACAAGGTCAAAATATGACCGTGTCAACAGGTTGTGTATCTAATAACTGCATATTATCTCATGATTTATCTTGTGATTTGGAGGTTGTTATTGTTAAATTTGAAAACAAATCACCAATATAAAGATACTGAAGTGCTTGTATTTTGATATTTTAGGAATCAATGGACTCAGACAGGGAAAGAGTGCATTAGGAGCTGAAAAACATGAAGAAATGAAGAAAATCAGTAGGCAAGGGTGATCACATGGTCGTGCCTCATGTGGTGGAACATCTGCGAAAGATACCGAGGAGCCTATAGGGTGAGACCACGACCATGCCTCAAGTGGTGGTGGAAACACCACTTATCATACGGCCATGCCTCAAGTGGTGGTGGAAACACCACTTATCATACGGTCGTGCCTCATGTGGTGGAACATCTACGAAAGATATCGAGGAGCCTATAGGGTGAGACCATGGCCATGCCTCATATGGTGGTAGCAACACCACTTATCACATGGTTGTGCCTCATGTGGTGGAAAGCCTGCAAAAAATGCGACTTTTCATTTTCCTGACTGTTTTTATATATTCCTTTGAGAAGAAACGGAAAGGAGAGAACTTTTGGAAATTTCCAGTTTTCAGACTTTTGTTCTTTGAGAGAATATTTTCATTTTGATAGTAAGAACAAGAGATTGAAACAAGTTTTCCTTGTGATCAATTGATAAGTATTTATAGTTGGCTTTGGGAAGTGATCTCTGGAGTTTTTGTGTTTGAATTCTCTCTAATTGTATCGCAAAATTGGTGATTTCTGATCTTTATTTATTTATGAAATTTTGTGATTTGTGTTTATATTATTCATGAATTCTCTCAAATACTCCATTGTAACTTGTGCATTCATTGTTAAATCTATGGCTGGCTAGATTCAATTGCTGGGAAGAAGAATGAAACCCTAGATTGCTAAAGTGATAATTGTAGTCATGTTATTAGATTAAGGTATTTGTGGATTATTCATAATTGTAATTCCTATAATTTCAATTGAAATTCTTAAAGGTTTTAATTGTTAGAAATTTTATCAATATAGGAGTTGAGATAGAATTTGTTAGGGATTCTTAATTGGATTAATATAACAAAGTGGAAGTGGCGTCAATTAATTGAATTAGGGTTTATCTAGAATTTAAAGCAATGTTCTAATTAATTATCCACTAAGGAATTAGGGGTAATTGCATTAGGGTATTAGGCAATCATAGCACTAGGAAGTGTATGGATGTAATTTAGAATCCTTTGTTAATTAGAGATACGGAAGTTGACTAATTAATTGAAGGTTTATGGTTATAAACCCATTTGAATAACCATACATAGGTTACTCTAAATAACATGATGGCAATTTGATTAGCATGTCTAGGGTGAATTCTTAATTCCCACCTTCTCAATTGAAAGGTTTATTTTATAATATTCTCATAGTTCTAGTTTAAGTAGATTTTATTTCAGTTTTTAATTCAATAGTTAAAAGGATTTTTATTTGAATTTCCTAGATATCAGTAAAAGTTATTATAGGTTTAGTAATCTCTTTAGTCCTCAAGGGATCGACACTCTACTCACCTACATACTACTTGATTCCGACCTAGTATGCTCGCTAGAGAATTCACTACTCTTTTATATATACGGTTAATAGTGATCAGTATCTCTCAGTATAACCTTTAAACTCAATACAGTCGAAACATGACTATATTAGAAGACCATGTATCTCCCAATGTAACATTCAAACATAATATTGTTGAAACATAACCATTTTACCTTTGGAAATCTCCACAAACTTAAAAAATAAAAAAATTGAAGTCAAGTAAGAAGGAATTTACAAAATTTAGGGCTAAATTTTTCTAAAATGACCTTTTTACCTTTAAACTTGGTTTTATCAAAAGTAATCCCAAATTAGTTTAGTAACCCTAAATAACACTCTAGGACCTTAATTAAGTCAATAAAAGAATTGAAGTTAGAGATCAATTTGGTAAAATGACTAAAATACCCCTAAACTATGTTTTACTAACAGAAAACCAAATTTTGAGATTTATAAATTAATTTGAAGACTTAGGAATGAGATATGTTTTAGCCAAATTGAAGTAGGAATAAAAGGGTGGAAAATGTCCCACATATCCAAAATAAGGACAATTGGCAGCTTAAGGCAATTAAGCATAAGCCCCTATAGTCCACTCATATAGTCCTTAAACTCTAAAGGTTTTAGAGGCCATATAAAAGCCCCATGTTTCTATCAAGCAACTAGTAACCCCTTCTTAATTTTCTCAAAATTATTTTAAGGTAAAAAATAAAAAAATATAGCTTAAACCCTAAACCCTAAAATTAGCTTTAATTATTCCTTAATGAGATCACCAATCTAGTTTTCTTTTTTAGTGTTTCATATATGCTTGAAGAGGAAATCAGGCTTAGTTTGGAGATTATTAGATAAACCAAGGTTTAAATAAAGTTTAATGGGTTAAAGGATGATTTAGGATGGAAATTACATGTTAACTCTAATAAATTTTTAACTACCACTTCTATTGTGATTTCTATGATTAAATCTAGAAATTTTATGTTAATTATAATGAATTTTGGGTAATTAGACATTATAAGATGTTATATGAATCATCTTATGTTGTTTGGATGTCAAGTGACATGTGAAACCTATAAATTGAGATAATAACTAATATTGAACTACTATAATAGTTAAACTAAAACCCTTATTCTAAGCCCCCTATAATTTTAAATTAAGGAAAATAGTTATTTAATGAGGTGATAGGAATCAGACTACAGGGCTTGAGCTAAGGGTCTACATAACTTAGTTTTGAGAATCTTACATGAGAAACCTAATCTTGAGAAAGCTAATTTATTTTCTTTATTCCTACATTATAATTGTTATGCATTCCAACAAGTTCACTTATCAGTCCTACAAGGTATCAAATCACCTATACTTTTGAGTAAGTCAGGATCCTCATCGGGGCTCAATTCGAAAGTACCCTGAAGATCGACATCTTGAAGACCAATTTCTTTTATATATTTTTCATTTACGTGGACTATTTTATGTTGTAATTTCTTTTGAGACACTTTCATTTTGTTTGTAATTCTCATTAAGACCGTCTACCCTAAAAGTAGCATAGTTGTAATTTTGAGTACTTTCTAACCCTAAAGGGAGCAAGTATAAATACTTGATTCAAGTAGGGTTTTAGGAGGCCATTTTTTAGAATATACACTTCACTTTAATGTGAGAGAATTAGGGTTTCCTAGTTCAAATTTCCTCTTATCAATTTTAATCCCAAGAGTTGAGACTGTGGCAAGTGCAACACTTGAAATTGTGAGTCATATCAATTTCATTTTGTTGTGATTTCTTTTCTTCTCTAGTGTGTAATATCTAGGGTTGAATTGGAAGTTTCTTAGTCAGATTTGATTGAATTTGTAATCAAATTATTATTACTTAATTGATTGGTTCTTAGCATTTGTTATCTCCATCAAATTTTGCTTCATTTTGTGGTGTGAATTGGCTTTTGTTGGAAAGGTTGATTTTGGAATTGTTCTTGTTGATCTTGTGTATTATTCACGTAATTGTCAAGTATATTTTATGATCTTCATTGAGGAATACATCATTATGATATTCATTTCATGAAATATAGCAATCGGTTCACTTACTTCATTTAGGGTTCACACAATTTTTGTGCCCTTTGAACCGGTTTTGATCTTGTGAATTAAAGTTGTTCCTTTGGTTCATTTGCATGCGCTTAGACCTTGGTTTTAGGCACATCATGAGGTAAAGTAAATTATAAGAAAAATGATAAAAAGAAATTTAAACTATAGGTTTAGAGTAGTTAATAGAAATTTTGAGTATATATTTAGACTTATGACATTTTATTTAGCTTGACTATAAATTTTTATATAAAAGTGTCATAATTAAGATTTTTAACTAAGATTATTAGTATGCTTGTTAAATAGATATGAGAAATTCAAAATTCCCTTTCATGTATAAGCTCTTACCAACTTTTCTCTCTCCTTCCTCACTTTTTTTTTTCTTCATCAATTTTGTTTATTCCCTTCTTAATTAAGTTACACCCCTCCAAATTTTCAAAAATCTATATCTTCCTCATATAGGCCCTAAATAGAAATTCAAAGATATCATCATGATCCTCCAGACAAGCTTTATGAAACTAGATCACACTTGTAAAGTAAATTCCAAACTCAAAATTCACTTTAAGTAAGAGTAGTGCAAGAAGTGGGTTTTATGTTTGTGAAAAAATGCTTAAAGATATAACATAAAGTAATTTTTGAATAAAGTTAGTGTAGTATACCTTTTAGTGATATCTTTGTTCTAGAAATATAGGTAAAGAAATTGACTTTTCATCACAACCCGAGGAAAAATTCAAATTATAGAAGAAATGAGGCAAATGTGAGTAAAAACTCAAGGATATACTACAATGTTTAAATTTTCTTGCTTGTAGGGTTTTGGATATAGGAGCCATACTAGTCACCATATCTATTTTTAACTCAATCTTCTTTACTAGAGGTAGGCTTGGTAGATCTTCAAGGAAGATGATTGTAAATTCTCTCACCACACATACTTCATCAATTCTCACCACTATTTTAAATTCAACTATCACTAAAGCTATCATACTTTGCCCCACAAATCATACGTAGGCAATCCTATTGGTCTATGTGCTACCAACTTGAAATGAAAAGGCTCTTCTTCTAGTGTATTAAAATGGATTGTCATAATATGACAATCAGTTGTTGCATGGTGATAGGAATAAAAATCCGATAAGACTTATCATTAGGGCAAGAACTAAAGGAATTCAAATTTTGGAGATGAGGGCCCATTTTGAGCAAATCGACCCTAAAATTATTTATAAATTAACCTCTTTTATATTATTCTTGTATTGTATTTTCCAACAGGCACACTTATCATATTCTATAGGGCAATGGACAAACTCCCTCAAACTCAGCTTGTGGGTTATCCATGGACCGACCTGAACCGGCGATGAGTTGGGCCGATGGATCCTATAGAAGACCGGCATTTTGAAGACCATTTCTTTTATATATTTCTTCTTTTATGAACTATTTTGGTTGTATTTGGTTTTGGGACACTTTTATTTTCTTGTAATTTTCATTTAGAGCTAGCCACCTTAAAAGTGGCAAACTTGTAATTTTGAGCACTTTTTAACCCTAGGAATAGCAAGTATAAATACTTGCTTAAGAGAGGGTTTGAGGAGGCCAATTTTTACAAATTTCAGAGCACATTTCACGTGAGGATTAGGCTTTCCTAATTGTCATTAGACTCTTATCAATTTCAATCCCAAGAGTTGAAATTGTGGCGAGTGCAACACCTTGAAATTGTGAGTAATATCAATTTCATTTTGTTGTGATTTCTTTTCTTCTCTAGTGTGTCATATCTAGGGGTGAATTGAGATAGTTCTTGGAAAGATTTGCTTCCTATTATTTTCGAATTTTTGTGCTTAATTGAGATACTTTGCATTTTGAATTCGGTTCTTCCTTTAAGATTACTTCTTGAAATGTGATTATCACTTGTGGAAAGGGGTTCTTAGAATTGAAGATTTATTTGAGATTGTGAATTATTCATGTGGGATTATATGTGATTAGTGTGATGTTAGAAGAGATTATTATTGTAGTATCATAATTGCATCATTGAGTATTTGGATTCATTGTACCTTCACTAGGGTTCATGCAATTTTGCCCTTTTTGGAACCGATTTTGTTGTTGACTTGAGTTTGTTTTTCTTGAGTTTTTTGATTGTGCTTCCAAGTGGATTTAGGAACATCATATTTTTGGTATCAGAGCAAATGTTGAGAGAAGGGATTGATTGTATTTGATTTCGTGAAAATTCATCTCAATTAGGGTTGATAACTTAGAACCGCAAATTGTGTTGTTTTTGTGGTTTTGAGCTTGCGAAATTACCTTGGCTTGGAATTTAATTTGCTGTTTGTTGGAGTTGGATTGGGAAGGTTGTTGTATCATCTTATGATCAATAATTTTCGTGGAAGGGTAGAAGCATAGAAGTGTTGTTTGATTTAACAACTTTTGAACTTGAAAAAAACTCACCAATCCTTATCATGACTAGCTTGTGGTGTAAGGAGGTTGTGAGGTTTGTTATTGTGATTCCATTGTGTAATTCTGAATTAGGGAGAAACAATTTGCAATTTCCAGATTTGAGTAGTGTGGGAAAAAAGGGAAGTTATTTGATTTTCAAAACAAGAATTAAGATTGAAGGAGTTAATGAGTGTTTGTTTGAATTTGAAAATCATTTCTTACCAATTGTGGAAGGGTCGCAATTAATGAAGTGGTTTGATTTTCAAATTTAAATTGCTGCCTTTTGTTGTGAGTTATGGTTTGAAACTTGTATAGAAGTAGAGAAATACAAGTGTGGAAGAGTGTGTATGTGTGTGCTGCAACGTGTATAAAAGGTATATGTTTGTGGAGTTATGTTTTTGTAAAATTAGTGAAGGGTATGTATGTATGGCGTTATGTGTGTATGTTGATTAAAGGTCTTGCAACGTGGTGAATTGGTGTTGTGGTGAAGTGAGTGCACTGTGGTTGTAGTGAATTGGTTGCACCGTATAGGAGTGAGGTGTGTGTGGTGGTGTAAATTTGTGGAGTTGTGTGTAGTGTAAGGTGCTGCAAATTTGTGGAGTTTTGTGTAGTGTAAGGTGCTGCACATTAAGACTCATTGTGGTTGTAAAACTTTAGCAAGAAAGGAAAGTTGAGTGGTGAAGTTTGAATTCAAAAACAAGCATTAAAGTGTGAAAGTAATTGAAACTCATTTCTTAAACACTTGCTAGTTGAATTTAATTCTTAACTACTTAAAAATAATTGTGTGCACTTAATTTATTTAACTTTACTTGAAGTACCAATAAACATTTCTTGTATTGGTTGATTGTGAGCATCATGGGTGTATAGGGGCGTGTAAGGGTATGTTATCATGGTATGGTGAAGTGTATTGAGGTTATTGAAATCAGTAAGCAACTGTAAACACCCCATTTTTGCCCTAATAATCAATAATAATCAATGATAATTAATTTCCAATTTTTCCATATTTTTTCTTTAATTTAGCAAAAATAGGAAAAATATTCAAAAATAAATAAATAAATAGGAAAACACATCAATTTTGGAAACTAATTTAAAAAATGGCAATAATAAGGGTTAAATGATTTTTACAAATTTTTGAAATTTCGAAAAATACAAAAAATAAAAAAATCGCATTGCATATATGCAATTTACGAAATAAATAAAATCGCGAAAGTGGGCTAGCTCAGCTGGTCCAAACCAGGGTCAAGCGTGCGCTCGGGGGAAGCAAAATCCGCATTTTGCAAATTTTACTCTACTTGGGACACGTGTCAACATCCGATTGGCTGGAGCAATCGCACGCGTCGGACGCATGATCGTCTTCAACCTCTATCCGAGATCACCGACAAGGAGAAAAATCCGAATTTCTGCCATTTTGATTCGATTTTTTTCACAAATCCGATAGATCTTCAACAAAAGTAGGATAAACATCATCCAATTGGAATCAAATCCCAACGAATCATCGGATTGGCATGAATCGGTTAACCGAAAATCCGATTTGCCTTGATTGGTGGAAATCCAAGCTTATCCAGCTCGATTTTGGACGCCTATAAATAGAGGATGAAGTGGAGAGTCAGAAACACGAAAAAAAAGTGAGAGAAAGAGAGAAAAAGGAGAGAATCAAATCTTTGCCAGAGTTGTTCAAAACCGAGACCACTGATCAAGTGTTGGGTAGCCACCAGGAGGCGTTTCTGAAGCAAACCACCGCCACATTTGAGTTCCTCACCCCCGAAAACCTAAGAATCGACACCTCAACCACTTCGAAAGGTTTCCGGAATGCCGTGAGCGAGCACCCCCAATCGCCGCGTCCGATCGACCCGACCTGACCCTCTTCGACCCGATCCGACCCAACCCACGCACCGACCCAGATCCAGGTAAGTCGAATTTTCCAATTTATTTCATTTATTCCGAATTTATTTATTTCGAATTTATTTTATTTATTTATTTGTTATGTAATTCAAAAATAGAAAAATGTTAGAAATTAGATTTTTTTAGGATTAAATGATAAAAAAATAATAAATAATAATTATAATAAATAATAAATAATAAAAATGTGGAAAATTTATAAAGAAAATAATAAAAATATTAGAACAATAAGAATAAAAATTTAGATTTTAAAATAGGATATATAAAAATCTAAGAGAAAATTTTTCAATAAAAATAAAAATTATAAAAATTCATAAAAAATCATAATAGTAAAAATGAGCTGAAAAAAATAAAGAAAAAAAATGAGTTTTATCACTTAGAAAAATCATTTTCTCCAAATAAATCCGAAATTGATGTTTTTCTCATAAAATTATTTTCAAAAAATCACATTGTCAAGCCTAGGTTTAGATTTTTTTAGAAAAATGCCAAAATGGTAAAAACATAAATCAAAAGAAATTTCATAATTAAAATTCACCAACACACTAAAGTTTTTCAAGAAAAGCAAACTATGACTTGTTTGCTCCTGAATAGCAGGTACATAGGCACCTATTTGGGGCAACCCTAAAAAAGGAATAAAAATCATTTTCCTAGCATAATTCACACAATAAAAGACAACAAAAATAAAATAAAAGACATTTCTAGATAAGGTTAAGATTTTAGGAGATTAGGGTAGTAACCTTAGGGTTTTAATAGGTTAGCCTCCGAACTTAGAAACTTTGGTTCTCCCTTTTCCTCTTTTCACAAAAACGAGAAGAAGAAATCACGACAACTAGTGGTCCAAATTAAGACTAATCCGCTCCATTAGTCTTAATTCAATCTTTCCCAACAACAATTGGGTGGCGACTCCAAAAATAAAACGAAATTCCTAACTCAAGTCGAGGATCTACATTAGATGAGCATAGGGTCTAGTATAGATCAGATTAGGATTAGGAATGGGAAATCAAAAAATTAGACTCGATTACAACAATATCAAGTGTACGCAAACCGAATAAATGCTCCACCCAACGAGTTGCACTTGTTGTCAACACTATAGCCTTTCTCCATGTGGGGAATAGACATAATCGGCCTAATCACTCCGACGGCATTCAATGGTCACAGGTTTATATTAGTAGCAATTGACTACTTCACCAAGTGGATAAAAGCTTCATCATATACCAATGTCACAAAAGGGGTAATAGTCCGTTTCTTAAAAAGGGACATAATCACTCGGTATGGAGTTCCTGAGTCCATCATCACCGACAATGGTACCAATCTTAATAACAAGTCGATGACAGGTTTATGTCAACAATTTCACATAAACCATAGAAATTCAACGCCCTACCGACCTCAATTGAATGGGACAGTAGAAGCAGCTAACAAGAATATCAAAAAGATCATCGAAAAAATGATAATTACTTACAAAGATTGGCACGAGATGTTGTCGTTTGCTCTCATGACTTATAGGACTTCAATAAGAACATCCACTAGAGCTACCCCATATTCATTGGTATATGGTACTGAGGCAGTACTACCAGTCGAGGTCGAAATACCATCATTCAGAATTCTGTCAGAAACTCAGTTAACTGAATCAGACTGGGTGAAGAAGAGACTTGATCAACTGAATCTGATTGATGAAAAAAGACTCACTGCACTGTGTTATGGCCAGTGTTACCAATAAAGGATGGCTCGAGAATTTAACAAGAAAATGAGGCCCCGATACTTTAAAGAGGGGGATCTGGTGCTAAAGAAAGTTCTCCCGAATGTCTAAGACTCTAGAGAGAAATTTACCCCAAACTATGAGGGTCCATATGCGGTGAAGAAGATATTGTCAGGAGGTGCTTTGATATTCACTCAGATGGATGGTCCAGAATTGAGAGACCCCATTAATACAGATGCTGTGAAGATGTACTATCCTTAGGCAAGGGAATTGAAATTTTGCCAATGTTTATGAAAGCCAATATTCAATATAAGTTTAGCTGAGTCCAGTTTTTATTTTTTACAAGCAAAGTTAATGTCTCTGAATGGTCGATAATTCCAACCAATTCTCATTACAACAAACAGTCCTAAACACATTACCCATCACTTCACCAATGAATAATAAAGACTAAAATGATAATGAATCTCAATAAATTTTGTGATATAATTCTATCTACTTTTGAGCATTAAAATCCGGTGCCTTAGTAGGATAACGCTAATTTCAAAAGAGCCATGCGCTAAAGAAAGGAAGGACATCAATATCTTCAACCCCGTGTCAAAGTAAGAAGAAGTGAAGCAGAAGCAAACCAGCACAAAGGCTCGGTTGTTCAGTTGCTATCTACGATAGATTGGCAAGCATATTAAAATAAATGACTATCATCCAATCATTTAGCTCAGTCAGTAGAAACATGTTCAAAAGCATAGAGATTGTGGACTTGTCTAAACATCCCCGTGAAAAGGTTAGTCAGCCTACATTGGGGCACTTCCCTAAACACCTCTCATAGGGTCAGCACATTGAGGCACCTTTCGAGACGTGTTTTCCTTCCATAGGTTATTCAGCCCACATTGGGGCACTTCCCTAAATATCTCTCGTAGGGTCAGCACATTGGGGCACCTTTCGAGAGATGTATTCCTACCTTGGATTAGTCAGCCTATAGAGGGGCACTTTCCTAGATATCCTTTCTCAAGATCAGCCCGCAAGGGTACCTTTTTGAGACATTTCTCTATGCTATAGATTAGTCAGCCCACAATAGGGCACTCTCCTAAACATCTTGTCTCAAGGTCAGCCTGTAGGGGCATCTTTTGAGACATTTCTCCCCCAAGGTCGTGAGTCTAAGCAGACACTTCCCACTAAGGATAGTCAACCCAAGAAGAGGCACTTTCCTAGGCACCTTTCCTTAAAGTTAGCTCAGAAGAGCACTTTTCGAATCTATCGATTAGTTAGCTCAAAAGAGCACTTTTCGAATCCATCGATTAGTTAGCTCAAAGGAGCACTTTTGGAATCTATCGATTAGTTAGCTTAGAAGAGCACTTTTCGAATCCATCGATTAGTTAGCTCAAATGAGCACTTTTCGAATCTATCGATTAGTTAGCTCGAAGGAGCACTTTTCGAATCTATCGATCAGTTAGCTCAAAGGAGCACTTTTCGAATCTATCGATCAGTTAGCTCGAAGGAGCACTTTTCGAATCTATCGATCAGTTAGCTCGAAGGAGCACTTTTCGAATCTATCGATCAGTTAGCTCGAAGGAGCACTTTTCGAATCTATTGATCAGTTAGCTCGAATGAGCACTTTTCGAATCCATCGATCAGTTCGCTCGAAGGAGCATTTTTTGAATCTATTGATCAGTTAGCTCAGGGAAGCACTTTTCGAATCTATCGATTAGTCAGCTCATAAGAGCACTCTTCAAAGGTATTTTTCCAAACAGTCGCTAGTTTAGTCAGACGCTTCTGTTGATAGGTGGCCAGCTCATATGAGCGCTTCCTAAGATAATCTTCTCTTCAAGGTTGCTAGTCCGATAAGACGCTTCCTATCATCAGATATTCCATGTACAATTCTACACTCCTAAACAATGCTTGAGATATTTCCTATCACCAATTAGTCAGCTCATAAAGCACTTTTTGGATGATACATTACTCTAGATTGTTAGGATGTTTAAGATCATTTCTTAAGCAATACTAACCATCACAAAATACTCGTCGGATTATTAGCTCATGGAGCATTTTCCTACTAAAGACTCAATTCTAGATAACCAGCCAAACCAAGTCGTTATCTATTCAATCAAGAGGCCAAAAATGACGTCTTTCTTGTCTTTGTAGTTAAGTTTTTCAAACTTTACTACAAAGAGGGGCAACTGTAAACACCCTATTTTTTCCCTAATAATCAATAATAATCAACAATAACTAATTTCCAATTTTTTCCTATTTTTCCATATTTTTTCTTTAATTTAGCAAAAATAGGAAAAATATTCAAAAAATAAAAATAAATAGGAAAATACATCAATTTTGGAAACTAATTTCAGAAATGGAAATAATAAGGGTTAAATGATTTTTACAAATTTTTGAAAATTTGAAAAATACAAAAAATAAAAAAAAATCGCATTGCATATATGCAATTTGCGAAATAAATAAAATTGCGAAAGTGGGCTAGCTTAACTGGTTTGAACCAGGGTTAGGCGTGCGTGTGAGAGGTGAGAGGTCAGGGGTTCGAAATGTGGGGAAAGCAAAATCCGTGTCTTGCAAATTTTACTCTGCTTCGGACACGTGTCAGCATCCGATTGGCTGGAGAAAACGCACGCGCCGGGCGCATGATCGTCTTCAACCTCTGTCCGAGATTGCCAGTGAGGAGAAAAATCCGAATTTCGGCCGTTTTGATTCGATTTTTTGCACAAATCCGACAGATCTTCAATAGAAATAGGATAAACATCATCCAATTGGAATCAAATCCCAACGAATCATCGGATTGGCACGAATCAGAGTTGGTTTGTTTAACCAAAAATCCGATTTGCCTTGATTGGTGGAAATCCGAGCTTATCCAACTTGATTTTAGACGCCTATAAATAGAGGATGAAGTGGAGAGTCAGAAACATGAAACAAAGTGAGAGAAAGAGAGAAAAAGGAGAGAATCAAAGCTTCGCCGGAGTTGTTCAAAACCATAACCACCGATCAAGTGTTAGGCAGCCACTAGGAGGCGTTTCTAAAGCAAACCACCGCCACATTTGAGTTCCTCACCCTTAAAAACCTTGGAATTGACACCTCAACCGCTTCGAAAGGCCGCCGGAACGCCATGAACGAGCACCCCCAGCCACTACGTCCGATCGACCCGACCCGACCCACGCACCAACCCGGATCCAAGTAAGTCGGATTTTCCAATTTATTTATTTATTTATTTCATTTATTCCGAATTTATTTATTTATTTATTTAGTTATTTTATTTATTTATTTGTTATGTAATTCAAAAATAGAAAAATGTTAGAAATTAGATTTTTTTAGGATTAAATGATAAAAAATAATAAATTATAATTATAATAAATAATAAAAATGTAGAAAATTTATAAAGAAAATAATAAAAATATTAGAAAAATAAGAATAAAAATTTAGATTTTAAAATAGGATATATAAAAATCTAAGAGAAAATTTTTCAATAAAAATAAAAATTATAAAAATCCATAAAAATTAATAAAAATTAATAAAAAATTATAAAAATTCATAATAGTAGAAATGAGCTGAAAAAAATAAAGAAAAAAAAAGAGTTTTATCACTTAGAAAAATCATTTTCTCCAAATAAATCCGAAATTGATGTTTTTCCCTTAAAATTATTTTCAAAAAATCACATTGTCAAGCCTAGGTTTAGATTTTTTTTAGAAAAATCCCAAAATGGTAAAAACATAAATAAAAAAAAATTCATAATTAAAATTCACCAACACACTAAAGTTTTTCAGGAAAAGCGAACTATGACTTGTTTGATCCTGAATAGTAGGTACGTAGGCACCTATTTGGGGCAACCTTAAAAAAGGAATAAAAATCATTTTCCTAGAATAATTCACACAATAAAAGATAACAAAAATAAAATAAAAGACATTTCTAGATAAGGTTAAGATTTTAGGAGATTAGGGTGGTAACCTTAGGGTTTTAATAGGTTAGCCTCTGAACTTAGAAACTCTGGTTTTCCCTTTTCCTCTTTTCACAAAAACAAGAAGAGGAAATCACGACGACTAGTGGTCCAAATTGAGACTAATCCGCTCCATTAGTCTTAATTCAATCTTTCCCAACAACAGTTGGGTGGCGACTCCAAAAATAAAATGAAAGTCCTAACTCAAGTCGAGGATCTACATTAGATGAGCATAGGGTCTAGTATAGATCGAATTAGGAATGAGAAATCCAAAAATTAGACTCGACTGCAACAATGTCAAGTGAGTTGTATTTGTCTACTAACATATTGCATCAGGACTTGACTTCCTTTCAAACCATTGATGAGGGACAAGGAGAAAACTTATTCTATACTTCTTGTAGGGTACAAGGAAACTTGTGTGCAATTATTATTGATGGTGGTAGTTGTACTAATGTTGTAGCTGCATCATTAGTATCAAAGTTGAAACTTGAAACTATCCTACATCCCAAACCTTATATATTACATTGGTTGAATGATCAGGATAGTCTTTATGTAACCCAAAGGGCTAGGGCACCCTTCAATATAGGGGACAAGTACTATGATGAGCTTGAATGTGATATTCTTCCTCTTTGTGCATCCCATATATTACTTGGTAGACCATGGTTGTATGACAGGATGGTATTACATGATGGGTATAGAAATACTTATATGTTTAAAAAGGATGGTAAACGTATAGTATTGAACCCTATGTCACCATCAGAGGTCCAGGAGATGCAAAGACAGATAAAACAACCATCACGGAATCTTGAGGATCATAGCCACATGATTAAACCATCAGAGGACCAAACTGTGTAGACGCAAGTATGCCAACCTTCAAAGGTTCTTGAGAGCTCTAGTGACACGAGCCATCCCTTAGAGCATAAAATTTGTCAAACATCGATGTGCCAACCTTCAGAGGATCCTGATGATTATAGTCAGATGAGCAGACCACTAGAGAGCCAGACTGTTTAGAGACAGTTATGTTCATCTTCAGAGGTTTTAGAGGGTAATGAGCAGTTGGGCCAACCATTAGAAGACCATGAGGATCAGCAACATACAAATGAGTTAGAAAAGTAGGAAACAGTTTTAGTGGAACAGGTTGATACAGGGGTGACTTTATTGGATAATGGAGCATTATTTGTGTTGCAGATGAGATACATCCTAGAAATGTAGGAGAGAAAACAATCACCACCTATAGTATTTCAGATATTGGGATTCTGCAGAGATACTTCTTCAGATGGATTGCTAAGAGAAAACAAAGTCTCTATTGCATTTGACCTGCCAGATTTGAGGACAAATCTTTTTGAGGCCCGAGGAGATAATAGGAATAAAAATCCGACAAGACCTATCATTAAGGCAAGAACTAAAGGAATTCGAATTTTGGCGATAAGGGCCCATTTTGAGCAGATTGACCCAGAATTATTTATAAATTAACCTCTTTTCTATTATTCTTGTATTGTGTTTTCCAACAGGCACACTTATCATATTCTATAGGGAAATGGACAAACTCTCTCAAACTCAGCTTGTGGGTTATCCATGGACCGACCTGAACCGGCGATGAGTTGGGCCGATGGATCCTATCGAAGACTGGCATCTTGAAGACTATTTCTTTTATATATTTCTTCTTTTATGAACTATTTTAGTTGTATTTAGTTTTGGGACACTTTTATTTCCTTGTAATTTTCATTTAGGGCTAGCCACCTTAAAAGTGGCAAACTTGTAATTTTGAGCATTTTTTAACCCTAGGAGTAGCAAGTATAAATACTTGCTTAAGAGAGGGTTTGAGGAGGCAATATTTTGCATATTATACACTTCATATTCACATGAGAATTAGGGTTCCTAATTGTCATTAGACTCTTATCAATTTCAATCCCAAGAGTAGAAATTGTGGCGAGTGCAACACCTTGAAATTGTGAGTAATATCAATTTCATTTTATTGTGATTTCTTTTCTTCTCTAGTGTGTCATATCTAGGGGTGAATTGAGATAGTTCTTGGACAGATTTTCTTCCTATTATTTTCAAATTTTTGTGCTTAATTGAGATACTTTGCATTTTGAATTCGGTTCTTCCTTTAAGATTACTTCTTGAAACGTGATTATCACTTGTGGAAAGGGGTTCTTAGAATTGAAGATTTATTTGAGATTGTGAATTATTCACGTGGGATTATATGTGATTAGTGTGATGTTAGAAGAGATTATTATTGTAGTATCATAATTGCATCATTGAGTATTTGGATTCATTGCACCTTCACTAGGGTTCACGCAATTTTGCCCTTTTTGGAACCGGTTTTGTTGTTGACTTGAGTTTGTTTTTCTTGAGTCTTTTGATTGTGCTTCCAAGTGGATTTAGGCACATCACATGGCTTCTGAACAACCAATCCATTCCCATCATCACATCAAAATCCATCATCTCCAAAGCCAGAAGGTTTATAAACATAACCTTACCTTGCACTTTGACACTAACCTTTCTACATATTCTATTTAATCCTCTACCCACATCCATCGTTGTACTCAAATTCAATATATTATCCAACACCTTGGCATGAATATCATAAATATTTCTAAATGCATCAAACACACATGAACGCATTGTTCTAATATCAAATTAGACATAAGCATTAACAAAGTGTACCAATAGCTTACTTACTAAATTGTCCATATCCGGTGTGTCCTATCGTTGTAATGCAAATACTCGAGCTAGTGCTCTTTGCCTTAGTCTTACTAGCTAAGGTCTATTAATTCGGTTCATTACCTAGTTTCTCAGTATTTGTGCTAGTGGCATAATCTGCCCTCCTGTATTTGGGCAATCTACCATCCTATGACTCCTCTATTTGCAAGAGAAATTGATTTCTCTATGCAAGTCTTACTACTTTGTCATGTCTTCCCATACAAGAAATAGGCACCTTCTGGCCACTTACACTCATTCAACTCATGTGGCCCTTAGCATCTCATGCATCTGCGACCCTAACCTTTTAAGGAGGTCTTGAAAGGTGCTACAATGACCACGGGACATATATGAAAAGTTTAGAGTCTCTTGCCCTTCTCTTATATGATGATCCTCTAATTAGGTATCTTCCCTAATATAACCTTAGTCCCCAATGTCCTTATCTCCTCAATAGCTCTATTATAGGAACTTAGCCTTGTTCACCACCTTAGAATAAGTGTTCAATTGCAATGATCCCACATCATGCTATAAAGTAGGCTATAAACCTAATACAAATTGATGAGCCTTTGACTTCTCATCTATTATAAAGGCTGGTGGCATGAATTTCACTAGGTAATTTAACTCTGCTTTACATTCATCTATAGATCTTTTTCCTTAGTGGCAATTGTAGTAACCTATTGATTTGTTGAAAATATATAAAATTTTAAAAGCGAATTCTACCAGCAAGTGCACTGGGTCAGATTAAGTAATATAGTAATGAGTCAAGTGTCGATTCCACGTGAATTAATTAAGTATTAAATCGATATCAAATTCTATTATTATTTTGGTAATCAAATTTAGAGAATTAAATAATCAAATATTAATTAATCTAATCAACCTAGATTTTCACTAAGAACATGAGAGAATTGTTATGAGAATATATTAATTGAAAGTAAGAAAACCAGATCTACCCTAGTTTTACTAATCAGATTGTCATCATGTTATAATGATTCTTAGTCGTGTGGATATTCATATGAAATTGTGAAAGTCTTTATTTCTTTTCCAAATTTTTAAAACTCAAAACCCCAAAATCAATTTATTAACTTCCACTAAACAAATTAATAGAGGATTATATTATTTAACCACAAATCTCCTAATTATAAAGTTGACTAATATTCTATCCTAATTTCTTCTAATTCCTTAGTGAGAAACTAATTAGGAATATTGCATTAAACCCTAAAAAAAATTCTAATCAAATTAAAATAATCCTATTTCCACAAGTCTTATTTAACCTAACTTAAGAAATCTTATTGAACCCTAATTTCCCTTCCAAGTTATTAAAATTCATATAATCCTAATTCAAACACAGAATTAGAACTTATAGTATGGGATTTAAAATATGAATCTTCTACATATCTAACAACCTCATAATATAGCTATAATCATCATTTTAGTTATTTTAGGGTTTCATCAATTTCCCACAAATAAACTTAGACATTATGGAATTGAAAATAGAAATATAAATCAAAGAAATTACTGTAATGGAATTCATAATTGATAACAAAATCAATCTATAAATTGAATAGAAAAGTGCTAGTTCAAATATCACAAATTCAATAGAAAGAGAATTGAGTCAATCGCAATACAATAATCTTGCAAATCCTTGATGAAGGAGTCTTTCCTTAAAGGTTCTAATGGATTCAATCGATGAAAACTTTTAGCACACCAACAAGTTTTCTCACTCTCTCCTCTCTAGGGTTCAAAAGTAATAAAAATATAAAGATAAGATCCCCAATTCCTTCACATCCGGAATATAAATCAAAACTAAAGGAATGTCTTTTAGTTGGCTCTCAAAGCTGGCATTAAATCTGGTAACTTTTCCTTTTAAGGCCATAAGCTTCCATTCTCAAGCTCGATAGCTTAAGTTCTCAAAGCTAGTGGCTTAAGCCAGTAACTTAGGCTAATACTATTCATTCTCAATGCTAGTAGCTTTTCTTCACTCAAGTTGATGATCAAGGTTAGCCTAAATTATGTTATTGAAAGCTAATCTTCAAAGCTGGTGGTATAAAGTAATGAGTGCCTTATCTCCTTTGTTCAACATTCCTTTAAGTGCTTAAAACTCTTTTAAATTACTCATGTTTACACTCTAAGCTCTTAAAGACCTGAAATAACATAATAAACCTAATTAATTATCATTTCTTTATAATTTCCATAATATCTATACGAATTTAATATGATTTGCATAATGAAATATGAGTAGAATGTGCCCTTATCAGCTACCTCCATTTTTCCCCATATGCTACTTAAGAAGTGCTATTCATATAACATTTGTTTAAATCTCTCCCAGGTGATGAGTCTTACTATCAATCTTGATACACTTAACCACTATTCCAAAGTTGAGCTCCTCAGCAAATATATAGCATAGTTTACCTTTTTCTCTTCAAGGACTCCAAATGTTGCAAAGGTCTTCTTTAACTCCTCAATCCATTACTTAACATCTAATAGGTCATCCACCTTAGGCTTAAACTCCATAACCAACCTTACGAATTGGTTTAAACTGATTAGCCCAGTTGGCCTATCTCTAACCTCTCCAATCATCTACCATTGCTTGCCACTTAGCAATTGTAGTTCTTGTATCTACTGTTACTATTGTGCCACCACTCTTGCTAAGGTATTAATTGCCTCTAGCAGCCACGCAGATTGACATCATTTGATCTTGACCCATGTTAAGGCAATCCGGGTGGCATATGATTATCAAGAGCATTGCCTCTAGCACTTGATATCAAGCCTAGTCAGGAAATTCTCTTAAGCATTCCACAAAATACAAATAGAAGTTATCTTAAGATATCAAACTTCTAATAATAACATATTGAGTATAACAGGAAATAAAATATATTTCTATAAGCATCAGTCCCCTTTCATTACCTACTCTCATCATGTCTCACCATCCTAAAGATTTTATTCTTAGGTAGTCTATAAATCAATAAACCTAAGATTTGATACCACTTAAGCTGTAACATCCTAGAACCTAAAGTGAGTACAACTCGCCACATGTCCTCACTAGGTGAAGATATGTAAAGACTCAAAATTAGCTAGATTCCACAATTGATGTCCAATCATTAAAGTAATTGGCAAAAGAGAAATTCATATACATGCATAAATGGTGTAACACAACCTACTTAGTATCTCCATATATAAAAGAACTACAAATAATAAACTACCCATAATAATAACTATGGTCTATCTCCTATAATTGATCATAACAAAAGCATACCAAAACTCAAATACAATAGGGGTCCCAATATGACATAATTAACAAAATAGTCTAGACATCATATTCAACACTAGTCATCCTTCTAGCTTACTAGTTATTCTTCATAATACACATATTCTACATCTTCGTCAATTTCTTGATTCATGTTTACAATGTCTCATCATACCCCACGATTTCACCCAAAGTACCTATGATTGAAAAATGGTCTCACGAAGGGTGAGCTAACGTCCAATACAATGCATGTCAATAATCACACATGCATGCCATGCTAGAATACAAACACAAACAAGATGCAACAAGATATTCAAACAACAATTTGTTATCTTTCATATCCTTTATTCCAATATACAATTCTCATCATCATAATCCCTAGATACACATCATACACATATATAGATTTATATGTATAGATATATATACATATATATATGATAATAAGTTCTCCTCATTGTCCATGAGTTTATACTATAGATAATTATACATATACAACAGTGAGTACTCCTCATTGTTCATGAGTCTATGAGTCCATATCATACATATATATATGACAATGGATCATCTATATTATCCATGAGTCCATACCATACATAATATACATATACGATAGTAGCTACTTCTTGTTGTCCATGAGACTATATCATACATAATTATACATATATGATAGTAGGTACTCTTTATTATCCATGAGTCCATATCATACATACATACATGCATATATATATATATAACAATAGGACCTCCTTATTGTCCATGAGTCTATATTATATATAAATATATATATTCGATAGTGGCTACTCCTTACTGTCTATGAGTCCATATCATCCTAAATCTACCCAAATTATTTAAATACACAACTCTACTAAGGATAATGTCACACATCGATCATCAGGGTACCACCCCAAGATCAGCAACATTCTCGATTCCTTGAGCCCAGCTAAGTACAATCATATAAACAATCAATTTCATTCATGTTTAAGATTAAATTATATTTCTAACCTAACACACTTAAGCAACAAACATAGCATACATGTACCTAATAAGTAATGAGCATTCTCTTTAATTCTATACTCCCTTAATCCTTAAACCTATTCAAATTCACAACAACGTACGCTTAGAGATTCTATAACAATTGTCTAAATCTAATTTTAGGTATTTGATTATGATATGCCTTCATTTGACTATAGCATATACATATAAACAATTGAAACAACTTCAATCAAATCTGGACAACAACCCTCCAAATTGCGTGAACCCTAAACCCTTTTGGAATCCAATTTGTAAATTAAACAACCTTAACACCAAATGATGATGTGCTCAATTGGATTAAGCACACAACACAATATCAAATGTAAATCCAACCACGAATAACACTAAAAATTGGTGTGAACTTCTTATATAATAAGCTTCCATGCAAATGAAGAATTGCACTAGAAAATGAAGAATTGCAATTGACAAGACGATATAGGAACCAATTTCCACTAAATTGTAAACAATATAATGATAAAATTGATCTTACAATTGATGTGAATTTAAGAACCAAAGAACACAATCCTAATCAAAACTAGATATTACACACTAGCATGAAAAGGGAATCAACCAAGGAAATGATATAACTCACAATTCCTTTAGTTGCTACTCACCACAATTCCTTGAAGAATTGATAAGAGTCTTATGAAAATTGGGTAAGAACCTTAACTCTCACAAAAATGGGTAGCAAAATGTGTATACTCTTAACTTCCTCCTAAACCTTACAACCAAACAAAATGTCGCAAAAGCTTACAAAATAAATGGTTCTAAGAAATAAATTACAAGTATAAATGATAATAATCTTCAAAGAGCCGGTTCGTCGAGTCAATGTTGATCACGGCGAGCTATTGGATGTGAATCCGATGACATCTCTAATTTAACCAACATTGAAGTTCATGTGGCATCTCGTGAAGAATGATCGTTGTACCTACTAGATTATCATTCAAACTTTTATTAGATAAAGAAAAATATGTATGCATGCAAGTGATTTGGATCATCATCTAAATCAAATTCCCTATCCATCAAGATTGCTGGGTAGATTCCCATCATCTCCTCGGGCCTTTGAAAGATTTGCCCTCAAATCTAGAGGGTCACTTCTTAGACTGAACCCGGATGCCTTAGTCGCCCTGTTTTCCCGATTATTAGATGAAATAGTAGTCCTGACTTGCTCTTGGAAATTGTGCACCTCTTATGGAGACATAGGTATCAATATTATTCGTGACCTTCCCTTTTGAAACATTTAAATGTTTCTGAAGTCATCATGTATCACATTTCTATCAAACATCCAGGGTCTATCCAATAGTAAATGAAAGGCACATAGGGGATCACATCATATAAGATCTCATCATGATATTTCTTTCCAACACTCATTGGCACATTTTCCCTTTATGTAACATGCATACTACCTCAATTATCCAACCAATGTAAGTTATAAGGGCTAGGATGTAGACTAGTAGATAGTTATAATTTGTTTACCAATGCAGCAGATATGACATTTGTGTAATTACCACTATCTATGATCAATATACAAAGGTTACTTCTAATCCTACAAGAAGTGTGGAATATGTTCTCCCTCTGTTTGTCCCTAGCATCAAGAGATAAATATGCAACACATTGATTGGGAAATACTGTTTACGCATTCCCTCCTCATGTGTTTCAATAGTCTGATCATCATAATACTCCTGCAATGCTATAGACAAGTCTATAGGCTCAATTGGTTCCTTCCCTTCCTCATCCTCTTCTCTAGCACCCTCCATAACTGTTATGACTCTCTTATTAGGACACTATGTCGCCATATGCCCAAATCCCATGCATTTAAAATGTTTAATTTAATGCAATTTTCCACTGGTGGTTCTCGGTACAGTCTACCTAACATCAGGTACTATTACCTCTCTACCCTTGCTAGAGGTCATGTTCTCCCTATCTGTGTTGGGAGTAGCTCTGTCCATTGCCTTGATTGACTCACCTACTACCTTTAGTGCTCCTGATAAACCATCAGCTCCTATGGGCCAGGTAGTAGCATTGGGCCTGCTATTAGTAACCCTAAATAGGTTAAATCACCTCTGCCTCTCTACTTTTAAGGCTAGCTATATAGCCTTGTCAAGTATACTATATCTCTATAGCTCAACTACACATGCGATCTCATATTTCAGCCCTAATACAAAGCATGCTAGGGTTTTCTCTGAAGGCTCTACTGACTCACATCTAATCATTAGGGTTTCAAATTCCTCTACATAATCATCGGTTGTTTTGCTTCCCTGCCTCAAAGTTTGAAAACGCACAAATAGTTCCTGCCTATAGTGTTTAGGAATGAACCTCTTCCTCAAAAACCTCTTCATATCCCTTTATTTTTGAATTTCAGCCTCACCATCCCTACGCCTGCTGATCACTAAATTCTTCCACCACAAGGAGACATACCCTATGAACTCAACAATAGCAAGTCAAACTTGGGTATTGTCATCAATTTCATAGCACTCAAAAAGGCCTTCAACCTTATCGTCCTAGTCTAGATAATCATCAACTAAACCCCTACCACCAAAGGAAGGCATCTGCAGCTTCACATACTCTAATCCCCTAGGTAGCTTGAAATCCCTATTTGGGTAAGGATTAACTCCAAAATTATCATCCATCTCCTCCTTATAGGGGTGATGATCTCCCTCCATTCTTCTGCCTAAATTTTCTCCTCCCACTGCTCCTTCTCTTAACTTGTGCACTGATACCAAAAGATGATATGCCTTAATTTGACTAAACCATATACATACAAATAATTGAAACAACTTCAATCAAATCCGGACAACAACCTTCCAAATGGCGTGAACCCTAAACCCTTTTAGAATCCAATTTGTAAATTAAACAACCTTAACACCAAATGATGATGTGCTCAATTGGATTAAGCACACAACACAGTATCAAATGTAAATCCAATCACCAACAACACTAAAAATTGGCGTGAACTTTTATACAATAAGCTTCCACGCAAAGGAAGAATTACAATTAACAAGACAATATAGTAACCAATTTCCACTAAATTGTAAACAATATAATGATAAAATTGATCTTACAATTGACGTGAATTCAAGAATCAAAGAACACAATCCTAATCAAAACTAGATATCACACACTAGCATGAAAAGGGAATCAACCAAGGAAATGATATGACTCACAATTCCTTTAGTTGCTACTTGCCACAATTCATTAAATAATTGATAAGAGTCTTATGAAAATTGGGTAAAAACCCAATCTCTCATGAAAATGGACAGTAAAATGTGTATACTCTCAACTTCCTCCTAAACCCTACTTAAGCAAGTATTTATACTTGCTCCCTTTAGGGTTAAAATGACTAAACAATTACAACTATGCCACTAAAGGGTAGCTAGTCTATAATCCTCAAAATACAACCAAATAAAATGTCCCAAAAGCTTACAAAATAAATGGTTCAAAGAAATAAATTACAAGTACAAAAGATAATAATCTTTAAAGAGCCGGTTCATCGAGTTAATGTTGGTCACGATGGGCCATTGGATGTGAATCCGATGATGTCCCTAATTTGACCAACAGTGAAGTTCATGTGGCATCCCGTGAAGCATGATCGTTGTACCTACTAGATTATCATTCAAACTTTTATTAGATAAAGAAAAATATGTATGCGTGCAAGTGATTTGGATCATCATCCAAATTAAGTTCCCTGTCCACCAAGATCACTAGGTAGATTCCCATTATATTAAGTTAAGGGAGATAAGAAGTTGTAAAAACTTGACTTTAGAAAACAAGGTTCCGACACATCTAAGTACGCAAGCATGTTCTTATCTATATATTGCATGTTTTATTGCAAGGGTTAGACATGGCCTAATACACAATTGTGTCTATTGCCCATGTATATTAATATTCACTTTCCAATTTTTTACACAAGCATGCCTATTTCCCGTGTATCTTACTATGCACTTTTTGATCATTGACACAGGCTTGTCTTATACACTTCATGATTTTGGCACGAGGCCGTGTAACTCAACTAAGTGGTCATGTATGTCTAACACATGAGTACAAAACGGCCATGTAGTGGACTATGTACGTCTAAAATTCTCAAATTTTGTGAAAATTGAATTTTTCTTCAAAGTTTCACTCTCTAATCACCATTACTCTCCAAATCTATTCTACTTTTGAAGGTTTTGTAATACTATGCTTAATTTACAACATCCTAATTCATAATTTCATATCAATTATGCAAAGTTTAGAGGACTTACTTAGATTGTCACCCTAAGAACGATCATCTAAGTCTTCTTACTGTAGATATTGGTTCACCCTAACTCTATTTGGATCATTCTAATGATCAGAGTTGGTTTGCATAAATATTTCCTATGCAATTAGCTAGATCAAAATCCTCTTTCACTTCAAGGGTTCTATAGATAGCTCTTAGGTTTTTGTAGCATGCGAATGGGTAAAAGGGTCAAAAAGACATGTTGAAAACTATTTATACTTTCCCCATCAAATGTCCATATCATCCTCATCATTAAATTATTTTTACTACCAATTACCACAATCTTATTCTTTTTATATTTTGTTTAAATTTCTCTATATTATTTAAATACTATTATTTAATATATATATTATTTATTTAAATTTCCAATTATTATACTTGTAGTTAATGCCCTTTTCTTATGGTTGTAACCAAAGGGGCCTTGGAGTTGAAATAGAAATATTGGAACACAAGTTAGATTAAATTAAAAGAATGTAATCAAAACACAAACAATCTCCTATTTGAGTATTTAAAATCCTACAATTTATTATTTCATCCTTGTGTAGAAAAGATACTTATATTAACTAATAAATAATGTATGATCTAATTTATCAAGTACGTTGTAATTAGTACTAGGTTATGAGGCAGACATTCTAATGTAGACATCCTGCCTATTTTCATTATATTCTTTGATGTCAAGAGGTCCCCAAACCAAAGCATGCAGCTACTTCTACCTAAAATGTTTAAAGTAGAATACGCCAGAGTTGTTCCTCTTGAAATTTATCCCATAATCATGCAGATTTAAAGTCTTGCTATACGATGAATTCTTTGTATTTGGAAATTTAATGTTACAATACTTTGAAAACTTGTCTATATCGCAATCCAACTACTTCTTCTTAACACATCCATTAAAAAACATTACCATTGCCCATCTGATGAGGTTCAGCTAGCATCATAAAGGAAGGAACCAAAACCTCATGATCCATTACATGGTATTGGAGGCTTGATGACCTGAGCTAGAGCTAAAAGGATAAACAAAGCTCTACAAAGACTAGTCATGAACTTAGAAGCTAGGGAATCAAGCTACACAAAAGAAAAACATACATGTGTCAACTTGATTCACGTGACCATGAAAGAATTAAATAATTTAGGGACATTATATATTTGCGTGTACCGCTACACTTTTATTAATGTTTATTTTTATTTGTTGGTTTGTTTTCCATGTTATTTAGTTGCCTACTTGGTGACACAAGGATAAGGATAGAATAGGCAATTTAGAACTTCCTTATTGTAGGGGTTTTTCCATGTTGTATGTGTGCTATATAAGCCATGCAAGGGAGCCGACTGAAGACACTTTTGATATATGAAAAACACATCCTTTTTGTGGGAAACAACAAAACCTCTTTTTTTTTCTTTTACAAAAGAACTTTTCCATAGAATTCTTAACTGAATTACTAAGAATACCTCTTGATAACTTAGGTTTCAATCAACAAGTTTGATTGGGGTCTAGTTACGCATCGCTTCTTCAAGATGATAATCGAGGTAATTGAAACCAACTAGCATCGTCGGGTTCTAGGTTTAATATACCAAGGGTTTCATGCATCATTTGGTATTAAAGCTTCGGCTTCTTGAATTAAGTAAATTCTATCGTTTTCTTTAAATTATCTGTTGTTCTTTTCCATATTCATAGATAGAAGTCGTATATATAAAAAAAAAAAAAATCATTTTTGTTTGGTCTTCATAATCCATTAGGGCCAACGGCATTTAAGGATCTCAATTGAACAATCAATTGTGTTTAATTCATAGTTCCTCTATAAAAAAAAAAAATCAATTTGGTTGCAAAAAAAAAAAGAATCAAGAACTGGCATTAAAAAAAAAATCAATTTTCAGCCATGAAAGAATTGCAATTGCCAAAATTACAAGATAGCTTATTGATTCAATTTACTTTCTATATCAATTGTTTCCAATTCCTACCGTAACATATCCTTGATTGTCTATGTTTGGAATCGGAATTGTATACATCCCTTAAACAATCAATTCCATAGTGATTTATTTCCTTTTGTGTAGAAGTAATCTTTGATTACATATCTATTCAGTGGTGAATCTTTTCCATATCAATTAGATTGTGTAGTTAGTATTCCATCATTCACCTGACTTAGGCCGAGTAGTAATCATTAGTGTTGACTTAGTAATTTGAGTTTAAGAGTTCTAAATTGACTTCCTAGCAAAAGAATCACAAAAAAAAAGCAGGTCGTGAGATCATATTTTTGTGAGATATACACGAGTAGAATTGTGAGCAATACATGAGTAGGTATGAGGAACATACTTAAATATTTCTTGTAATTGTAATCATAATTTGCTGCAAATTTTATAATTATGTCGGGACAAAACACTAATGGAAGAGAAAGTTGGGTGATGTTTGAGGAATGGATGGGGGAGATGAAGAGGATCCTAACGGGTGAACTAAAGAAGATCCATTAAAGGATGGATAAGATGGAAAGGAGTAGGGAACTGTCTAGCAGTACTATTATCAAGCGAGGAGTAAGTAGATAGAATAGGGGAGGTGTTAGGATAGATGAAGGTGAGGAATCTAATTTTGGAGATTACCAACACTTGAGGGGTAGGGGAAGTATCTAAAGGCGTGATAGCAATTCAGGGAGTATTAAGATGAAAATCTCAACCTTTCAAGGAAAGAATGATCCAGGGTTGTATTTAGAGTGAGAGAGAAAAATAGATCAAGTGTGTGAATGTCACAACTACACTAAGGAAAAAAAGATAAAATTAGCTACAGTAGAGTTTTCAGATTACGCCAGTGTATGGTGGGATCGGTTAGTATGTAATAGACATAGGTATTGAGAGTGACCTGTCAGCACTTGGGAGGAGATGAAAACTATCATGCAGAAGCATTTTATTCTTAGTCACTACCATAGGGACCTATTTAGGAAAGTCCAAGGGTTAACTTAAGGAAATAAAAGTATAGAGAATTACTACAAAGAGTTGGAGATGGCCATGATCAGGGCGAGAATTGAGGAGGATGATGAGGCCACTATGGCTAGATTCATCAACAGGCTGAATAGGGAGATAGTGGATGTAGTAGATCTTCACCATTACTTAAATATGGAAGAGTTGCTACATTGAGCTATTAAAGTAGAGCGGCAGTTAAAATACAGGAGTGAGTAGAGGACTGGCTCGACTTCTAAAGCTCCATGGAAGTCCAAGTGGAAGAAAACTCCACCAATTCAAAGCCTAGGGAGGACGTGAGGGCTAAGAATCCAATTGCTGCACCTAAGGGAAAGGTTGACCCTAAACCCCCTTCCAAGACAAGAGATATTAAGTGTTTTAGGTATCAGGGATGTAGGCACATTGCATCCTAATGTCTAAATCAAAGGGCTATGATTATTAGTGATAGTGAGGATGTAGAGAGTGTGAGATCTAAGGAGGAGGAAGAGTCACCATTGCTAGAGTATGATGATGTTGACTTAGAGGGACCCATAAGTGGCGAGCTGTATGTCACAAAGAGAGTACTTAGTGTACAACCTTAGGAGGATGATGAGGGGATCCAGCGTGAACATATTTTTCATACACGGTGTCATGTGCAGGGTAGAGTCTGTAGCTTGGTAATCGATAGTGGCAGCTGCACTAATGTTGCTAGCACTTTACTAGTAGAAAAGATGCAATTGAAAGTAGTGAAGCATCCTAGCCATATCAATTCCAGTAGTTAAGTGATTATGGGGAAGTTAAGGTGACCAAGCAGGTACTTATAGCTTACTCTATATGGAGCTATAAAGATAAGGTTATGTGTGATATGGTGCCTATGCAGGCTAGCCATATCTTGTTAGGGTAACCTTGGCAGTTTGATAGAAAGGTTATGTACTATGGGTATAAGAACCAATATTCTTTTGTTATAAACAAAAGGAAGGTGGTTCTAACTCCACAAAAACCATGGGAAGCTTGCAAGGACCAAGTGAAAAGCTAAAGAAGTTAGAGCGAAACACAAGAGTGTGCGAGAGTAGGGAAAGAAAAAAAGAAGAGTAAGAGATAAACACTGGTGAGCTATGAGGGAAGAGAGTCTGAAACACTGAGAGGAGAGAAAATTGTAAGAAAAAGTGAGTGTGAGAGTGCAATGTTGGCGAGGATGTTTATTTTACTTATATTGATACTAACCTTTCATTACCTAGTATAGTGTTTTCTTTTGGCTTTGTTACAGGAACAGATGAGCTAGCCGTAGATGAGAAGAAATTGGATGCGATCCGAAAGTGGCCAATACCAAAGGGATGTGTCAGAACTGTGTTTCATCCATGAGAAAAGGTTTAGGTGCATTTGAGAAAAGAAAGATTACTACAACGAAAGCCTAAATTACATCCTAGAGGAGAGGGACTTTTCCAAGTCTTGGAGCGCATCAATTACAACACCTACAAGATTTATTTATTAAGTCACTATGGTAATATAAGCACAATTGTAATGTGTCTAATCTTACTTTTCATAATGCAGGTGATTCGAGGACGAATGATGTGCCTAAAAATTGACTAAGCACAATCAAATAACAAATGATGAACTCCAATCAGGAACCACTTCACACAAGAAGGATAAACCCTTAATTCCTCATGAAAGCAAGATGTGATACCAAATGGAGATATGCTTAAATGATTTAAGCATATAACGTAATCCAATGAAATTAAGTCCACAAGAGGCATGAATACACTAACAATCAACAACACTTGGCTTGATCAACTCCTTCACAAATTAATCTTAATTTACAAAGATGGAAAATGATGGGTGTCGAATCCAACAAAAATAAAACCTACTCCTAGACAATTATATGATTTGCATATAGTGGTGAGTAGGGTCGAATCCACAGAGATTGCTTAAACTTATTTCTATTCAAGGAGAATAAAAGGGAAAAGGAAAATGGGGGGGTTTTGTTTGTGAATCAAATAAACTTAAAATAAGATAAGAAAGTTGTATATTGATAAAAAGCCTAGCCAAAGGAATCAAGATAGTTTAATTCTAGGAATTGATCATCGATGCAAATGTTTTCTATTCTTAGTTCTAGATAAACTGGTTATGGTTATTAACAAGCTCTAACAACTTATCTCTCCTTACTTCCTCGATAACCTCAGACAAGCGCTTTGAATTATTTCCCTTATTGATTAAACAACCCTAGACAAGCGCTTAGGATTTAATCTATCAATAGCATTAAAATCTAGAGAGACCACCAATTCATGCCAGTAGATTATAAGATAACCTATTTAAACATGATCATACACCTCCATAACATGAATTCGATCATCTCTTTTATAACCAAACATGTTATTGCGTCACTAAGACTAGAACAATCAAACAATTACGGATTTGACGTGCTAGTTGACAATATATTAACTTGCTAATTGAGTAGAAGAGCTCTATTCATACCAATCAACAAAGATAATAATGACAAAATGATCAGAAGATATATGAATACCCGAGAACAAAGAATAAAACAAATACAAGTCAATTAGACCTCACAATTCGTGGAGAATTAAACATCTATGATCCTTTGGCTAGAAAAGTAACTTAGCCACTCATGTTCATAAGAAAAACGAAAATAAAAAGTAAAAACATAATGAAACTCGGATGCCTACTCTACTTCCTTCCTTCCTTCTTGTTTCCAAGATGATTCCAAGTTCCAGATTAAAAAGTTCTCCTAACCCTCTAGGGTTAGTTCTATTTATATTGTTAGAGGGATAGCATGTGATCTTTTGCTAGCAAGATACGAAGATATCTTTCCTTTTCCAAGTAGATTTTGAGAAGTGAAGATTCGTCTGCCTGGCACACCCCACCAAACGGCCGTGGGTCAAGCCGTGCCATCCTCTGTGCATATTTCACGTATCATCTTCCGTGTCCAGTGTGTACCACGGCTCCACCCACGGCTAGATTTCCAACCGTGCCTTCCTCTATGCATAATCTACAAGTCTTCATCCGTGCCTAGTGTATACCATGGTTACACACACGGCCAGATTTCAAGTCGTGCCATCCTCTGGTCGAATGTTCCACAATTTCTTCTCCTTGGTACACCTAGCTTCCACCACGGCTCCAAGCACGGTTTCTCCCATGGCTTCCACCACGGCCGTGCCTCTCTCTGTTGAAAGTCCATATTGTCGCCTTCTTATACAGTGTGTAACACGGTTTGAACCTTGGCCGTTCCTCAAGCCGTGCTAGTTCCCAGGTAGATACATGCTCATGTACTTTCATCCGGTGGTGTAATTCTTTGTCTTGATCCAAGATGTAGATGACTTCTCTAATATACTTGAATTAGCATCCTTGACTCCATTTAACCTGATTTATCACCATAATAGAATTAAGTACCATTTCCTTATGATTTCTATAAAATCAATAATAATTTAACATAATTTATACTATAAAGATTGAGTATAAAATGGCTCTATCAAATTCCCCCACACTTAAACTCTTGCTTGTCCTCAAGCAATTGCATCAAATCAATTGAGAGATCTATCATAGATTATACAAAATTTCTTTTCATCTTTCTAAGCATCTATTCATTTGTGATTCATGACTTGTAATTTTAATGTCTACTACTTCAACCAATCTGTTTTCCTATGATCAAATTACTATGGATAAAATTCAATAGCTAATCTAAACAAAAGAAACTTTAATCCTCATGTTTAGCAAAAGAATTTTTATTCCAAAAGTAAATACTTAATCCATTAAGGAAAAATACCCAATTAAACTTCATTGGACATTAGCAAACATATAATCCTTGCAACATAAAGTAAAAGCATATAATATCAACTCTTTCCACAGATTTTCTCCCTTTTCTATTATAAGTCGTGTTTCATTTAATGAATGTTTACATTCATGTTCTTTTGATTTATTCAAGCATCTATTTTGACGGGTTTTTGCCCGCTTCTTTCCATGAACTTTTTGCCTTTCTGCCCTTATCGTTATAGTGAGTTCATTGAGTCGGCACATCCCGAGCTCATCACTCAAGTGACCGGGTTTTGAGATACCCCTACGGACTCTTCCTCACTCTAACATTCAAGTTTGAATACTCTTAACTCAATTACTTGAATCATTGGAGTAATGGCTATGCTTGATTTTTTTTTTTTTTAAAGAGTATATAGTAGCTAATATATCCTAGAAGTAAACTTGTTTATGTTTCACTTAAGGACTCAACCTACTCTTAGACTTCCAATTCTAAAGCTAAATACAAGGTAAATTTGTTTCTTAAAGATTTCACTACATAATTTTAACCAAGTATTCTAATCACAGCAGTGGGTGAGTAAAGTATTTGAACAAGTCAATTTCACATTGTGTAGATGCTTATTATAACATTTAGTACAATCTCTAGATTTCATGATAATTTTGAAAAAAATTTGGCTTAAAATTGCTTAAGGACAAACAAACATTCAAAGTATAGATCAATTCTCTATTCTCTATAATTTATTATCCTCTCCCCCACACTTAGCTTGAACAGTGTCCTCACTGTTCCTAATTCAGCACAATTAAAGAGGAATTAACAACTCAAGGAACATTAGAGAATAAGAGAAAGGAAATACCGGTACTTCCCTAGTATTAGAGTGTTCCCTTGAAGCTCTGGAAAGTATCATTTACTGATATGTATCCTTGCTGTAGCTGATCCGGAGAGTTCAAAACTACACTAAAATCAAAACCAAACTAAACTAAAACAAAACAAAACTAAAGCAAAACAAAACTAATTTTTTTTTTTTTTACATGGGTTGCCTCCCATGAAGCGTCTTTCTTTAACGTCTTTGGCTAGACATTCCAGGCCAGATGTTTGGGTAAGGATTTTGATTCCAGCTTTGGTGCCTAAGGTGACGGGTTAATAACATCCGCAACAAAAACAGGAGAGATATTGCTAGGATGTTTCATGGCATCATAAATGTTAAATTTAATCACTTCACCATCAAATTCCATAGTGAGGGTGCCATCATTTACATCAATTTTCGTTTTAGAAGTCTTAAGGAATGGTCGCCCTAATAATATCAGTGATGAAGGATTTGAATCAGTATCGTCCATGTCAAGCACATAAAAATCAGTAGGAAAAACCAACCCATTGACTTGAACTAAAACATCCTCTAGAACTCCCTCAAGATGAACATTGGACCTATCATCAAGTTGAACAATAACACCCGTTTCCTTTAAAGGACCAACATTTAAACGTTGATAAACAGACAAAAGCATGACATTGATAGAAGCTCCTAGATCACACATGGCTTTAGCGATTCCGGGATTACCTATTTTGCAAGGAATGGTAAACATACCTGGATCCTTACATTTAGGAGGAAGCTTCTTCTGAATAATGGCTGAAACATTTTCACTCACACTAATCTTTTCATTGCCTTTCATCTTCCTTTTGTTAGTGCACAAGTCCTTGAGGAATCTAGCATAGCGTGGTATTTGCTTAATTGCATCAAGTAAAGGAATATTTACCTCGACTTTGCGAAACGTTTCCAGAATCTCTTTTTCTTCTGCTTCGTTCTTGGATTTCGCCAATCTGGAGTGGAAAGGAGGTGCTGTTGTCATGACCTTTGGTGGTTCAATGAGGGGTCCTTTGATCTGATTGTTCTGCTGGTTTGGAGTTGGAGTCTCTTTCTCAATCCCTTCCTCAGGATTAGACGGATGTCCTTTCTTATTTGATCCCTGCAATTCTGTTCCACTTCTCAAGGTAATTGCATTAACGCTTTGCTTCGGGTTTGTAATAGTTTGAGAAGGTAATTTACCTTGAGTTTCTAATCTGTTTACAGCTGAAGCAAGTTGGCTTACCTGATTCTCCAAGTTTTGAATGCTTTGCTTTGTTTCCTCCTGAAATTGTTTGGTATTAACAGTTAGAGACTTAACAATATCCTCAAGGGACATACCTGAAGTGGAAGGAGCTTGGGGTACGTTGTGTGATGGCCTTGGCTGGAATTGTTGGAAATGTTGAGGGTTATTGCCATATCGGAAGTTAGGATGATCCCTCCATCCAGGATTGTAAGTATTTGAATAGGGATCATATTTCCTTTATGGTTGTCCTGGGAATCCGCCTACAGTATTGGTGTGTTCATGGTTATCATCTTGCAATGTAGGGCACATGTCGGTCGGATGATTGGGAGCAGCACAAATTCCACAAGCCTTCACCTGTTGGGTATTTCCAAGAGCTAGCTGCTACACAAGGGAGGTTAGATTAGAAATTTGATGTTCAAGTTTAGACACACTTACCTCATTTACCTTCCTTGAAGATGTATCATGCCTATACCCAAATTGTTGTGAATTGGCAGCCATGATGGAGATCAATTCCCTAGCTTGACCAGGGGTTTTGTTTACTATGACGCCTCCACTTATAGCATCCATCATCTTTCTTTCCATCGGAAGTAAGCCTTCGTAGAAGTATTGGATGAGAAGTTGTTCAGATATCCCATGTTGTAGGCAGCTTGCACAAAGTTGTTTGAACCTCTCCCAATACTCATGAAGAGTCTCGGTGTCCCTTTGTTTGATACCACAAATTTCTCTTCTTATACTAGCGGCTCTGGATGTGGGGAAGAATTTGTCCAAGAAGAGTCTGACTATATCTGTCCACGTAGTTATCGAACCTGGAGGCAAATAAAACAACCAATCTTTAGTTTTAGTACTTAAAGAAAATGGAAAAGCATGTAGCTTGATTTGATCGTCGGTTATTCCTTGCGGCCTCATACTAGAACACACTATATGGTTCAAATGCTTATGAGGATCTTCATTCTCAAGACCATGAAAGGTGGGTAGTAGATGTATCAACCCAGATTTTAATTCGAATTCCACAGCTAGTTCGGGATAGTGAATGCAAAGGGGTTGTTGATTCACATCTGGTGCAGCCAATTCCCTTAAGGTTCTCTCGGGATTTGCCATATCGTCTTCTCTTTCAGAATCAAGGGATGAATCAAACAAATCCGATGCTAAGTTCAGTCTAGTGGATGATCTAGCTTCTTGTCGCAGCCTCTTTAGAGTCTTCTCAATCTCCGGATTATACGTTAGTTCACCTATCTGAGAAGAACGAGTCATACAAGAATAGAAATAAATTTGACACCAATCCCCGGCAACGGCGCCAAAATTTGATGGGTGTCGAATCCAACAAAAATAAAACCTACTCCTAGACAATTATATGATTTGCATATAGTGGTGAGTAGGGTCGAATCCATAGAGATTGGTTAAAATTATTTCTATTCAAGGAGAATAAAAGGGAAAAGGAAAATGGGGGGGTTTTGTTTGTGAATCAAATAAAGTTAAAATAAGATAAGAAAGTTATATATTGATAAAAAGCCTAGCCAAAGGAATCAAGATAGTTTAATTATAGGAATTGATCATCGATGCAAATGTTTTCTATTCTTAGTTCTAGATAAACTGGTTATGGTTATTAACAAGCTCTAACAACTTATCTCTCCTTACTTCCTCGATAACCTCAGACAAACGCTTTGAATTATTTCCCTTATTGATTAAACAACCCTAGATAAGCGCTTAGGATTTAATCTATCAATAGCATTAAAATCTAGAGAGACCACCAATTCATGCCAGTAGATTATAAGATAACCTATTTAAACATGATCATACACCTCCATAACATGAATTCGATCATCTCTTTTATAACCAAACATGTTATTGCGTCACTAAGACTAGAACAATCAAACAATTACGGATTTGACGTGCTAGTTGACAATATATTAACTTGCTAATTGAGTAGAAGAGCTCTATTCATACCAATCAACAAAGATAATAATGACAAAATGATCAGAAGATATATGAATACCCGAGAACAAAGAATAGAACAAATACAAGTCAATTAGACCTCACAATTCGTGGAGAATTAAACATCTATAATCCTTTGGCTAGAAAAGTAACTTAGCCACTCATGTTCATAAGAAAAACGAAAATAAAAAGTAAAAACATAATGAAACTCGGATGCCTGCTCTGCTTCCTTCCTTCCTTCTTGTTTCCAAGATGATTCCAAGTTCCAGATTAAAAAGTTCTCCCAACCCTCTAGGGTTGGTTCTATTTATATTGTTAGAGGGATAGCATGTGATCTTTTGCTAGCAAGATACGAAGATATCTTTCCTTTTCCAAGTAGATTTCGAGAAGTGAAGATTTGTCTGCCTAGCACACCCCACCAAACGGCCGTGGGTCAAGCCGTGCCATCCTCTGTGCATATTTCATGTATCATCTTCCGTGTCCAGTGTGTACCACGGCTCCACCCACGGCTAGATTTCCAGCCGTGCCTTCCTTTGTGCATAATCTACAAGTCTTCATCCGTGCCCAGTGTGTACCACGGTTACACACACGGCCAGATTTCAAGTCGTGCCATCCTCTGGTCGAATGTTCCACAATTTCTTCTCCTTGGTACACCTAGCTTCCACCACGGCTCTAAGCACGGTTTCTCCCATGGCTTCCACCACGGTCGTGCCCTAAGCCGTGCCTCTCTGTTGAAAGTCCATATTGTCGCCTTCTTGTACAGTGTGTAACACGGTTTGAACATTGGCCGTTCCTCAAGCCGTGCTAGTTCCCAGGTAGATACATGCTCATGTACTTTCATCCGGTGGTGTAATTCTTTATCTTGATCCAAGATGTAGATGACTTCTCTAATATACTTGAATTAGCATCCTTGACTCCATTTAACCTGATTTATCACCATAATAGAATTAAGTACCATTTCCTTATGATTTCTATAAAATCAATAATAATTTAACACAATTTATACTATAAAGATTGAGTATAAAATGGCTCTATCAGAAATCAAAAGGATATATGGAACAATCAATTGCAAGATTTCAATGACGAATAATAGGAAATGTACTAAGATTCCAATTCAAATTGAAATAGTTTCAAATATGAAAATAGAACCCTAAATTCACATGAACCAAAGGAAACGACAAATATCACATAAATATGACTCACTGAGTACAATTTGTAGCAACAAGAAATGATTGATATTACTCACAATCGATTTCAAGTTGATTCTCGCTACAATTTCAAGGATGAAATTGATAAGAGATGGATTGCATGCAAAGATGATCCTCACGGCAACAAAAGAGCGTTTTCTCAAAATGTTCAAAAAGCTCCCTAAAACCCTACTCAAGCAAGTATTTATATTTGCACCCTTTAGGGTTAAAAAGTTCACAAAATTATAACTATGCCACTTTTAAGGTGGTCGGTCCTAAAGGACAATTACAAGAAAATGGAAGTGTCCCAAAAAGGTTTACAACATAAATAGTCCAAGTAAATAACAAATATATATATAAATTAGTCTTTAAGATATTGGTCTTCAAGGTACTTTCGAAATGAGTCCTAATGAGGTTTCCGACTCATTAAAAAATGTAGGTGATTTGGCACCCTATAGGACTGACAAATGAACCTATTGGAATGCATAACAAGTATATGATATGAATGAAGAAATTAAGTTAACTTCCTTAGGATTAGGCTTTTCATGAAGGATTCTCAACACCAAATTGTATAGACCCTTAGCTCGGGCCCTAATGATAGGTCCTATGGGAATCCGATTCCTATTAATGAATCTTTTCGAGAAAGGAGGGAATGATGAGGATCACAAAGGAAGGAACCAAAACCTCACGATCCATTATATGGTATTAGAGGCCCGATGACCCCAGCTAGAGCTAAAAGGATGAACGAAGCTTTACAAGGACTAGTCATGGACTTACAAGCTAGGGAATCAAGCTACACAAAAGAAAAACATACATGTGTCAACTTGATTCACGTAACCATGAAAGGATGAAATAATTTAGGGACAATATATATTTGCGTGGACCGCTACACTAGAGGATACATTCGGTTTTGTTAATGTTTATTTTTATTTGTTGGTTTGTTTTCCATGTTATTTAGTTGCCTACTTGGTAACATAAGGATAAAGATAGAATAGGAAATTTAGAATTTCCATGTTGTATGCATGCTATATATGCTATGCAAGGGAGCCAGCCAAAGTCACTTTTGATATATGAAAAACACATCCTTTTCGTGAGAAACAACGAAACCTCTTTTTTCGTTCTTTTACAAAAGAACTTTTCCATAGAATTTTTAACTGAATTACTAGAAATACCTTTTAATAACTTAGGTTTCAGTCAACAAATTTGATCAAAATCTAATTACGCATCGCTTATTCAAGACGATCCTTGAAATAATTGAAACCAACTAGTATCATCGGGATTCTAGGTTTAATATACCTAAGGTTTCACGCATCACCATCCTTCAGGAAACTTGGGTTCAAAACCCTTTAAACATCGGCATATGGGTGCCTTGTTTACATTACTTGAAACATGTGCACCACATTATGCATAAGCATCGCAACTATCTATTGGCTCGGTAATATAAGAACCAGCCATGTGTTAGATCAGTCCATATAAACCTCTGCACGACGCCAGTTGGACCCAGATATAGCCTCGTGATTACCGTGCTATTGAGAAGCTCATAACTATAGTATACAGCTGTCTCATTCAAAATGAATCTATACTTGTAGTATAGCAAGTGTTGGGTGTGCGAGATCCATAGCAAGTGTGTGTTTCTAACGAGAGAAAGTATTTATGGTGTGTGTGATTCTGATGAGAGAGAGTGTTCTAGTGTGTGTGTGTGTGTGTCACTATGTGTGTGCATGTCCCAATGTGTGTATCGCTCTATATATCTACTTTCCTAGTTGGTGTGTCTACCGACGTGGTGTGTGTGTCATTATGGTGTGTCTACTGGTGATGTGCATATGTGGTGTGCTTGCTAGTGTGAGTGGTGTGCTACATTTGTGGTGTACCTACTAGTGTGGTGTGTCTGTGTCGTTGTGAAGTGTCTATTGGCGTGGTGTGTGTGTCGTTGTGGTATATCTGTTGGTGTGGTATGTGCATCACTATGTGTGTGCACGTTCCTTGTTATTGTGTTTGCTGGTATGGTGTGTGCGACCACTGGTGTGAGTGTGTGTGCCATTGTGGTGTGTTTGCAAGTGTGATGTATGTGCCGTTGTGTGTGATCGCTAGTGTGAGTGCGTGTTGTGGTCTATGTGTCTGCTTGTGCTATGTGTGTATGTGCATTTGATTGTGTTGTGTGCATGTGTGTGTGTCTGCTTATGCTATGTGCATGTGTGTGTGCTCCTAGTGTGTCTATAAGTGCGAGTACCGGGTATAGTGTGTGCATGTGTGCAGGAGTGTGAGTAGGTGTGACTATGAAGTGTGTGAGCATTCGTGTCCATGTGGTGTGGGATTACATATGGGTGTACATGAATAGGTGTGTGTATGCTTATATGTGTATGATAGTGTGTATACGAGCGGAACAAGGGATGGCTCAAATGTAAGGGCACGTAACTAGGTACATAGTTTACGTACAAGTACATTTATATATATACATACATACATATATATATGTATTTATATACATATAAATACATAAACAATTAAATAAATAAACTCCTATATGTGTTTATATATATACTATAGTAACCACAATAAAAAATGATATAAGATATAATGCAAGCCATACCAAGACAGCTTGTATATAGGTTTAAATATATGTACATATGATCAAACCGCTATTGTGATATGTTGTGATAAGTATTCCCTATTGAATAATTTAGATTTTGCAATGTGTCTTTGGATGTAAAATTCATTGAATATCTTAAATACCTGTTGAGTAGAGTGCCTTGCTAATTGGCTTATGAATATTTATTGTTTGATCACCCCAAATCAATTAATTAATTAATAAGGCTTAAACAAAACTTAACATGCATTACACGATACATTGCATTTAAATTTAGGGTCATCAATGCTACAAGACACACAAAAAGTAATCATGTAGGAATTATTGTTCTACCAATGGCAAACTTTGTGACTAAGGAAATTATCATGCTTTTGATGAACCCTAGTAGGAGAGTTTTGCTTATCCTTGAGAATGTGTGCTCAATGTGCAATTTAGACACCTAAAGCTTAAGACTTTAGAAACCTTAAGACAATCAATAAAGAGATAAGATAAAGAATAAACAAATTAAGATACTCAGGCACTAATGGATGTAGGAATCCCCAACCCAAGGTTAAAGGGGATGTTAAATCCTAGACTTTATGTTCATTACTAAAAGACTGCATGTGATATTGCATTGCATATGGCTATCCATGGATAGCATATGTTTGACAAATTTGTTTGACTTACTTGTGCATGTGTAGTATAAAGAAATTGCACTTTTATCTAATTGAGTGATAATTGCTCACCCCCTCTTTAGACTTTATGATGTAGGTCACAATTTCAAGAATATTCTGAATAGACTTATTATCCAAGTAAGTAATTCTCCGATGGGAAAGGACTAAAATTGGGAGACTTAGTGAAATTTTGAGCCTTCTATATAACATGACCTAAATAAGGTCAATTTTGAGTAATGTGTATGATAAATAGGTGATGGAAAACTTTGAATGTGATGTTAGATTTTGAATGTCCAAATTTCAAGCAGGAAATATGAAATGAAAGCTGATATAAGACCTTTTCTTCTATTATTTAATTTCAATAGGATAATTTAATATGATCATTTAAACACTTTGCGATTATCTAATAAAGGTTAGATAATTAGGATAGATTGTCACATTTAAGGTCTCCTGTGGATATGGCACTTGATATAATAAAAATAATATATCCATTGACTTGACATGTCTATATCACCAATATGATATGAACACTAGAACTTAAACATCCTCCAAGGGGCCTACTGAGGCTGAATTGCTTACATGACTTATCGTTTTCACTTTCAATTTCCTTGCACGGCAATGACTCTGGAGTCTCAAAATACTCCGAGAAACAGCTTGATGTATTTGACTATTTTCCGGCCCTTAAAGTAATTGACCGTCTAAGGCAAAATAAGGCCCCGCTCGACAGTCCAGGGCAGCCACTCGACTGTCAGAGTCGATTGGATTGCCCTCCATGTGCTCCTGGTTGAATGACTCCACACGCCCAAGTACAACACATGGCAGATTTAATCTCTAAAACATTCCAGATCAGATCCACAATTGAGCCGAAAATCAAACTATCATGTAAGAACGAGTGAGTATGATGGAGACAAGCAGTATAGCCGCCGTGAAAACTCTTGCCCATTTGATCTAATTTGTGCTTGTGGGAGGTCAGTGCCAGACTTTTGACAAAAATAAATAATGACGTTGAACAAGAAAGAGATGGGATTCTGAGAATAAGAATAAAAATGGGAATGAGGGAATAGTCAGTTCAGAAGTTTGATCTTAAGATGCTACAGTTTTGGAGTATCTATACTCCAAATCTATCTACAAAGGTATCATAAAAACTATGCGAATTAAAAATCTGACTATCCATGAACACTATGAGTGAATAGGAATACAGGACTTATGTTTCAGGTCATTCAAACAGAAATTTATGCAATATTTCGTGTCCTCTAACGAGCAGATAATATTGTCATTGACATTTCATTTGCAGACCATGATTGGCTTGAAGTTGAATCTGCAACAGGCTTCCTTTCATTGAAAAATCCAGGTTCCTTTGGAGTAGGCAGTGCGCCATCACTTCCCAGCATTAGAAACACAGATGACATGGTTGGTCTATCCTCCGGCGATTGTTGCACGCATAAAAGAGCCACATGAATTGATCTCAAAACTTCAGACGTATCATATGAATCATTGACAAACTCATCGAGAAAGTCCAAGGATCTTCCCTCCATGAACAACAGCCATGCCTAAACAAATTGAAAATTTTCGAATTAGTTATGTATGTCGGTACCTTATGGAAGTCAGAAAAAGAGTGAGACTTACGTGCCCGAGTAGATTGTGGCGGTGTTCTGAATGCATGAATCCTCTGTTTCTCTTCCCACTCAGAGTCTCTAGCACCAAAACACCAAAACTATAGATGTCTGATTTTACAGAGAATACCCCATCAATGGCATATTCTGGAGACATGTAGCCACTGCGAGAATTTTACGAACAAGAAATCATTGTCTTGCGTAACGAGCAATTTGAGATGTGTGAATTTATGACAAAAACAACTTACTATGTTCCGACTACCCTATTTGTATTTGCTTGAGTCTCTTTTCCTCCAAAACTTCTAGCTAGGCCAAAATCTGCAATTTTGGGGATCATTTCATCATCCAGTAGAATGTTGCTGGCTTTAAGATCTCTATGGACGATTCTCAGTCTAGAATCCTGATGAAGATAGAGAAGTCCCCTAGCTATCCCATTTATGATGTGAAAGCGCTTTCTCCAATTAAGCTGCTTCCGTTGTGGAGGATCTGCCAAGAATAAGACTTCACCATGATTTGTTTACATATGTATACAAGAAGATTCTACAGCACTCAATGGGAAATTAAGTGACTACTAGTTTATCAGGGTAGGTGTTAGTTTTCTTTCTGTCATCGGTGATGATTAGTGTGAGAGGCTCAGTTCCACAGAGTGTGTAATGGACTATGATCTGATTCTAGTATACAAGTGTAGACTCAAATCCTTTGTCAAAAGTTTTGAAGAAAATTTTATGAAAAGGCATGACAGGGCATCATGTAGGATTGTTAAGCACTAAAAGCTTACATCATATGTACAACTTTAAACTTTTAGATTAGCTGGTTGTGAAATTAAATTTAATATGTAATCAACCGGAAGGTCCTGACTTTGAATCCCTAAGGTTAACCTTCTAAATAAGCTGGATGCTGAATTAAATTCAACGGCATCATTACAAGTTCATGAAATTTCCTTGGGACAAAATTCAGAGTCTACTGCTCTAGAAAAAGAATGAAAGGCAATTGATATCAAGCAAAATAATTAAAAATGTCTTGAGATGGCGGGAGGCAAACCGAATATAAATGCGTCCAAGCTTTTATTGGGCATATATTCATAGATCAACATGTTCTCTTCCTGGATGCAGCATCCTAGAATTTTCACAAGATTTCTATGCTGAAGCTTAGCAATATATGAAACTTCATTCCTGAACTCGTCCATGCCTTGCTTTGAATTAACAGAGAGCTTCTTCACCGCTATTTCTTGACCATTGCTTAAGACACCCTGCAAACCATTGTGGCAAACATTTGACTTCTCGCTTGAAATTCCTCAGAAACCGCAATGACTGAAATATTCTGTAATTAATCACACACTTCTTTACTGAGATTACCTTATAAACTGGTCCAAAGCCACCTTCTCCAAGCTTGTTTTCGGTGGAGAAGTTATTGGTGGCACTAGCAACTGTTGCCAAGTCATATATAGGCAAATCTAGCTCTTTATCATTGCTTTCAGCAGATTGAAGTCCTAAAAGAATTTCCTTATTTGCTGCAAACAGAGTCAAAAAGGAAAAAGGTTAAATCCAATGAAGTGAAGGAGCATGTAGAGATTAAGAAATGCCATATGCTATAACAATACCATCGCCATTCTTCCTCCTCTTTTTGAGCAAATACATGGCAAAAGCAAATCCGAGGATGACAATTGCTGCTGTTGATACTAAGCCTGCAGTCAATGCCCTTTTCTTTTGGTTGTATCCAGATAGGCCTACAAATAGAATTATCGCAGCACAAACCAGATTGAATTAGAAAAGTCTAATCAAATCACAAACAATCACCTATTCGAGTATTCAAAATCCCACAATTTATTATTTCATCCTTGTGTAGAAAGGAAATATTAATTTTGTTAACCAGTAAAATATAAAACAACATTGGATCTACTAAGTTTGAGCTTTAAGATCAGCAGGCTGTAATTATAAAATCTATTTGGTACCTCATAATCGATACCTGGTTCTGAGCCAGACATTCTAATGTAGACATCTTGCCCATTTTCATTGTATTCCTTGATGTCAAGAAGTTCTCTAAACCAAAGCAAGCATCCACTTCCATCTGAAATGTTCAAAGTAGAATATGCCATACAAGAACATTTTGTCTTGCATTTTTTCCCACAATCACGCAGATTTAAGGTCTCGTTGTACCATGAATCCTTTGTATCTGGCAATTTAATGTTAGAATACTTCAAAAACTTGTCTGTTCCACATTCCAACTGCTTCTTCCTAACACATCCATTTGAAAACTTTACCATTGCCCATTCTTCAGGAAACCTGGGTTGAAACCCCTTTAAACACCCGCATATGGGTGACTTGTTCACGTTACAGGAAGCATGTGCACCACAGTATGCATAAGCATCGCAACTATCTATCGGTTCGGTAACATAAGTTAACCAACCATGTGTTAAATCAGTCCAAATCAGCCGCGTCACCACACCTGTTGAATCCAGATATAACCTGGTAATTACTGTTCTATTTAGAAGCTTATAACTATAGTACATAGAAGTCTCATTCAGTACAAATCCATACTTGTAGTATGGGTTAGGGTTTAAATTAGGGGCACCAGCAAATCGGATACCATTCCATGGACCTAATCGAAACTTGATACCCGATCCCTCTGTCAACAACAGCTGCGGAAATCCAGTTGGATCAATCCTGAATGCATACATACCTGGAGAAGGATCATCCGGGCTTCTCCAAGATGTTAGATACCACTCGAAACCTGAACTAACATTCCTTCCCAACAACATGCCTGCAAGTAGATTATCAGTAGGATAATCAAAACTCTGCCACAGGAAACTCTCTTTACCACCCTTAGCATCATTCCTTACAACAAGATTTCCTGAATCCAGAAGTTCCGCGACTGGACTACTTCCAGACCCTGATGAGTTTCGAGTGGAAGACCATATTTCTCTTCCATTACCATTCTCAAGGATAAGAACTCCCTGGGTAGTAATCCTTAAAACACCTGAGGAATCAGTTAAAGGTGACTTTCTATTGGCCACCCATACAACTGTCATCGGAGAGATGTTCTGGTACCATATTCCTAGATACCCTCGTGACGAATTACCCGGTTTGAAGAATCCTAGTACAAAGTTTCCATTATCAGAAAGTATAGTCTTGTTATAAGTTAGAAGATCTTCTGTAGTTATTGTCTTTGGTGTATTGGCAAGTTTTGCTATGTTAAAAGAACAGAAGGATAAAACAATAATGAAACTCCATTTCACCATGCTGTTTTGCTATAAAAAGTAGAAAGAACAAAGATCAAACTGAAGTAAGATGAATTCGGTACTCGGAAGAGGCGGTTCACATTAAAGAAATATATTTATTTTTAGTAATACTTGAAGCAATAAAAGAAATATCCATTGACTTTCCACGTCCATATCACCACTAAGAAGACCAAAACTCATTATCCAACAAGTAGGGTCCCACCAAAGTTGAATTTCTTAGAAGACATGATTTTCATTTCCAATTTCTCAGCACAATATCGACTCTGAAGTCTAAAATACTTTGAAAAGCAGCTTGCTCTGTATTTTAGTAAACGGTTAGTAATGTATACTTGATCTCATAATATAAAGTGTAATTCTTGAATTTTTCGGGCTTTTGATTATTATAACTTGAAGAAAATATTTTCCCATGTATAATATATAATAGTAATATAAAGAGAATTTGAAGTTATAAGAAAGCTTGGGAAGCTAATTAATGGTCCCCCATCGACTCTCTATGGCTGTCGGTTGACTGTTAGCAACCCATTTAACCACCTAGTATAACAATCAGGATTACCTGTTGCCTCGAGTCGATTGACTTGTGCTCCGTATGCTTCTGGTCGAATATATGTCCTGAAACATCCAAGAGCAACTTATGATGAATTCTATCTTCTCTAAAACATTACAGATCATATGCAACTTGTTACACCCCATAGGAGACCCTAAATGTGATAACCCACTAAGGTTATCTAACTTTTATTAAACAATTGCGAAACGTTTGCACTATCATATCAAATTAACTTATCAAAAATTAAATAGTAGAAGAAAAAATCTTATCTTGGCTCCCATTTCATATTTCTCTTATTGAAATTTGGACCTCTCAAGTCCATCATGTAAAATCCACAAAATTTTGAATACATATAATACTAGAATAGTTAAAAGATCATACTAAAAATTCTAAATATACCTTGTATAAATTTATATTAAAAGAAATAATCATGTGGAAAGCGAATAGTGAAAAATTTTAGAATAAACAATAAATAAATTAAAATGATAGATTTAGAATTGTCGAATAAAAATTTTGAGTAAATATTTATATTCAGAATAATTTAATTAGCTTGGTTGTAAAATTTCGTAATAAAACACTAAAATTACTAAGTTCATGTAAATTGCCGCACATGATGAACATACCCGAAAAATTAAAAAGTTACTTAATATATATATATAAACCTTGACCCTCGACTCCAAAAGCCTCCAATCTCCAAAAGAGAAAAGGAAATAAAAAAAAAAAAAAAAAAAACAAGCGAGAAAGATATAACAAAGAGATGGAGACGAAGACGAAAACAATGGAGAAAAGGAAAAAAAAAAATAGAAGAAAATCTGAGATAGCTTCCACATACGATCTTTAAATAATAACCGGGATTCTCAACGTCTTCCTTGAGGTAAACTCTATAAAATTAGATTAGTTTTGTGTGAAAAAAGTTTTATTTTTGAAATTTAAATATAATTTTAAAATGTATATAAAAATATGATTCAACTTAAAATATAATTAAAATAGTTATGAATACACTTAAGAGAATAATCTTTATTGTGAATTGCATGTAATAATGTATTTTTCTTATGTTTTTAAGAGAAAAAAATTTCCTCACAAATTGACCTAAAGATTACCGTGAATAGTAAAAAAATAAGACTTAGTGAGTAAGATTCTGCGATATACTGCAATTTGTGTGTGATATTGATGTTTATATGGATATATAATTGATTATTGATTTCATTGATCCATTGATTTTATGTACCCTATTCTAAAGATAAATGAGTATATATGCCCTGCTCTATACGTATAAATGTACGTAACTCCATTCGCTTCATACACGGATTGCTTAGGAAATGATATGGCTGTGCATGGAGGTGTGAGTGTGCTTGCTTGATTTGTATCCTGGTTTAGACATGTGTGTGGGAGTTACTGGATTAGTATTGGTTTGTGCTTATTTGTGTATGTATGCGTGTGTGATTATTTTGTGTGTGTTTGCTGATCTATGTATGCGTGCATGTGTGGATTATCTCTGTGTATGTTGGTTTCGTGTGTACCTGCGTGTGTGATTATTTTGTGCCTGAGTATGTAAGTCTGTGCGAATTGGAACATGTATAGCTATTGTATATGAATTGTCATGCTGCTGTTGCTGGTCTTCGCGAAGAGGTTAGCGATGTGCAAGCGCAGGTGGATCGTGGGCAAGCAGAGGTGTGTGTATGTGACCGTGGCAAAGGGGGACATGGTGCTGCGTGAACCTGAGAGAGAACATGAAAACTTAATTGTGTGCATGAAAGGAAAGGCGATATCGCGAGTATACAGATGGCCCTGCAGCGTGTGTTGTCCGTGGCGGTGAATACATATGCGAGGAAAAAACGGTGAGCGTGGAAGGACATGGGTGGGCGGGTTTGGTATGGGGGGGGCGGAAGGAAAGGAGTTGAATCTGGTGAGGAACAAATCATGCACATGGATGGGAGAAGTGGATGAAGTGACAAGTGGAGAAAGGGCGAGGGGGTGCATGCGAAAATAATTATATATATATATATATATGTATATATATAAATAAAGTATTAAAAAGAAAATAAGAGGATGGAAAAGTATGGTGTTGTGGTTAAGTAAAATATATATATATATGAATATATAATAATAATAATAATAATAATAATAAAGACAATATTGTATATATATGAAAATTTGCTAAATTAGGATAGAAAGGGAGATGGATTGTGATTTAATGATTTCAAAAAAAAATTTCTGATGTGTGGTCACCTATTTTTTTTATATTGAGGGTATCATTTTGTGATTATCATCAAATGATTGTATTCTGTATCTATCTTTGATATGAATGAATTTAGTGTGTCTAATTCTTGCATGATCACCGCAAAATATTATTCGACTTAAATAAAAATTGACATGTATTGCACGAGACATTGCATAAAATAAAAGGCCATCACTGTTACAGGAAACATCGGAAGTAATTAGAGGATTATTGTTTTGCCAAGTGTGAACCAAGTGATTAGGGAATTATTATGCCTTAACAGTTCCAGTCTGGTCTGTCCATAAAGGTTTTTATTGCTCAATGTGTGAGCAACACTTGATCTTATAATAATAACATTAAGAGAGAATCTTTAATAAAGAAATAAGAGTAATTAAATGAGTTGGGACCCAAGCAATGATGGTATGATCCAAATCCCCAACCTAAGGTCAAGGGGGGTGTAAACCCTAAACTTCACGCTAGTCATTCAAAGACCATATGCGATGTCACATTCATATGATTGCTCATGTATAGCATATGATTTGAAAACTTGTTTGTAATTGTTTGTGCATGTAAATATTATTAAGAGATTGCACTCCTAACTCACTGGGCTATTAGTTCACCCCCCTAAAGATTTTTCCTTGTAAGATGCAACTATCTAAACTTCCTTAGGGGACATTGTAACAACGTATGTACAATTGTTACAAAATTCTAGGAAAAAGGGGCAAGATGGGGAGATAATGAGAATATCTTATATAACTTGATAGATTGAGAAACTTGAAGATTTGTAAATATTTAATTTGATCCGGAGGGATCTTAGTTGTATTTGTTTCGTTATAGGACCCAGTTAAGGCCCTCTTATGAGACTATTGTGTAATGTTTTCATGAATATAAATTGAGTTTACTCGTGATGAAAGAATGCTCAAGGTGTTTGATTAGTTATTTGTTGTGATAAAACAGGTTAATCTATTCTTATTTGAGATGCTTTGGGATTACTAAATAGAGGTTCAGTAATCTTGGTAGGTTATCATGGATTGGGTACCTCACAAGGCTTGACACATCATCACAATTAAAGATTTCTATTACTTGTTTATCATACATATTATACTATAATAGATCTCATTTAGGGCATATTACATAGCAAGCCAAAATTTCACTAAGTCAATTAAAATATTTACAACACAATACAATATAGTATTCTAACATAATTTGTGAGGGAAGTTTACTTTATCTCTTGGTCCTTGCTCCCAATTTCCTATATTTTCTCATCGAAAACTTACTTACTTGAGTAATAAGTCTACTTGAAAAATTCTCATATTTGCGACTTGCATCATAAAATCTAAAGGGGGGTGAGCTATTATCTCTCAATGAGATGAAAGTGCAATCTCTCAATACTACACATGCATAAACAAGTCAATCAAGTTTGTCAAACATATGCTATGCATTAACAATCCATATGCAATGCAACATCATGTACAATCTTCCGATAACCAATGTGAAGTCTAAGGTTTAACACCTCCTTAACCTTAGGTTAGGAATTCTCATAACCATGGTGCTTAGGTATCTTAGTCTATTTATTTTCAAAATTATCTCTTTATTAATTATCTTAAAGTTTTAAAAAGTCTTAAGCTCCAAGTGTCTAATTAACACACTAAGCAAATACCTTCAAGGACAAGCAAAACTCACCTACTCAATTCCATCAAAGACGCGACAATCCCCATAGTCACATAGTTTGCCAATGGTGGAATAGTAATCCCTATGCGATTACTTCTTGTGTGTCTAATAGTAGTGATGGCTTTTAGTTTAAATGCAATGTATCGTGCAATGCATATCAAGTTTTATTTAAGCCTTAATAGTTAGTGAATTATTTTGGAGCCATTAAACAATGAATATTTGCAAACCAATTACTAAGGCGCACTACTCAGTAGGTATTTAAAATATTAAGAGAAATTCACATTTAAAGGCAAATTGCAAAACTCAAATTATTCAATAAGGAATAATCATCATTATTTCATTTTTTTTTTAAAGAATTGTTTTGTATTGTATTTTCTATATATATATATTAATGTGCTTGCATCTAAACCCAAACATAAGCCCATGCATGCTACACTTTAATGCCCAGCACACACACACAACTATATACACATGCACATAGCATGGACACACACATACTGATGAGGATCAGCTAGCATGAAAAAGGAAGGAACTAAAATCTCATGATCCATTACATGGTATTGGAGGCCCAATGACCCGAGCTAGAGCTAAAAGGATGAATAAAGCTCTACAAGGATTAGTCATGGACTTGCAAACCCGAGAATCAAGCTACACAAAAGGAAAACATACATGTGTCAACTTAATTCACGTAACCATGGAAGGATGAAATATTTTAGGAATATTATATATTTGCGTAGACACTACATTAGAGGATACATTCGGTTTTATTATTATTTGTTGGTTTGTTTTCCATGTTATTTAGTTGCCTATTTGGTGACACAAGAATAAGGATATAATAGGTAACTTAGGATTTCCATATTATGTTGTGTGCTATATATATGACCGTGCTAGGAGCCGGCTAGGAGACGACTTTGATATATGAAAACACATCTTTTTCGTGAGATACAAAATACCTCTTTTTGTTCTTTTGCAAAAGAACTTTTCCATAAGATTCTTAATCGAATTACTAGGAATAATTTTTGATAACTTAGGTTATAGTCAATGGGTTTAATTGGGGTCTAGTTACGCATCGCTTATTCAAGACAATCCTTGGGGTAATTGAAACCAACTAGCATCGTTGAGGTTCTAGGTTTAACATACCTAGGGTTACACGCATCATTTGGTATCAAAGCTTCGGCTTCTTGAATCAAGTAAATTCTATCCTTTTCTTTAATTTGTCTGTTATTCTTTTCCATAGTTATCTATTGTTTTTTTTTTCCATAGTCGTCTATTGTTCTTTTCCATATTCATATCTGAAAAAAAAATCTTATAAAAAAAAATTATGTTGTTCTTTTCCATATTTGTCTGTTATTCTTTTCCATATTCATATTTTTGAAAAAAAAATCGTATAAATTTTTTTTTTCCTTTCCATATTTATCTGTTGTCTTTTTCATATTCATAGATAAAAGTCGTATATATATAAACAAATTTCATACTTGTTCTGTCATTACAATCCATTAAGGCCAACAGTATTTAGGTTTTCTTGAACAATCAATTGTGTTCAATTTATAGCTTATCTACAAAAAAAAAAAAAAATCAAATTTGGTTACAAAAGAAAGAATCAAGAACCAAAATTAAAAAAAAAAAAAAGAAATTTGGCCTTGAAAGAATTACAATTGCCAAAATCACAAGAGAGCTTCTTGAATTGTTAATTACATAATTGGCTAAGTCAATTCACTTTCCATGTCAAGTGTTTCCAATTCCAACAGTGATAGATGCTTTGTGATTTCTAAATTGTGCATTCGAAAATTAGATTCCATAATCATTCATTATGTTTTGGTGCAAATTATATCCTTTTGTGTTTGATTGCATATCTATTCAGTGGTGAATCTTTTCCATATCAATTAGATTGTGTAGTTAGTCTTCCTTCATTCACGTGACTTAAGCCAATAGTAATCATTAGTGTTGACTTAGTAATTTGAGTTTAGGAGTTCCAAATTGAGTTACCAGCAAAAGAATTACAAAAAGTAGGTGATAAGATCATATTTTGTGAGAGATATACATGAGTGGAATTGTAAGCATATCATTTGTGAGCAATACATGAGTGAGTGTGAGGAACATACTTATATATTTTTTGTAATTGTGATCATAACTTGCTACAAATTATTAGAATTATGTGAGGACATAACACTAATGGAGGAGAAAGTCGGATGATGTTTGAGGAATTGATGGGGGGTATGAAGAGGATCCTAACGAGTGAACCAGAGCAGAGTCGTGATAGGATGGATAGGATGGAAATGAGTAGGGAATTGTCTAGTAGTACCACTATCAGGCGAGGAGTAGGTAGACATAATCGGAGAGGATTTAGGATAGATGAAGAAGAGGAATCTGATTTTGGAGATTACCAACACATAAGGGATAGGGGAAGTATCCAAAGGCGTGATAGTAATTTAGGGAGTATTAAGTTGAAAATCCCAACTTTTCATGGAAAGAATGATCTGGAATTGTATTTAGAATGGGAGAGGAAGATGGATCATGTGTTTGAATATCACAACTACACTGAAGAGAAAAGGATAAAATTAGCTGCAGTAGAGTTTTCAGATTACGCCAATGTATGGAAGGATTAGTTGGTGCGTAATAGGAGCAAGTATGGAGAGCGACCTATTAGAACTTGGGAGGAGATGAAAACGATCATGTAGAAGCATTTTATTCCTAGTCACAATCATAGGGACTTACTTAGGAAAGTCCAAGGGTTAACTCAAGGGAATAATAATGTAGAAGATTATTACAAAGAGTTGGAGATGGCTATGATTAGGGTGAGAATTAAGGAGGATGATGAGGCCACTATGGCTAGATTCATCAATGGATTGAATTGGGAGATAGCTGATGTAGTAGATCTTCACCATTACTTAGATATGGAAGAGTTACTGCATAGAGCTATTAAAGTAAAGCGGCAGCTAAAATACAAGAGTGAGTAGAGGACTGGCTTAACTTCCAAAACTCTATGGAAATCTACATGGAAGAGAAACTCCACCGATTCAAAGCCTAAGGAGGATATAAGGGCTAAGAATCCAGTTGCTGCACCCAAGGGAAAGACTGGCATTAAACCCTCTTCCAAGACCAGAGATATAAAGTGTTTTAGGTGTTAGGGATTTGGGCACATTGTATCCCAATGTCCAAATCAAAGGATTATGATTATTAGTGATAGTGAGGATGTAGAGAGTGTGAGCTCTGAGGAGGAGGAGGAGACACCATCACAAGAGTATGAAGATGTTGACTTAAAGGGACCCGTGAGTGGCAAGTTGTATGTTACGAGGAGAGTGCTTAGTGTACAACCTTAGCGTGACCAATTTTTTCATACACGGTGTCATGTGCAAGGTAGAGTTTGTAGCTTGATAATTGATACTGGCAGCTGCACTAACATTGCTAGCACTTTGCTAGTAGAAAAGATGCAGTTGAAAGCAGTGAATCATCTTAGACCATATTGATTGTAGTGGTTGAGTGATTGTGGGGAGGTTAAGGTAACCAAGCAGGTACTTATATAGCCTACTCTATAAGGAACTACAAAGATGAGATTTATGTGTGATGTGGTACCTATGCAGGCTAGCCATATCTTTTTAAGGCGACCTTAATAGTTTGATAGGAAGGTTATATATGGTGGGTACAAGAATCAATATTCTTTTGTTTTAAACAAAAGGAAGGTGGTTCTTACTCCACATAAACCATGAGAAGCTTGCAAGGACCAAGTGAAAATTGCCAAAGAAGTTAGAGCGAAACACGAGAGTGTGCGAGAGCAAGTAGAGAAAAAAGAAAAGAGTGAGAGACAAACACTGGTGAGCTATGAGGGAAGAGAGTCTGAAACATTGAGAGGAGAGAAAATTGTAAGAAAAAGTAAGTGTGAGAGTGTAATGTTAGTGAGGAAACAACTACTTGTACTTATGTATAAGGATGTTTATTTTACTTATACTGACACTAATCTTTCGTTACCTAGTATGGTGTTTTCTTTTGACTTTGTTATAGGAATAGATGAGATAACCATGGATGAGAGGAAATTGGATACGATCTAAAAGTAGCCAACATTAAGGGACGTGTCAAGACTGTGTTTCATCTAGGAGAAAAGATTTAGGTGTATTTGAGAAAACAAAGATTTGCACCATAGAAAAAGCTTAAATTACATCCTAAAGGAGAGGGACTTTTCCAAGTCTTTGAGTGCATCCATTACAACACCTAGAAGATTGATTTGTTAAGTCACTATGGTAATATAAGTCCAATTGTAATGTTTTTGTTCTTACTTTTTAGAATGCAGGTGATTCAAGGATGAATCTTTTCGAGGAAGGAGGAAATGATGAGGATCAGCTAGTATGAAAAAGGAAAGAACCAAAATCTCATGATCCATTACATGGTATTGGAGGCTCGATGACTCAAGCTAGAGCTAAAAGGATGAACGAAGCTCTACAAGGACTAGTCATAGACTTGTAGACCCAGGAATCAAGCTACACAGAAGGAAAACATACATGTGTCAACTTGATTTACATGTCCATGGAAGGAAGAAATATTTTAGGAATATTATATATTTGTGTTGGCACTAAATTAGAGGATATATTCAGTTTTGTTATTATTTTTTGGTTTATTTTTCATGTTATTTAGTTGTCTACTTGGTGGCATAAGAATAAGGATAGAATAGGTAACTTAAGATTTCCATATTGTGTTGTGTGCTATATATATGACCTTACTAGGGGCTGGTTAGGAGACAACTTTGATATATGAAAACACATCTTTTTCATGAGATACGAAATACCTCTCTTTTTTCTTTTGCAAAAGAACTTTTCCATATGATTCTTAACCAAATTACTATGAATAACTTTTGATAACTTAAGTTACAGCCAATGGGTTTGATTGGGGTCTAGTTACGCATCGCTTATTTAAGACGATCCTCGGGGTAATTGAAACCAACTAGCATCGTTAAGGTTTTAGGTTTAACATACCTAGGGTTACACGCATCACATACACATGATAAGGACACATTATACTCATATTTTATTGTGCGAATCATGTTAAATTTTCATTGATCCTATAAAAATTCTAAGGAAATGTTACTTAATGATACGTATTGTGATGTTTCAAGTCTTTACGGACTTAAGGTGAAAATACAAGCAATTTAGAGGAGTTTTATGAAATTGAAGGAAACTTGATCAATCTAAGCCGACAAAGAAGATTCAAAGCATTCTGGAATGAAGGTCACTAGCTTAGAGCTTGCTTACAACTGAAGGCCATCGGCCTATAATCCATTGGAAGATCAGTCGGCCTTCAAGTTACACTGCTAGCTTTGAGATCCAAGTGACAATCACTCGAGAAACTTAATTTTAGTCTAAATTTCTTCCTTCATTATTTTATAAAAACGCCCACTTTGTGATGATTTGGGATATCTTATTGCTATTCGGATAACCTAAAGATTAGTTTTGAAAAGAGAGAGTTGTTCCTTTGATAAATTATGCTTTTGATTGATGAGTTTTTGGAATCATTTTTGCAATTTTTTCAAACTATCATTTTATTGGATTAGTGATCTCTAAATTTTTATTTGTTTATGCAATTTACTAATCAATTTTTATTGTTTAATATGAATTCCATTGCACTTTCTCCCATCAATTGTTTTTGTGTTATCAATTCCATGATGTTCTAAGCTTTCTTTGTGGGAATATGATGAAATCCTAAAACAACTAAGATGAAATTGTATCCATGTTATAGAATTCATAGATATGTGGAAAATTCATATGGTAATTCACATACTATAAACTGTTGTTTCTTGATTGAATCGAGTTTATAGAAATTTTAATGACTCAATAGGGAATTTAGGGTTTAATAAGAATTCCTAATAAAGATTTAATAATATATGCAAGGGTGGCATTATTTAATCTTATTAGAAATTGACCTAAGGATTAATGCAATGCTTCTTATTACTTTCTCACTAAGGAATTGGGAGGGATTAATTTAGGGCATTAGTCAATCATATAATTGGAAGGTTTATGGTTATAGATTAGAGTCTATTGTTAATTTTGTTTAGTAGGAGCTAGTGAATTAATTTAGGGTTTTGAGACTTTAAAACTTAGAAAAGGATTAGAGGTTCTAACAATTTCATATAAATCTCCACATAGCTACAAATTATTATAACATGAAGGTAATTTGATTAATGAAATTAGGATAGATTCTATTCTTCCACTATCAATTGTTATATCTTTAACAACAATTCTCTTTCTACTTATAGTAACAATCTAAGGTAATTTGTCATTGATTAGTTAATTCTCTCAATTCCATTACCTAAATAATAATAGAATTTAATATAGGTTTAATACTTAATTAATCCTCATGGGATCGACACTCTACTCACTACTTTACTACTTAATCTGATCCAGTACACTTACTAGTAGAATTCACATGTATTTTCATCATACATTCACAGCGAATCAAGTTTTTGGTGCCGTTGTCGATGATTAATAAATATTAGACCACCTTCAGTTCTATCATTAATTTAGATACATTTTATAGCATGTGTTTGTTTCTTGTTCTCTTTATAGGTATTTTAGGCATAGCAATAGAAGTGTTGAACTTCTACCAATAAATCTTGAGATAGAATGCACCTTATGCCAATTGAGAAGAGAGAACAGAAGAAGGGAAGAAGTGTAGGTAGTTGAGATGGTAGATGGCAACAACAATAATTAGATATAAGGTGTTGCCAAAGCACTTCAAGACTATACAGTACCTATTGTTTTAAGTTCTACAATCAGGAGGCCTACAATTCAAGCTAATAACTTTAAACTGAAGGTGGCACTCACGCAAATGGTTTAGACAAATCAATTTGGAGGATATCCAAATGAGAGTTTTGATGAGCATATTGCAGTATTTCCCTAATATTACAACACAGTGAAGTTGAATAATGTCACTAAATTACAGCCTTTTCCTTTCTCACTAAGGGATAAAGCTAGAGCTTGATTCACTTCACTGCCACAAGAGTCCATTACCACCTAAGCTAAACTCTCATCTAAATTTCGAAGGAGATCTTTCCCACCATCTTAGACTGCATGATTGAGGAACGACATCACCAACTTCACCAAGTTTAGTGGTGAATCACTTTATGAGGCATGGGAGAGATTCAAGGAGTCAATCAAAAAATGCCCACATCATGGATTACTAGATAATCTCCTGACTGAGATTTTCTATATTAGCTTAGATGAGACATTAAAGTCTTTAGTAGATGCTACTTCTAGAGGTGTACTAATGGGTAAGAGTTATGATGAAGCAAGTGCTTTAATAGAAGAAAGGCCTCTAATTCACATAATTGGCAAAATGAGAGAGGTAAATCACGAGTACCATCAGTTAATAACATGGACACTATTTCCCATATGATAGCTCAAATTTCTGCTCTCACTACTCAGGTAAGTAAACTCACCTCAACACCTTCTTTTAATGTTAATCAAGTTGTTTTTTTGTGAGCTATTCTCAAGACCACATTTAACTATTGAGTGCCTATTTCGAAATCCCTTAGCTTCATCTAATGGAGAGCAAAGTGAACTATGTCAACAATTTTCAATGGGGTAATCAAAGACCTTATTTGAATACTTATAATATAGGGTGGCGTAATCATCTAAATTTCTCATAGATGAATGAGAATAATGCACTTAAACTACCACCTAGATTCTAGAAGCAAGGACCTACTCATAATGCTCTACCGCAGTAAAGTCAGTTTAGAATGGAAGAGCTTATGTTGAGCTATATGCAAAACATTGACACCATGTTATAGAATCAACAAGCCACTATTCGAAATTTAGAAAGCCAAATTAGTTAATTTTCTCAACAATTGAGTAATAGACCATTAGATCCTTTACCTAACAACACTAAAGAGAATCCCAAAGGTATCAATGCTATAATGCTAAGAAGTGGTAAGGAATTGGAAGTAGTTGATAGAAAAGTTTAAACATAAAAGGAGAGTCCAAAGAAAGATAGAGGGAAACAAAAGATGGAGGAACTAAAGCAGAAGTCACTAGAGGTGAAACCATATGTTCCTCTTGTTCCCTTTCCAAGAAGACTAAAGCAACAATAGTTGGATACCCAATTTGCTAAATTCCTAGTTGTTTTTAAGAAGCTACAAATCAGCATTCCTTTTGTAGAGGCACTTTAGCAGATGCCTTCATATGCTAGATTCATAAAAGATCTACTCACTAATAAAAGAAAGATTTATGGGAGTGAACTTGTGATGCTTACAAGGGAGTGTTCTATGATCCTATAGAAGGACTTGTCTAGCCTACCAAGAAAATAAAGAGATCAGGGGTTTTTTACTATCCCTTATGCTATAGGAATTTTTCATTTTGACAAAGTTCTTATTAATTCAGGTGCAAGTATAAATTTAATGCCTTCGTCTATTTTAGGAAACTAGGATTTGGAGACTGCAAGGAGACTTATGTCACCTTACAACTTGCTGACAAGAGTATCAAATACCCAAGAGGTATTGTGGAGAATGTCCTAGTGAAAGTAGACAACTTCATCTTTCCAATCAACTTTATAGTCTTAGAAATGGAGGAGGATAGAGGGGTACCTATGATCCTAGGTAGACCGTTTCTTGCAACAGTTAACACATTAATTGATGTGGAACAAGGTAAGCTAACTTTAAGAGTTATGAATGAACAAATAACTTTTAATGTTTATGAGGCCATAAAGAAATTTGATTATTGCAAATCTTATTACACTATTGCTGTTATTGATGAGTTTACTTGTAAATTTGTGGAAGAGAAAGCAGGATTAGACATAATGGAATCAATTCTTAAGGATCTAAATGAATGGAGTGATGATGATAAACCTAAGGAAGAATGCATGGAATAGGCATTAGAAATCAAAGTTCAATACTATGAGGAGCTAAGCACTAGTGAAAAGAAGTCGGTACCATCATTGACACAACCCCCAGTGCTAGAACTTAAACCATTACCTAGTCATTTAAAATATGCTTATCTTGGAATAGATGATACTTTGCCTATAATCATCTCCTCTTCGTTAATAGGTGATCAAGAGCAACAACTCCTAGGTGTTATGAGAGAGCATAAGGAAGCCATCAGGTGGACCATTGCTAAAATCAAGGGGATTAGTCCTTTAATTTGCACTCACAAGATATTGCTAGAAGTTGAGTGTAAACCCATAGTACAACCATAGAGACAACTTAACCCAGTTCTCAAAGAGGTACTTAAACTACTAGATGTAGGTATTATTTATCCCATCTCAGATAGTAAATGGGCTAGTCCTATTCAGGTAGTACCTAAAAAGAGTGGTATAACTATGGTTAAAAATGAGGCTAATGACTTAATCTCGACTTACACTGTGATTGGGTGGAGAGTTTGTATAGACTGCAGGAAACTAAATGATGATACCCATAAAGATCATTTCCCCTTCCCCTTCATAGATTCGATGTTGGAAAAACATGTAGGGCATGACTATTACTACTTTTTATATGGTTATTTTGGTTATAATCAAACTCATAGAGAACCCAATAAATAGGAGAAAACCACCTTTACTTGTCCCTATGGTACCTTTGCTTGCCCTTCAATCTCTATAATGAACTTGCCACTTTTTAGAGGTGTATGATATTTATATTTTCTAACTTGTTAAGAAATTTTATGGATGACTTTTCTATTTTTGGGAAGTCATTTGAATCATGTTTGACAAATTTAGGTTGTGTGCTTAAAAGATGTGAGAAGGCTAATTTGCTTCTTAACTAATGTCATTTTATGATAAGAGAGGGAATAGTCTTAAGTCACAAAGCGTCAAAGAAAGGGATTGAAGTTGACAAGGTAAAGGTGGAGATAATAGAGAAGCTACCACCACCCACTATAGTAAAAGGAGTCAGGAGCTTCTTAGGACATACTAGCTTCTACAGGAGATCTATTGGGGACTTCTCTAAAATCTCTAAACCTCTTCATAATTTGCTAAAAAGAAAAAAAGATTCTGCTTTTTTTTTTTATGATGGTTATTTGCAAGCATTCAATTTACTAAAGGAGAAGCTCACTTCTACACTAATGATTGTTGCACCTGATTGGGAGCTTCCGTCTAAGCTGATGTGTGATGCTAGCAACTATGCTGTAGGAGCGATACTTAGGCAAATAAAAGGTAAGTCAATTCATGTAATATACTATGCTAATAGAACTTTGAATGAGGCCTAAAGGAACTATGCCACAACTGAACAAGAACTTTTAGCAGTTAAATTTGCATGTGACAAGTTTCAGCCTTATTTGATAGGTTCTAAGATCATAGTATATACATAGACCATGCTGCTCTTAAATATTTATTTGCTAAAGTTAATGCTGAACTTAGGTTAATTCGATGGATTTTACTATTGCAAGAATTTAACCTAAAAATTAAAGATAAACAAGGAATTGAAAATGTAGTAGCTGATCATTTATCCCATTTGGAATCTGATTGTTTAGACCCACCCATTAATGAAAAGTTCCCTGATGAACTGTTGCATTTAGTAGAAATCTAAGGATTACCTTAGTATGCTAATATAGTCAATTTTCTTGTTAAAAAAATCACACCATATGGTTTGTCATATCAATAGAAAAAGAAATTTTTGCATTATGTGAAATACTATTTTTGGGATGAATCATATATGTTTAAATGTTGTGCTGACTAAGTAATTAGACGTTGTGTGCCTAACGCTGAACAACTTAGCATAATACAACACTACTACTCTAAGGAAGCAAGAGGCCACTTTGGTGTGGAAAGAACTATAGCTAAGATTTTATCTTGTGGATTTTATTGGCCTAGACTATTTAATGATTACAGGAATTACATTATGTCTTGTGCTTAATGCTAAAAGACTGGAAATGTTTCTAGGAGACATGAATTACCATAGCATAACATTCTTGTAATTGAGCTTTTTAATGTGAGGGGAATAAACTTTATGAGTCCTTTTCCCTCATCTTTTGCAAATAAATATATTCTTTTCACTATTGATTATGTGTCAAAATAGGTAGAAGTCATTAGTCTATAGACTAATGATAGCAAAGTTGTAATTAGATTTTTGTAAAAGGACATATTTTCAAGATTTGGGGTACCTAAAACTATCATAAGTGATAGGGGATCACATTTTTGCAATAGATAGTTTGAAAAATTATTATTGAAATATGGAGTTACTCATAAAATAGCCACTCCTTATCATCCATAGACTTGTGGATAGGTTAAGGTGTTCAATAGGGAAATAAAATGTATCCTAGAGAAAACTATCAATGCATCTAGGAAAGATTGGCCTTTAAAACTTGATGATGCATTATGGTCTTATAGGAAAACTTTCAAAATCCATATAGGAATGTCTTCATACAACATCGTTTATGGTAAATCATGTCACCTACTAGTAGAGCTTGAGCACAAGGCATACCGGGCCATTAAAAACCTTAAATTTGATTTACAAGTTGTAAGTGAAAAGAGGTTGCTCTAACTAAATTAGATGGCTGAGATGAGAGTGGAAGCGTATGAAAATGCTAGGATATACAAGGAACAAGCGAAGTGATGGCATGATAAGAACATCTTAAAGCGAGGTCGAGCTAGCAACTATAAACTAAGCGCTTCATAAGAGGTAGCCTATGTTTAACATAGGAGTAAAATAGTTTTATTTTGTTTAACCAATATTATATATAAAAAAATAAAAAGTTTCATGAAATCCACAGATAGTACTCAATTTTGTTGATAGCATTTATGGAAATTTTGAATTTGACTTGAATTGGTGCCTTACACACCAAGTGTTGTGACTAGACTACTTAGTTGAAATTAAGTAGTGAAATCTTTAAGGAATAAATTTACCTTATATTTAGCTTTTGAATTTGAAATTTGAGGTTAAGTTGAGTCCTTAAGTGGAAAAACAAGTAGGTCTACTTCTTGGTGAATTTAGCTTGTATATCCTCTCTTAAGTTTCTTTGAGAATACTTTAACAGCTAGTGAAAGAGGTAGAAGAAACTTTTTGCTTAGGGATCCTTTATAAAAAGAGTCTTAACTCACGTTAGCATAAAATAAAATAAAAAAATCATAGCCTTTACTCCAATGACTTAAGCAATTGAATTAAGAGTATCCAATCTTGAATGTTAGTATAAGGAAGAGTCCATAGGGATCCCTTTATAACTTGGTCACTTGGGTAATGAGCCCAAGATGTGCCAAGTCAATGAACTCACCATAACAAGAAGGGTGGAAAAGCAAAAGTTCAGTACCTGAACCAAAAAAAAAAAAAAAATAGACATTAAATGCAAATCAATAAGTGAAATAAGATCGGTAATAAAAAGGGAGAAATTCTAGGGAAAGGTTAGATACCATATGCTTTTACTATATGTTACCTTGTTTAAAGAAGTGATTATAGGGATTATATGCCTGCTAATAGCTAATGAAATTTAAATTATTTTTTTCCTTGTTGGACTGAGTATTTTCTTTTGAATATAATTCATTTGCTAAACACTAAGACTAAAAGTTTACTTTGTTTAGATTAACTACAAAAATTTCAACCGTAATACTCTAGTTACATATTCTAGTATGGTTAGAGCGATAGGCATTAGAATTTCAAGTCATGAGCTATAAAAGAAAAGATGCTTAAATTTGTGAAAGTAAAAAAAATTATATTCTCAATGATAGATTTCTCCATTGGTTTTATTCATTTTGCATGACGACAAGCAAAAGTTCAAATGTGGAGAAGTTCATAAGGATACATTATACTCATATTTTATTGTCCGAATCATGTTAAATTTTCATAAATGTTATAAAAATTATAAGGAAATGGTACTTAATTATGCATATTGTAATATTTCAGGTCTTTGAGGACTTAAGGTGAAAATACAAGCAATTTAGAGGAGTTTTACAAAATTGAAGGACACTTGATCAATTTAGGCCAGCCAAGAAGATTCAAAGCATTCTAGAATGATGGTTGTCGGCCTAAAGCTAACTTACAACTAAAGGCCACCAGCCTATAATCCATTAGAAGATCAGTCAGCCTTCAAGTTACACCACCAACTTTGAGTCAGCTTTAAGATCCAAGTGAAAATCACTCAAGAAACTTAATTTTAACCTAAATTTCCTCCTTCATTGTTCTATAAAAATTCTTAGTTTGTGACAATTTAGGAAATCCTTTTGCTATTCTAATAACTTAAAGATTAGTTTTGAAAAGAGAGAGTTATTCCTTTGACGAATTGTGCTTTTGATTGATGAGTTTTGTGAATCGTCTTGGAAGATTGAAGATTATTGTTCTTAATGTTCTTGAGGAGTTTTTCAATTTTTTTGTACGATCGCTTTATTAGATTAGTGATCTCTAAACATGAAGGCAATTTGATTAGTGAAATTACAGTGGATTCTATTCTTCCACTATCAATTGATATATCTTTAACAACAATTCTCTTTCTACTTATAGTAACACTCTAAGGTAATTAGTCGTTGATTAGTCAATTCTCTTAATTCCATTGCCTAAATAAAAATAGAATTTGATATAGGTTTAGTACTTAATTAATCCTCGTAAGATTGACACTCTACTCATTACTTTATTACTTGATCTGATCCAGCACACTTGCTGGTAGAATTTGCACATATATTCATCTATACATTCACAGTAGATCAACACATACACACAACCATACACACATACGTACACAACACACTACACATAGCACATCCACCTACTACACGCACACACAAACCACATATACATACACTTAACACTCACGCACATAGCACACACAACAGCACCTCATACACACACTGCATGCACACATAAGTAGCAAACATATAAGCACACTACACTTACACACACACACACAACAACAACAACACCACATACACACACTACATGCACACATAGACAACAAACACACACATACATGACACTTACGCACACAACACACACAACTCCTCCACATACACACACTACATGCACACACAAATACCAAATGCACATGCATAGACACTCATGCACACAGCACACACAATAGCACCACATACATATACATAGATAGCAAACACACACACACGTAACACTTATGCACACAGCACACACAACAACTCCACATACACACACTGCATGGACATACAAATAGAAAACACACACACGTATGACACTTCTGCACATAGCACATACAACAACACCACATATACACACTACACACACACAAAAATGGTAAACACAGACACACATGAAACTCATGCACATAACATACACAATAGCTCCACATATGCACATTGCATGCACACATAGACAACAAACATACACACGCACAACACTCACGTGTACATAGATGGGAACTCCCACAGCAGTGTAGCACATATACATAGATAGCATAGGTACACACAACACTAACACAAACAGCATAGGCATACATACGGATAGTATAGACACACATACTCACCAACACGATAGAGACACACACACAGCACAAATGGACGTGTAATCACACACCAGCATGCCAACACGTTGGAAAATTTCTCACACTCGCTGAGCAACACATGCATACTAGAATGCTAATGCTAGAAAACACATATGGTGTTGTACACACATACTAACACACACACAACATACACAAATACACATACGTACCAACACACATACCCCCTTGCATTGTACTACGTTGAGAAAATAGGACACTTGTGGTCATTTACCACAAAGCACCACCACGACATGAATGCATGCATGGTCACTCCAATTATATACTCACAATACACACACATACAAAGTCACATACACACATAGCATACACATATGTGACAGTACACACACGAACAATAGCACATACATTCATAGTCACCAAGCACACCCATATACACACCACCACACACAACACTGAAACACACACACACTCACACAAATGGACACCCATGCCCACGCATAGATAACCATAATGACACATACAACACCACTAGCCTGACATGCCACAGCATGAACAAACATACACTAAAACACACCAACATACACTTCGGCAAACACCGACAAACACTCGCACAATCACGATGATATGCATATGTCTGCATAGCCAAAACCTCAACACTACACACACACACACACACACATATATATATATAATACAATCATTGTAGTAAATCATTGAGTTCCCACTCGTCTTGATCTCATTTTCTTTTAAGGTGTGAAATAGTCATTGGGTTGTTGAATTAAGTCAATTTCTTCACGTAAAATTCAAGAAAAAAAGGCATTATTATTTGCTATTTGTGCTACGATCACCTTAACTTTTATATTTTTAGCTTTTCCCACTATTTTATAGTTTTAAAAACCTTGGTGTTACACTTTTAAAATTGTATCTGAATTTTGAAACTAAAAATTTATCTTGTAAGTGGGGTCTAGTTTTGTAGAGTTTTCTTCAAGAATCACGTTATTGGTCCTAAATTAAAATTTGGAGTTTGTACATGGAAGTTACGAATTTTTTTTTTTCATTTTCTATTTCACTTTTGTGCGTAAGGAAAAAGGTGGGAGGAAAGAAGGAAGGGATAAGGGATCAAGCCAGTAGAAGAACAAAAATTGAAATTTATGTGGTGGAAAATAATTTGGATTTCTCCGATTTGTTCAACACACATGCGATGGTTTAGTTAAGGATATTAACTAAAATATTTTTATATGAAATTTTACAATTAGACTAAATGAATTATCCCAAATCTAAATATTTACCCAAAATTTTCATTTAAGTACCCTAAACTTATGGTTTTAATTTATTTCATAATTTACTTGTTTAACTTCTTCAACTACTATTTCTCTTTATTTAAGATTATAAAGGTTAAAAATAAGATTTTTAAAATAATTATTAAAGTAATTTGTTGTTAGATTTTAGTTAAATTGTGGAGTTTCACACAACAAAAATTCCTTGCCAAAATCAACAATCACGTAAGGAAATACTGAGAAAAATATATGATAAAACAATTAGTGAAGTCAATGTGAAAACTCTTGCTCATTTGGTCTAATTTGCGTTGTTGAAAGTGGTCTAATTTCCTTTTGACAACAATATGAACAACGACTTTGAATAGGAAACCCATAGGTTACTTCCACAGAAAAAATAAAAAAATAATAATTAAAAAGAAAAGGAAAATCAATGTTTCTAGTCCCAACAGAAACAAAAGTCTGATGTCCCTTTTTTAAGGTTTACTACGATTGATACAGAGTACAAAGATGTTCATTGATTACTCCACCATGAAGTAGAAAGAAAGTTCAGAAATAATTTGAGACAAAACATCATATTCTTATTCTAAATGCGGAATCTAACAACAGGACCTGTTCTCATTTACACGCCAGTTTTACATAGACGTCAATCTGTCAAACATCTTTACGAAAATAGTTGTGTTTTTTGGTCCACCTTTGTATTCTAATGGCTCCGAGAGCTATTTGATTAATGACGCTATATCTGTTGGATGTTTTATGATTGTATGGGAAATGGATTTTCCTTTGGTAAACCGATTATGTATATATCTCGTTAAGGTTTGTATGGATTCTCTCTCTCTCTCTTTTTTTTTTTTTTTTTTAATATCTTATCTATACTTAATCTGAATCTAATCTAAAATTTAGCGTTTGAGAAACTAACTTCATAATTATAATAAAAATATTGATTAAGAAGTGAAAGTTTACGTATTTTAAAAAAAAAAAGACTAGAAAAACATATTTTATACATTAAAAAAGAGATATTAGTTGATATTTTTGTAAAAATGAATAAAACTATAGGTTATTAAGTTTAAATTTCTAGAGATATATTGGGTATTTAATTTTTCAATAGGAATATATAAGTATTTTTATTTTTATATTTTTGTTATCTTTTTTCTTAACAAATACACGTATTCGAATGGATATCAAATAATATTAAACAGACCAAAAAAAATGAAATAAATAAATCCCAAAGCACAGTAACATACAATACACATAATGCGGCTATTATTGTACTTCGATGTCGAAGCTAGATAGATAAGTTATTATAGTGCAAATAGCTAATAGTAAATGTGAAAGATTAAGGAAGGAAGAAACAACATACAACAATTTTATGTGGAAATGCTATATTTAATCGGGATAAAACCTCAAGGAAGTGAAATAGCAAATTCACTATGTCATTTAATATGTTTTCGATAAGAATGGACTATCTTTTACCATTAGTCCACATAGGCCCCAAATATACGAAGCAAACATATATCCAAACAGACAAAATTGGAAACAAATTGTTGCTAATCCAAAGTCTTTGGTCAACCACCATTGATTCAGCAATTGATCGCTTGGTTCATTAAATTCACCCTAATCCACTAGCCCCAAGCCTTAATCAATTCACCATGCCTCTGCTCACCCAAAACCCTAAATTTTATCTACACTTTTGTAATTTAATATCTCCAATATGTACTAAATCTCACTTGTTACACTATAGTCCGCTTAACTCCAACACACACAAATACCATGCTATAGTGGAGCCTACCTATCTTCCTAGAAATTTACTTGCAATACACATCTTTATATGTCTGGAAACATACAACTTCTTATATGTTCATTTATTACTTAGAAGGATGTATGTATTCCTAATATCTGTATTTGACGAAATACAATTAAATCCCAATTTTGGGCCGTGGAATTTATGCAACATGCTAATATCCTGCTTGATTGATTAAGATCATACCACCCAGGTGATGATCCAAACATCAAAATATATTCATTAATATTTCTTTTCCTTGCTAATATAATTATTATTACATAACTTAATTCAATGTTGTGAAAGCTAATCTAGCCCTTGTTCCATATATATTGTTATGAATTAGTCCTTCAGTCAAATTAACTATATGCAATATTCATATCTAGTATATAGATTGATGTACAATTAAGGTTTAAAAAGTAATACTTTCTCTCTCTTTTAATATTTTCATTCAATATAGATCAATATTGATTCAATTAAGTTTACAAAATACAATAAGAAATTGAAAATTGATTTCATGATTTAGTTGAGCTCTTAGACAAGCATGGCTATTGAGTAGATAACAATGTCATGATGATTTCATTGACAAATTCAAATTGACTTGAAGAACTAAAGTCTTGAAGAGTTTTTGCAACACCCTACAACCTAAGACATCACAATCCATCACATGTCCTTACTAGGTAAATATACATTAAGACTTAAATTAACTAACTTCACATAACTTGCAATAACTATTAACCACAATCAAAGTTAGCCAACTAACATCATTAATGAATGGTTCAACTGAGTCTTATTACAAGCCACAAACTACTTCTACAACATTAATGCTAAACTATTATCAATACTATAGTCCTCCATAAGTAAACAAGCTTCTAGTAATATTCCAACACTTCAAATAACAATCTTCACCTAATCATCATAATAGTAAAAATACTTTATGTCGATCCCATAATGTGTGTATGTCCCTAGATCCTCATCACATGAAGCATAATCATTTATACCTACAACTGAAAAAAAAAAAAAAAATGGTTCCCAAAAGAAGAGCTAACGCTCAGTACATATAATCTACAAGCACAAATGCATAATCAAGCATAATTTAATTCACATGCTTCAACGCAGAGATCAAACAAGCACCTAATTATAATCTCAGTTAAGTCATTCATAGAACAAAAGAGATTGTCATGACCTCGCTAAACCATATAATATAATAATGCATAACACAGTGTTAGGAATTGCCACTAAGGGTCTCAACACCCATAAGTCCCTAAATCTACCAAATCATCTCAATATACAACTTCATTGGGGATACTACCACATACCAATCAACGAGTCCCCCCCTAAGGTTCTACCACTATAAGTCCTTAGGCCAAACCAAACATAATCAGTGAGCAACTTAATCATATACCATATACTCTTAATTTTATTTCCACAACTAACTTAACAAGTACAAGTAGCACACAAGATTACACATTCTTAAAAAGTATAGTCTCAAACTCAACTTGTCCTCACTTAATAGTTACATTGAAACCTGACAATGTATAGAACAATTAATCTTAGAATTAATCTAGAGTGTCGTCTAATTTCTCTAATTTTGTTACCTTAATAGTTGTTGGAATACTTCCCTTACTTAGGTAAAGTTCCTAAAGTCGTACTAAGGTTTTAGGTTAAAGAAAAACAAGAATTAAAAAAGAAATTGATCTAGTAATGTTTTCATGGAACTCAACTATATATTAAGTCGCATACATGATCACGGGTAAGGAACATGGTCATGCACTTTGACTATGTACACTTTTGTACACTCTTGCCCCTCTACATGCCTAAGTACACGGACATACACTTGGCTGTGAACCTTCAAACTCATTTTTCCTCCTCTAAATAGTATAGGTAGGTATACAAGTGTATATCTGACCATGTACCCTCATGTTCCACTTTGAATGCTCTTCCTAAATTCACCAATTTTGATTTACTTTAAACCCTAAATGCAATTCAATACTACTAAGCCTAATTACACATTATTTATAACATCAAAACAGTAAATTTAGTTTAATATAAAAACTCCCACTTAGACAATCCAACAATCATAGTCTTGTCTTAAACCTTTGCTCACACTGAATCGTTTTGCGCTACAAATTAAAGGAAAGAACCCTAAATCACACCATATGCATGAAAAAGATGTAAAGGAATGTTAATTGATATACCCATTGTCTGGGATTTAGTTGGAATGCAGGATGTAGCAATTGATTTCCTCTTCTAGAGTTTCTCCTTACTTTAAGGATGCTATTGCACAAAAAGTGAAAAGAGTCAAAATGATCCGTAAATGACCTTTTTATATTTGTCTCATAAAATGATTGAATTGCCCCCTATTTTAAATCCTTATTATTTTATTTGCCTTGACTCCTTATTTTTATTTATATTAATTCTTCTTGGGTTTTATAGGTTTTCTCTCAATGTAGAAACTTACTCTTTATAAGTTAGAAGATCTTCTGTAGTTATTGTGTTTGGTGTACTGGCAAGTTGTGCTATCTTAAAAGAACAAAGGGATAAAACAATAATGAAACTCCATTTCACCATGCTGTTTTGCTCTAAAAAGTAGAAAGAACAAAGATCAAATAGAAGTAAAATGAATTGGGACTCGGAACAGGCAGTTCACATTATACTTATTCTTAGTCATACTTGAAGCAATAAAAGAAATATCCATTGACTTGCTATGTCTATATCGCCTTTAATAAGACTAAAACTTTAACATCATCCAACAGATAGGGGATGTCTCTATCACCTTTAAGAAGACGAAAACTTAAACATCATCCAACAGATAGGGTCCCCACTAAGGCTGAATTTCTTACAAGACATTATTTTCGTTTCCACTCTCTTAGCACAATGATGACTCCGAAGTCTAAAATACTTTGGAAAACGACTTGCCATGTATTTAGTGAATGGTAAGTGTTGCATGCCTGATCTTCATAATATGACGCTGTCCTTCTTAAAGGTTTCCGGCCGTTTCGTTCGCCCATTTTCCAATGTCTCTTATCTGTTTCTGTATGTCTTTATTATATATCTGTTTTGCATATTTTGTTCTTTCATCTTCGGGCAATAAAAATTTGGAGCCACAATCAACAATCACGTATGGAAATACTGAGAAAAATATATGATAAGATAATTAGTAAAGTCAATGTGAAAATTCTTGTTCATTTGGTCTAATTTGCCTTGTGGAAGGTGGGGTTAGCCTTTTGACAAAAATATAAACACTGACTATGAATAAGAAACCAATAGGTTACTTCCACAGGTTTTCTTTTTTTTTTTCCTTAAAAAAATTCAATTTAGAAGTTTGAGCCTAAGACGCTACAGTTTTGGATTTGGATAAGTATCAGTCAGAAAATTAATTCTTCTAGTGTAAATTAGTGGTACATAAATATTAATAAAATTTTAATACAAAAATATAAGTGGTATTTTTATAAATTAATAAGTATTCAAAAATCATTAATAATTATATACCATTCACTAAAATATTTGATATATCAATACTAATAATCTTTTTTCTAAAAACAAATGTTTGTTGTCCCTTTTTTAAGGCCTACTACGATCGATACAAAGTATGAAGATGTTCATTGATTATTCTACCATGAAGAAGAAAAAGAACGTTTAGAAATAATGTGAGATAAAACATCATATTCTGATTTGTAAATGCGGAATCTTACACCCGGACCTTTTCTCATTTACGCATCAGTTTTAGATCAGACATTAATCCATCAAACATCTTTACTAAAATAGTTGTATGGTTTCAATTCCACTTCCGCGTTCTAATGGCTTTGAGAGCCATTTGATTAATGATGCTACATCTCTCGGATGTTTTATGATTGTCTGGAGTATGGATTTTTCTTTGGTAGATCTAGTATGTATAGATCCAATTATAGCATGGTAACTGATGGTAATCAGCTTGCAATAACTCTTTCCAATGATCCATTGGAAGGAATTGGAAAACTAATGACAAGGGCAAGAGCAAAACGCATGGAGTAGACTTTGATTGTACTTGTTCAAGATCATCTGGATCAAGCATTGCGGTTGAGTAATCCAAGAGATGAAGATATCATTTTTCATTTATCAATTATCTCTAATAATAATAATGAAGATCAAAGCTTGGAGCAACACTAGCAAATGGAAACTTTGAGCTTCTAGGATGTCATTTCTTAGAAGATGTTGAAGGCCGCCTGGGAGTGGAAGAAGGCCGCCGGCTTTACCTATAAAGGCCACCGGCCTACTTAGCCGACCTAGGATATAGGCCATTGGCTTTAGGACCGGTTTAGGAAGCCCGCCTTTATTTTTCCGTCTTGTGATTTGCTCCATATTTGTAGAGACTATAAATAGTCTTTAAGGGTTCAAAAATAGGGACAAAATGCTAATGAAACTAGAAAACCCTTCTTTGTTCTTTATCAAGAACTTAATTTGATCTTATCGAGGAAACTTATGGTGATCAAAATCCTGTTATAGCTTTGGTTCTAATTCAAAATTACAAATTAGGGTCAAGTTTCGTTGCTTTGTTTTAAGACAATCCTAGGGTTTCTTTTCCATCTGATCAAGTTCTAGATACATCTTAACCTAAGGTTCACAGCATAGCTTTGGTTCTTGAAAATCAGGTGTTTATCTATCCTTTGATTATTGCATTGTTGTCTTTCATTATTTTAGTCCTTTGAGTTTGTACTGTCATTACTATTCTTGTTCATCAAAACTTCATCTTCTTTGCATTTTTCATTGATTTGATACATTGCTATTAGTCTACAATTTTAATTGCATTTAAAGAGTTAAAAAAAAAAGGAGAAGAAGAAGAAGAAAAGAAATTCGTATAAAAAAAGGTAGGCGGGGGGGTAGGTTGGCTTGAGATGAAATTCCCTCTTTAGATTGATTAGGCAGAGTTATTGCCTTGTTCTTAGTATTACTTCATCGTTACTTGCTATATGGTAGGGTCATCGATAAGGTCTTGTTAAAGAGCTTGTAGGGAGAAGTTTATTAGATAAAAAAATAATTAATTGAGTGAAACACGAGTAATTTGAATCCATATTTTTAAGTATAAACACGTGAGGGAGAGTTTGAGAGGGAAAGTCTCTCGTTACTAACAAACTCATTATAAGTTGTGAAAACATGAGTAGTGGAGGAGATAATGTGGATTTTGATATTAAGTTGTTTATGAAGGTAGTCCAAAATCAATTTAAACTTCTGAATAGAAGGTTAGATAATCTTGAATCTCCTTTTAAGCATAAGTCTTTCCGAAGGAGTATGGATGAGGAGGGGGAAGATGAGGAGTTTGATGTTGATGTGACTAATTCTAAAGGAGGTAAAAGGGTTATTCAAAGGCAAGATAGTAATTTGGGAAGCATTAAGATGACAATCCTTACTTTTCAAGGGAAGAATAACCCTGAGTTATATTTGGAGTGGGAAAGAAAGGTAAAACATGTGTTTGATTGTCATACTTATTCTGAGGAGAAGAAGGTTAAACTAGCAGTAGTTGAGTTCACTGATTATGCTAGCATTTGGTGGGATCAACCTGTGGTTAGTAGGTGAAGAATTAGGGAGAGACCAATTAGGTCATGGGTAGAGATGAAGGTAGTAATGAGAAAAATGTTTATACCTAGTCATTACTATAAGGACTTGTATAGAAAGTTACAAAGGTTGACTCAAGGTTCCATGAGTGTTGAGGATTATTACAAAGAGATGGAGGTAGCTATGATTCGGGTTAACATAGAAGAAGATTGTGAGGCAACAATGGCTAGATTTGTTAATGGCCTAAATAGAGAGATAGCTAATGTTGCAAAGTTGCATCATTATATGGAGATGGAGGAATTATTACATAAGGCTATCAAGGTGGAGAGGTAAGTAAAGTCTAAGGGTACCTTTAAGTATGGCTCCACTTCTAACTCTTTACAGAAGACAATCTAGAAGAATAGCAAGGATGCATCTAAGCAAAAGGAGGATGCAAAGGCTAAGGAACCAGTTGTCTATCGTAAAGGTAAAACCAAACTTAAATCCTCTACTAGATCATGCGATATTAAGTGTTTTATGCATCAAAGATTGGGACACAATGCACCTTAGTGTCTACACAAGAGGGTTATGGTTGTTTTAGATAATGGTGATGTAGGGAGTATCAGTTCAACTGAGTAAAAGATGCCACCATTAGAGGAATGTAGTGATGTTAATATAGAGGGTCTTGTGAAAGGAGAAATGTTGGTCACTAGGTGTGCTCTAAACATACAACTTAAGGAAGATGATGATGAGGAACAGCGTGAGCACTTCTTCCATATTAGGTGCCATGTGAGTGGTAAGGTATGTAGCATATGTAGCATGATTATTGATAGTGGTAGTTGCACCAATGTTGCAAGTTCTTTAATGGTTAAGAAATTGCATCTACCTAAATTGAAGCATCCTAGGCCATATAAGTTGCAATGATTGAATGAATGTGGTGAAGTTAATGTAACAAAGCAAGTTGTAGTTGCATTTTCCATTAGCAACTACAAGGATGAGGTCCTTTGTGATGTGGTGCCAATGCATGCTAAACATCTCCTTTTAGGGCGTCCATGACAGTTTGATAGGAAGGTTGCTCATGATGGGTATAAGAATGTGTACAAATGTGTAATGAATAATCAACTCATTATGCTAACACCTCTCAAACCTTTAGAGGCATATGAAGATCAAGTTAGGATAGTGAAAGAGTGGAAATTGAGAGAAAACAAAGTGGGTACACTAGAAAAAAGGAAAGAGTGATAAAAAGAGTGAGTATACGAAAGAGTGGGTAAAGCTATGAAGTGAGTAGTAAGAAAGTGAGTGCTTTTGTTACAAAAGGAGAGATTAAGAGATCTATGTTAGCAGACATCAATTACCTGTACTTTTGTACAAGGATGTCTATTTTTCAACTAATGATCTTAACTCTTCTTTCCTTAATGCGGTTGTGTCTTTGTTGTAGGAATTTGAAGATTTATTTCCTAAGGACATTCCAGATAAATTACCTCCTCTGAGAGATACTGAACACCAGATCGACTTCATTCCAAGGTCATCAATCCTTAATAGACCCACTTACAGAGCCAATCTAGAAGAGACAAAAGAGATTCAAAGGCAGGTGGATAAACTAATGCAAAAGGGATTCATGAGAGAAAGTCTCAACCCATGTTCAATTCCTATGCTTTTGGTTCCCAAGAAAGATGGTACACGGTGCATGTGTGTTGATTGTCAAGCCATCAACAAGATCACCATAAAGTATAGATATCCTATCCCAAGGTTAGATGATTTGTACGGTTCATGTTTGTTTTCAAAAATTGATTTTAAAAGTGGTTATCATCAAATTTGCACAAAGGAAGGTGATGAATAGAAAACTACTTTTAAGATAAAATATGAGTTATATGAGTGGTTAGTCATGCCATTTGGCTTAACCAATTCACCTAGCACCTTTATGAGTCTAATAAATTATGCTTTATGCTCATTCATTAGAAAATTTGTTGTAATCTACCTTGATGATATCTTAATGTATAGCAAAAATTTGAATGATCATGTTAAACACTTGTAGGTTGTTTTAAGTGTTTTGAGGGAAAATAAATTATATGCTAATTTGCAGAAGTGTGATTTTTATATGGAATCCTTTTTTTTTTTTTTTTTTGTAAGCTCATAGGGAATAAAGGTAGATGAAGATAAGGTGATGGCGATTAAGGATTAGCCTACACCAAAGAATGCAAGTGAGGTAAGAAGTTTTCATGGTTTAGTAAGTTTCTATAGGAGGTTTGTAAAGGACATTAGTTTTATTGTAGCACGTTTAAATGAACTCATTAAAAAGAATGTTGTGTTTAGGTAGGGAGAAGCGCATAAGAAAACTTTCAATACTTTGAAAGAAAAATTTACTAATGCACCTTTATTGTGTTTACCTAACTTTGACAAAGCTTTTGAGGTTGAATGTAATGCATTAGGGTTTGGAATAAGAGTTGTTTTGATGTAGCATTCCAAACCGATTACCTTTTTCAGTGAAAAGCTTAGTAGGGCAGCATTGAATTATCCTACCTATGATAAGGAGATGTATACCTTAGTAAGAACTCTTCAAATGTGGAAGCACTACTTATGGCTAAGGGAACTTATCATTCATTCTGATAATGAGAGCTCAAGGTTCTTAAAATCCCAAGGTAAGCTTAAATAAAAGACATGGTAAGTGGCTAGAGTTCATAGAAACATTTCCTTATGTAATTAAATACAAGAATGGAAAGGAAAATGTTATTGATGATGCCTTGTCCAAAAGGTGTGTATTGCTCACTTCCTTACAATCTAAATTACTTGGTTTTGAATTCATTAAAGATTTGTACATTAGTGATGTTGATTTCTGCCAAGTATGGAATGCATGTTCTAAATGTGCATATGGAGAATATTATAGGCATGAAGGATTTTTGTTCAAAAGGGATAGACTATGTGTGCCTATGTGTTCTTTAGTTGAATTGCTAGTCAAGGAGTCCTATGGAGGAGGTTTAATGGGACATTTTAGTGTGCAAAAGGCTTTAGACATATTGCATGAACATTTTTATTAGCCTAACATGGAGCATCATGGGCAATTTGTTTATGATAAGTTTATAACTTGTAAACAAGAAAAGCTTAAAGTAAAACCACATGGGTTTCATACACCATTGCCTATACCTACTCAACCTTGGACTAATATTTCTATGAATTTTGTAATTGGGTTGCCTAGGACTCAAAGTAGTAAAGATAGCATATTTGTCGTTGTTGATTGGTTTAGTAAGATGACACATTTTATTACATGTTCTAAAACCAATGGTGCAATGCATATTGCTAATTTGTTCTTTGAGGAAGTAGTACATTTGCATGGATTACCTAGAATGATAGTAAGTGATCAAGATGTTAAGTTCCTAAATCATTTTTGGCATATATTATGGAATAAATTAGGGACTAAACTCCTGTTTTCAACTGTTGCACATCCGCAAATGAATGGGCAAACTGAAGTAGTTAATAGGACACTTACTACTTTATTGCGTTCTATCATTTAAAAGAACTTGAAACAATAGGAAAGCTATTTGTCTCATATTAATTTTGCATACAATAGAACTGTTCATTCTACTACATTATATTTACCTTTTAAGATTGTATACGGCTTTAATCATTTAACTCCTTTAGATATATTACCTTTGCCTCCTATGCTAATTTTTATGGAAAACAGGAGGCCAATTTTGTTAAGGATTTATATGTTAAAGTTCATGCTAATATAGACAAGAAGAATGAGCATTATGCAAGGCAAGCTAATAAAGGGCACATAAGGTTGTTTTTAGCCTGGCAATTGGGTTTGGGTACATTTTCACAAGGAAAGGTTTCTCGAATAAAGGAAATCTAAGCTACAACCTAGAGGAGATGGGCCATTCCAAGTGTTAGAAAGGATTAATGGCAATGCCTACAAAATTGACTTACCCAGCAACTATGGAAACGTAAGTGCTACTTTTAATGTTGCTGACTTATCTTTATATGATGCTGGTGATTTGAGGGCAAATCCTTTCTAAAAAGGAGGGAATGATGGGAATTAGCTTGCACTAACTCTTTCTAATGATCCATTAGAAGGAATTGGAAGACCAATGATAAAGGCAAGAGCAATAAGCATGGAGCAGCCTTTGAATGGACTTGTTCAAGATCATCTGGACCAAGCATTGCGGTTGAGTAATCCAAGAGATGAAGAGATCATTTTCCATTTATCAAGCATCTCCAACAAAAATAATGAAGATCAAAGCTTGGAGCAACACTAGCAAATGGAAACTTTGAGCTTTAAGGATGTCATTGCTTAAAAGATGTTAAAGGCTGCTTGGGAGTGGAAGAAGGTCATCAGCTTTGCCTATAAAGGCCACTGACATTGGAGATTTAGGCCACTGGCCTACTTAACCGGCCTAAAATATAGGCTATCGGCTTTAAGGCCTACTTAAGAAGCTCGCCTTTATTTTTTCGTCTTGTGATTTCTTTTGGGATTTGCTTCTTATTGTAAAGACTATAAATAGACTTTGAGGGTTCACAAATAGGGACAGAATGCTTATGAAATTAGAAAACCCTTATTTGTTCTTTATCAAGAGCTTAATTTGATCTTATCAAGGAAACTTGTGGGTAGCAAAATCTTGTTATAGCTTTGGTTTTAATTCGAAATTACAAATTAGGGTCAAGTTTCGTTGTTTGATTTCAAGATGATCTTAGGGTTTCTTTTCCATCCAATTGGGTTTTAGGTAAATCTTAACCTAGGGTTCACATTAGTAACAATACAATACATACGATTGTGAGGAAATTTTAGATTTAATTAGGTTTAAACCCTAAGTGAAATAGCAAATTCACTATGTCATTTAGTATGTTTTTTATATAAGAATGAACTCTCTTTCATATAAACTCTACCATAAGTCTATGTATAAGCTCCAAATATACTAAGCTAATACACATCCAATAAGATAAAGTAGGAAATAAACTATTACTGATAAAAGCTCATTTAAATATATGTATTAAGTGAGATTTAACATGTTTTTTCCTTAATTTTAGCATGTTTTTGAAGAATTTAAATTTTAATTGAGCAATATTTTGATTTTAGGGCTTTTATGGATAGTAAAATTAAAAAGGAAGAGAATGAATCCAATTTTACTCAATTTGGAGCTAAATCAAAGAAGTTATGAAGTTTTGAAGCTAGACATAGCCTAAACATGACCATGTCCAGAACCTATTGAACTTAAAGCTACATAGATCTAAACATAACCTCTAGATACAACCGTGTCCATTGGTCATGTATCTTTCTAATCTAATTAATTTAGACACGACCCATAGGCAGACCATGTTTAGGTCATATCTATTGGAATGTTGTGTTTTATATAATTTTGATTAACGCATTAGACATGACCCAAAGCATGACTGTGTTGGACAGTGTGTTAGCTTAAACACAGAATTTTTTATGATCACTATATAAATTAAAGAGGACTCGACATCAAAAGGGGTAGACATTATTTCTAATTTATTTTAGGGTTTTAGAGAGAGAGAAGACAACTACTTTTTTACACTTTAAGAAATTAGATTTTTCTTTGTTCTAATTTATTTCCTTGATGATGCTTGTTTACACATCATTGAAGAATTCAATTTCTAATATAATTAGTGCTTAATTTTTCATAATATCTAGATTTATGGAACCTAGGTTTATTATGTGACTGCAATTTCTATTTTATTTTTCAATGAATTCTTATGTTTCTTGATTCATACATGTGTTCTTGATGTTTTGATTTGATTAATATTTCTAGAGTATTTTTCTATCTATTTGTTATTATGCATTAAGATTGAGAAATCTAATATATAACTGAATCTTCCATGTTTAAAGAGAATTGATGAAATATTAGAGATAAGTTACATAATTCTTCTGAATTTAATTAAATTTGTTATGGAATTTTATTATTTTTAATGCAACCTTTGAATTATGCTATTGTGACGAGATTTAAATAGGTAATTTTAAGATTAGGGTTTAAAAGCTTGAGAAACTTATTAAACTAAACTAAGAATTCTCTCGATTAATGAAATTTAAAAAGGATTTGAATACTTTTTGTTAATGTCCTATAATAATTCCTTGGAAAAACAATGTCTAGACATAGGTTTACCATCTTAAAGCTAATTCTAAACTTTTTTGCTTTTCTGTCTTTCAATCAAATCTTAGTTTTTCAATTAATATTTTATTATAGCTTTAGATTAATCAATCTTTATAATTTATTGGTTAGATAATAGGATGTAGGTTAGTATTAATACTTGCAATCTCTATAGGACAATATCCATATTTTGTATACTATATTACAAATTTTGATAGGTATACTTGTTTCACACCAAGTTTTTGGTGTCGTTGCGAGGGATTTTAATATTAAGAACACTAATCACTTTATTAATGTAGCCATTTTTTTTCTATTTCTTGTTTTTAGGTTCTTTTTTTTTTTTCTTCTAGTGCATGACCAGAAATACTCCTTCAAAAGTGCTGATTTTTTTTTCTAGAAATTGAAAGGATAGCTAGGTGATTACAGAGAACAATTCGGCAAACAATAAAGGAACTAAATTAAGGTCTCCTCTAAGAATTAAGGTTAAAGAGGAAGAGGATGAGTTAAAAATAATGGGTGGTGAAAATCAAAACCAATAGTGGACTATGTTCGATTACTCTACGCCCTCTTTAGTCGGTGCCAACTCGAGTATTGTCAAGCCACTTATTGCTACCAACAACTTTCAAATTTGAACTTATATTATATGAATCATGTAGCGGCTCATCCAGTTTGATGGATTACAAGATGAGGACCCCAATGCCCACATATCTAACTTCTTGAAGATTTGCAACACATTTAAAATCAATAGGGCTTCAGACGATGCGATTAAATTGTGACTCTTCCCCTTTTTGCTAAGAGGTTAAACAAAATAGTGGCTAAATTCGCTTCCAAGGGGATCTATCAGTACCTAAGATGATATGGCTCAAAAGTTTCTAAGAAAATACTTTCCACTTGCTAAAATCGCCAAACTTAGGAAGGACATATCATTATATGCTCAATTAGAGGTCGAGACCTTATAAGATACTTAGGAAAGATATAAGGAACTATTAAGGAGATGCCTACATCATGGCCTACCCCTTTGGATGCAAACTCAAACTTTCTACAATGGTTTGAATCTATCAACAAGGCAAATGAAAGATGTTGCTATAAAAGAAACATTGAGCACTAAAACACTCGAAGAAGTTCAATCCTTAATTAAGGACATGGCTATGAATAGTTGTTAATGGGTAGGTGCTAGGGTGAGGAACAGAGCAATGAGCATCTATGAATTAGATTAGTGACAACCTTAGTCAATAAGGTTGATGCCATTAGTAGAAAGTTAGATGCACTTTCTGCCAATCCAAAATGCAACTCAAGAGAGGTTAATGTAGAGGGAATTAGAATCATCATCATTAAAAATAAGCAAACTATTTAGGAAACCCCTCTAGGCAAAAAATGCAACCCATATAGTAATGCTTACAATCAGAGGTGGAGAAATCATTCAAATTTCTATTAGAGTAACTAGAATCAAAATCATTAGTGGATGAGTTTGCCTCTACCAGGATTCTGGCAAGCCCCACTACATGAAGAGAGATTAGGTTTGAAAGAACTTTTAACTAAATATATTCAAACTAATGAGATTAGATTGCAAAATACAAAAACTTCTTTAAGGAATCAAGAAGCCTTCATCCATAACTTGGAAAATCAAGTGGGACAACTTACAAAGATAATGGTTGAAAGACAATAAGGAACACTATCAAGAAATTCCAAGACGATTCCTATAAAGCATGTGAAAGTAGTAACTTTTAAAAGTGGAAGAGAGTTACAAGTTGAACAGAAAACTATAAATGGATCAACAAGGAATAAAGATAAAGTTAAGGAAAAAGGAATTATGGAGCCACTAAAAGTGAAGGAATATAGACCACCATACCTTATCTTAAACGCCTGAAGAAGACTGCTCTAATGAACAATTTAGTAAGTTTCTGGACATTTTTAGGCAATTACACATTAACTTACCTTTCGTTGATGCCCTATCACAGATGCCCAAGTACCCTAAGTACTTGAAGGAACTACTCTCAAATAAGAGAAAGCTGGAAGAGATATCAACTATGACATTAAGTGAGGAATGCTCAGCACTGATGCAAAAGAAGTTGCCACGAAAATTAAGGGATCCGAAGAGTTTTACTCTAGCTTGTCTTATTAGCAATTTATCAATAAATGGAGCACTAGCTGACTTAGGTGAAAGTATGAATTTAATGCCACATTATATGTTTAAAAAGTTAAGATTAAAGAACCCTAAACCAACACATGAGAGCATTCAATTAGCTAATAAGTCCATGAAGTACCTTATTAGCATTATTGAAGATGTATTGGTTAATGTAAGTATGTTCATTTTTCTAATGGACTTTGTAATCCTAGATAGTAATCTTAGAAAAAAATGAGGACATCCAAATACCACTAATTTTAGGTTACTCTTTCCTAGCTACTTCTAGAGCAATTATAGATGTAAGAAATCAAACATTAATTCTAAAAGTTAGGGATGAAGAAACAACTTCTAAGATGCCTAACACAATTCAACAACCCCTAAAGAGTAACGATACCTATTATTTACTAAATATATCTAACCTACTTGTTTCCACTTGTATGTAGGATGACATTTACATAAAACTAGTTCAGCAACCTCTTATTCATGGTAGGCAAAAAGGTCGAGATAAATTCACACAATTTGAGCACCAAAATTTTCATAGTCATGCACTTAACTAGAAAAAGATAAGTGCATCAAGCTATGATGTTAAACAACAACTCTCCTTAGGAGGCGGCCCAAGTTTAAATTTTTAAGCAAGTTTTCCTTTGTTTTTTCTCATTTCATTAGGTTTATTTTTGTCACAATGTTTGCAAATTTGACATGACCACTAACATAGTTGTGTTATAGGGAACGTCAAATCTATACCGTTCTTCAAATGTAACTTGACCATCAAACATGAGCATGTCAAAGTCATGTCAAGATCAACTGTAAAATTCTTCTCTTACAGAGAGTTATACAACCTTTTGACATGGTCATGTTTAAGTCGTGTCTATAGAGCTTTGAATGTATTTTTCATACAAAGTTACACAACTATTAGACACAATCGTGTCACAGTCATGTTCAAACATCCAAAGAATGAAAAGTTTCACAAAATGTTACATAACCATTAGATACAATCTTGTCAAGTTCATGCCAAAATATCCGAAGAATGCCAATTTGAAAAGAAGGTTACATAACTTTTAGACACGGTCGTGTCGAGATCGTGTCAGGCATGTCCTTATAGAAAGTTACACTATATTTAAACACGATCGTGTCTCGACTATGTTGACCTTAAATCCCCTATTTTATAGTCACAGACATGAGGAAATGAGGAGATTCTAATCATGATTACAGTGACTAATTTCTTTATTTTCTTTGATGTACAAACATGACTAATATGGCTTACTAAACTAAATAGTAACAATTTTTTTCTTTTCTTTTGACTTTTTTTTTTTAGTTTTAGTTCCTCTTTACCTTTTGGTAACTTTACATGTTTAAGAGCATTCAAGATCAACCACTTTACATGCTAAGCATGTTTAGAAAGGAGCAATTCCCATATTCAAGGGAGTATTAGTTCTTTTCCTCACTAACTTCTTCAATTTTATTTTCTTTCATTCTTATTTTGATAATTTTTTTTTATTCGTACATTGCGAACACTATACAGTTTTGAATGTGGAGAAGGTATAAAATTTGTGGTTATTTAAGAAATCAAATTGGTTTATTTAACCTAAAAATCATAAAGTTGACTTGCAATTTTAAAAAGAAAATAACCATTTGGATAGTATAGAATACTTCATCAAAATTTTGAACTTGAAGAGTTAGAAATTTAAATAACATCACTAGTTAGGAAGTAGTGATGGACTTCTTTTTACTTTATTTTAATGTATTTTTTTTTTTCCTTTGGATATTTTTAGAACACTATAATCCTTAGTAAATAAATAGTTAATACTTATCCTTTGAAAGTTTCTTGAAAAATTAATATAATTAGAGATGAAATTAAATGAGTTGAATTAAAATTTAGTTGTGGGCCTTATTGACTCAAGTAATTAAGCCTATGGGGTACCTCCTTTATATGGAACAACATCTATTAACTTGAATGAAGAACTTGAGATTATCAATTGAAAGCTCTCTAAAAGGGTCAAGAGAAATGTCCACATTAAGGCTAAACGTAAGTCATAAACTCTATTAAATAAAGGTAGCAGATGGTTCAAAGGTGTATTTTATAACCTAATAGCTTAAGATCATCTGATCTGGGACTTAATGACTGATGAAACTTCCTTAAAAAAAAAAAAAAAAAAAAAACTAGAGAAATGATTAAGGGATAAGTGGATATATTTATCTCAGATTATAATGTTTAGTAAAATTAAAGTAAGGGGTGTACACTAACAACTTTTGAGAAACTTTGGCTGAATGCCTTTTCATAATTCATATTCAAGTATATATATACATTAGGAGGATATCTTTCCAAGCAACTATATCTTACACACTAGGAAAACAAATCTTCCTCTACCAAAATATACAATACAAAATATACATGCCATATTTACAAACTAAGTCACGAAACAAATATCTAAATATTCATGGTTGTGTTACACGGCCGTGCCTTCTAGTCGTGTATCAGGCCGTGTATATTTCTGGTAGCTACCTAACACAATACACGACCGTACCTTTTGTCCGTGTATCCGGCCGTGTATGTTTCTGGGAGGTACCTGACACAACACATGGCCGTGCCTTCTGTCCGTGTATCCGGCCGTGTATGTTTCTGGGAGGTACCTGACACAACACATGGCCGTGCCTTCTGACCATGTATCCAGCCATGTATGTTTCTAGAAGTTATCTGACACAATACACGGTCGTGCCTTCTGATCGTGTATCCGGCCGTGTATGTTTCTGAGCTTCTAGACATTCTTGATTGATATCCCCCTTCAAATTGATGCGGACTGATCAAGAAGCATCAATTTGCCAACAAGAAACCGATGACGCTGCCGAGAAAGAGCCTTAATAAATATATCAGCTATTTGAAGATCAAAAGAGATATGAGGAAGAGAAATAACACCATTATCATAAGCTTCTCGAATAGAATGACAGTCCACTTCAATATGTTTCGTACGCTCATGAAAGACAGGATTAACAGTAATCTGAACAGCACTAGTATTATCGACATAAAGAGTGGTAGACCTAAGTTGAGGAAAACTAACCTCAGCCAACAAACCTCGAAGCTAAATGATCTCAGAGCAAGAAGACGACATAGCACGATATTCGGACTCAGTAGAAGACTTAGACACACAATCTTGTTTCTTACTCTTCCAAGAAATTAAAGAGTTACCAAGAAACATACACCAACCAGTAATAGAGCGACGTGTATCAAAACAACCAGCCCAATCAGCATCACTATATGTGGTTAAGTGAATAGGAGACTCTGCATAAAAGAACAACCATGATGAGAAGTCCCTTTTAAATATCGAACAATACGGCGAACTGCTGCTAAATGAAGATGTATAGGTGTCTGCATAAATTGACTAACTTGTTGTATAGCAAATGAAATATCAGGACGTGTAATAATCAGATCATTGAGACTTCCAACAAGTTGTCGATGTAGAGATGGATCAGATAGAAAGTCACCATCATGTCGTTGATATTTAACATTCACTTCCAAAGGAGTATCAACAGAACGTCCCTCTTGGAGACCAGCTAAAGCAATAAGTTCCTCAGTATATTTATGTTGATGAAGAAAAATACTAGCAGAAGAAGAGTGAACCTCAAGACCTAAGAAATAAGTTAACGATCCCAAACCCTTCATATGAAAAGAACCTTGAAGGCGCTCTTGTAACTGAGATATCAATTGAGTATCAGATCCTGTGATAACAATATCATCAACATAGACTAACAACAAGATAATTCCCTTATCAGTCTTGCATAGGAATAATGAAGAATCATACTAAGTTTGAATAAAAGAGAAGCTAAGAAGAGTATTACGAAACTTCTCAAACCAGGCCCGTAGAGCCTGTTTTAAACCGTATAGAGACCGTTTGAGCTTACAAACATCATATGAGGAAGTGGAAAACAATCCTGGAGGAGGAGTCATATAGATATCTTCCTTGAGGTCTCCATGCAAAAATGCATTCTTAACATCCATCTGTCGTAAGAACCATCCTTTAGATGCAACAATAGATAGAATAAGCTGGACAGTTGTCATCTTAGCCACAGGTGCAAAGGTCTCTTCATAATCAATTCCATATTCCTGTCGATTGCCAAGAGCTACTAACCTTGCCTTATATCTGTCAAGGGAACCATCAGATCGAATCTTAAGAGAATAAACCCATTTACAACCAATGGGTTTAACACCAATAGGACATGAAACAATATCCCAAGTGTGATTGTCTTGAAGTGCTTGAAGTTCCTCTTGCATGGCTTTTATCCAGCAAGGCTGTTTAGTAGCCTGAGAATAAGAGGTAGGAATTGTAGCATTAGTTACAACTGCAGAATAGCCATATCTATCTGGAGGACGAGTGTGCCGAGTTGATCGTCGAAGAATCATTGAAGCATTTTCAAGAGCAAGGTCGGAAAGGACAAGTGCAGGCTTGAACCGTTTATCAAAATAAGAGTCATCAAAGTGAGGAAGTACAACAGTATCAGATGTCGAAAGATGTTGCTGAAAATAGTATTCATGTTCAAAGAAAATCACATCCCGAGAGATATGCCATTGATTATTAATCGAATCATAACACACAAAACCTTTATGATTAGGACTGTAACCCATAAACCCACATCGAACAAACTGGGCTGACAACTTATGACGTTCATAGGTAGGTAAATGAACGAAACAAACACATTCGAAAGTATGTAGCATATGATAATTAGGATGTTTACCAAACACTCATTGATAGGGAGAATCAAACTTCAATTGTTGAGATGGTAAGTGATTAATCAGATAAACGGCAGTAGATAAAGCTTTGGTCCAAAACTTAGCTAGAACAGAAGATTCTAACAATGTGCGCACCACATCTAACAAATGTCGATTTTTCCATTTGGAAACTCCATTCTGCTGAGGTGTATAAGGACATGAGCGTTGTGAAACAATACCCTTGTTATGAAGAAATTCTTGAAACTCATGAGAAATATATTCACCACCATTATCAGACCGTAAGATTTTAATACAAGTGGAAAACTGAGTTTCAATATATGTCACAAAGGTTTGAAACACAGTAAACACGTTTGCTTTGGAATGAAAAAAAATAAATCCATGTAAATCGACTATAATCATCAATAAATGTCACAAAATATTTATACTGATCATGTGAAATAATTGGTGCAATTCCCCAAACATCACTATGAATAATGTCAAAACATTTACTGGCACGACTACCTAAAATAAGAAAGGGCAATGTCTTACTTTTGCCCAGTTTACAAGGAGAACAATCAACTAATAAACTCTTATCTATGGAACTGAGAACACCTCTTTGCAACAAATGATTCAAAACAACATTATTTGGATGACCTAAGCGTCTATGCCAAATGCCAGCCTTATTGTCAACAACTGAAGAAGCTAATGACAAAGTCTAAGGAACAGTAAATTGTAATGGAAATAACCTACCCACTTTAGGCCCCTTCGCTATCACCTTCCCCGACACTTGATCCTGCACAGTACAACCATCACAAGAAAAGTGGACATCACAGTTATTATCCACCATTTGCCCAACAGAAAGTAAGTTAGTAGATAATTTAGGAGAAACCAAGACATGTCGAAAGGAGGAGCTAATATCACCAACTGTCGTAATAGGAATATTATTTCCATCAGCAACCTGAATGTGTTAAGTACTAGTATATGGATGTTGATTATGCAATAAATCGGATATGCCAGTCATATGATTTGTGGCGCCGGAATCAACAAACCAAGGAATAGAATTAGTAGTCTTACCTTTCCCTTGAAGACTAAGAGTAGAGAAGGCAGAGAGAATCATCTGTTGAACCATATCTGGTGTGAGAACAGATTGATTATTGCCAGCAATTGTAGATGTCGAACCAAGATTGCAAGAGTCGGATACTGCAACATGAAAAGCTTGTGGCCTCCTATTTTAAGGCCTTGTAGGACACTCCTTAATAATATGTCCTTTTTGCTTGCAATAATTACAGAACTTCTTACTACAATGACAGGCAATATGACCAAATTCTTTGCAGCTGTAACACTGCATTGTTCCCTTTCCTCGGGTCTGAGCAGCATATGCAACATTAACTATTCCAGATGATCCACCAGTTGCACCAATAGCGGCTTGTGTCGCCAATCTTTATTCCTCGCGCAGCAATTCACCAAAACATACATCCAAACAAGGCACTGGATCTCTATTCAGCAACCTAACCCGAGCGGTTTCAAATTCAGGTCTAAGATTCATCAAAAACCGATCACGACGACTCACTTCATGAACAACCTGAAGACTAGCCAAACTCTCCTTTGACACCTTAGTATAGATAATACCAAAATATTTGCTCCATAAATTAAGGAAGCCAGAATAATATTGTTCAATTGAGATATTACCTTGACTATAATTACTCATATCAAGTTCCAATTGAAAACGTCTTGCAGTATTACCTTGATTGTAGACGCGCTTTAAGTATTCCCACATTTCTTTTATTGTGCCGAAGGATCGTAAATTGTTCACCATAGAAGCCTTAATAGATCCTAAAATCCAAGAAACAATCCGTGCATCCTTTGCCTCCCATTGACCACGATCTTTCGACTCTGTAGGAGCTATAGAAGACCCGTCAATATGACCCCAAAGCTCCTTCCCTCGCAAAAACATCTTGAACTAAAATTCCCATGCAGCATAATTCTTTCCCGTAAATCTAATAGCTAAGATTTCATGTGTTTTCTTAGGAGACATTCTAAACCGAATTGTCACTCACAACTTGATTATCAAAAATTGTTGATTGGAATTAATCAACCTAAAGCCAAAAAAAAAAAAAAGAAACCAAGAACAAACCAGCAATTCCAAGACTAAAAAAAAGAACTATGGATTCAACGCAATACTCAGTTATGTGACTCTGATACCATAACAACTTTTGAGAAACTTTGGTTGAATGCCTTTTCATAATTCATGTTCAAGTATATATATACATTAGGAGGATATCTTTCCAAGCAACTATATCTTACAAACTAGGAAAACAAATCTTCCTCTAGCAAAATATACAATACAAAATATACATGCCATATATAAAAACTAAGTCACGAAACAAATATCTAAATATTCACGGCCGTGTTATATGGCCGTGCCTTTTAGCCGTATATCAGGCCGTGTATGTTTCTGGTAGCTACCTAACACAATATACGGCCGTGCCTTCTGTCCGTGTATCTGGCCGTGTATGTTTCTGGGAGGTACCTGACATAACACACGGCCGTGCCTTCTGTCCGTGCATCCAGCCATGTATGTTTCTGGGAGGTACCTGACACAATACACGATCATGCCTTCTAACCGTGTATCCAGTCATGTATGTTTCTTGAAGTTATCTAACACAATACACGGTCGTGCCTTCTGACCGTGTATCCGGCCGTGTATGTTTCTGAGCTTCCAGACATTCTTGATTGATATACTCATTTTAGTAAATTTCATAAAGTGTTTATGACTTTTTTCTTGATTAAAGAGATAATAATTTAGGTTTCAAATCTTTTGTATGTTTAAAACAATTAGTTAAGTAAAAAGTATAAAGAGTTGTAATTAATCTTCTTTTGAAACTACAAGTTAATTAAGAGTTTGCCTCTTAAGCTATTATAGGGTTAAATAAGAATTATTTTGATTGATTTCTTAAATAATAGTAAGTTTATTAAGTGTTTTTTTGTCCCACTACTTGATTTGATTAATATGTTTAAGGATAAGAAAATGCACAAGTGTGGGGAAGTTTGATAAGTGCTTAATTGGATCTATATATATATATATATTAAGTGAGATTTAACATGTTTTTCATTGTTGTTGACATGTTTTTAAAGAATTTAAATTTTAATTAAGTAATATTTTTTATTTTAGGGCTTTAATAGATAGTGGAATTAAAAAAGAAAGAAAATGAATTCAATTTTACTCAATTCGGAGCTAAATTGAAGAAGTTATGAAGTTTTGAAGGTAGATACGGCCTAAACATTACCATGTCCAGAACCTATTAAACTTGAAGCTACACAGATTTAGACACAACCTCTAGACACGACCATGTCCATTGGTTGTGTATCTTTTCTAATCTAATTGATTTAGACACGACCAATAAACATGACAACGTCTAGGCTATATCTATCAAAACGTCATGTTGTATATTATTTTGATTGACGAATTGGAGACAACTTGAAACACGACCGTATTAGATGGCGTGTTGGCCTAAAACATAAATTTTTTTATGCTTATTATATAAATTAAAGAGGACTCTACATCAAAAAGAGGATGCATTATTTCTACGTTATTTTAGGGTTTTAGAGAGACAAGACGACTACTTTTTTATACTTCAAGAAATTAGGATTTTCTTTGTTCTAATTGATTTCCTTGATGATGCATGTTTACACATCATTGAAGAATTCAATTTCCAATATGATTAGTGCTTAATTTTCTTTAGTATCTAGACTTATGAAACATAAGTTTATTATGTGACTAGAATTTCTATTTTATTATTCAATAAAATTCTTATATTTCTTTATTCATACATATATTCTTGATGTTTTCATTAGATTAATATTTCTAAGGTACTTTTCTATCTATTCAATATTATGCATTAAGATTAAGAAATCTAACGTATAATTAAATCTTTCATGTTAAAGAGAATTGATGTAATCTTAGAGATAAGTTACTTAATTCTTCTGGATTTAATTAAATTTGTTATGGAAATGTATTGTTTTTAATGCAACCTTTGTATTATGTTATTGTGAAGAGATTCAAATATGTAATTTTAATATTATGGTTTAATAAGTTTGAAAAAATTATTAAACTAAATTAAGGATTCTTCCGGTCAATGAAATTTAAAAAGGATTTAAATATTTTTTGTTAATGTCACATCATAATTCCTAAAGAAAACAAAGTCTAGATACTAGTTTACCATTTTAAAGTTAAATCTGAATCATTTTTCTTTTCTATCTTTCAATAAAATATTAGTTCTTCTGTAAATATTTCGTTATAGCTTTCAGATTAATTAATATCTATAATTTACTACTTAAATAATAGGGTATAAGTTAATATTAGTACACGTAATCTCTATAGGACGACATCTGTATTTTATACACTATATTACAAAATTTGATAAATACACTAACCTTATATTATTTACTAATCCAAAGGCTTTGATCAACTTCCATTGGATCGGCAATTGACCACTTGGTTCATTATCTTCACCGTAATTCACTAGCCCCTAGCATTAGTTGAGTCACCATGTCTCTACCCACTAAAAACTCTAATTTTTGTCTACACTTCGGTATTTTAATATCTTCAATATGAGTCTCGCTTGTTAAGCTATGGTCCGCTTATCTCCAGCACATATGAATGCCATGCTCTAATAGAGCCCACATATCTACAGAGAAATATACTTAGGTAGCATTTGGTTAGCATTAAAATTCGGCACTGAACTGGACAAAATTTTTTGTCCCTTGTTTGGTTGCCACACATGAAGGAAGTACTTGACTAAACACCAATTACCTACTGGATAAAATCAGAAATTTTAGTACCACATGTAATTCGATACTAAAAATGTGGTACTGGACTAAATGTAATTTTTTTGAAATTCCGAATTTGCCTTTCATACTTACCTTGAATCCCTGCTGCACAGACGCCACTCCTTTCGTTCGTAGAAACCGGTCTTGTTTTCCTCCAGCACCGCACAAGCTTTAAAATGAGGAAGTATGATAAGCCATCGGCACCGCTCCTTCACTACTGCCCACCGTGGAATCGGCCGCAAGTTCACCCATTGCCATTGTGAAGCCCGAAGTCGCCATCAGGTATGTATGGTTCCATTTCTTCTCACATTCTTGCTTCCTTTTGAATGTTCCTCGCATGCTTGTTCGTTGTGTCCGTTACAAGTCCCCCAGTGCTCGAATGCTGTTCAAGATTTGCCGCTTGCTTTCCATTGGGGGGTGGGGGAAGCTTAAACATTGTTTTGGGGTTCGAATGCATGGTGCGCTTTAGGGGGTTTTTTGGTTTTAGGGTTCGAATGCATGCTCTATAATGGAGACGAGTTGGTTAGGGTTCGATTGCATGGTTTGCTTTAGGGGGTTTATTGGTTAGGGTTCGAATGGATGCTGAGTACACGGTTAAAGGCACGACCATGTGTTAAGCTTGGAAAATCCACAGAAGCACATAAGGTTGAATACATAGTTGAAGGCACAACCATGTGTTAATCTTGGAAATCCATAGAAGCACACACGGTTGAAGGCACGGCCGTGTGTTAAGCTTGAAAAATCCATAGAAGCACACACAATTGAGTACACGGTTGAAGGCACAGCCGTGTGTTAAGCTTGAAAAATCCACAGAAGCACACATGGTTGAGTACACGGTTGAAGCCACGGGCGTGTATATGTCATGTGTCGAGACCGTGTGCTTGAAAAAAGTCAAGAGAATTAGCCATCAACTCATCTTCACTAGAAGTATTACCCATTCACAACTCACAAGTGAAGTCGGATGGAATGAAATTTAGATAATGAAGTTGCGGGGGGGGGAGTTGGAAGCAATCGGGTCCAACTTAATGAGTAGACTACCGGTTCCTTTATTAGATATTTGTGTAGGAGAGCTTCTTAGGGAAGAACAACGGCTCCTTACACAAGTTGTCTTATTGCCTACTCCCTAGTTGAATTTAGACTATGTAGCATATCATTTTGTCCATTATGTTTTGTATTATGAAAATAATCTTCGAATCCCCAACGTTACACTTATGGGTCTTTCCTTTGATATGTCATATAGATCATGGATCATCGTGGATTTCTGATTTGTCTTCTTGGATGGAGAGTCTATATCAATATGCTTACAATGGCGGCAGCTAGTTTCTATTATATAAACTTTGTTTTGAATAGGAGAGTAGAGAGGGGTGTATTGAACGAGCAAGCAATAGCTAGATATGAAACACATCGAGAGGTGATTGATTCACTCATTAATGGGAGTGATACAAATTGTTTATGGGAGTTAAGGATGTGTAGGAATAGTTTTCCACATCTTTGTGAACTCATTAGGGTACGAGGGGGAATGCATTGTAATGGAAGAGCAACGGTTGAAGAACAAGTTGTGATTTTTCTTAACATCCTTGCACATCATACAAAAAATAAGAGTATTCAAGTTAGATTTCGTAGATCAGTTGGAAGCAATCGGGTCCAACTTAATGAGTAGACTACCGGTTCCTTTATTAGATATTTGTGTAGGAGAGCTTCTTAGGGAAGAACAACGGCTCTTTACACAAGTTGTCTTATTGCCTACTCCCTAGTTGAATTTAGATTATGTAGCATATCATTTTGTCCATTATGTTTTGTATTATGAAAATAATCTTCGAATCCCCAACGTTACACTTATGGGTCTTTCCTTTGATATGTCATATAGATCATGGATCATCGTGGATTTCTGATTTGTCTTCTTGGATGGAGAGTCTATATCAATATGCTTACAATGGCGGCAGCTAGTTTCTATTATATAAACTTTGTTTTGAATAGGAGAGTAGAGAGGGATGTATTGAACGAGCAAGCAATAGCTAGATATGAAACGCGTCGAGAGGTGATTGATTCACTCATTAATGGGAGTGATACAAATTGTTTATGGGAGTTAAGGATGTGTAGGAATAGTTTTCCACATCTTTGTGAACTCATTAGGGTACGAGGGGGAATGCATTGTAATGGAAGAGCAACGGTTGAAGAACAAGTTGTGATTTTTCTTAACATCCTTGCACATCATACAAAAAATAAGAGTATTCAAGTTAGATTTCGTAGATCAGGTGAGACTATTAGTAGAAATTGCCATCAAGTGTTACTAGCGGTGTTAAGGTTACAAGATATTTTACTTGCAAAACCCAATCCAGTACAAGAAGATTGCATTGATGAACGGTGGAAATGTTTTAAGGTAATACAAAAAATCTTTTAGGTACCTTCAGTTAATCGACGATGGTCATGATTACTTATATTACAATATAAATTTTTTTTGTTTCTTTGGGAACATTTTAGGGTTTCCTTGGAGCATTAGATGGTACATACATTGCAGTTATGACACCAGTTGTAGATAGACCTAGGTATCGAACAAGGAAAGGGCATCTTGCAACGAAAATCATGGGTGTATGTGATCATGACATGAAATTTATCTACATATTGGCTGGCTGGGAAGGGTCTGCATTAGATTCTAGAGTATTACGTGATGCAGTCATTCGATCTAATGGATTGAGAGTTGCACTTGGTAAGCATTTTAAAAAAGAAAATTGTTTTCATTTTATCTATCCAGTTGAAAATTTTCATGTAAATTTATGTGGTTACATTTTGTTGTAGGTTCATATTATGTAGTGGACGGTAGATATTCCAATGCACCAAGATTCCTTTCCCCTTTTAAAGGGAGGCATTATCACATTCAAGAGTGGGCTACAAGTTAACGTAGGCCTCAAAATCGTGAGGAATTATTTAACTATAGACATGCAAGGGCAAGAAATGTTGTAGGGAAATGTTTTGGAATTTTGAAGAAACGATGGGGTATTCTAAGGAGTCCATCATTTTATCCCATCAAAATACAATGTCGAATTATTCTAGCTTGTTGTCTATTACACAACTTCATTTGAATGTACATGCCACTGGACCCATTGGAGCATGCTGTAATTGAAGGTGATGAAGTTCCAATTGGAGAAAATGGAATTGATACAATTGAAACAGTAGAACCTACTGAAGCATGGACTGAGATGAGGAATACATTAGCACAAGAGATGTACAATGAATGGAGGGTCCGTCATAGGAACTAGAATGTCACTAATTGTTGCACTTTCTTTGATTATGTATCTTGGATCAATGTCAGTACTGATTTTTCGTTTACTATATATTATTGAAATCATTTAGTTGTCGAATTTTCAATTTTATGTTGTAATGTAAATTGAAATATTCTATCCACTGTTTGTATGCATGACTTACATTTTATTTGTTTGGTTTTTGCCTTACACTATGGATTCGTTTACAGTCATAGATAGTAGAGATAAAAAAACTAGACGTTCTTGGAGCCAAGTTGAGGAAGATACGTTATTGATGGTGTTGGAGGAGTTAGTCGTTGAAGGATACAAAGGAGAAAATGGCAGTTTTAAGAATGGGGCTCATGAAGAAGCTTTAAAAAGGATGGAAAGCCACATTCCAGAAATCAATCTCAATATCAGGCAAATTGTTAACAAAATGAAGATGCGGTCAATGAAACTGGCAGAGGTTGTTGACATGATAAATACTAGTGGTTTTGGGTGGGATGATGCCAAAAAATGTGTTATTGTTGATAATGATGCAGTCCTTGCTGAATACATAGAGGTAAAATCAACATTATGTTTATTTTGAAATAAGCTCATTTTTTAAACGTTAATTCTTTGTTGTTATAATAACTATTTCTATTGTTTTGTAGAAACATCTGAAGGTTGCTAATCATGCCAACAAGGAATTTAAAGAGTTTGAAAAACTTCAAGGGACATTTGGAAAGGATAGAGCAAATGGCAAAAGGGCTAAGACACCAGCAAATGTGATACAGGACTTGCAAAATGAGGGTGAGGATACTTTTGATGAAGACATGGAGTCAGAACAAGTGCTACAGTCTACTGAAGCCTCTAGCAATGCCTCACGTGATCCATCTGTGCGACCGACTCGCAAGCGTCCGATAGTAGAATATGCTGCAGAATTTATATCTACGTTTCAAAAGAGAATTAGTGATGTTAGGAGTGATTTTGCTTTACTTGCAGGAAAAATTGCTAATCCTCCTAAGGACGATATTGTTGCAGAGTTGAAAACGTTAAGATTGTCAGAAAATGAAGAGTTGGATGTTCTGATGCAAATGGCGACAAATCTACAGTATGAGAAGTTTTTTTGGAGGCTCCAAGGAGAACAACGCCTAGCATTTGTTAGGCGAATTATTGGATGATGTAAAGCATGTTTGTAGTATTTATGTAATTGAGACTTCTTTCATTGGCTTTGTATTATCGAACCTCTCTACCATGGTTTAGTACCTTGTATGGTTAAACCGGTTTTCATATTTTGTAGAAGTTGTAACCTCATGTATCTCCTGCAACAGAGTTGGCAGGTTTTCTATCAGATATAGTTGGCAGGTCATAATCATATAAACTACTTTGACTATTGAAATGTATGATTATTATCTTATCTATGTCATTCATGCCTTGTCCTTATGAAATATAAAAGTGATTGATGTTCTAATCTAATCGATCTAATTTGTGGATGGATTTTGTAATTTTCAGGTCCTTCAATGACTTGTTTAAAGTGGTTGATGGATATGTGGATGTTTCAGTGTAAAAGTATTTCATGTCTTCAGTGACATATTCAAAATCATAAATAATTTATTATTTCATTAAATATAACATAACTCTTTTCCCTATAATATTTAATATTATATATTAAACCTTCAAATCATTTTTTTCTTATAATAATATCAAATATATATAAATAATTATGATATAAATAAAAAGGGCAAAATTGTCAATTTTACTCTGTCCAGTCCAGTACTTTGCGATTTCAAACACTGGACAGCACAAAAGCCTTCTCTAGGGAAAAACTGTCAAATTTACTATGTTCAACCCAACACTTTGCAATCCAAACATTGGACAGCACAAAAATCCTTGTCCAATACTGAACAAACCAAACGTGGTACAAAAATATTTTTGTCTAGTCCTTCTTTTTTAGTACTGTCCAGTACTCTTATTCTGTCCAATACTCTTATTCTATCCAGTACCAGTAACCAAACGGTACCTTAGAGTACACATCTTTATAAGTCTAGAAACGTACAACTTCTCATATGGTCCTTTATTGTTTAGTAGGATGTTGTATTCCTAAGATCTATATATGAGTAAATACAATCAATCCCAATTTTGGATCTTAGAATTTATGCAATATGCTAATATCACGCTTGAATGATTTAGATCATACCACCTAGGTGATGAAAATTTCAAAATATATTCGTTAACATTTCTTTTCCTTGCTAATATAATTATTATTACATAACTTCATTCAATGTTGTGAAAGCTAATCTAGCCTCTATTCTATATATATTCATATAAGTTGGCACTTTAGTCAAATTGATCACATGCAATATTCATATTTAGTAAACAGATTGATGTATGATTAAGGTTTATAAAAAAATAATTTCTCTCTTCTAATATTCACATTCTATATAGATTAATATGATACAATCTAGTTTACAAAACACAACAAGAAATTGAAAATTGATGCCATGATTTAGTTGCATTCCTAAACTGAAGAAAACGCAATACAAATATGATCTACTCTATAGAACCAAATCAAAATAGAGCAACAATAACAAATGTAATTCAACTTCGAAACAGAGTAATAACAGCAACAGCAATAAAACAGCACACAGCAACAGTAAAGAGAAAATCATTGACAGCAAAATTCGTGAACTCCAAACGCAAAGATACTTATTCCATTCAAATCTTATATATCAAGATTACAATCTGATTTCACAGCTAAAAAATAGAACTAACTAGAGATCTTAGGATAACATGTTTATCCATGATTCAATCATACTTATCCAATCCTACAATGTAGGATTTATGTCTAATAAATAACTAAATAAAATAAAGAAACAAAATAAATCAAAATTAATATCTTCAACATCCTCCCTTAATTCTGATTTGGAGAATTCTTCATTCCAAGTAGGTTCCCCAACTTGATAAATGAATCAATCTTCAATGACTTGGTGAAGATGTCTACAATTTGATCTTCAGTTTTACAATGTTACAACTTGATCACTCCTTTTGCAACTTGATCTCTTAGGAAATGATATCTTATATCAATATGGTTGCTTCTTCCATGAAAAACCAAATTCTTAGCTAAGTTAATTGCAGATATGTTGTCTACATAAATCTTCAAAGGAACTTGCAGCTCACATCTAATTTGACTTATTATATTATTAAGCCAAATCACTTGACATACACATGAAGTTGCTACTATATACTTAGCTTCGCATGTTGATAGTGCAACAATAGGTTGTTTCTTCATTGTCCATGAGCATGCTGTCTATCCAAATAAAAAACAATAACCACTTGTGCTCTTTCTTTCATCCAAATCTCCTCGTCAATCACTATCCGAATATCCCACAAGTTCACATTCTTCAACTGATGTAAAGAACAAACCAAGATCTTGTGTCCCTTTGATGTATCTCACGATCCGCTTTGCTACTTGTAAGTGTTGCAGTCGAGGACTTTCCATGAACCTACTGATTAAGCTTACTACATAACATATGTCAGGTCTTGTGCAAGTTAAATATCTAAGGCTTCCAACAATTTGTTTGAAGTGTATCAGATCAACACTTCATTCATCACCATCCTTAACCAGCTTTGAACTTGTTTCAATTGGTGTTCAAACTGGTTTTGAGTCTTCCATCTTGTACCTTATCAACAGCTCACTTGCATATTTCTTTTAGCTGATGAAGATTTCGTCATCCTCTTGAATAACCTCAATGCCAAGAAAATAAGACATAAGACCGAGATCTGTCATCTCAAACTCATTCTTCATAGATTGCTTGAACTCATTTATCATTTGAAAGTTACTTCCTATGAACACTATATCATCAACATAAAGACACAAGATTAGTATATCTCAAGAACTATTAACTTTCACATATAAACCATAATCAAAGGGACATTTTTGAAAACCAACTTCACGAAACACATCAATTCATTTTTTCCATGCTCTTGATGCTTGCTTGAGACCATACAAAGCTTTGTTAAGTTTATACACCTTGTCTTCTTTTCTACTTTGTATGAATCTAGTTGGTTGTTTTACATACACTTCCTCATCAAGTGAACCATTAAGAAAGGCTGACTTCACATCCATTTGGTGAATTTTCCATTTTCTTTGAGCAGCTAATGCTATTATCAGACGCACAGTTTCCATTCTTGCAACAAGTGCAAAAATCTCCTCATAATCATAGCCTTATCTTTGCTTAAATCCCTTTGCAACTAACCTTTATTTATACCTCTCAACTTCACCATTTGCCTTCACCTTGATTTTGTAAACCCATTTCACATCAATAGCTTTGTGTCCTTGCGGAAGGTCAGTGAGCTTCCATGTATTGTTCTTCTCAATTGCCACCATCTCTTCATTCATAGCAGTCATCCACTTAGGATTTCTAATTGCATCTTTGAGTACTACCAGTTCTACATATGCAAGGAAGGCAAGATGCACTAGCTCTCCATCATCAATTTCCCCACCGAAACTTGTTTCAAAGTCATGTAGATATGTAGGTGGTCTATGTTCTCTTCTTGGTCTCCCTGTGTCAGTCGCTTGAGTCGCACTTCCATCTGTAGCTGAATTCGATACATCTTCTTCAACTACACAAATAACATGCTTTTGGGAATCCTCTTGAATATCAGCACTCCACTTCCACATTTCATCTTTAACAAAAGTTACATCACGACTAACTTTAACCCTCTTAGTCATACAACTTATAGCCCCCTTGCTTGTATCCAATGAGAATGGTTTTCTCAGCTTTATCATCCAACTTAGTCCTTGTTGCTGCAGGAATGTGAACATAAGCAATAGAGCCAAAAACCTTTAGATGTTGTACATTAGGCTTAAATCTACTCCAAGTTCTATAGGAGTTGTGTTAGGAACACTTCTAGTGGGAGATCTATTTAGTAAATACACAGCACATGAAACCGCTTCGGCCTAAAAATAATTAGGCATTCCATTTGCTTTCAACATACTTCTTGCCATGTCCAAGATAGTTCGATTCTTCCTTTCAGCTACTCCATTGTGTTGGGGAGTATAAGCAAATATAGTATTGTGATGTACTCCATGTTGTTCACAATACATCCTAAATTCATTGGAGATATATTCACTTCCTCCATCACTCCGTATTGCCTTGAGTGTTTGCCCAACTTGTTTTTCAACAAACACTTTAAATTTCTTAAAGCAATCTAATACCTCAACCTTACTTTTCAACAAATAAATCCAAGTTTTCTTTGAAAAATCATTAATAAATGTTAGAAAGTACCTATTTCCTCAAATTGAGACGGTGTTCATTAGACCACATACATCAGTATGAACCAGCTCCAAGGGAGATTTTGCTCATTCCATTGTTTTTTAGAATGGCATTCTATGGTTCTTGCTAATGACACACGCTTCACATAGCTGGTCCGGATGTTTAATTCATGGTAATCCTTTCACCATGTTTTGTTTTGCTAGTGCTTCCAAACTTTGGAAGTTTAGATGCCACAACCATGACTCATCATTCCCGATTGCATTTAAACATTTGAATTCTCCCTTGCTGATGTCCACGAAAAACATACAATTTTTAGATAAACAAGTTCTTAGGATCAATGCACCTTGTTTGTCTCAAATTGTAAATTCATTTCCAGACACATGCATCTCATAGCCTCTCTCGGCTAGTTGGCCCATGCTTAGTAGATTGCTCTTCATATCTGGAACATAGAACACATTAGAAATGTACTTATGATCTCCATTTTTCAGTGTACTGAGAATTCTTCCTCTCCCCATCACCGAGACACGTTTGCCATCCCCAAACTTTACTTTTACTTAGAATGTCTCATCAAGCTCAGTAAACAGCTCCTTCCGACCACATATGTGATTCGTACAACTCGTGTCTAAATACCAGGTGTGGCAATTTGACATCTCATTTGATGAGGAAACCATTAGCAATGCATGATCACCCTCAACCAATTCTTGATTGAGCATCTCCTTTGCATAGTTTGCGGCTGGAGTTCTATCCTTAAGCCTACACTCACTTGTAAAATGCCCTTATTTGTGACAGTTGAAGCATTCTACATTGGACTTATCGAATCGTCCTCTGCTGCGTCCACAGCTACTAACTTACTTGGTGTTGTGAAAGGCATTGTATTGATCTACAACACCACGGCTCAGATCATTCCTAATTTTGTTAAAGTGGTTGCCACTTTGTCATCTTCCTCTACCACGAAAGTTTCCATGTCATTGGTAAGAATTCCCTATGGAGATTTGCAATTGAAAAGCTTGCTCAATCGGTTTACCTAATTTGTTTTCATTCATCCTTTGTTCATGTGCTTGTAGTGAACTAGATAACAACTTGACCGTCATAGTTGATAGATCATGGCTCTCTTCTATTGCTGTTATAACATGCTCAAATCTGGGAAGTAAGGTTCTCAAGATCTTCTCAATTTTGCTTTGTTCAGACAATGTTTCACCATTTGTTTTCATGTTGTTTGCCAGCACATGAATTTTATTGATGTATGCATCAACCAATTCACTGGAGTCCATTTGTAGCAATTCATATTGTCGTCTCAAAGTTTGGAGACGTATCATTTTAATTCTCTCATCACCTTTGTATGAAGTAGATAAGATATTCTACGCCTCGTTGGATGTGGTGGCTCCTTCAATTTGTTCAAATGTTTCATCATTCATGCCTTGATGAATGAAGTATAATGCCTTCTTATCTTTCTTTCTTAGATCATGATTTGCTGCCCTTTGCGTATCATTCGCATTTTCCGCCAATGCAAGCACCCCATTCTACACCACTTCAAATAGATCATGATACTCAAATGGGACCTTCATTTGAACACACTAACGGTTGTAGTTCTTCCCATCTAGAATAGGAACTGATAGTTGAGTTATGTTGTTCATTGTGGCTCTAATACCAATTGAAGAAAACGCACTACCAATATGATCTACTCTATAGAACCAAATCAAAACAGAGCAACAATAACAAATGCAATCCAACTTCAAAACAGAGCAATAACAGCAACAGCAATAAAACACAGTAATGCAACAACACACAGCAACAGCAAGGAGAAAATCACTAACAACAAAATTCGTGAACGCCACAAGTAAAGATACTTATTCCATTCAAATCTTATATATCAAGATTACAATCTGATTTAATAGCTAAAAAACAGAACTAACTAAAGATCTTAGGATAACATGCTTATCCATTATTCAATCATACTTATCCAATTCTACAATGTAGGATTTATGTCTAATAAATAACTAAATAAAATAAAGAAACAAAATAAATCAAAATTAATATCTTCAACTTAGACAAGCCTAGCTATCGAGCAGATAACAATGTCATGGTGATTCCATTGATAGATTCAAATTGATTGAAGAACTAGAGTCTTGAAGAGGTTTTCTCTCAATGTAAAAACCTGGCTCTTTAGGAGGAGGCAATCGAATCTCACTTCTGAGCATTAGAACCACCGCCAACATTGTTGGTCAATCTTCTAGACTCCATTGTACACATGAAAGACTAATATGGATTGATCTCAAAACTTCATATTGATCACATGCGTTTCTGATCACTTCATCAAGCAATTCGATAAATTCTCTCTTGTGAAAATAGCCACGAAGCTTGTCAAGTTAACAACAAGACATTAGTTGCATTCTTCATGCTTTTACTCAATGCATAACCAACTAATCTAACATAACCAACTAATCTAAAAGTTCGAGTTTGTATATTAGTGTAGATTCTATAATTTAAATTTAGCACTCCCTCTCACATGTGAGCATGAATATTGAAAAAAATCCTTCACGTGTAAATGATTAGATGGGGAATCAAATGACAATGTGCGGATTTTAACTCTATACCCCTCACTTTGATACCATGCTGCCGGATAAAAAGGGTTAGCATCCAGATTCGTGCGGGTTTTGGACTTTATATTTGATAATATCAAAATGTCCTAGAAGATTAAAATCATGGTGCACGTAGTGAAAGCCTCTATTTCTCTTCCCACTCATCATCTCCAGCAGTAAAACACCAAAGCTGAAGATGTCAGATTTTATTGAATAGATGCCATCAAGAGCATACTCAGGAACCATGTAGCCACTACATGGTAAATTTTGTATCAGGTTCTCTATCAATTCAAAATTAAGCATTAAGTCAAAATATAGAGAAGTGAAAAATCTTACTTTGTCCCTGCCACTCGGCTAGTGTTCATTCTACTCTCATTTGCTCCAAAACTTCTAGCAAGACCGAAATCAGATATTTTTGCTTCCATATCCTTATCCAACAAAATATTTCCGGCTTTTATGTCTCTGAATTATTCTCGGCCTGGAATCCTGATGAAGGTAAAGAAGACATCTAGCTATTCCCTAGATGATAGCAAACCGAGTACCCCAGTCAAGCTGCTTCTTCCGCTTTTCATCTGTCAAAGAGGAATATAAGAAATCAATAATAAGACTTCCGTGGGGGAGGGGGTGATATTTATATTTCATTTTTTTATGATGTCACAAACCAACAAGTACTTCTAGTCAGGATTTTCAGGAGCTTGTGCATGATATTTTAACTAACAAAAGATAGATTATGAGCCTTAATGAGCCATAGCGAAGGTAAATAAATCCTGGCATTTGTTTGCCATGTACTTATAGACCAACAAATAATTTTCCTGAATGTAGCATCCCTAAAGCTTGACAAGGTTTCTGTGTTGAAGCTTGGCAACATATAGAACTTCGTTTTTGAATTCATGCATTCCTTGCCTTGAATTACTTGAAAGTTTTTTCACCGCTATCTCTTGACCATTCTTGTGTGCACCTTGCAAAAGCCATAAAGTTTATGATTATCTCCGTTACAATGGAATTAAATTGAGAGCGCTAATTTTTTAGGTATGGAAAAGAATTCTGATTTTCTTAAGCGTCTAATTAAAACATCTTATGAGGGCAATGAACCATTCCATCAATATCCTAACGTTCAACATTACACTCCTGCTACAAAGTTGAATTGCCATTAGTTTGTGCCAGATTTACGTACCCTATAGACAGGCCCGAAACCTTCTTCTCCAATCTTATATGCATTAGAGAAGTCATTCGTAGCCATGGCTATTGTAGCCAAGTCAAAGAGTGGCAACTCTAGATCTTCCTCCTGGTATTTAGCAGTTTCAGGCGGCTTATTAAAATTGTGCCTTTGGAGCCACTACACATGTTTTCTGATCCATGATCTCTACTGATTCCATATTTTTAGATTGATTTCATTATTTTAGGAGTTAGTTCAAGTTTTATTCCAAGTCATGTTTATCTAGTTTTATTGGTAGAAATCTTTGTTAGTGGTTAGTTGTTAGTAGCTCAAAACTCTCCTATTTTTTTGCTATTTTGTTATTGGTGTATTTGCTGAATAAAAACAGCTACTGCTAAAGGAATTGTATCCAAATTTTGCAGAAATCAAATGCTCTTTAGCCGTTGTTTTACTTAAAGTATTCCTACAATTTTTTTAATCCAACAATTGGTATCAGAGACAATTTTCTTAAGGTACTTGTGTGTACATCCCATAAGAGAGTTGAGTGTAAACACAAGTGTTTTTTTTTTTTTTTTTTTTTGCAAGCTGAGTAAAAGGTTCTCGTTAAGAACTTATTTTAAGAGCAATCACAAATGGCTTCAAACAACTTTACACCCATTCCACCTCCTGTGGTCATTGGTGAAAATTATCAATCATGGGCTATTAAAATGACAGCATATTTGCAAGCCAGTGATCTTTGGGAAGCTATTGAGTAAGAGTTGGTTGTTCCACCACTCATCGAAGACCCCACGGTACAACTGATCAAGAATCATGAGAAGAAGATCTCAAAATTGTTCCAAGCTAAGTCTTGCTTATTTTCAGCGGTGTTTGAAAATCTTTTCACCAAGATCATAAATCTACAAACTGTTTATCAAATTTGGTAGTACCTTAAAAATGAGTTTGAAGGAAGTGCTTGAACAAAAAGCATTAGGATCTTGAATCTCAAAAGAGAGTTCGAGTTGCAGCAGATGAAGGATTCCAAGACAACTAAAGAGTATGCTGATCAGCTGTTGAAAATCATCAACGAACTTAGACTCATGGGTGAAAATGTGCATGATAGCAGGGTTGTAGAAAAGCTATTAGTTACATTGCCAGAGAAGTCTGAAGCTAAGATTTCAGCACTTGAGGAGATTAGAAACTTATTAGAAATTACCTTATTAGAACTTCTCAATGCTCTTGAGGCTCAAGAGCAAAGGAGACAACTAAGAGAAAAAGGATCATTAGAAGGTGCAATGCAAGCCAAGCTTTAAATTTGTCAAAGCTAAGGATATGGTAAAGATAAGAAGAAGAAATGGAAGAAAAACAAAACAATTCCAGCCACCGGTAGATTCATTGGCAGTAATAAAGGAGGCACTTTCTAGCCTTGCCAACATTGTGGAAGAACAAATCATGTTCCTACAAGGTGTTAGAGTAGACTAGATGCAAGGTGTAACAGATATAACCAAATGGGGCATGAAGAGAGAATTTGCAAAGTAAAAGGCAAGCAACAAGCAAATGAGATGTAAGTTGTAAACCAGCAAGAAGAGGAGCAGTTGTTCGTAGCATCATGTTATAAGGTTCATGAGCTAGGTGAAAATTGGCTTATTAACAATGGTTGCACCAACCACATGACCAGCAATACCGAGCTTTTCAAAAGGCTTGATAAAACTCCTATTTCTAAGGTAAGAGTCAGAAATGGTCAGTTTATTGATGTAAAGGGTATAGGTCCAATTGCAATTGAAACTGCAACTAGTATGAAGATAGTTTCGGGTGTTTTGTATGTTCTTGAGATTGATCAGAACCTATTAAGTGTTGTTCAATTAATTGAGAAAGGGTATAAGGTGTTATTTGGCCAGAAAACTTGTAAAATTAGAGATGTTGATGGTCATGTGGTATTTTCTGTCAAAATGAGAGGAAAATGCTTCTCTCTTGATTTGTTAAATGAGGAGCAACAAGCATTCTATGTGTCCAACAATGTCACTAATCTTTGGCACAAGAGACTAGGGTATTTCCATCATGCTGCAGTGTTGAAATTACAAAGACAGGGCATGGCTCAAGGCATCAATTTTTTAGGTGACACCCTTTCGAGTTGTCAAGCTTGTCAATTTGGTAAGCAACATAGGTTTCCATTCCTTAAAATAGCTTAGAGGGCCACAAAGAAGCTTGAACTTATTCACACGGACCTTGGAGGGCCATTCATGACGCCATCTCTAAAAGGTAGTACGTATTACATTGCCTTTATTGACGATTTTACAAGGTTGTGTTGGATTTATTTTCTTAGATTAAAAAAAAAAAGTGGTTAATGTGTTCTTGAGATATAAGGCTTGGGTTGAAAACCAAAGTGGCTACAAAATGATGGTCTTAAAATCTGACAATGGAAAGGAGTATACCTCTAATCAATTTAACAAGTTTTGTGAGGAAGTAAGGATTGAGTGTCAACTTACTGCTCCTTACGCCCCACAACAAAATGGTGTAAGTGAGAGGAAGAACAGGACTATTATGGAAACAACTCGCTGCATGTTGCATGAGAAGAATTTGCCTAAAAGTTTTTAGGCAGAGGGTGCTAATTCCGCAATCTTCTTATTGAATCGATTGCCCACCAATGCTCTCAACAACATAACTCCATAGGAGGCGTGGTTTGGATACAAACCATCACTTGCTAATCTTAAAGTGTTTGGTTGTTTGAGTTTCTCTCATGTTCCTCAAGATAAGAGAGATAAGCTTGACAAGAAATCTGAGCTAGGAATCTTTATAGGCTATAGTGACATGTCAAAAGCCTATAGAGTGTACCAGCCTTAGTTTGAGAAGATAATCATCAATTAAGATATTGTCTTCATGGAAGATAAGCAGTGGGATTGGAGCAAAGGAGGAGCCGATTAGTTTCCTAATGACCATCAACCCAATGAAGATGATGTAGATAACCAGCTAGTCAGAGGAACCAGACCACTTTCAAATATTTATGCAAGGTGCAAAGTTGCTATAATGGAACCAGCTGATGTCAACGAAGCCTTAAAAGAGCAAAAGTGGGTAGAAGCAATGAAGGAAGAGCTCCACATGATAGAGAGAAATGATACTTGGCAACTTGTTAATAAACCAACAAATCGAAAAGTGATTAGTGTCAAATGGGTTTTTAGAACAAAACTCAATACCGATGGGACTGTGAACAAAAATAAAGCTAGGCTTGTCATGAAAGGATATGCATAAGTTTTTTGTGTTGATTTTTCAGAAACTTTTGCACATGTGGCTAGGCTTGACACCATCCGTTTGCCACTTGCAATTGCAGCACATAAGAGTTGGAAAGTGTTTCAACTTGATGTGAAATCATCTTTTTTAAATGGTTCCTTAGAAGAAGAAATTTATGTAGAGCAGCTAGATGGTTTCATTGTGCAAGGACAAGAGAAGAATGTGTACTTGTTTAAGAAGGCTCTGTATGGCCTCAAACAAGCTCTGAGGGCATGGTACATTGTGTGTGAAGAAGGATGGTATTAACATTACAATACTTTCTATTTATGTTGATGATTTGCTTGTAACGAGAAACAATCAGGATCCCATTGAAGAATTCAAGTTGAAAATGTTCAAAGAATTTGACATGACAGATTTGGGATTGATGTCATACTTTCTTGGTTTGGAAGTGAAGCAACAAGAGAATGAAATCTTCATAAGCCAATCTAGATATGCTAAAGAAATCCTGAGAAAGTTTCACATGGAGGAATGCAAGCCTCAAGACATAACAATGCAAGTTAGAATGAAGTTTTGCAAAGAAGATGGTGCCAACAAAGTAAATGAAAGTCACTATAGAAGTTTGATTGGGTGTCTCATGTACTTAATAGCCTCAAAACCTGACACTGTGCAGGCTGTAAGTCTATTGTCCAAGTTCATGCATTGTGCTAGTGAAGAGCACTTGCAAGCTGCCAAAAGAGTTGTAAGATACATCAAAGGAACACTTGATTATGGTATCAAGTATACCAAGCAAAACTAATTTAAATTTGATGGGTTTCTCTTACAGTGATTGGGGAGGTTCTGTTGATGATATGAAAAGCACATCTGGCTATTGTTTTAGTTTTGGCTCGAGAGTCATAAATTGCTGCTAAAAAAAACAGGAAGTGGTTGCACAAAGTAGTGCTGAAGTTGAATTCATTGCAACAACTTTAGCTGCAAATAATGCTATATGGCTAAGGAAGCTCCTATAGGATTTGGGTTTTGTGCAACATGAGCCAACTCAGATCTTTGCGAACAATCAAGCAACGATTCAAATCTCCTCCAATCCAGTTTTTCTTGGCAAGACAAAGCACTTCAAGGTCAAGTTCTATTTCCTAAGAGAAATTCAAAAGGAAGGTGAAGTTTCATTAGTTTATTGCAAAACTAATGATCAAATTGCTAATGTCTTCACTAAAGCATTGCCAAAATCCAAGTTTGAAGTGTTAAGATACAAGTTGGGAGTTTGCAGCTTCAAAGGCAAGGAGGAGTATTAAAATTGTGCCTTTGGAGCCACTACACATGTTTTTTGATCCATGATCTCTACCGATTCCATATTTTTAGATTGATTTCATTATTTTAAGAGTTAGTTCAAGTTTTATTCCAGGTCATGTTTATTTAGTTTTATTGGTAGAAATCTTTGTTAGTGGTTAGTTGTTAGTGGCTCAAAACTCTCTTATTTTTTTTGCTATTTTGTTGTTGGTGTATTTGCTGAATAAAAACGGCTACTGCTAAAGGAATTGTATCCAAATTTTACAGAAATCAAATGCTCTTTAGCCATTGTTTTGCCTAAAGCATTCTTACAATTTTTTTAATCTAACACGACTGCATAGCTTGCCTGAGCTCCTGAAAAAGTATGCATCTATTATTTCTAGGAGGTCAGAAACAGTTTTGCTTAAGTATTCTTGGCCTTATTTGTCTAATGCCATCTATGTCAGAAACACGAGTATGCAGTGAATGACAAGTGAAATTGGACTTACTAGATGTACTGGATGAAGGATATGGGTCTGCATTTATACCAACTAGAACATGCCTCATTTGAATTATGATGAAACTCTTATACAGAGCACTTTTGGTGCAGTGGCCTCAAGTTTTAAATTAAGGATGCCTAGTCGAGAGCAATCCTATAAAATTCATAGTAAGGTAAAAAGCGTAAGGCTATTATGCCAATCCAAACAATAATTGTTATTTGCATCTTTTGGGTCGTTATAATAAAACATTGAAAATGCAAACTCTCTGACAGTAGAATTGTTTATTATCCATTGATATTGGCCAAGAGAATAAAGCAAAATGCAGTTTGAGGGCTTTTTTCCCATTCAAATGTGAACTTTGTGAAAATTGCAACCAACGAACTGATTGCATGACTAAACAAATTTACCTTCCTTGAGCAATCTCTTCCTCCTCCTCAGTAGAACATACAATGCTAAAACCAGGCCTTGTAGAACTATTACTATTGATGACAGCACTGAACCTAGGATCACCTTCTCCTTCTTACCAGGATCAAGTAGACCTGAGAATAGCAGTTGTAACATAGAGAACCAAAAATTAAAGCCAGGACTTAGTAGCATTATCACCCAAAGATCAATAAAGCTAAAGATGAAAAAGATCTCTTGCAAAAACTAACCCGCACCTAATCCAGATGTAGCCATTCTAATGTACAAATCTTGACCATTCTCATTGAATTCCCGGATGTGAATAAGTGGTCCAAACCAGAGCAAGCATCCAGTTCCTCCGCTGTTATGTACAAATTTGCATATGCTGTACACAAGCAAGTTCTCTTGCAAGCTACCTTATATTCTGTAAGATCCATGCTCTTGTTATACCAGGATTGCTTCATATCTGGCAATTGGCTACCGGAATACCTCACAAATATGTCCCTTCCACAATCCAAGGGAGTTCTCCTAGTAAAACCATCAGACCAATCAAGAATGTTCCATCGTTGACGGGATGTTGGGACAAAACCTTTCAAGCGTGGACATGCTGGAGAGTTATTATTGTCATGCCCTGCAAGATACTCCATTCGTGACAACCAGTCACGATTGCTCAGTCTCCACTATGCAATCATGAAGCATCTCAAATCAATACAATTCAACCTATTATAACATAATAATTAACTAATCGAATGCCTCTGATATTCCTTTATCTCAAATAAAACATATTTTGTATTCAACGGATACACTATATATGTCTCCAAAAGAGGACCTCATCCGGGTCCCATACAAAATAAACTACAGTCCTTCAAAATCATATGAAATATTTACAATTCCCCAAGTCTCTGAGTCTATCAAGTTAAATAAAATATTCTTACTATCTCTTCATCTTACCCCTATTCCCAAAGTTTTGAGATGATTGTTATTACCCTACTACAATGTCCTTTAAAGAAGTTTATACAATCACATCTTGCAAGGCAAAATCTATAAGAGGGTGAGCTAATAGTCTAGTAAGATAAGAATGCAATCTCTCAATACTATTTATAAACATAATTAATTTCAAGCAAATTTTCAAATCATATGTTATGCATGGACAATCATATGAATGCAACATCACACACAATCTTTTAGTAACCAGCGTGAAGTCTAGGATTTGAGTCCCCCTTGACCTTAGGTTAGGAATTTGGATCATACCATCAGTGCCTAGGTCTCACACTCAATTAATAACTCTTACCTCTTTATTAGATATTATCTCTTAATATTAATGTTATAAGCTCAAGTGTTACTCACACACCAAGCACTAAACACCTTCAAGGACAGACCAGACTCGGAATCGTCAAGGCATGATAATCTCATAATCATTTAGTTCACACATTACAAAACAATAATTCTTTGATTACTTCCAATGTGCCCTATAGCAATAATGGCCTTTAATATGCAATATTTCATGCAATGCATGTAAATCTTTATTTAAGTTGTAATAATTAGATTTTTATGTTGGTTATTCTCTTTCTTTTTTTATTGGAAACAAATAACCTCAAGATATGGTCCATGAATCCCATAATAAAGGAACAATATTATCCTACTAAATCGGGAACAATAGATCACATTAAATCAGGAATAATAATAAATCCCACTATATCAGGAAAGATATGTTCCAAATAAATCATAATTTTGTGGAACAACTCATTGATGGAATGAGTTATAAATAGGAGAATTATGGGGTCCCTAATCCTGCTCACCACTATAGAAAATACACCATCTATATTGAGTGAGTTAAGGTTTAGAAGCACCAACCGTAACAGAGGCGCAAAATCATTCTCCACCGAGCAGGACACCTATTTGCTTTGCACTGGCTGGAGGTATGAAAAGGATTTATTTTGCTTCCGCTGCTGCATATGATTAAGCAGCATAGAATAAAGTTTTACATTTTGTATCAGAGCCCTTGACGCCTCTGCCTTGCCCTATTGAATTCTATGGAGTTTGGCTTTGGTTTTAATTTGTTTGCTTAGCGGTGTTTTTAATTTTCTGGTGATTGATGGAGATTAGAAATCGTTAAGTGATGAAATTTTATTTCTCATGGCCTTTAATGCTGCTTGGGTGCGAAAATAACCTTGTAACATGTTCAACTTTTAGCTTCCCTTAGCATACTAGCACGTCTTTCCATGGATGAGCGTTTTCATATATGGTTAAAATAATGTCTCGAGAGCAATTAATTTTTTTTTTTTATTTGCAAGGTGTAAGTATGACATTTAGCAGAATAATTTTATATTAAAATTATTTGCATTTGTTAATGAATGAAATTTATTAAAGGGAATTAATTCCTTTAGCATGCTAATTTGTAATGTTGCATGCTTATGTTATTTTAAGTGTGTAATTTATGGTTTATCATTATACATGCTTTATCATGAAATGTTGATTAGACAATATAAGAATATTAGAATTAAATTCATAGTATATTGCTTATGGTTTTGATACACACGTGAAAATAAATAAATATACACGTCTGGCCGTGCCTCTGGCCGTGTAAGCTTCTGGAAACATATCTGTTGTAACACACGGTCGTGCCTAGAGCCGTGCCTCTAGCCGTGTAAGCTTTTGGAAACATATTTGTCATAACACACGGTCGTGCCTGGAGTCGTGCCTCTGGCCGTGTAAGCTTCTAGAAACATATCTATTGTAACACACGGCCGTACCTAGAGTCATGCCTGGAGCCGTGTGTGTTTCTGGGAGAGAGTTTGACTGGAGACACAATCGTGCCTCCTGGTCGTGCCGCTTGGCCATGTAGGTTTTTGGCCTACGATGTCCTCATTAGTTTTATGCAATGATTTAGCCTAAGGATTTAGTTAATGATTAAGTGATCCATATAATTTTAATGATTAGGGAGTAGCCACAGCATCCTTAATTGATTAAAATTATATATTAAGGATTATTTAGGATCACATATTGAAAATAAATATTGTGTGTGATTTATTAGGACAAAATATCAAATTATATTTTCTGATTTACCCACAGGAATTAGAAAAAGGGAACATAATTTGATAGTTTTATTGTAAGTCTTAAGATGAATCTAATTGAATTAGAACTTTAGCCCACATGCAAGTTTTATGTCACTAGATTCATATTCTATCATGATAATAAGTCTTAAGAAGAATCTAATTGAATTAGAACTTTAGCCCACTGGCAAGTTTTATGTCACTAGATTCATATTCTATCATGATTTTACATTTAATAGTTTTATTGTAAGCATTAAGATGAATCTAATTGAATCAAAACTTTAGCCCACAGGCAAGTTTTATGTCACTAGATTCATATTTTTTCATGATTTTGCATTGGTAAAAGCATGTCATATATTGATTAGCCTCGAATTTTGAGCATGTTCATTTAATTATTACAGCAATTCAACCTGTCAATTTTTCTGATATGCAATGTGATGTTCCCGAGCTCAAAGGGGATAACTATAAAGTTTGGAAGGAGAGGGTTCTCCTTCATTTGGGATGGATGGACATTGATTATGCTATAAGGAAAGAAGAGCCCCCTGCAGTAACAGAAACTAGCACTCCAGATGCGATAAGTCTTTATGAAAAATGGGAGCAATCCAATCGCTTATCAGTTATGTTCATAAAGACTAAAATTTCTGCTGGTATTAGGGGCTCTGTCAAGCAATATCAAAGGGTCCAAGATTTGATGAAGGCCATTGATGAGCAATTTGCTACTTCAGACAAGGCAATGGCCAGCACCCTAATTATAGAGCTTTCAACTCTAAGAGTCACCAATGTTAAGGGTATGCGTGATCATATCATGCGCATGAGGGATATTGCGGCCTAAGTGAAGGCATTGGAGGTTGAGTTATCAGAATCCTTCCTTATTCACTACATTCTTTGCACTTTACCTCAACAGTATGGCCCATTTAAGATATCCTATAACACACATAAGGATAAATGGTCAATCAATGAATTATTGACCATGTGTGTTCAGGAAGAGGGCAGACTGCTTATGGAGGAAAAGGAAAAGGAGAATGTGAACTTTACTACTCATGGGAAGAGCAAAAGGAGGGATCAAGCCAAAGACAAAGGGAAAGGGAAATCCCTCCCATAAAGGACATTGAGAAGGAAGTTGTGTGCTTTTTTCTGTAAAAAGAAAGGGCACATGAAGAAACAGTGCACCAAGTTCATGCAGTGGCTTGATAAGAAAGGTACTCAACTTTCACTTGTTTGTTATGAAACCAATATGATTGATGTTAATCATAACACATGGTGGATTGATTCTGGTTCTACAATCCGTGTGACCAATCATTGCAGGATTTAAGAAACCTACGGAATCCAGTAGGAAGTGAGCGTAGCATCTATTCAGGCAATAAGATGTCCTCACATGTGGAAGCTGTTGGGACGTGCAGCTTAGTTTTAAGTAGTGGTTACATTTTGCAATTGAAAAGGACATTTTATATTCCTGGGTACTCTAGGAATTTAATTGCAATTTCTAGACTTGTATTAGATGGTTATTCCTTTAACTTTTCGGATTCAGGATTTAATTTGTTTTATAAATCTGATGTTATTGGATGTAGTACTTTGTCTGATGGTCTTTTTCTTCTTAATTTACAAAATGATGATAACCATACTATTATGCACGTTCATGAAAGGATTGGCATTAAACGATGTGTTGTGAATGAGGAATCCTCTATGTTATGGCATCAGAGATTAGGTCATATCTCCATTGATAGAATTAAAAGGTTAGTAAATGATGGGGTACTTAGTACTTTAGATTTTACCGATTTTGAGACTTGTATAAGTTGTATTAAGGGAAAACAAACTAACAAGTCGAAGAAGGGTGCCAAAAGGAGTTCTAAATTATTGGAAATCATACATACAAACATTTGTAGTCCAGACATGAATGCGTACCGTAACAAAAACTTCGTCTTTTTTAAAGATGATTACTCACGATATATGTATCTCTACTTGCTTAATAACAAGAATGAAGCACTAGACGCTTTTAAGGTATTTAAAGCTGAAATAGAAAAACAATGTGGAAAACATATTAAAATCGTGAGATCTGATAGAAGCGGAGAATACTATGGTAGATACACAGAGAATGGACAAGCGACCGGTCCATTTGCGAGGTTTCTTCAAGAGAATGGGATTGTTGCCCAATATAGTTTACCTGCCTCTCCAGACCAGAATGGAGTAGCTGAAAGGAGAAACCGAACATTATTGGACATGGTGCGGAGTATGCTTGCAAACTCCAAGTTTCCTGACTTCTTATGGAATGAAGCTCTTAAAACGGCTGTGTACATATTGAACCGAGTTCCAACTAAAGCTGTCCAAGGGACGCCATTTGAATTATTCAAAGGGTGGAAACCGAGTTTGCGACATGTACGCGTTTAGGGATGTCCGTCTGAAGTAAGATTCTACAATCCACATGATAAGAAGTTGGACCTAAGGACTATTAGTGGGTATTTCATAGGATATGCCGAAAGGTCTAAGGGATACAAATTCTATTGTCCATCTCATAGTACTAGGTTTGTGGAATCAAGAAATGCAAAATTTCTTGAGAATGACTTGATCAGTGAGAACGATCGATCTCAAGACATTGGTTTTGAGAAAGACCATTCAGATGCCCAGTATGACACCTCGGGCAGTGGACTGATTGTTGTTGTTAACAACACGCCTCCAGCACAAATGCGTGTTGAAAATTCAGTCCCCGAGGTACCACAAGCTGTCAATCCTGATTCAGTAGATGTTGAAGTTCAACAGATACCCGAAGCTGTTGAATAACCAGCTGAACAATGTGATCCTGCCCCTCAGGAGAATGTTGATACAGCATTGAGAAGATCTACTAGAGTAAGGAAATTAGCAATTTCTTCGTGTTTCCTTTTCTCCTCCTCTTTTCCCGTTTTTGTCTCATCCCTTTTTCTCTTATCTTTATCTTTACTGTCTATCTTTATTTTTGTTTAAATGAATGCTGAAGATTTCTAGAGTCTGTGGTGGTGAGTGTCTATATATATATATATATATATTTGTCTTTTTTATTTTTCAGGTACATTTGTTGCATAAGGTAATTTACGTAAACTTAGTAACTTTAGTCTTTTATTACAAAATTTTACGACTAGGCTAATTAAATTATTCTGAGCATGATTATCTATTTGGAATTTTTATTTGATAATCTTAAGTTTATGATTTTAATTTATTTATCATTTATTCAATAATTTTTCATGATTTACTTTCCACATGATTATTTTTTTTAATATAATTTTATGTGAGGTATGTTTAAGGTTTTTAGTTTGATCTTTTAACCATTTTAATGTTATACATAATTCAATTTTTGCGGATTTTACAATTAATGTTGCAATTGCCATAGCCACCACATAACTTGTAAGTGTCACAATTGTCTATAGGAGCTGTGAGATAGAGAAACCAACTTTTACCTCCATCAATCCATGTGTAGCATTGCACGATGCTAGTTGAACTAACAATTAACCTAGGAATGATTGTTTTATTGATGATCTCATAATGGTGGTACATTTCCTCATCAGTTAGCATAAATTTAAACTTGTAGTATGGGTTCGATCTTAAATTAGGAGTTCCACTGAACTGAACCCCATTCCATTATCAGGCCTCAAAAGGAAGGGGGGGTGGGTGAGGCTAGAAGATTCCACTAAAATTTATCATGTCACGTGTACACCAGTTACATGACAACCACCTTACAAATCAGAGGTCGCAAGACTCTAAATAATTATTTAAATAATGAAAACTAATCATATTACATATAATCATGAAATAAAAATATAACTATGGATTCCCATGTTCCATGGTCAACTAAGATCATAAAGAATCAAAATCCCTTACTAAAACAATAAAATGGAAAAATAATTCTAAGTCTCACAATTTAGATTTCCATATCGAGTTTTTAAGAATAAAATTGCATCTAAATAATCTATCAAGACACATCTTACTCTATTATTCTTGATTCCAAAAGCTCTTATCACATTATCTCTTATCCTATCTCAAGATTTTAAAATTTTCTTGCAAAACAATCTATAGAGAGGTAAGCATATTATGGCTCAATGAGATAGAAGTGCAATACTCTCAATACTATACACGCACAAACAATTCACACAAGTTCTCAATCATATACTATATATAGACAATCATATGCAGTGTAACAACACACACAGTCTTTCAGTAACTAGCATAAATTCTAGGGTTTATGCTCCCCCTTAACCTTAGGTTAGGGATTCACATCAATACCATTAGTTCTTAGGTCTCAAACCCAATTAATTTAATCTTATCTCTTTATTAGATATTGTCTCTTAATTTTTAAGGTCATAAGCTCAGGTGTAATTAGAAAACTAGGTAATAAACACCCTTAAGGATAAATTGAACTCAGAATTGTCAAAGCATGATAATCCCCTAATCACTTAGTTCACTCTTGGTAGAATAGTAATCCTCCGATTACTTCCAATGCGCACTGTAGCAATGATGGCCTTTGATTTCATGCAATGTATGTCCAATTTTATTTAGATCCAATCCTTTAATTAATTAGTTTGGGGTGATCAAACAATATATAGTTACAAGTCAATCTACATTCAAGACAATAAACCATTAAAGCATTTAAGGAACACAATCCCAATGGCAAGCAAAAAGAAACCAATTCAATCCTACAAACAAAACAATTCACACTTTATATTTATATTCACCACAACAAGAAGAACCAAGCATTACACATCACAGATATAGCAAAGAAGACTAGACTAACTAGGTAAAATCAAACAAACAAGACAACAAAATCATAAATACATAAATTTTAAAAATGAATCAACATATGAGACCAATCAATAATAGTATAATACAACCCAAACTCATCAACTATCAGATTAACCACCTGAGATTGATCAACAAATCTTATTCCTTGACACAATTGTGTCATTTCACTTCTCAAATACTCAATTCTCTACATTCATGAGCCAAATAAGGCCACTAATTATGCCCTCTTGTAATATCCTCAATTATCAAAAGCCTAAAATTTGTAAAAATAAGACCACAAGTCTTTTTCATATGAACCAAAATATATAATATATATACTTATATATTATCTAACCCTATTTATATATATACATATATCTTTAGTTTAGTTACAGGTATAAGTTTGCAAAATATATTTTCCCAGTTTCCTTATAATTTCTCTTTTCTCGTAATATACATTCACCATCATTGATGGGAATCAAACCAATGCAACAATAGGAACCATTACCAAAGAAAGAGCTAAAGGACTATAGAGCTTAACATTGAGAGTCCTCTTTGATCAAATGGAACTTGAAGACATTCACATAGTGTCTTTATTTACTTTATATGATTGTTTTGCATTTAATCAAGCACACTTGTCAATATTATAAGAAGGCGATCAAACCCATTAGCATAAGGTTTAGAGGATGGTTCATGGTCCATGTTTTGAACTGAAATGAACATAGAGGAGCTAGCCATGTGTTATGTTGTTTTAAACAAAAAATGGACCTATAAGAGCCAACCATGCATCATTATTTTTTTTTCCATATTTAGGGATTAGTATAAATACTTGTAAAGGAGAACAACAAAGGGACACTTGATATTATTTTGCAGCATATTCACGTGAAAAGGGGCTTCATCTCTTTCATATACACTCTTATCAATTCCAATTAGGGTTGTAGTGAGTGGAGGCTTAGATTGTTATGTGTTGAATCAACAATTACAAGTTGTTTCCTCATTCTACTAGTGAGTCATATTTGGTAAGAATTTGGAATTCTCATTTTGTTCTTGTTCCCCGGAAAATTAGGGTTCACGTTCATAATAAGGGATCTATGTTATTTTGAAGACAATTGTTCAATTATTTCAACAATTAGGATTATTTGATTGAAATTAGTTTGGCATATCAATCATGCACACACATAATCTCCACCCGTACATAAGCTCACCTACCAACACCAATACACACATACACACACTAAATCACCAATCCAGCACATATACACCCACACACACGCAGAGATTAGATCACACATACACACACCATTTCATCACGTACACATGTACATACTTACACAAAATAGCTCACAATGACACACACATAAGATACACAATTCCCACACACATTACACACCAAAGGACCCCCACTCTATTGCAAAACACTTACACACACACACACACACACACAAATGCTCACAACAACCCTCCACAATAGCAACAATAGTAATCGCAACAACAATGGCAACAACGACAATAATAGTAGTAGTAACAACAATAATAACAACAATAGTAACAGCATCAATAACAGCAATAATAGCGACAATAATAGTAGCAACAACCCTAATAACACACACCACAACACAACTACACATTTTACACACTTCTAACTCTAAAATAATAACAACAAAAAAAACAACTACAGTAATAACCAAGAAAGAAAATACACAAACTATCACAATTAAACACAATATTGTAGCATATCATAAAGTTTCTCACTCATCTGAATCTCTTAACTTTAAAACTCTAAATAACCCTTAAGAAGTCGCATGAATTTAAACCTTTTACCTAGTAATAAACAAATAACAAACTTAAAGCTAGTTCTACTAATTAAAATCCCTAAAACTTAAAATAAAAATTAAGTCTACATTTTTTTTTTATTCTTATGGATTTTAGCCCAAATTTAGAGTTCAAAATTTACCTAACAAGTGTGGTCTTGTTGTGAAGTACTCTTTCCAAGGATCATAATAGCATTTACGATTTTTTATTAGGAGTTGGTATGAGGAAGATATGGATTTTTGAAATTTTGGAAGCTTTGGTTTTTGTAATCAAGGAAGGAAAAAGAAGAAGAGAAAAAAAGAAAAGAATGAAAAGAAAGGGCTCAATCAAAAACGAAATGAGGAGAGAAAGAGAATTTGGCAGAAATAGATAGGGATAGGAAAATATTCATTTACATGTTTGGTTAACACGCATATTAATATTTTATTATATTATCTAAATTATGATATTTTTATACAAAAATTTATAAATATACTAAACAAAATATTCTAAGTATAAATATATACTTAAAAATTCTATTTGATTATCATAAATCTAAAATTTTAATTCTTACTCATTATTTGTTATAATTATCTTACAGATTTTATTTCTTTCTTATTTTTCTATTTCAAAGTCTATTATTATTTGATATAAAATTTATGTTATACATAAGTTACTAAAATAGTATTAATATATTATAGTGATTAAATCTTCATTGTTAATTTTCTCATATTTTCAAAGTTATGAAAATATCATTCTTATTATCGTAGCCTAGAAATACTTATTGTTTTACTTATTTTATTTAATTTTAGCATATTTTTTCAAACTTTTTGGGGAGTTACATCCATGATCGTGCTCTATACTTGGTAGAATAACTAGGGGTGGGAATTCGCGGACCCGCCCCGCTCGCAAAAAAAAGCGGGGCGGGCCAAAAATTTTGACCCACGCCCGCATGACCCGCGGGGCGAGGCGGGCAAGTTCCCGCGGGCGCGGGTTAGCCCACGGACCAAGAAAAAAAAAATTGTTGATTGCATCAAGCTATTCTCCGAGACACCATTCTCCAGCTCCGCTACAGCGGTTTCGCAGTTCTCTCCATCGCGATGAAGATCCACTTCCGAGACCTAACGAAGCTCCATAACGCCACCGTGTTTGCCCTAGAAGATGACATCATCTTCTTCGATACGCACAACTACGTGAGCGTGTTTATGCCTTTTGAGAGATCGCATCATCTAGGGTCGGTGGCAATCGGCGGTGGAGGTGGAGTTGGAGGAGATAGCGGGGTGAATAAGACTGTTGGGAATGGAGCTTGTGGGAATGGAACCGGAGGTAGTGAAAAAGTACGATCTTGGGATCTCGTTGGATTTGAAATGGAGGAGGAAATGACTTCACTGCGAATTGTGTAGACTTTGTCTCTGACTCCGTCTGTGTGAAGCGAGAAGAGGACGAAGATGCTTTGTGTCATGTGTGCTCTTGCTTTTTAGGTTTTATAGGAGAGTGCAGTCCGCAAGTTGGAGATGATCGAAGGAGTCGAGGCGTTCCATGGGGACGAGAGTAGGAAGGAGTACTTGGCTGAGGTCGAGGTCGGTCAACCTTGAACTATGTGCTTGCTTCCTTGATCGGAGGCTTGAAGCTGACTTTAATGGGATAGACGACAATGAGATAAAACGAAGAAGAAACAGCTACCCCCACTCGCAAAACTTCTCCTCCTCACTCTCTCTTCTTTCTTCTCTCTCTATCTCCCCCTTCCTCTCCCTCTCTCTGCAAAGAAGACGACGAAGAAGAAACAGCTCCGAGCGGATTATGGGGCTTTATGATTGGAGAAAGGGAAGGGGCATGTGTACTGCGTAGCGTAGTTGCCAGTTGGTGTGGCCACTGCGGGTCATCGCGGGCCAGCTCGCATTGGTCTGCAAGGCGGGGCGGGCCGATTTTCCTGACCCGCCAGACTTGCGGGCCACTGCGGGCCAGCCCGTGATGACCCGCGGGCTAGTGTGGGGCGGGGCGGGCGGGCCCATTTGGCCCGCATTACCAGCCCTAAGAATAACCTAGCATTAAAACAAGCTTAGGATATCCACTTGGATCAATTTGAAACCTGAAGTCGCCAAGAGAAGGATCATCAGCAGCTTTCCATGATCATACAACTCGATCAAATCCTGAAGTCCTATTTCTTCCAAGCTTCATACCTCCAAGAAGAGTATTAGCAGGATAATCAAAACTCTGCCATAAGAAACTACCTGAACTTCTTGATGCATCGCAAATAACAAGATTCCTCGTGTCTTAAAGCTGAGCAACCGGATTTCTAACCAAAATCGACATGTTAGAGGACCATATTTCACTCCCATTGCCATTTAGAAGAGTCAAGCCTCCCTTGCTAGTTACCTTCAGAATCCCTGATGTGTCGAGGGATACATTTCTATTAGCAATCCAAACAGGTGTTAAAGTAGGTATATTCTTGTACCATATTCCTAGGTACCGCTTTTCAGGATTCCCCAGGCCAAAGAATATAATCCCAGTTCAAAGGTTCCTCCGAAATATGAAAAAGAAGAACATAATGCACATGAAAACTGATATTTTGGGATGTACTTAAGGTATCTAATGCATATGAAAACTGTTCAATACATAAAGAAGAACAACAAAGAAATATGACAAAGGACACTTAGTGCAATTCCTCATGATGCTCCAACAGAACAACTAGATTTCTCCAATCCAGTTGAACTATGAAACCAAAATGAGATTAGAGAAAACCTATGTGAATTGTCAACATAAAGTGAGGGATCTTTTTAGTTGGATAATTTGACCATTAAGGATATTATTCTTTGTCCAACAACTAATGTTAGTCAAGACGTGTTTGTTTTGTGGGGGACGTTTTTATAAACATTAGATTCCAACATTAAAATATATATATATATATGGGGGGATTTAAGTGCACCTTTTTTTTAAACATTTAGGATCTAAATGAACAATGTTAAGGATAAAGGGGCTAAGTGTAAATAAAACAAACATAAAAGGGGGCAAATGCACAATGTCAATATAAGGGGCTGAATGCCCATAAGTAAACATAAGGGGATTTATTTGCAATTTAACCCTTTTTTTCTGGGGAAACGGCAAATAACTCTCTAAACTTTGACTTAGGTACCGATATATCTCCTAAACTTTCAAATGTTGCAAATCAACCCTCTAAACTTTAATAACTTGACCACATAAAGGATATTAACCTTTTAGTTCCACCCCCCCTCCCCCCTCCCCCCCCCCCCCCCCCCCCCCCCCCCCAAAAAAAAAAAAAAAGAAAACCTAAAAGTCAATGTTTAAGGGGTATTAGACCACATTTTGATAAGTTTAAGGGAGTGCTCCACACCAAAATTAAAAATTTAAAGTTTTTTGTAAGATAATTTATATTTGAACAATTAAAAGCTAAAAATTATGTTGCTTGATTCACACTGTTCAATTAAACTCAAAATACCACAATTTTTATGTACACATAATATGAATATTATTTTTCAATAAAATAAAAAAATATATGTTTTCCTATCTTTATAAAAGATATAATTGGCAAAAGTGTTAGAATGAAAAAGTGAGAAAGATCAAATCAGTAAAATGATGTGATTTAAATCATGCACAAATGATGGAATATATATCAAGCTTTTACTTTACTATCAATCTTGTATGAATATTTATTTATTTACTATAACTTTTTATTTAAATTTTTATTCTTCCTTCTAAATATTAAAAAAAAGGTTAAATTGTAAATATACCCTTTATGTTTACTTATATACACTTAACCCCTTTATTTTTTACATCATGCATTTACATCCCCTTATATTTGCTTTATGTGCACTTATCCCCCTTAACTTTAAGATCATGCATTAGACCCATAAATTAAAAAAAAAAATGCACTTAAACCCCCTAAAATAGACATTCAGAGGTCTAAATACACATTTTTTATAAAGATTTTGGAGTCTAAACACACGATATTAAAAGTAAGTGGGCTAAGTGCGCATAAAGCAAATATAAGAGAATGTATTTTCAATTTACCCTAAACGATATCTTCAAAACAACCATTTAATAATAAATATTAAAACCATAGAACATTTGCAAATTTAATCTTTAAAATCAATTGACTTTGAATTGGAATTCAAATGGTATATAAATAAACCTTAACCAATTCATCTACAGCTAGTTTATCAATTCATCATAAAGTTAGTTACACAAACTCAAGTGACATGTCCTTTTATACAAGTGACATCAATCACTTTTTAAATAGGTGCAACATTGTATAATTTAATACAAAACAACATAATTTTTCACACCTATGAAGTTTTGCTCCTACATTTTAAAAAAATCATATTTCTTTCTAAATGATGTATCATTTCATAAATCTAGCTTTATCAAACAATAAGTTATTTATCTAAATCTCTTCTTGTAATAGTCTGTCATGCCTCAAAAACCAAAGGATGTAAATAGTCTGTCACATACTCATACCATAATATGAGTATGTTAAGGCTCAGAACAATTAAAATCTACGAATATTTAACATTTATAAAAACTCATGTTAAAAATTCTAAAACTTTAAATTTATTTACATTTTTTTAACCTTCAAATTTTAATACAAAAGAAAAATAAAAACACATATAATTAAACTATTACATCTTAGGCAAAATCCTTTCTATCAATGCACCAAGGACACAACCAATTCCATCCTTCAATACCAAAATCATTACATGTAGATTTTTTCTATACTTGAAAAAAATAAAGTCCGTAGAGTAATGAGCTAATACCTAACATAGTCACACGAATACATGCACATGAACATATATATGCAACTATCACTCATCAATCTTAAACTAATACAACAATAACTAGTTTATCATCTTTAATTTTAGTCAGGTTAAATAACACAGCCTTAGGCAACTGGGCTTTGAGTAACTCATGACTCTTGTACAATAAATATACACATAACAATATATATAACTGAAAGCAAGACCAAGAAAATCGCATCATCCTCAAGATATTACCGAATAGCTATCAGCTTACCAATCCACATGCAAGCATTCATAGAAGCATTCTCATTCCACACGTATGACCCACTTACAGCTTCATCCCATTTTGTTAATCCATTACATGACTTAGCCTAGGTCAATGACCCACTAATATGAAAGTCAATGCCTAACTAATTGGATCTTATAGATACGAGGCTACACAATGGCTAAATAAATCATACCAATCACTAGGTGGATTATCCCAAATCACCAACATCAACCCATATCATTTTGGGCCTTTCCCAAGCATAAGCAAGATATAATTTATTTGGTTTCACTTTTCATTAGGTTGATTTATTAGCTAAACTAGCAAGCATACCCTACCAATAATGACTATATACTTACATAATGAATATCCATAGTTATTGGTAACCACTAACAATGACAATAAGAATTAAATAAATGAATGTGTAATAACAATAATAAAACAAGTACTTATATATATATACACATTTGCATGTAAATAAATAAGTAATAATAATAATACTTATATATGTATGAACATATATGAAAATGCAAGTGAATAATAATAATTGTAATTACAGTAACTAATTAGATAATTAAGTAGTAGACATAAGTACATACATAAGCAATAAATAAAAAAAGTAATCAATGATAATAGTAAAATATGTATAAGTAATATTACTAGCTACTTTGAATAGTATAGTAATAGATAAACATTTATAAGTAATTAACTGAATTATGAAGTCACTAGTAATTTACAGTATATGAATCTTAGTTATCAAAATAACCACTTAATATGATTTAAGTTATGTAACTATTTCTCTAAACCCAAACCTTAAGTGATAATCAATGACTATAGATTTAGGTTGAAATATTAAAATCACTAAGTACAGGTCTTGACATATGCATTGTACATTGTATCAAGAAGTGGTGATATTTTTCATTTATTATTATTATTTACATTAACATTATCAATATTATTAATGTTACCACTTTTATTATATTTAATGAATAAATCATAAAATGAAAGGCAATTTTAAATGGTCAACATCAATATGTTGAAATCAATTTGAAATTTTAAATTTATTGAGTACATACTTAAAGGAGTTTTAACCATCAATATTTACTATGGAGTCAACTAAAACGCCCTACAAATTTTGAAAATTATATTAAAACCAAAAAGAATAACAAAACAATAAGTACCTCTAGAATAGGATAGCGAGAAAACACTTTACAATTTTATAATTTTAAAAAGGTTAACATTAAAAATTAAGCCACTTTAATATATAAATACTAAAAAAGACACACAAAAATAAATAAATCAATAAGTCTAATACTTGGTTTAATAAATTTTGGAACGAACAAATATAAGTTTTATAAGTATATAAATGATAACTCAATACCTAGCCTAAATATAAACATTAGATATGAATACGACTAATAATATCATAAGATTATAGAGATACCGTAAGAATCTTAATAATAATTGAAAGTGATTATAGAATAAAATAATTATATGTAAAGTTATGATATAATAATACAATCATCAATATAAAACTTTAATTTTGAACATATTTTGGATTATTTAAGCTTCATGAGTAAATTTCATAATAGATAAAAGTTTTGAAAAGATTAATAACAATTTTTATAATATATTAATACTACTTTAATAATTTACGTATGGTGGAAATCTCATAACCAATAACAATAGATCTTAAAATACAAAAGTAAGAAAGAGATTAGATCTATTAGGTAATATTTTTAATTATAACAAATAGGAAGCAAAAATTAAAATTTAAAATTTAAAATAGTTAAATAGAATTTCTGAATATATATTTATACTCATAATATTTTATTGAACTTACATATAAGTTTCCATATAAAAGTATCATAATTTAGATAATTTAACTAAATCACTAGTACACATGATAATTGAGCCCGTAATTAGATATTTTATCATTGAATTTCTTTTTTCCCTTAACACACACTCTCTCCCTCCACATTTTCTCTCTACTGTGAGACCACTCCCATTTTTCTTTACTTTTTTTTTTTGTTCTTTGGGTATGGATTCAATTTTCCCTCCTAAACTTCAAAAATCCACAACTCTCTTGTATTAACTCTAAATTAAAAGTCGTAAGTGCTATTGAATACTTCATATCAAGACCACACTTATTGGATAATTTTTTAATTCAAATTTTAAGTTAAATTTACAAAAATTGTAGATATGATTTTTATTCTAACTTTTAGTAATTTTAGTTACTAGAATTAACTTTATATTAGGTAAAAAACATGAATTTACATAACTTCTCGATAATTATTTTGAGTTTTAAAGTTAAAAAATCGAAGTGAGTGGGAAACTCCATAAATTACTACAATGCTTGTGATTATTGCTTGTTTGGTGGATGTATTTGCTTTGTAATGTGATATTTGAAGTTGGAGAATAAATTTGATATGAAATTATGTTAAATACATAAGTATCTGTATAAAATACTACTTGAACTTAACATTGAATAGTGTCCAAACAACATTTAAAATTCTCACACCCTAAAAGGGGGCTTAGAAGTTTCTACTAAAAGCTATCAGGTCACGTGTGCACTCATTACATGATAATCACCTTGTGAGTCAAAGGTCACAAGACTCTAATTAGATATTAAATCAATTACAACTAATCATATTACATATAATCATAAAATAAGAATATAACTATAGATTCTCATGTTCTATGGTCGACTAAGATCATAAAGAGTCAGAATCCCTTATCAAAATAGTAAAATGGAAAAACATATATAAGTTTTACAAATTTCATTTCTATATTAAGTTCCTAAGAATAAAGTTTCATCTAAGTAATCCAATAATACACATCTTAACAAGATCAATTAACCTATTCAAATCATACCATCAGTGCCCGGGTCTCAAACTCAATTAATTACTCTTATCACTTTATGAAAGATTGTCTCTTAATTTCAATGTCATAAACTCAAGTGTTACTCACACACTAAGCAATAAACACCCTCAAAGACAAACCAAACTCGGAACCGTCAAGACATGATAATCCCTTAATCACTTAGTTTACACTTAGCAAAATAATAATCTTCTGATTACTTCCAATGCTCCCTATAGTAGTAATGACCTTCAATTTTATGCAATGTATTGTGTAATACATGTTGGATTTTTATTAGCCAAATATCATTATATCAATTTAAATTTAGATGACCAATTAAATAAAATGAATCAAATAAGGCAAACAATTCACAAGGAAATAAATTTCACAATAAGGCAACATGCAAAGCCAGCTTAACAGTAACACATTACAACCTAATTTTATCAACTACTCAATCAACCAGTCATAAAATATCAATTGTTCATAACTCAAAAGAACAAATCACAAGATTTTGGATTTTTATCCGAATTTTAATTAATCATAACTCCTTCCTCTTTCAACTCAAAATAATAATTTCATAAATATATATACACCTTTCCATACTCATCATATCGCAAAAATACTCGCACTTCCCCTATGTATTTATTGAATCATTCATATAAGATTTTTTGCAGTTCCCTCAATGACTTTGCACCACCTTACACATCTAAAGTCCCAAGCCAGCATGTTTGTGTCCCTATACGTACTCTCATCATGCTACACTCTTTCTACACCAGCATGTACCTACCATACTAGACTAGCACACACACTCATGCACTTATTATACTAGCCTACAGATCATTCACATACACACATCAATCCACATGCACGCACACATACACACATAACCCAGCACACGTTCTCACGCGCATACACACGCACTATCACACACACTCATGCACACATTCAACACATACACACACACATGTCAAGCCACACACTCATGCATATATACATACAATCCAGCATACACTCTCTCACTATCCCATACCCCCTCCATGACAGCAACAATGACATGCACACACAATCACTCTCATACACAACGTCGCTCCATAGCGTACACCACCCACTCACACACCACATGCCCACAATAGCCTCACATCACAGCATATCACCACAAGCCTAATAGCCATGCACACACTCATGCACCACAGGATACTCGGCCCCAGCCACCATTCATCCCACATCATCATTTCCATTCCCATGCACACACAGCTATAGATACAAAACAGAGTGTCTATAGATAATCCAAGCAAAGCAATATGCAATTTCTGTACTCTTGCAAAAATCGGCCACAATAAATTTTCATATAAAGTTCATGATAATAATAAAACATATACATAGATGTGTATGCATATACTTATTTATATAAAATAATACATCATAATACAAATTACAATATATCAAAGTTTCCTAGTCGCCTAAATCTCTTAGTTTAAAAACTTTAAATAACTCTTTGGAAGTTGTGTGAATTCAAATCTTTCATTTAGTAATAAATGAATAACAAACTTAAAGCTAACTCTACTAGTTAAACTCACTAAACTTAAAATAAAAATAAAATCTATTATTTTTTTTAATTCGTATGGAATTTAACTCAATTTTGAAGTTTGAAATTTACCTAGCAAGTGGAGTCTTAGTGCGAACTACTCCTTCTAAGGATTGTAACGGCACCTACAATTTTTTATTTGGAGTTAGTATAAGAAAGATATAGATTTTTGAAATTTGGAGGAGAAAAAGGAAAGTCGTACCGAAGAGGATACAAGAGAAGAAGAAAAGAAAGAAAGGAAAGAAATGTAAGGTATGAGAGAAATGAGAGGAAAGAGGAAAGAGGAAGAGGAAGAGGAAAGAGAGGAATTTATGGGAAAATTGGTCAAGGCATAATTATTCAATTATGAGTTGAGTTAATATGCGTATTAATATTTAATTATATTATTTAAATTATAATATTTTATATAAAAATTTATGTGTATATTAAATAAAATATTTTGAATATAAATATATATTTTAAAAAAATTTTAACTATTATAAATCTAAAATTTTAACTCTTATTTCTCATTTATTATATTTATCTAACAAATGTCATTTCTTTCTTATTTTTTATTTTAAATTTCATTACTATTTGTTATATCATTATACATAAATTATTAAAATAGTATTAATATATTATATTGATTAAATATTTTGTTATTAATTTTTTAAAATTTTTTTTAGAATTACGAAAATATTATATTTATTACTTTGACATAAAAGTAATTATTGTCCTTTTTTTCAATTTTAATATAATTTTTTTTTATTTTTAAAGCGTTTCAAAAATAGCATCCGAATGGCAGGCCTCATATGCCTACCGTCCGGCCGATACGGATCACACCGTCCGTCTGGCTGATTTCAAAATGCACTGCCCTTGAGTAGCACTGACCGGCCGGTGCCAAACTTACCAAACGGGCTGTAGGCCAGTCCAGCACAGGCGAACAAATACATATATATTCTAATGAGGACTCAAGGCATTGAATAAAATATATATAAGGTGCTTTTTTATATTGTTCAAATATAAATATCTTGCGCATGTAAACTTTTGCATAATGTAAAATGTAAAATGCATATATATATATATATATATATGTATATGTATATTGTACATAAGTTTGTAATGTCTCACAAATGAGAATGTGAACATTGCGTAAACTATACCCCTGTGCTATATATATATATTTACATAGTACAAGGTTTATAATTTTTTTATATGGTTGACAATTATAAAAAAAGAACAATGATAAAGAAATTAGGAGATAAGATCACCCAAGTTATTTTTCTTGTCTTCTTTTTATTTTTTTTCTTCTTTTTTTAATCAAAACCTCCTTAGCTGTATTTATGTCTATATACATATAAATCTTTCTTAAACTAATAGGTTTATGTATAAAATACAAATAAATAGTATAATAGGAATTAGGGATTAATATATGTATGAGTATAATTTAATATAAAGTGTTGAACTACTTATGGATCTCACTTGGTATGGTGTAAGAATAATAATAAAGAAGTTATGAGAATAAAATAATAGAGTTATGAATTAAAATGTGGATGATGACAACATGGATTTACTATTGTAGTTGATAACTATGTAGTGTGTATTGGTGGTCATATATTGAAGTGCCGATTAATTGAAGTGTGATGAACTAAGAATGTCTTGAAGTGGTGTGATATTTAGTTGTTCAGTTTGGACATAGATGTGGATACTTGATATCTGATAACCTAAGTGACGAGATGGTTGATGGAATTAGGTTATAATATGCTATTATTGATCTAATTTTATATGTCGATTTTGTTGTGAAACTTTATTTTCTAATGATTTATTTGTTGTGTCTACCCGATTTTATTTGATTGGTCACTTATAACTAAATTGACATAATGATGTTCAATTAAGATAAAATTCGATATATATTATGCGAGACATTGCATTGTATTGAAAGTCATCACTGTTATAGAATGTGTAAGAAGTAATCATTTAAGAATTACTGTTTCCCTATTAGTGAACTAAGTGATTTGAGGAGCATCACACCTTTGACAAAACCGAGTTTAAGTGTTTTGTTCATCCTTGAGGGTTTATGTGCTCAATGTGTATTTAAGACACTTTGAGCATAAGATGTTCAAGTGATAAGATAAAAATTAAGTACGATGCGGTACTCAAGCACTAATAATAAATGTAAATCTCTAACTCAAGGTCAAAGAGACGTTAAACCTTAGACTTCACACTAATTATCAAAAGACCACATATGATCCTACATTGCACATGTTTGCTCATGTAAAACATATGGATGGAAACTTGTTTGAAATTGCTTGTGTGTGTATAGATAGAGAGTATTGCACTCTTATCTCACTGAGCTGCAATGTGCTCACCCATCTACAAACTGTTTTGCAAAAAATAAAAACTACAAAATCTTGTGATGGGATGAGATATGATGTGACTAGAGCCACCAAAATTAAGTATGGAGTAAGATGTATACTAATAGGTTATTAAGATGAAATCTTATTTTTAGGAAATATAGAAATAAAATTTGTAAAACTTAAATGTGTTGTTCCATTTTATTATTTTAAAGGGAAATTTCGATTCTTTACAATCTTAGTCGATCGTAGAATATAGGAATCTATAGTTATTTTCTTATTATATGATTATGTGTAATATGATTAGTTTTAATTAATTAAATATTTATTTAAAGTCATGTGAACTTTAACTCACAAGGTAATTATTGTGTAATAGGTGTACATGTGATATAATAGTTTTAGTTGAAACTTTCAAGCCCTCCTTTAGGCATGACATCAACACTAGCATTACTAGCAATTAATTAACTTCCTCTTTTACACATTCAATGTTATTATCAAGTATTCCTTAACTTTTTCTTTTAAAAAATAATTACACAATAAAATTCTTCTCTTATTGCTTCCAATAATAAATAACTTTACAATATATATGACTTATTACCAAACTAACTATTAACTATAATTATTATATCTAAACACTTTATTAATTAAATATCAAATAACTTATATTTTTTTTTCTTTCCAAACCTCTTGTTACAACACAAACAAGTTTGCACTAAGAAGTCATGTCAAAGCGAATCAAAACAGCGTTTTTTTTTATGACACCAATTTCTATTTCAAAAAACCAACACTTGATAAACTAACATTTCGTCCAATATCTTCCTATGATCAATGATTCATAAAATTGATTCTAGATTAACATACTAAGACAATCTTCAATTTCAACAAAACAACGCTTTTAAGATTCAAATAATAATTTCAATAAGCCTTCACAACATTTTTTTTTTCTTCTCAATTTCAACTCAAAAACTCAACCAACTAAACTTATAATTTTACATAATCACCAATTCCTAATCAATTACTCCTTAATACAAATTTTCCATACTCTTTAGATCTCAAAATTGAATTTGCTCTTTCTCTCCAAGAGTCTCTCTAATTCCATAAATTTGACTACTTCAATCTCTAAGTAATTATATAACACATTAAACTTGCAAAAACAATACAACCATACCTTGTTGAATCATGCTCACAATTCTAGCCCTAGATGCTCTAGATGCAAATCACCACTTAGAAGTGGGATCCAACTTTTCCTTCCCTTGCGATCAACCACAAAATTAGAACTTTCAATTAATAAAAATATCAAATAAATCCATGATATACCCTTACCTACTCAATTAAAGAATACCCAATTCTTCTTTAGGGTTTATACTATCACCTTGAAGACACCAACAATTAAAACTCCGAGTCTTAATCTCAAATCTATTCAATTGTTTGAGGTTTGTGTTGCTCCTATTTTTCCTTTGAAAAATTCCTAAAATCTCAATGATATGTAAATTAGAAACTAATCACTTCCATGTGATCCACCATAACTACTACAAAGTAGCACATATCATATTGTCATGATCTACAATTAAGGAAGGAATTTACTGAAATATCCTTTTTAATTTTATTCTCTAAGGCATTTCATAGTTAGAATGGTTTATATTTATATTTTAAAGAGCCACACAATTCACATTGCTAGAAAATTCTAAGATAAATCAGTATGTTGGATTTTTTTTTATATAATAACATAAGTAAATGGTCCAATTATACTATCTGTACCATGAAATAAAAAATAAATAACGGGTCAACTACAGGATTGAATTTCTTTTTTTTTTTAATATTTATGTATTTTCTTAAAAAAAAAAAAAAAAACTATTGACTTCGTGTCACTGCCTTGAATGAAGCCGCGATTTAATATTTGTCCTATAGTCCAAGTGTAGAAAAATAGCAGCCGCGAGTATTGAATTAAAAGCACAAATAGACGTGTCTTCACAGTCGAGGACATCCCCAGTAGACTTGCTAAAGCAGCAAAATGTCGCGTCTGTAACTGCAACTTCGCTGGAGTCTAGTCAAAGAAAAACGGATGGACAGGGGAAGGAGTGGCCAGTGGGTCTGGGCTATTCATTTTCACTGTCCCAAAGGTACAGACTCACCCCGATTATTCTTTCCATACTTTTATTAAAAAAAATTACTTATTTAAAGTGGTAAATTAAATAGACTGTTAAGAGGTAAACAAGGATAAATAAAAAATTTACACAATACTCACCCATGATAAGATAATTGCCATGGATAATTTAAATATCTGACGCGGCAATTTTTTTATTTTTCCTTATGTAGCATTAGACTATTTATAAGGCATATTATTTTTAATGAAGCCCTTTATAAAAATTAAGTTTGCAATCGTCGGACGGATTAAATGAGGAAGCTAAGTATGCAAAAGATGAAAATGAGTAATTGAGGGCTAGATTGGGGTTTAGAATTTAAATCAATGGCTATATTAAACCTTCGATTGTAAGGGAAAAAAAAAAGAAAGAAAAAAGCGACGTTATCTTACGCGCATCCCTTGACCATGGGTATTAAAGAACCCCTAGCCGAATAGTACTAAATCGAAGCTTGATCCGAGAATTGTGGAAATAGTCGCCAATTCAACGACGAGAAGAACTCCATGAGAAAGTAGAAGTTCCAGAGTTGCAGAACAAGAAAATCTATAGTTGATGTATCAGGAGTATGCAAAACCTACCTGGAAGTGATAAGGGCTCTACTATTTAAATTATCCACGTATCACTAATAACATTTCTTTTCCGTGCTAATATAATTATTATTACATAACTTGATTCAGCTAATCTAGCCCTTGTTCCATAGAAATTGTTATAAATTGGCCCTTCGGTCAAATTAATCACATGCAACATTCATATCTGGTATATAGATTGATGTACAATTAAGATTTATAGAACAATGCTTTCTCTCTCTTTTAACATTTACATTCGGTATAGATTAGTAATGATGCAATCAAGTTTACAAAATACAGCAAGAAATTGAATTGATGCCGTGATTAAGTCGAGCTCCCAGACGAGCCTAGCTATCGAGCATATAACAATGTCATGGTGATTTCATTGACAGATTCGAATTGATTTGAAGAATCAGAGTCTTGAAGAGGTCTTCTCCCAATGTAGAAACCTGGCTCTTTAGGAGGAGGCAATGGAATCTCACTTCCTAACATTAGATGCACTGTTGACATTGTTGGTCGATCTTCTGGACTACGTTGTACACATAAAAGACCAATATGGATTGATCTCAAAACTTCATATTCATTACATGAGTTTCTAATTACTTCGTCAAGCAATTCGATAGACCTCTCTTGCGAAAATAGCCACCAAGCCTATCATGTTAACAAGAAGACATTAGTTGTAGTCTTCATACTAACTTTTTACTCAATTCATAATTAACTGATTCAAAGTTTAAGTTTGTATATCAGTGTAGGTTCTATAAAATAGGTTTAGCACTCTTCCCTACATGTGAGCAGGAATATTGAAAAATATCCTATATCCTTCACATATAAATGATTAGATGGGGAATCAAATGACAATATATGCATTTTAACTCAATACCCCTCCCTTTCATACCATGTTGCTAGTTTAAAAGGTATGTAGATTGGTGCAGGTTTTGTGCTTTATATTTGATAATATCAAAACTTACATGTCCCAGAAGATTAAAATCATGGTGCATGTATTGAAAGCCTCTATTTCTCTTCCCACTCAATATCTCCAGCAATAAAACACCGAAGCTGAAGACATCAGATTTTATTGAATAGATGCCATCAACCGCATACTCGGGAGACATGTAACCGCTGCATAGTAAATTTTGTATCAGGATCTCTATTAATTCAAAAGTAAGCATTAAGTCAAAATACAGAGATGTGAAAATTCTTACTATGTCCCTGCCACTCGGCTAGTGTTCACTCTACTCTCATTTGCTCCAAAACTTCTAGCAAGACCGAAATCAGATATTTTTGCATTCATATCCTTATCCAGCAAAATATTTCCAGCTTTCAAGTCTCTGTGAATTATTCTTAGCCTGGAATCCTGATGAAGGTATAGAAGACCTCTACCTATTCCCTTGATGATATTAAACCGTGTACTCCAACCAAGCAGCTTCTTCTGCTTTTCATCTACCAAAGAGATTCCAAGATTAGTCATGAACCAACAGTAATAGTACATCTAGTCAGGATTGTTATGGAGCTTGTGAATGATAATTTGACAAACAAACGATAGATTATGAGTGTTAATGAGCCATACTAAAGATAAATAAATCCAGGCTTTTGTTCGCCATGTACTCGTAGACCAACAAATAATCTTCCTGAATGCAGCATCCCAAGAGTTTGACAAGATTTCTGTGTTGGAGCTTGGCAACATACAGAACTTCGTTTTTGAATTCGTGCATTCCTTGCCTTGAATTGCTTGAAAGCTTCTTCACTGCTATCTCTTGACCATTCTTAAGAACACCCTGCTAAACCATAAAGTTAATGATTATCAGTTACATAGTATCAAACTGAGAGCGCTATTGTTTCAGGCATGAGAAAGGGTTTTGATTTTCAGGGTATCTCATTAAAACTTCTCCTGAGGGCATGATAGCACCGATTCCGTCAATATCCTAAATTTCAACAATATATTCCTACTGCAAAGTTGAATAGCCATTAATTTGTGCCACATTTACTTACCCTGTAGACAGGCCCGAAACCTCCTTCTCCAATCTTATTTGCGTTAGAGAAGTCTTTCGTAGCCATGGCTATTGTACCCAAGTCAAAGAGTGGCAACTCTAGATCTTCTCGGTGCTCAGTAGTTTCAGCTCCTGCTGCTGATTTACTTGCCTGAGCTCCTGAAAAAGTATGCATCTATTATTTCCAGGAGGGCAGAAGGAGTTTCGCTTTATTACTCATGGCAACACACTGGCCTTATTCATATGCTTGATGCTCTCTGTCAGAAACATGAGTATGCATTGAATGTAAACTGGAATTGGACTTCCTAGACATACTAGATGAAGGATATTGGCCTGCATTTATACCTCTTGGAACATGTCTCATTTCGATCATGATGATACAGCAATATATGGAGTCACTATGGCACGGTGGCTTCAAGTTCTACATTAAGGATGTCTAGCCGAGAGCAATCCTATAGTAAGGTAAAAACCTTAAGGCATATTTTGGCAATGCAAACAATAATTTTGATTCGCGTCTTTCGGGTCATTACGAGAAAATATTGAACATGCAAACTCTCTATACGACAATAGAATTTTTTGTCATCCATTGATATGGGCCAAGAAAATAAAGTAAAACACAGCTTTGAGGGCATTTTTTTCCCCAATCAATGCAACAAATCAAATGTGAATTTTATGAAAATTGCAGCCAAGGAAGCGGTTGCATAACGAATCAAATTTACCTTCCATGAGCAGTCTCTTCCTTCTCTTCAGCAGAACATACAATGCTAAAACCAGGCCTAATAGAACTATTACTACTGATGACAACACTGAACCTAGGATCACCTTCTCCTTACCAGCATCAAGTAGACCTGAGGGTAGCAGTTGTAACATAGAGAATTAAAAATTAGAGCCAGGGGGCATTATCACCCCAAGATCAATAAAGCTAAAGATGAACAAGATTTCTCGCCAAAATTAATCCATACCTGATTCAGATGCAGCCATTCTAATGTACAAATCTTGACCATTCTCATTGAGTTCTCGGATGTCTATAAGTGGTCCAAACCAGAGCAAGCATCCAGTTCCTCCGTTTGTTATGTACAAATTCGCATATGCCGTACACGAGCAATTCCTCTTGCAAGCTACCTCACATTCCTTAAGATCCATGCTCTTGTTATACCAAGATTGCCTTGTGTAGTCAAAGTCAAATTTGTATATATTTAAAATTATTTATAATTAGGATTTAATTATGACTTTCTTAAGAAATTTCATTTAAATAGGTTTATCTTTGTTTCTTTCTTTAAGTTTATTCTTTTTATAATTTTATTCCCTTATAATCTATTTAAAGAGGTGAAATCTCAATAAAATAAACACGTAAAATTCTTTATAAAAAAAAACTTACTTTTCTTTATGGCATGTCCTCTTATGGAAAAAAATGATAGTAATATTCCTTTTGATGATAATAAATCTATGGCTATTCCAATAGTTCCTTTTTTTGGGAGTGATACCTCTCTACATATTACTTCCCACAAATTAAATGGTAAAAACTATCTACAATGGGCACAATCCATGGAGATTGTGATTTGTGGACGAGGAAAATTGGGTTACACATCGTTGAACTCCCAATTCCCAAAACAGCTAACCCATCATACACAACATGGCAATATGAGAATTCTATTATTCTTGCATGGCTTATCAATTCAATGGAACAACAAATTTGTCTTCGTTATCTCTAGTTCAAGACGGCTAAAGACGTATGGGATGCAACTTGTCATATGTATTTCGATCTTGGAAATGCTTCCCAAAATTTTGAGATCCATTCAAAACTAAAGGAGATGAAGCAAGGATCTAACTCCGTTACATACTATTTTTCATATCTCTAAGATCTCTGGTAAAAACTAGATCTATTCCTTGAAGAGGATTCTCTTTGTGCTGAGTGCAGTGTGAAGCAAAGGCGTAATTTGGAAAAGGAAAGAGCATTTGATTTCCTTGCTGGTCTTAATCAAAATTTGGACGAGGTATGGGGCAGAGTGGTATCCTGAGACCCTTTTACCTTCCATTGAAGAATCCTTTGTTGAAGTACGACATGAAGAAGCCCAATGAAAAGTGATGCTCCTAGAGGACAAACCTATTACTCCATCTGCACTAGAAGGATCCGCTTTAATGATAAAAAAACCTCACTTATATGGACAACAAGATCCTAATCATCATTCGAGCAAGCAACCATGGTGTGATCACTGTAATAGACCTGAACATACTAGAGATAGGTGCTAGCAGATTCATAGGAAGCTAGCAAATTGGCAGCCTTAGAAGAAAAATGAAGGACGTGCATATCACACCTAATGCAATCCAAATCAATCTAATGTCTCTCTTCCATTCAACAAAGAACAAATGGATCACTTATGCAAACTCCTAAACCAATCTTCTATTAATATCTCACAGAACACTCCACCATCCAACTCCACCATTAGATCATGTTTTGGGACTAAACACAGTAAACACCACTCAGCCTTAAACACTATTCAATATTCAGACCCTTGGATTATTGATTCCGGGGCCTCTAATCACATGACAGATGATTCTAATCTTTTTCACTCTTATGTCCCTTGCTATAACCATATCATTGTTAAAATTGCTAATGGATCCTTGACAATGGTTGCTAGAATTGGTGACATAAAATTAGCTCCAAGTCTAACTCTCAAATTTATTTTCCATGTCCTTGCTCTAAAATGCAATCTAATCCCTATTAGTAAACTCACACATGATAATCATTGTGTTGCTAATTTCTTGTCTTTGTCTTGTCAATTTTAGGACCTATCCTTAAGGATGACAATTAACAATGCTAGGATTCATGATGGACTTTATTACTTTGATAATAATCAATCAAAGAGTTAGTCAAATTTTATGTTTGGTATTACTTCTGAGTCAATTTCTAATACCAATGAAATAATGTTATGGCATCATAGACTTGGCCATCCTAATTTTTCTTATTTAAAGCGTCTGTATCCGTCCCTATTTGATAATAAAAATCTTGTTTCTTTTGAATGTGAAATCTTTCAATTAGCTAAGCATACTCGCACGGTTTTTTCTCCTAAACACTATACATCTTCCACACCTTTCTCTTTGATCCACAATGACATATGGGGCCTTCAAAGATCACCACTTGCCATGGTAAAAGATGGTTTCTTACTTTTATTGGTGATCACACATGGATTACATGGGTATATCTCTTCTATAACAAATCCGAGACCAGTCACATATTCAAAAATTTTCACATGATTCAAACGCAATTTCAAAAGTAAATCCCTATTCTAAGAACTGACAATGGAAAAGAATATTTTAATTCCATTCTCGATGATTATTTGTTAGAAAATGGGATTCAACATCAAAGTTCTTGTGTTGAGACTCCACAACAAAATGGAGTATCGAAAAGGAAAAATCGTCATTTATTAGAAGTAGCTCAAGCTCTTATGTCTATAATGAATGTCCCAAAGTACTTATGGGGGGATGTTATCCTAACTGCTACCTATCTCATAAATCGGTTGCCAAGTCATCTAATCAATTTTGAAACTCCTTTATCTATTCTCTCTAATATGTATCTGCAATTTTCTAAATCTAATACCCCCCCATTAAGAATTTTTTGTTGTATAACATTTGTCCATATTCATGGCCACAATAGGAATAAACTTGACCCTCGAGCAATCAAAATAATTTTCGTTGGCTATTCTCCTAATAAAAAAGGCTATTGGTGTTGTTGTCCAAAAACTAGAAAAACATATGTTTCTTGTGATGTCACGTTCTTTGAAAAAACACCATATTTTTCTCTAACTTCGCTTTAGGGAGAGAATTAGGATGAAGCTTGTTGTCCTTAGGATACACTTAACCTGCCTCTTCCTAATGTCACTCTAGAAGCAATTATCTCTAAACCTGACCCAACAAAAATCAGTCTTCCTATAGTTGATCTAACTTCACCTGACCATGTAACAGTTTTGAAAACAAGGGGAGAATCAATATCTCTAATGTTTGAACAACAAGAGTTGCAAGTCTACTCTAGAAGAAAAAGGCATCAAACAAATAAGGAAATCATGAATCCCACCACAGTCAAGAGGATGAATTGATGGTAGAGTCTCACTCACTTAACAAATTAGGTAAAACAAGTCCTAATTTAGATCTAGATTTACCAATAGCATTTAGAAAGGGTGTTAGATCTTGCTCTCATCATCCTATTTCTAAATTTATGTCCTACTCTAATCTATTTCCTTCTTTCGATGCTTCCACTTCAAGTTTGTCTAGTATTATGATTCCTAGATCTATTGAAGAGGTGCTATTTGTTCTCGAGTGGAAGGCTGTTGTTCTTAAAGAAATACATGCCTTTAGACAAAAAAAAAAAATACTTGGAGTTTAATGGAATTACCACAAGGATAAAATACGATAGGCTATAAATGAGTTTTCTCTATTAAGTATAAGGCTAATGATTTGATTAAAAGACATAAAGCATGACTATTGGCCAAAGGCTTTAGTCAAACATATGGGATCAACTATATTAAGACCTTTACTCTTGTTGCTAAACTCAATACTATCTGAATTCTTCTATCTTTGGCTGCAAAATCTGATTAGTCTCTACATCAACTTGATATAAAAAATGCTTTCCTAAATGGTGAACTTGAGGAAGAAGTTTATATGTGTCAACCTCTAGGATTTGAAGAAAATCTACGGAGTAAAATTGTTTGTAAACTCAAAAAGTCACTCTACAGTTTAAAACAGTCTCCACGAGCTTGGTTCAATAGATTCTTTAAAGTCATCCAGAAATTTGGTTATATCCAAGGGCAAGCTGATCACACACTATTTGTTAAGCATGCTAAAAAAGAGAAAATTACTATTATTATAGTATATGTTGATGATATTATTGTCATAGGAAATAATAACAAGGAAATTGAAAGAGCGAAGCAAATGATGGCAAAGGAATTTGACGTTAAAGACCTAGGAGCACTGAGATACTTTCTTATAATGGAGATTGCAAGGAGTAAGAAGGGGATCTCTGTCTCTCAAAGAAAGTACACTTTAGATTTATTAAAAAACAACCGGAATGCTAGGATGTAAGCCAAGTAAAACACTAGTTGAACTCGAGAACAAAGGAAAAATGTTTGAAGGAAAGATGGTTGATAAAGGATAGTATCAAAGACTAGTTGGAAAGCTCATCTACCTCTCACATACAAGGTTGGATATTGCCTTTGCAATAAGCTAGGTAAGTCCGTATATGCATGTGCCATGTCAAGGTCATTAAAAAAAAGACACCTAGGAAAGGCTTATTTTTTGCCAAGACCAATGATCGGAAAGTGAAAGTGTTCACGAATGTTGATTAGGCTAGATCAATTGATGATCGCAAATCAACATCTGGTTATTGCATGCTACTATGGGAAAATCTAGTGACTTGGCATAGCAAAAAAATAAACAATGGTTGCTAGGAGTAGTGCGGAAGCTGAGTTTAGAGCTATGGCTCATGGAGTTTGTGAGCTTATTTGGATAAGAAGAGTACTAAATGAATTGAAGATTGGATTTGAAGAACCTATGTTGCTATATTGTGATAATCAATTCGCAATAAGTATTGCTCGCAATCCTGTTCATCATGATAGGACCAAACATGTGAAGGTTGATCAACATTTTATTAAAGAAAAAACTTGATGAAAACATTAAGAAAGTTGAATCTCATCAATTAGTTGATCTTCTCACAAAAGGACTTTCAGAATAGACTCATATGCCTAGAAGGCAAGTTTGGTCTCATTAACATCTATAGCCAAGCTTGAGGGAGAGTGTAGTCAAAGTCCGATTTATATATATTTAGAATTATTTATAATTAGGATTTAATTGTATTTTCTTAGAAAATTTTATTTAAATAGGTTTATCTTTGTTTCCTTCTTTAACTTTATTCTTTTTTAATTTTATTTCTTTATAATCTATTTAAAAAGGTAAAATTTCAATAAAATAAAACACAGAATTCTTTATAAAAAAAACTTGTTTTTCTTTACCTTGTATCCGGCAATCGGATGCCAGAATACTTCAAAAATCTGTCCCTTCCACAATCCAAGGGAGTTCTCCTAACACAACCATCAGAACAATCAACAGTGTTCCATTGTTGAGGGGAGGCCGGGACAAAACCTTTCAAGCATCGACATACTGGAGAGTTGTCAATGTTGCAGCTGCCATAGCCGCCACATAACGCGTAAGTGTCACAGTTGTCAATTGGACCTGTGAGGTAGAGAAACCAACTTTTTGCTCCATCAGTCCATGTGTAGCGTTGCACGACGCCAGTTGAACTTATAATTAACCTGGAAATGACTGTCTTCTTCATGATCTCAAATTCGTAGTACATTTCCTCATCAGTTAGCACAAATTCAAACTTGTAATACGGGTTCGGGCTCAAATTAGGAACTCCACTGAACCGAACCCCATTCCATGATCCTGATCTATACTTGGTGGAAGAACCCTGCATTAAAACAAGCTGAGGATATCCACTTGGATCAATTTGAAACGTGAAGTCGCCAGGAGAAGGATCATCAGCAGCTTTCCATGATCTTACAACTCGGTCGAATCCCGATGTCCTATTTCTTCCAAGCTTCATACCTCCAAGAAGAGTATTATCCGGATAATCAAAACTCTGCCAAAGGAAACCACCTGAACTTCTTGATGCGTCGCGAATAACAAGATTCCCCGTTTCTAAAAGCTGAGCAACCGGATTACTAACCGAAACCGACATGTCAGAGGACCATATTTCACTCCCATTGCCATTTAGAAGAGTCAAGCCTCCCTTACTAGTTACCTTCAGAACCCCTGATGTATCATCAAGGGATACATTTCTATTAGCAAGCCACACAGGCGTTAAACTAGGTATATTCTTGTACCATATTCCTAGGTACCGCTTTTCGGGATTCCCCAGGTGGAAGAATCCTAGTTCAAAGGTTCCTCCTGAAGATACTATGCTCTCTCCATCACTGATATTCTGGGATGTACTTATGGTATCTAAGGCAAAGGAAAATGGTTTGATAGGCAAAGAAGAACAACAAAGAAATATGACAAAGGACACTTTGTGCAATGTCCTCATGATGCTTCAACAGGACAACTAGATTGCTCCGATCCCGTTGAACTATGAAACCAATATGAGATCAGGCAAAACCCTTGTGAATTGTTAGCATAAAGTTCAAGGATCTTTTTAGCTGGATACTTTGACCATTGAGGAATTTTACTATTATATTAACATAATGATAAAAGACAAAAACGTGGAAGCTCTTCACATTGAACCACATGCAGTCATGATCAATACTATTCTTTTATGACTAAGGAGGTTAAGGATTATACCGTATCATATTGAAAGTATAAACGAGTTAAATTACTCATGAGTTAGTTGAACTCGGTTCAATATTTACGATTTGAGAATAGTCGAGTTGACCTCTAACTCAAATTTGCACTATTCAACTCATTAATTAAGTCAAGCTCGAGCTTTATAATATTTGATTCGACTAACTTGTGAGTATCATCAAGTTTGAGTTTAAAAATTTTAAGTCAAGCTCGAATTCAGGCTCAATACTGTATCATCTTAATTCAATTCACTTTCATCCTTATATTGGACTTAAGCAAGAATCTATGTGCTGCTCTCTAACAACTAATGTTAGTTAAGACATATTTGTTTTACAAAAGATGATTTTAGACATTTTTAGGATGTGTTATATTATAAATAATATCTTCAAAACAACCATTATAAAATAAATATTAAGAGTTAAGATCATAGAACATTTGCAAATTTAATCTTCAAATTCAATTGATAATTCATTTGAAAACTTAGTAGATCCTATAATTTTATATTAAAGTAAAATCTTATATATATATATAGATATAATTTTGAAAGATTTCATTAAATTAATATGTTCTTTTATATAAATGATATCAATAACTTTTTAAGTAGTTACAACCTTGATATAATAGCTCTTTATATTTATAAAATTTTATTCGTAATATTTTAAAAAATTAGAAAACTTTCAAAAGATACATCATTTTATAAAACCATCTATATTTATGTAATGAACTGTCATTTTATCTAAATCTTCTCTTGTAAAAATGGCATAGTTTATATTTATATTTTAAAGCACCACACAATTCACATCGCCAGAAAATTCTAAGATAAACCATCAAGTCGGGAATTTTTTTTTTTCTGATAATGACATATATAAGTGGTCCAATTATACTATCTATATCTTGAATAAAAAAATAAAGAAAGGGTTTATGCATTTTCTAGAACGTTTGTTTAACTATTATTTTTCCAAAAACCACTGACTTGGGCCATTGTCTTGAATGAAGCCACCAGTTAAAATTTGTCCTGGAGTCCTCGTTCGGAATAATATCAGTCGCCAATATTGAATTAAAAGCACAAATAGACGTGTCTTCACAGACAAAGACATCCCCGGCAGGCCAGTACACTTCTTCAAGCAGTAAAATGTGACGTCTGCAATTGTGACTACGCTGGAAAATAGTCAAAAATAAATGGTCGGACTGAGAAAGTAGTGGCCTAGTGGGTTACTCAATTTCACTGTCCCGTAGGCATAGGCTGCCCGATCATTCTCTTCATGCTTTTATTAAATACTTTTTTTTATAAAATATATTATTAATATTATAAAAATAAAAGTTTTTTTTTTCCGTTTACTCTAAACCTCTTCTCTTATTTTCCAACACTCGTTAACAATAAATATATATATATATATATATATAATTTTTTTGGAGCAATATAAGGAAAAAAAGTACCCATTGGACAGTTTAAATCTCTCACATGACAATCTTTTATTTTTTTTATTATGTACCGTTAGATGATTTATAGGATATATTATTTTTAATGAAACCTTTTTTAAAAAATAGGTCTAATTATTAAACAGATTAAACGAGAAAGGTAAGTATGTATAAGATGCAAAATAAGTAATTAAGTGATTTATAATTTAAAGCAACTGGTACATTAAACCTTCGATTGTAAGAAGGAAGGGAAAATTAAAAAAAAAAAAAAAAGTGAGGTTTTCTTACCAGCATCCCTTGACCTTGGGTATTAAAGAACCCTTAGTCGAACAGCACTAAATTGGAGCTTGACCCGAGATTTGTGGAAACAGTTTTCAATTCAATGACAAGAACTCCAAGAGAAAGAAGAAGTTTTGGAGTTGCAGAGCAAGAAAATCTGTATATTACATCTAGTCAGGATTGTTATGGAGCTTGTGAATGATAATTTGACAAACGAGCAATAGATTATGAGTGTTAATGAGCCATACCAAAGATGAATAAATCCAGCCTTTTGTTTGCCATGTACTCGTAGACCAACAAATAATCTATAAACCCCGAAATTCAGATTGTGCTACTGCCCGCCATATATCCTTATTCTATAAGAACACATTAAGGCTTTGAATCAATTTTAATATATTTTAACCTGTAACTCCTATATAAAAGTATTTCATACAACCCAAAATTCAGATAATAACTTCATAAAATATATCAAAAATCTAACACAGCAGAAATCTTTAAATACAATAACATTCCTCAAAAGATACTGTCTATTACAGTCCAATAAAATAATTCTCCCAAAATCTAATAACCATAATAGTATTGGCAATCTTCATCTTCCTCTCTCTATGATTCATTCAAATCTAAGTTATCTTCTAGGTTCTCATCTTTTTCAACACTTACGTCTAAAAATATTCCTTGAAGGGTGAGTTAATGCCCAGTACATATAATACAAACACACACGCAAGGACAAACATGAATAAGTATCATACACATCATACAGTACTTAAACATAGATAACCATTTCTTAATATAATTTATGTCCACAAGTATCAACAGAGTACTTATAACCCTCTTAATACACTTAATACATTGAAGCATGATTTGGTGATGGGAACTGCCACTACGAACTCCACACCCATGATCCCTCAATCCTTAAACTTGGTAATGGAAACCGACACTATAACCCTCACACCCATGATACGCTTAATCTTGATGATGGAAACTGCCACTAAGCGCCCTATACCCATGTTCACTTAAATCACTTAATTTTTGTGATGAGAACTACCGCTATAGGCCCCATACCCATGTACACTTAAACCTCTTAACAATATTCAGCCTAAATCATTTCCTAGCCCAACTCTACTAAGGACAACATCACATAAGGATCATTGGGATGCCCCATAGGGATTTGCCACTATGAGCCCCTAAGCCGAGCCAAGCACATATAGCATACAACTTAAATAATTAAACCAATTCATCTAGTTAAATCAAGTTCCATGCATAAACTAACTTAAACAAACATAAATCAACACGCAAGTTATACATATCTTGAGTCTTAGCCTTAAACACTTCCAATCTCATACTTAAACTAAGTTGAGATTTGTACACATCAACAACGTCCTTCTTAATACTTAATCTAAGATTAATATCATTCTCTTATTTCTCATAATCCTATTTATTTAATTTTTCTAAAGCCTTACTAGCTATCTAAGTTGCGTAAGAATCGGTTTAATTTAAAGTTAAACGAATATATAATTACTTTATACTTTATTCAACACGACCATGTTAGGAATCATGTTGCTCAACACGAGCTAGAGCATGACCGTGTTATGAGTCGTGTATCTTTCGTGTAAAATTTGGTTTCAATACGGTTGGAACACGACTATGTTGGGAGACCATGTTCTTCTTAATTCAACATGGCTGAAACACGATCGTGTTAGGAGGCCGTGTTACCCTTGACTAACACGGTCGAAACACAACCGTGTTAAGAGGCTATGTATCTCTTGGTGTAACTTTCACACTCAACACGATCGAAACACAACTGTGTTAGGAGGCCATGTTACCCTTAACTCAACATGATCAAAACACGACCATGTTGGGAGGTCGTGTATCTCTCAGTGTAACTTTCAAATTCAATAAAGTCAAAACACGATAGTGTTACCTTTGGGAATCTCCACAAACTCCTAATCCTTCATTCCAATTTCTCTTAACCCCAATTCTCTCTATTCTTAAGCTTGATCAAATCTCTAAAATATGTAATTATAAATAAATTACACGAATTAGATTACTTATTTCAAAAATTCCACAAACCGTATCCTTAAGCTATTGATTCCCTGTTCTCGTATCGTCCCTTCTCAAATCTCGAGTCCTGATGCACACACGATACTCATGAGGTCCACATCTAATAATCGAAATTGAAACTTTTGTATAAGAATCCTTACCTCTTGTACTTGGAGTTAGGTCGCGCCGTTTCCTTTCATCATCTTAGGGTTTATTCAGAGAGCATCTATCTTTTGTGGTTTTTTGTTCACTGCTCAAAATGACAAATGAGGCTCTCTAGGTTAATTTGGGGTATTTGTACCCTTTGTGTGAAATGTCCAAATTGCCCCTTGAATTTTTATGAAATTCCTATCTTAGCCTTAGTTTTACGTTATAATGTTATAACATATATATATTGATACATCATAAGAAAAAAAAAAAAATTCAGGTATTACATAATCTTCCTAAATGCAGCATCCCAAAAGTTTGACAAGGTTTCTGTGTTGAAGCTTGGCAACATACAGAACTTTGTTTTTGAATTCGTGCATTCCTTGCCTTGAATTGCTTGAAAGCTTCTTCACTGCTATCTCTTGACCATTCTTAAGAATACCCTGCTAGACCATAAAGTTAATGATTATCAGTTACCATATTATCAAACTAAGAGCGCTAGTGTTTCAGGCATGAGAAAGGGTTTTGATTTTCTGGGTATCTCATTAAAACTTCTCCTGAGGGCATGATAGCACCAATTCCGTCAATATCCTAAATTTCAACAATATATTCCTACTGCAAAGTTGAATAGCCATTAATTTGTGCCACATTTACTTACCCTGTAGACAGGCCCGAAACCTCCTTCTCCAATCTTATTTGCATTAGAGAAGTCTTTCGTAGCCATGGCTATTGTAGCCAAGTCAAAGAGTGGCAACTCTAGATCTTCTTGGTGTTCAGTAGTTTCAGCTCCTGCTGCTGATTTGCTTGCCTGAGCTCCTGAAAAAGTATGCATCTATTATTTCCAGGAGGGCAGAAGGAGTTTCGCTTTAGTACTCATGGCAACACATTGGCCTTATTCAAATGCTTGATGCTCTCTGTCAGAAACATGGGTATGCATTGAATGTAAACTGGAATTGGACTTCCTAGACATACTAGATGAAGGATATTGGCCTGCGTTTATACCTGTTGGAACATGCCTCATTTCGATCATGATGGTACGTTTATATATGGAGTCACTTATGGCACGGTGGCTTCAAGTTCTAAATTAAGGATGTCTAGCCGAGAGCAATCCTAGAATACAATTTATAGTAAGGTTAAAACCGTAACGCATATTTTGCCATTGCAAACAATAATTGTGTATACTTCTTTTGAGTCATTACGAGAAAATATTGAATATGCACACTCTCTATAAGACAATAGAATTTATTGTCATCCATTGATATGGGCCAAGAAAATAAAGTAAAATACAGCTTTGTGGGCATTTTTTTTCCCCAATCAACATAACAAATCAAATGTGAATTTTATGAAAATTGCAGCCAAGGAAGTGGTTGCATAACTAAACACATTTACCTTCCATGAGCAGTCTCTTCCTCCTCTTCAGCAGAACATACACTGCTAAAACCAGGCCTAATAGAACTATCACTACTGATGACAACACTGAACCTAGGATCACCTTCTTGTTCTTACCAGCATCAAGTAGATCTGAGGGTGGCTGTTGTAACATAGAGAATTAAAAATTACAGCCAGGAGGCATTATCACCCCAAGATCAATAAAGCTAAAGATGAACAAGATGTCCCGCCAAAATTAACCCTTACCTGAATCAGATGCAGCCATTCTAATGTACAAATCTTGACCATTCGAATTGAATTCTCGGATGTCTATAAGTGGTCCAAACCAGAGCAAGCATCCAGTTCATCCGTTTGTTATGTACAAAATCGCGTATGCCGTACACGAGCAATTCCTCTTGCAAGCTACCTCACATTCTTTAAGATCCATGCTCATGTTATACCAGGATTGCCTTGTATCCGACAATCGGCCTCCAGAATACTTAAGAAATATGTCCCTTCCACAATCCAAGGGTGTAAAACGTGGGAAAAATTGAATACATATAATATTGAATTAGATAAACGATTGTATTAAAAGTTTTAATTATATTTTATATAAATTTAAATTAAAAATAATAATTTCTTAGTGTGTAAACTAAAAAAAAATTTAGGATAAATAATAAAATAAATTAAAATTATAAATTTAAACTAATAAAATAAAAATTTTAAATAAATATTTATATTTAAAATAATTTAATTAATTTAATCATAAAATTTTATATTAAAAAATTAAAATTACAAAGCGAGATATATAAACAGATAAATAAAAAAATTTTCTTATAGATAAGGGAGTCGATAGGAGTCATCCAGAGGACGCTTCGCGATATTCCAAATCCGAAAAAGCAAGAGAGAGAGAGAGAGACAATGAACGAAGATAGAAAACGTGAGAGACAAGGATGACACAGAATGAAACAGAGAAGACAAGAAAAAAAAAAAAAACGTGATAAAAAATCCAATGTAACTTCTACGAACGAGCTCTAAATCATAAATTAAGACTATCCTCGAGGTAAGTCTTATGAAATTAGACTAATCTTATAAGGAAAAAAAATTATTTTTGGAATTTAAATATAATTTTGATAAGTATATAAAAATAAAATTTAACTTAAAAATAATTAAAAACGCACTAAATATAATGATATTAATCATAAGTATTATGTAATAATATGGTTTTCTTATGTTTTTTAAAAAAGAATTTTTTTTTGTATATTTACTCAAAGATTACAAGTAATGAAAATAAAACCAAGTGAGTAGAAACTCTATGATATGTTATTATTAGTATATGATATTTATATTTATATGGATTTATATGCTTTGTTTAAGGTTATATAAATATATGTATATGCGTAGATGATAGTCTATGTTTGTGTGTGTATGTTATTTATGTGCATATGTGTAGATGATAGTTTATGTTGTACGTGTATGATATTCGTGTGTGTGTACATGTGCTTCAAGGTGGCCGGGCTAACAATAGAAGAGTTGTGTTTGTGTGTGTGTTGTGATTTAGTGGCTATAGATTTGGGGTAGAGGCATTGACTCGATGTGTGCACTTGTGTGGTTTAAATTTTGTGCATGTTGCAAATGTGCATGTGTGTGTAGGAGGTGTTACTGTTGCCATAGTCTCCATTTGGTGTGTGTGTGTATGTGAAACCAGTTGGACCTGATGAGCATGTGTGTGTGCACTAAGTTGTCATGCTTGAGTGTGAAGTCTGATGAGGATAGGAGTGCTAATTGATCTTGGTTGCATGCAAGTAGGTGTATGGGTACTACTGGAAACAGAGTGGTGTGTGTGGGTGAGAGTGCGTGTTGGTGTGTGTGCATGAGAATAGGTGCTAGTGTATGTGTGCGTGAGAAGTGAGAGCCAGCATGTGTGCGTGAGAAGTGAGAGCCAGCATGTGTGCATGAGAGTAGGGTGTAGCGAGTGTGAGTGCGAGAAGAATCCAACGAGCTTAATGAGTAAAGTCCAATAAGTACATACATATAGGATGTACGGTGAAGTTAAGTCTGGCAAAGGAATGGTAAGAAAGAGGAATAGTAGACGTTAAGTTAAGTTAGTATATAATTATATATATAATACTAATAATAATAATAATAATAATAATAATAAATGGTGATACCCATGGCTAAGAGAATATATATTATTAATATATATATATATATATATATATATATGTATGTATGAATGTATGTATGCAATAAATAACTTAATAATTATCAAAAAGGTAATTGTATATGTATATGTTTTTGCGAATCATGGCTTAGATCAAAAAAGGTACGGATGGTGATTTGTCCTTTATGATTATTATGATTGTTGTTTTGTGATCATAATTGAACAATTGTGTTTTGTATCTGTCTTTATGTGACTTAATCTGGTGTGTCTGAGTCTTACATGATCACTTCAAAATATTAAATTAATTATTTTGACTTAAATAAAACTTAACATGCATTGCACGAGACATTACATGATTGAAGGCCATCACTACTATAGAGCGCATCGGAAGTAATTAAGTAGGATTATTGTATTGCCAAGAGTGAACTAAGTGATTAAGGGATTATTGCGCCTAATGGTTCTGAGTTCGGTCCATTCTTGAGGGTGTTTGTGCTCAATGTGCTAAATTATACCTGGAGCTTACAGATTAAATTTTAAAGACTAATCTTAATAAAGAGATAAGATTAAATTAATTGGGTTATGAGACTTGGGTACTGATAGTAGTGATGCGAATCCCTAACTCAAGGTGAAGAGGGGTGTAAAGACTTTATGCTGGTTATCAAAAGATCGTGTGCGATGTTGCATTACATATGGTTGTCCATGCATAATATATGTTTGAAAACTTGCATGAATTGTTTATGCTTGTACAGTATTGAGAGATTGCACTCCTATCTTATCGAGCTATTAGCTCACCCTCCTATAGATTTTGTTATGCAGGACGCAACTACCTAAACTACCTCCTTGGACATTGTACTAGGATAAGTACAATTGTCACAAAAACTCTAGGAAAAGGGGGACAAAATGGAGAGATAACTTAAATATTTGTAGAACTTTATAGTTTTAACATAACTGGGGGTTTATAAATATTTAATTTGATCTAATGAGATTTATCTTCAATTGTATTTTGTTATGGGAGCCAGTTGAGGCCCACTTCTGAGGCAACCATATAATGATTCCATTGAATACGGAATAAGTTTTATTTGCAATGAAGGAATGCTAGAAGCATTTAATTAGTTAATTATTGTGATTTAATAGGTTAATATAATTTGGTTTGAGATGCTTCACGATTGCTTAACAAGGATCAAGCAATCGTGACGAGTTATTACAAATTAGGTACACTATGAAACATGATAAAGGGAGTTCACCTAACAAAACCATCAGACTAATCAAGAATGTTCCATCGTTTAGGGGAGGTTGGGACAAAACCTTTCAAGCATCAACAAGCTGGAGAGTTGTTAATGTTGCAGCTGCCATAGCCGCCACATAACGCGTAAGTGTCACTTCTGTCCATAGGAGTTGTGAGGTAGAGAAACTAACTTTTTGCTCTAGTAGTCCATGTGTAGCATTGCACAATGCTAGTTAAACTTATAATTAACTTGGAAATGACTGTCTTCTTGATGATCTCATATTGGTAGTACATTTCCTCATTAGTTAGCACAAATTCAAACTTGTAATATAGGTTCGGGTTCAAATTAGGAGCTCCACTGAACCAAACCCCATTCTATGATCCTATTCTATACTTGGTGGAAGAACCCTACATTAAAACAAGCTGAAGATATCTACTTAGATCAATTCAATACATGAAGTAACCAGGAGAAGGATCATCAGTAGCTTTCCATGATCTTACAACTCGATCAAATCCCGAAGTCCTATTTCTTCCAAGCTTCATACCTCCAAGAAGAGTATTATCCGGATAATCAAAACTCTGCCAAAGGAAACTGATGGGAATCAGCTTGTAACAACTCTTTCCAATGATCCATTGGAAGGAATTGGAAGACCAATGATAAAGGCAAGAACAAAACGCATGGAGTAGGCTTTGAATGGACTTATTCAAGATCATTTGGACTAAGCATTAAAGTTGGCCAAAATGAGAAATCTAAGGGATAAAGAGATCATTTTCCATTTATCAAGCATCTCAAATAATAATAATGAATATCAAAGCTTAGAGCAACACTAGCAAATAGAATTTCTAAGCTTGAAAGTCGTCATTGCGTAGAAGAAGTTGAAGGCCACTTGGGAGATGATGAAGGCCGCCGGCTTTGCCTTTAAAGCTGCTGGCATTGAAATGTAGGCCGCCGGCCTACTTAGTTGGCTTAGAATTTAGGCCATCGACTTTTGGAGCCAGCTTTCATTTTGTTTGTTTTGTTTTGTGTTTTCTTGTCTTTTATTTCCTTTATTTGTAAAGACTATATATAGTCTTTTAGGGCTGAATTAAGGGGCACATATCACTATTCTTATGAGATTGAAATTTTCTTCCTTTGTTCTTTATCAAGAACTCAATTTCATCTTATCAAGGCAACCTGTGGCAATTAAACTCCTGTTATAACTCCGGTTCTATTCAAGATTGCGATTAGGGTCACATTTCATTGTGTTTGTGATGAGAGCCATGATGGGAGCCAAGCCAGAAGATGGAATGTGGATCCTCTTGAAGTGCCACTTGGACCGATCACAAGAACTCGAGTGAAAAAATTAAAAGAAGCACTTAACGGGTTGATAAAGGATGTCCATGAAGTCAGAAAGGATTGGAGCAATCATGAAGTTAGAAAAGATTGGAACAACCATAGGAATGCCCTTGCTCTTTTACAAATCATAACGGATACGGGTTGAAGAGGGCGTGTCTTTACAAGGCACAGCCGTGTAGGAGTCTGGAGGTTACACAAAATCATACACGGTCGTATACACGGTTCAAAGGCACGGCCGTGTATGGTGTCAAGAATTTCCACAGAAAGATACACGACTAGAAGTACACGGTCGTGTACATCTCCAAGAATTTCCACAGAAAGATACACGACTAGAAGTACACGATCGTGTACATCTCCAACGCCGGCTCCAAGGCCGTCGACCTTCATTCCCACACTGCCAGCCTTTAAGTCATTGTTTTGTTATTTTACGCAACTTATTGAAGCTATGTCGTTTTGGGGCATCATTGTTACGAATTGTATACCTTAATATAAAGCTCCTAGGGTTTAGATACAAGATAGAATATAGAATATACAACATACAAGTTTGAAAACACTTTTGAGAGAATTCCTCTCTTGGTTCTTTAAAGAACTACTCTAGAACTTATCGGATTTTCTTTCGTGGCATTCATCCCGACTTATCAATCGGTCTTTCATCCCGATTGTGGTGTCTACATAATATACCAAGGTTCTTGCCTCACTTCTAGGCAACGGGTCGCGGTTTCCACTCGGTTGTTTAGCATCTTGGGTAGCAATTCTGAACGTATTGGTATTGGGTTTCATCACACGTTGGCGTGGTTCGTATCAGTTTGGTATCAGAGCCTAGGTTTGTTAAAACATCAGTTCGGTTTGAGGAAGGTAACATCAAAACCCTAACTCCAATCATTCATATCAATTGTCCGTATTCAATTTCATAGTGTTAATTGTCTATTGAAAGTGTAGTACCTTCTATTCAATTTTGTTACAAAAAAAAAAAAAAAGAAGGAAGAATCACTACAAAAAAAAAAAAAAGGAACGTGATCAAGAGAAACAAACAAAGGCACAAAAAAAAAATGAAAAATTTCGAGCCCTAAAGTTGTTTTGAATTCTACGGAAGGGAATTGGTGTAGTTTGGGTTAGTTCTGAGAGAATTTGAGAAGAGGAATTGGTGAATTGATATCATTATTGCTTGTGAGAATACACGAGTGACTGTGCGATATCATCCTTGGAGCGAAACACATAAGGGAGTGTATTGTGAGGCTTAATTATATATATTTGTGTTAGTACTAATCTTTTTCTGCAGGAACTATGTCGAGGCAACATTCTCCTGAAGGTAAGAGGGGAAGGTTTGATGCTAGGTTAGTGATTGAGGTGTTGAGGGGTGAGATGAAGAGGATGTTTCAGGAGGGGATGGAACAAATTCATGAGACGGTGGAACAAAGACTAGAGCAATCTAAAAACGTCTTCCAAGGGCGTGAGAGGGAGAGTTGTTCTAGGAGAGTGCAACGGGGTGGAGATGAAATGTCTGATGATGAATTTGATGAACCTTTGTCGGGAATTATAGAGGTTATAGTGGTAGGAATAGAGGAACTAGGGATTGGGAAAATAGAGGAGATAGGAATAGAGAGGATAATCAACTGAGTAGTATAAAGATGAAGATTCCTCCTTTCCAAGGGAAGAATGATCCCGAGGCGTACTTAGAGTGGGAGAAGAAGGTAGAGATGGTGTTTGATTGTCACAACTATAGTGGGAGAAAGAAAGTGAAACTTGCTGCCATTGAATTTTCGGATTATGCCATAGTGTGGTGGGAGCAACTAATGTTAAATCGAAGAAGGAATGGCGAACCACCTATTAAGTCTTGGGAAAAGATGAAGAGGGTGATGAAGAAGCGGTTTGTGCCTGCATATTACTATCGTGAATTACACAACAAATTGCAAACTCTTAGGCAAGGAAGCTAAAGTGTGGATGAGTATTTCAAGGAGATGGAAGTTACTATGATTAGGGCGAATGTAGAGGAGGATAGAGAGGCTACCATGGCTAGGTTTCTTGCTGGATTGAATAGAGAAATTCAAAATGTTGTGGAATTGCAGCATTATGTTGAATTGGAAGATATGGTTCATATGGCTATAAAGGTTGAGAACCAACACAGGAGGAAAGGTAGTAGTACTACACGGTTTCAATCGAGTGCTGGTTCATCCGCCTGGAAGACTAACCAATGGAAGAAGGAAGAAAAGCCTTTACCCACCAAACCAAAAGGAGAGCAGAGGCAAGCGGGTTCTACTCCTGGTAACCAAGGTAAACCTGATTCTTCTACTTCTAGAAATCGTGACATTAGATGTTTTAAATGCCAAAGTAGAGGCCATATTGCTAATCAATGTCCGAATAGTTGTGTTATGATTCTGCGTGATGATGGTGAGTATAAGACTGAGGGGGATAGTGAAGAGGATGATATGCCTCCATTAGAGGACGTTAGTGATGATGAGGAGCTTGCAGTAGGGAGGTTTGTGGTAGTAATGAAGAGAGCTTTAAATGTGCAGGTGAAGGAAGAAGAGGAGGTGCAACGAGAGAATATCTTTCATACTAGATGTTATCTAGGTGATCATATTTGCAGTCTGATCATTGATGGAGGAAGTTGCACTAATGTGGTTAGTAATTTTATTGTTGAGAGGCTGGGACTCAAGACTACTAAACACCCTAGTCCATATAAATTGCAGTGGTTGAATGATAGTGGCGAGACTAAGGTGAGTAAGCAAGCCTTGATTGCTTTTCGCATTGGTAGGTATGAGGATGAGGTGTTATGCGATGTAGTGCCAATGCAAGCGTGTCATGTGTTGTTGGGGAGGCCATGGCAATTTGATAGGAAGGTTGTTCATGGTGGTTTTTCTAACAAGTATACGCTTGTTCACTAGGGGAAAAGCTTTAATCTTAAACCCTTAACACCTAAACAGGTGTATGAGGATCAGTTGCAGCTACAACAGTCTTTTGCAAAATATAAGGTGAGTGAAAAACAGAGGGAGAGTGAGGGAGCAAAAGACAACGAGAAAGAAAAGGAACACAAAAGTCGATATCAAAAGGAAAAAGAGAGGAAGGCTAGAAAAAGTGTGAGAGACCAAGTTGAAGGGGGATCAACTTTGGTGGTGAGTGAAAAGGAGAGTGCAGCCTTGCAAAAGGAGAATTGTGTGGCAAGAGCGAGTGTAGTGAGGAGAGCGTTAGTGATGAAGCAACCTATTTTGTTGCTGGTTTTTAAGGAAACTTGTTTGAATACTAACGAACTATTTAACTCCTTGCCTAGTGTAGTTGTGTCTATTGTGCAGGACTTTGAAGATGTCTTCCCTGAGGAGATTCCAAAGGGATTACCACCTATTCGTGGTATTGAGCACCGGATTGACCTTGTACCCGGAGCATCGATTCCAAACAAACCGGCTTATAAGAGCAATCCAGAGGAGACAAAGGAACTCCAAAGGCAGGTTGATGAATTAATGGAGAAGGGGTACGTGAGAGAAAGCATGAGTCCATGTGCAATGCCTGTGATTTTGGTGCCTAAGAATGATGGGTCATGGAGAATGTGTGCTGACTGTCGCGCCATCAACAACATCACGGTAAAGTATCGTCATCCCATTCCTCGCTTAGATGACATGTTAGATGAGTTACATAGGTCTAGTGTCTTTTCCAAAATTGATCTGAAAAGTGGATATCACCAAATTAGAATGAAAGAAGGTGATGAATGGAAAACCGCATTTAAGACAAAATATGGATTGTATGAGTGGTTAGTAATGCCTTTCAGTTTAACTAACGCACCTAGTACTTTTATGAGACTTATGAACCATGTTTTGAGGACTTTTATTGGCAAATTTATGGTTGTCTATTTTGATGATATCCTCATTTACAACAAGAGTTTGGAGGACCATATATCTCACTTGAGGAATGTTTTAGAAGTGCTTCGAACGGAGTAATTCTATGCTAACCTCAAGAAGTGCACTTTTTGCACAGACAAACTTGTGTTTCTTAGATTTGTTGTTAGTGCACAGGGAATACAAGTTGATGAAGAAAAGATTTGTGCGATCCAAGAATGGCCTAGTCCAACTAATGTAAGTAATGTGCGGAGTTTCCATGGACTAGCGAGTTTTTACAGGAGATTTGTGAAGGATTTTAGTACCATTGCAGCACCATTTACTGAGATAATTAAGAAGAACGTGGGGTTCAAATGGGGAGAGCAACAAGAGAAGGCCTTTCAGACGCTTAAAAATAAGTTGACTCGGGTGCCATTACTTGCTTTACCTAATTTCTCTAAAATGTTTGAAATTGAGTGTGATACTTCAGGATTAAGTATTGGAGCAGTGCTCATGCAAGAGAGAAGACCAATTTCATTCTTTAGCGAGACGCTAAGTGGGGCAACCTTGAACTACCCTACTTATGACAAGGAGTTATATGCCTTGGTTCGAGCACTGGAGACTTGGCAACACTATCTTTGGCCAAAAGAGTTTGTGATCCACACTGACCATGAATCCTTGAAGTACTTGAAGGGACAACATAAGCTAAACAAAAGGCATGCTCGTTGGGTGGAGTTCATCGAAAAATTTCCCTATGTCATCCACTACAAGCAAGGTAAAGAGAATGTCGTTGCTGATGCACTTTCTAGAAGGTATGCTCTTATCTCTACTCTTAGTTCTAGACTACTTGGTTTTTAGCACATTAAGGAATTGTATGTTGCTGATCGAGATTTTTGTGAGGAGTATGTGCAATGTGAGAAGAGTGGTCATGGTAAATTTTATAAACATGAAGGATTCTTGTTTAGGGAGAGTAAACTATGCATTCCAATTTGTTCTTTAAGAGAATTACTAGTGAAGGAGTCTCATGGAGGAGGTTTAATGGGACATTCTGGAGTAGCTAAAACCTTAGGGGTATTGCATGAACACTTCTATTGGCCTCACATGAAACGAGATGTTGAGAGGATTTGTGAGCGATGTGTTATGTGTAAGCAAGCAAAATCTAGAGTCCAACCTCATGGGCTTTATACCCCACTTCCCATTCCTCATGAGTCTTTGGTAAATATTTCTATGGATTTTGTGTTAGGATTACCCATGTCTAGACATGGTCGAGATTCTATTTTTATAGTCGTGGATAGATTCTCTAAAATGGCACATTTCATTCCTTGTCACAGAACAGATGATGCTTGCAATATTGCTAATTTGTTCTTTAGGGAAGTTGTGAGATTACATGGTATGCCTAGAACAATCGTATCGGATAGAGATGCTAAGTTCTTGAGCTACTTTTGGAAGGCCTTGTGGGCTAAGTTAGGAACTAAGTTATTGTTTTCTACTACTTGTCATCCACAGACTGATGGTCAAACTGAGGTAGTAAATCAAACTTTATCTACTTTGTTGAGGGCTGTCATTAAAAAGAACATTAAAAGTTGGGAGGATTGTTTGCCGCATGTTGAATTTGCCTATAATCGCACAATACATTCTGCTACTAAGTTTACTCCTTTTGAAATTGTGTATGGTTTTAATCCACTAACTCCTTTGGATTTATCACCTCTACTTATTTCTGAGTATGTTAATCTAGATGACAAGAAGAAAGCAGAATTTGTTAAACATATCCATGAGAAGGCAAGGCTAAACATTGAGCGAAGAACAGAGCAGTATGTGAAACAAGCTAACAAGGGTCGTCGACAAGCTGTCTTTGAACCTGGAGACTGGGTTTGGGTTCACATGCGCAAAGAGCGGTTTCCTGTGCAGCGTTAATCTAAACTACTTCCTAGAGGCGATGGACCATTTCAAATTCTTGAGCGCATCAATGATAATGCATACAAGTAGATTTACCAGGTGAGTATCAAGTAAGTGCTACATTTAATATTACTGATTTGAGTCCTTTTGATGCAGGCGATGATTTGAGGACAAATCCTTTTCAAGAGGAGGGGAATGATGAGAGCCATGATGGGAGCCAAGCCAGAAGATGGAATGTGGATCCTCTTGAAGTGCCACCTGGACCAATTGTAAGAACTTTAGCGAAACGATTAAAGGAAGCACTTAACGGGTTGATAAAGGATGTCCATGAAGTCGGAAAGGATTGGAGCAATCATGAAGTTGGAAAGGATTGGAACAACCATGGGAATGCCCTTGCTCTTGTATAAGTCATAACGGATACGGGTTGAAGAGAGCGTGTCTTTACAAGGCACGGCCGTGTAGGAGTCTGGAGGTTACACATAATCATACACGGTCGTATACACGGTTTAAAGGCACGGCCGTGTATGGTGTCAAGAATTTCCAAGCAAAGAATACATCGACCATAGAAGATCACGACGTAGTCGTGTACATCTCCAACGCCGGCTCAAGGCCGCCGGCCTTCATTCCCACGCTGCCGGCCTTTAAGTCATTGTTTTGTTATTTTACGCAACTTATTGAAGCTATGTCGTTTTGGGGCATCATTGTTACAAATTGTAAACCCTAATATAAAGCTCCTAGGGTTTAGATACAAGATAGAATATAGAATATACAACATACAAGTTTGAAAACACTTTTGAGAGGTTCTTTAAAGAACTACTTTAAAACTTATCGGATTTTCTTCCGTGGCGTTCATCCCGACTTATCAATCGGTCTTTCATCCCGATTGTGGCGTCTACATAATATACCAAGGTTCTTGCCTCACTTATAGGCAACGGGTCGCGGTTTCCACTCGGTTGTTTGGCATCTTGGGTAGCAATTCCAAACGTATTGGTATTGGGTTTTGTCACACGTTGGCGTGGTTCGTATCGGTTTGTTTTCAAGACGATTATAGGGTTCTTTCCATCTGATCAAGTTCTAGATTCATCTCAGCCTAAGGTTCGCATCAATTGGTATTAGAGCTTTAGCTCTTGAAAATCAGGTGTTACCTATCCTTTAATTATTTCATTGTTATCTTTCATCCTTTTTAGTTCTTGAGTTTTAATTCATTATTGCCTTGTTCATTAAAAGTTCATCTTGTTCATGTCCTTTCATTGATTTGATCCATTTCTTTTAGTCTACAATTCTAATTTGTGTTTAAAGAGTAAAAAAAAAAAAAGAAATTCGTATAAAAAAAATCAAGATTAAGTTGTGCAATCAATACTTATCACACAATCCAATATATATATATATATATAGAGAGAGAGAGAGAGAGAGAGCTTGATATGAAATTCCTTCTTTAAATTGCTTAAACAGAGTTATTCCTTTGTTCTTTATCTTACTTTATCGTTACTTGCTGTTTGGTAAAGTCATCAATAAGGTTCTTATTAAAGAGCTTGTAAGGAGAAGTTTATTAAATTAAAAAAAAAATTAATTCAGTGAAACACGAGTGATTCGATTCTATAATTTTTAGTGTAAACATGTGAGGGAGAGTTTGAGAAGAAAATTCTTTTTTTTTTTTTTACTAACAAACTCTTTGCAGGTTGTTAAGCATGAGTAGTGGAGGAGATAATGTGGATTCTGATATGAAGTTGTTTATGACGGCTGTTTAAGATCAATTTAAACTTCTGAATAGAAGGTTAGATAATCTTGAATCTCCCTCTAAGCCTAAATCTTTTCGAAAGAGTATAGATGAGGAGTCTGATGTTGATGTGACTAGTTCTAGGAAAGGTAAAAGGGGTGTTTAGAAGCAAGATAGTAATTTGGGAAGCATTAAGATGAAAATCCCTACTTTTCAAGGGAAGAATGACCTTGAGTTGTATTTGGAGTAGGAGAGAAGGGTAGAACATGTGTTTTGTTGCCATACTTACACTGAGGAGAAGAAGGTTAAACTAGCAGCAATTGAGTTCACTGATTATGCTAGCATTTAGTGGGATTAGCTTGTGGTTAGTAGGCGAAGAAATGGTGAGAGACCTATTCGGTCATGGGAAGAAATGAAAGTAGTAATGAGAAAAAGGTTTATACCTAGTCATTACTATAGAGACATGTATAGGAAGTTGTAGGGGCTGACTCAAGGCTCTATAAGTGTTGAGGATTATTACAAGGAGATGGAGGTAGGTCTAACATAGAAGAAGATCGTGAGACAATAATGGCTAGATTTGTTAATGGCCTAAATAGAGAGATAGCTAATGTAGTGGAGTTGCATCATTATATGGAGATGGAGGAATTATTACATAAGGCTACCAAGGTGGAGAGACAATTAAAGTCTAAGGGTACCTTTAGGCATGGCTCCGCTTTTGGCTCTTCATGGAAGTCAAACTAGAATAATAGTGATAAGTGTCAGAAGACCCTTAATTTTAGTGCTTATTAGTTATAATTTTATATGGATTTCATGTAATTTGTGAAGAAAGGGGTACTTATATGATTAAATTTTAATTTCATGCATCAATGGAGTCAAAAGAAAGGTTTAAGGATGATATGAGCAAAGGTAAGGTGAAATTTGGCGAAAAATGAAGAAAATTGATTTTCAGCTCAGCACAACCTTTAGCACAACTCATGCAGACACCAGTGCTAGATGAAAAAAATGACCAGTAGCTAATTGTTTTTCAACCCTACCCTAAGCATGGCCATGCTAGAGGTTGTGCTAAACTGGGCAATGAAAAATAACATGTTCTGAAGTCAGCATGACCTCAAGCACGGCCGTGCTGACACCCATGTTGAACCTTGTTTTCGCAAGAACTATAAATAGACGCTTTGTTTTATTTTAAGAGGACTTTTGCCTTCTAGCTTCATTCTAGAAACCCTAAGGGAGCTTTATTACGAAAATCAAGAGGAGAATTATCTAAGCATCTTCTGAGATCACAAAACAAACAAGGGATTATTCTTTTTTAGCATGAATCAATTCTATTTTTCTAGATTCTCTGTTTTTATTGAAAACTCCATGGAGGAGTAATTCTTTATATCTTTCATCTTGTGAGACCCTAACTCATGTGCTGAACCATTGGTTGATTAATGAATTTTTATATCTTTACATCCATTCATGTGTTCTATTGTTCTTGTGATTGATTTATGCGTGTAAATTGATTACATGTTTGATTTTTATTAAATTGAAAGAGGTTTTGTTTAGTAAATTAGATCTTCATAAATAGAGAGATTACATGTTTTACTTAGAGGTAAGAAAACATTGATTTTCTGAAATTAATCGGAATTTGTGAACTTAATGAGATCTTGTATGATGGTAGTGAGGGAGAGGTCTCCATTATCTTATGCATGATTATGAATTGATTGACTCGAGGGAGTAATTGATTTTACTTAAGAATTCCTGCAGTATAAAGTATAAATTGATTCGTTAATCAATATCTTATTTTGAGAATTTAAAGGTTATGGTGGAACAAGATGAAGGGTATATTTTATGATTGAATACATTTTTTAGACAATATCATTCAATTCTAAGGTTACTATGATTTATTAGTTGTTAATTTAATTCATAATTTTCACACCATAAATTAGAGTAGATAGTAGAGAAAGATAATACTAGTACTTGTTTTCTAGATCCCAGAGGACAACACCTATTAAATCTATACTATAATCGATAAGTATACTGCCTAGCTCGATAGTAGATTTTATTGGTTATAAATTTAAAACTTTAAATGAACGGTTAGAATCGAGCGCATCAAATAGCAAGGATATGCCTCTAAGCAAAAGGAAGATGTAAAGGCTAAGGAATCAATTGTTTATCCTAAAGGTAAAACCGAAATTAAATCATCTTCTAGATCACGTGATATTAAGTGTTTAGGTGTCAAAGATTGGGGCACATTGCATCTCAACGTCCAAACAAGAGGATTATGGTTGTTTTAGATAATGGTGATGTAGAGAGTGTCAGTTCAATTGAGGAAGAGATGCCACCATTGGAGGAATGTAGTAATATTGATATAGAGGGTCCTATGAAAGGAGAGATGTTGCTCACTATGCGTGCTCCAAACATACAACCTAAGGAAGATGTTGATGAGTAATAGCGTGAGCACATCTTTCATACTAGGTGCCATGTGAGTGGTAAGGCATGTAGCATGATTATTGATAGTGGTAGTTGCACCAATGTTATGAGCTCTTTAATGGTAGAGAAATTGCATCTACCTACACTAAAGCATCTTAGACCATATAAGCTGCAATGGTTGAATGAATATGGTGAAGTTAAGGTGAAAAAGCAAGTTTTAGTTGCATTTTCCATTAGCAACTACATGGATGAGCTTCTTTGTGATATGACACCAATGCATGCTGGACATCTTCTTTTGGGGTATCCATAGCAGTTTGATAGGAATGTCACTCATGATGGGTACAAGAATGTGTAAAAATTTGTGATGAATAACTGACTCATTATGCTAACACCTCTTAAACCTTTGGAGGCATATGAGGATCAAGTTAGGATAGTTCAAGAGTGCAAATTGAGAGAAAACAAAGCGAGTATACAAGAAAAAGAAAAGAGCAATAAAAAGAGTGAGTGTAGGCAAAAGAGTGGGAAAAGTAGTGAAAAGAGAAGAAATTCAGAGTGTGGAGATCAAAATAAGGAGAGAAGTAAGAAAGTGAGTGCTTTTGCTATAAAAGAAAAGATTAAGAGAGCTATGTTAGCGAGGCAACAATTACTTGTACGTTGGTACAATGATGTTTATTTTTCAACCAACGATCTTAACTCCTCTTTATCCGGTATGGTTGTGTCTTTATTGCAGGAATTTGAAGATCTGTTTCCCAAGGACATCCAGATGGACTACCTCCTTTAAGAGGTATCGAACATCTAATCGACTTCATTCCAAGATCATCAATCCCTAATAGACCCACTTATAAAGCCAATCCAAAAGAGACAAAAGAAATTCAAAGGCAGGTAGATGAGTTAGTGCAAAAGGGATTCGTGAGAGAAAGTTGTAGCGCATGTTTAGTTCCTATGCCTTTGGTTCCCAAGAAAGATGAAACATAACGCATGTGTGTTAATTGTTGAGCCATCAATAAGATCACCATGAAGTACAAATATCCTATCCCTATGTTAAATGATATGCTTGATGAGTGGTATGGTTCATATTTGTTTTCTAAAATTGATTTAAAAAGTGGCTATTATCAAATTCATATAAAGAAAGGTGATGAATAGAAAATTTCTTTTAAGACAAAATATGGGTTGTATAAGTGCTTAGTCATGCAATTTGACTTAACCAACGCACCTAGCACCTTTATGAGTCTAATGAATCATGTTTTGCGTTCTTCATTGGAAAATTTATTGTAATCTACTTTGATGATATTTTAGTGTACAGCAAAAATTTGGATGTTCATGTTAAATACTTGCATGTTGTTTTGAGTGTTTTGAGGGAAAATCAATTATATGCTAATTTGCAAAAGTGCGATTTTTGTATGGAATCCATTGTTTTTCTTAGATTTGTTGTAAGCTCACAAGGAATAAAGGTGGATGAAAATAAGGTAAAGGTGATCTACACTTAAGAATGCAAGTGATGTAAGAAGTTTTCATGATTTAGCAAGTTTCTATAAGAGATTTGTAAAGGACTTAAGTTTTGTTGCAACACCTTTAAATGCACTTGTTAAAAAGAAGTGTTTAGGTAGGAGGAAGTGCATGGGAAAGCTTTCAATACTTTGAAAAAAAAAAATTGGCTAACGCACCTTTGTTATATTTGCCTAACTTTGACAAAGCTTTTGAGGTTGAATGTGATGCATCAAGGGTTGGAATAAAAGGTTGTTTTAACGCAGGATTCCAAACTTATTGACTTTTTTAGTGAAAAGCTTAGTGGGGCAGCATTGAATTATCCTACATATGACAAAGAGCTATATGCATTAGTAAGAACTCTCCAAACGTAATGACACTACTTGTAGCCAAGGGAATTTGTCATTCATTTTGATCATGAGAGCTTAAGGTTCTTGAAATCCCAAGGTAAGCTTAATAAAAGACATGCTAAGTAGTTGGAGTTCATAGAAATATTTCCTTATGTGATTAAATACAAGAATGGGAAGGAAAATGTTGTTGTTGATGCCTTATTCAGAAGGTATGTATTACTCACTTCCTTGCAAATTAAATTACATGGTTTTGAGTCCATTAAAGATTTGTACATGAATGATACTGATTTTTGCCAAGTATGGATTGCATGCTCTAAATGTGCATATGGAGAGTATTATAGGCATGAAGGATCTTTGTTCAAGAAAGATAGACTATGTGTGCCTATGTGTCCTTTGCATGAATAACTAGTTAAGGAGTCCCACGGAGGAGGTTTAATGGGACATTTTGGTGTGTGAAAGACTTTAAACATATTACATGAGCACTTTTATTGGCTTAACATGAAGCATGATGTGCAATCTGTTTGTGATAAGTATATAACCTGTAAAAAAGCAAAGTCTAAAGTAAAGCCACATGGGTTTTATACACCATTGGTTGTACCTACTCAACTTTAGACTAATATTTCTATATATTTTGTGATTGGGTTACCTAGGACTCATAGTGGTAAAGACAATAGATTTGTTTTGTTGATAGGTTTAGTAAGATGACACATTTTATTATATGTTCTAAAACCAATGACGAAATACATATTGTTGATTTGTTCTTTAAGGAAATAGTACGTTTGCATAGATTGCCTAGAACGATAGTAAGCGATCAAGATGTTAAATTCCTAAGTCATTTTTGGTGTACTTTATGGAATAAATTAAGGACTAAACTCTTGTTTTTAACTGTTGCGCTTCCCCAAACAAATGGGCAAACTGAAGTAGTTAATAGGACACTTATTACTTTATTGCATGCTCTCATTCAAAAGAACTTGAAACAATGCGAAAGTTGTTTGCCTCATATTGAGTTTGCATACAATAGAACTACTACATCATATTCACCTTTTGAGATTATGTATGGCTTTAATCTTTTAATTCCTTTAGATATTTTACCTTTACCTACTAATGAACTTGCTAATTTGGATGGAAAGCAGAAGGCCAATTTTGTTAGGGATTTACATGCCAAAGTTCATGCTAATATAGACAAGAAGAATGAGCATTACGCAAGACAGGCTAATAAAGCGTGCATTAAGGTTGTTTTTGAGCCTAGAGATTGGGTTTAGGTACGTTTTCATAGGGAAAGGTTTCCCGAACAAAAGAAATCCAAGTTACAACCTAGAAGAGATGGGTCATTCTAAGTGTTAGAAAGGATAAATGACAATGCCTACAAGATCGACTTACCCAACAACTATGGAAATGTGAGTACTACTTTTAATGTCGCGGATTTATCTTTGTATGATGCAGGTGATTAGAGGACGAATCCTTTCAAAAAGGGAGGGAATGGTGGGAATTAGCTTATACCAACTCTTTCCAATGATCCATTGGAAGGAATTGGAAGACCAATGACAAAGGTAAGGACAAAACGAATGGAGCAAACTTTGAATGGACTTGTTCAAAATCATTTGGACCAAGCATTGAAGTTGGCCAAAATGAGAAATCTAAAGGATGAAAAGATAATTTTCCATTTATCAAGCATCTCCAATAATAATAATGAAGATCAAAGCTTGGAGCAACACTAGCAAATAGAATTTCTAAGCTTGAAAGCTGTCATTACATGGAAGACGTTAAAGGCCACTTGGGAGACGATGAAGGCCGATGGCTTTGCCTTTAAAGGCTACCGGCCAACTTGGTTGGCTTATAATTTTGGCTGTCGGCTTTAGACTAACTTTTGGAGCTAACTTTCATTTTTTTTTATTTTGTGTTTTCTTGTTTTTTATTTCCTTTATTTGTAAAGACTATAAATAGTCTTTTGAGGCCGAATTGAGGGGCACATATCACCATTCTTATAAGATTGAAAATTTCTTCCTTTCCTCTTTATCAATAACTTAATTTGATCTTATCAAGGTAACTTGTAGCGATCAAACTCCCATTATAACTTTGGTTCTATTCGAGATTGCGATTAGGGTCAAGTTTTGTTGTGCTTATTTTCAAGACGATCCTAGGGTTCTTTCCATCTGATCGAGTTCTAGGCTTATCACAGCCTACGGTTTGCATAAAAAACTACTTGAACTTCTTGATGCATCGCAAATAACAAGATTCCCCATTTCTAAAAGCTGAGCAACTAGATTACTAATCGAAATCGACATGTTCGAGGACCATATTTCACTCCCATTGCCATTTAGAAGAGTCATGCCTCCGTTGCTAGTTACCTTCAGTACCCTTAATGTATCATCAAGGGATATATTTCTATTAGCAATCCAGACAAGTGTTAAAGTAGACATATTTTTGTAACATATTCCTAAGTACGGCTTTTCAGGATTTTCCAGGTCGAAGAATCTTACTTCAAAGGTTCCTCCTGTAGATACTATGCTCTCTCCATCACTGATATTCTGGAATGTACTTATGGTATCTAATGGTTTGATACACAAAGAAGAAGAACAAAGAAATATGACAAAGGCCACTTTGTGCAATGTCCTCATGATGCTTCAACAGGACAGCTAGATTGCTCTGATCCCATTAAACTATGAAACCAAAATGACATTAGAGAAAACCCTTGTGAATTGTTAGCATAAAGCTTAAGGATCTTTTTAACTAGATACTTCGACCATTGAGGAATTTTACTATTATTTTGAATAACATATTGATAAAAGAAAAATGCGTGGAAGCCCTTTACTTTAAACCACATAGTCTTTTGGTTCCCCTCAGGATAGTGCAGTTTTGATCAATACTATTCTTTCATGACTAAATAGGTTAAGGACTATATTGTATCCTATTGGAAGTCTAAATGAGTTAAATAACTTATGGGTTACTTGAGTTTGGTTCAATATTTATTCGAGATTGATTTGAGAATAGTTAAGTCAATTTCTAACTCGAATTCAAGCTACTTGACTAATTAATTAAGTCAAGCTTTAGCTTTATAATATTTGATTCAACTAGTTCGCGAACATAATCAAGCTTAAGTTTTAAAATTCTAAGTCAAGCTCAAATTCAAACTTAATACTATATCATGTTGATTCAATTCGCTTTCATCCTTATATTGGACTCCAACATTCAAGAATCTATGTGCTTTTCTCTAACAAATAACGTTAGTTAAGACATATTTATTTTAAGAAGGACGTTTTTATAAACATTTTTACGATATGTTATATTATAAATGGCGTCTTCAAAACAACCATTATATAATAAATATTAAGAGTTAAGACAATAGAATATTTGCAAATTTAACCTTCAAATTCAATTGATAATTCATTTGATAAACTTAATGAATCTAGTATATTTTCATATTAAAGTAAAATCATATATATATATATATATATATGTAAGTGATGTCAATTACTTTTTAAGTAGTTACAACCTTGATATAATTTAATATAAAACAACATAACTCTTTACATCTATAAAATGAACACTTTCAAAAGACATATCATTTCATAAAACCATTTATGTTTATATAAGTCATTTTATTTAGATTTTTTTTTGTAATAGATAGCATGGTTTATGTTTATATTTTAAAGCACAACATAATTTATATTGCTAGAAAATTCTAAGATAAACCATCATGTTGAGATTTTCTTTTTTTATTTTATTTTCTGATAATGACATATGTAAATGGTCCAATTATACTGTCTATATCATGAAACAAAAAATAAATGAAGCCAGCTGTTATAATTTGTCCTAAAGTCCTTGCGCGAAACAATAGCAGCCGCCAATGCTGAATTAAAAGCACAAAAAGTCGGGTCTTCACAAACAAAGACATCCCCAGTGCACATCTTGAAGCAGTAAAATGTGACGTCTGTAACAGTGACTACGCTGGAAATTAGTCAAAGATAAATGGACGGACTGAGAAAGTAGTGGCTTGGTGGGTTATTCAATTTCACTATCCCTTAGGCATAGGCTGACTGATCATACTAATTATGCTTTTATTAAATACTTTTTGCTTGTAAAATATATTATCAATATTATAAAAATAATTTTTTTTATTCTAAACCTCTTCTCTTATCATCCAACACTCGTTAACAATATATATATATATATATAATATTTTTTGAAGCAATATAAGAAAAAAAATAAGTACCCACTAGATAATTTAAATATCTCAAATGACAATTTTTTTATTTTTTTATTATGTACCGATGATTTATAGATAATATCATTTTTAATGAAATCTTTTTTAAAAAATAAGTTTTTATTAAACAGATTAAACGAGAAAAGTAAGTATGAAAAACATTGAAAAATAAGTAATTAAGTGGTTTATGATTTAAAGCAACCGGTACATTAAACCTTCGATTGTAAGAAGGAAGAAAAAAAAAAAAAGTGAGGTTTTCTTACCAGCATCCCTTGACCTTGGGTATTAAAGAACCCTTTGTCGAACAGCACTGGATTGGAGCTTGACCCGAGATTTGAGGAAACAGTCGCCAATTCAATGACGAGAAGAACTCCATGAGAAAGTAGGAGTTCCGGAGTTGCGGAGCAAGAAAATCTATAATTGAAGTATCAGGAGTATTCAAAAACTACTTGGAAGTGATAAGGGCTCTACTATTTAAATTATCCACGTGTCACTAATAACATTTCTTTTCCTTGCTAATTTAATTATTATTACATAACTTGATTCAATGTTGTGAAAGCTATTCCTGCCCTTGTTCCATATATATTGTTATAAATTGGCCCTTCAGTCAAATTAATCACATGCAACATTCATATCTGATATATAGATTGATGTATAATTAAAGTTTAGAGAACAATGCTTTCTCTCTCTTTTAACATTTACATTCGGTATAGGTGAGTATTGATACAAATAAGTTTACAAAATACAATAAGAAATTGAAAATTGACGCCGTGATTAAGTTGAGCTCCTAGACGAGCCTGGCTATGGAGCAGATAACGATGTTATGGTGATTTCATTGACAGATTCGAATTGATTTGAAGAACTAGAGTCTTTAAGAGGTTTTCTCTCAATGTAGAAACCTGGCTCTTTAGGAAGAGGCAATGGAATCTCACTTCCTAGCATTAGATGCACTGTTGACATTATTGGTCGATCCTCTGGACTGCGCTGTACACATAAAAGACCAATATGGATTGATCTCAAAACTTCATATTCATTACATGAGTTTCTGATTATTTCATCATACAATTCGATGGACCTCTCTTGCAAAAATAGCCACCAAGCCTATCATGTTAAAAAGAAGACATTAGTTGTAGCCTTGCTACTAACTTTTTACTCAATGAGTAATCAACTAATCTAAAAGCACAAGTTTGTATATCAGTGTAGATTCTATAATTTAGATTTAGCACTCTTCCCCACATGTGAGCATGAATATTGAAAAATATTCTTCACATGTGAATGATTAGATGGGGAATCAAATGACAATGTATGGATTTTAACTCAATACTCCTCACTTTCATACCATGTTGCTGGATTAAAAGGGTTAAGTATGTAGATTGGTGCAGGTTTTGGACTTCATATTTCGATAATATCAAAACTTACATGTCCTAGAAGATTAAAATCATGGTGCATGTAGTGAAATCCTCTGTTTCTCTTCCCACTCACTATCTCCAGCAGTAAGACACCAAAGCTGAAGACATCAGATTTTATTGAATAGATGCCATCAACAGCGTACTCGGGAGACATGTAACCACTGCATGGTAAATCTTGTATCAAGATCTCCATCAATTCAAAAGTAGCATTAAGTCAAAATACAGAGATGTGAAAATTCTTACTATGTCCCTGCCACTCGGCTAGTGTTCACTCTACTCTCATTTGCTCCAAAACTTCTAGCAAGACCGAAATCAGATATTTTTGCATTCATATCTTTATCCAGCAAAATATTTCCAGCTTTCAAGTCTCTGTGAATTATTCTTAGCCTGGAATCCTGATGAAGGTATAGAAGACCTCTACATATTCCCTTGATGATATTAAACCGTGTACTCCAGTCAAGCAGCTTCTTCAGCTTTTCACCTGTCAAAGAGATCCAAGAATATAAATAATAAGACTTTTGTTTTTTTTTATCATAAGTCATGAACCAACAGTAGTAGTTCATCTAGTCAGGATTGTTATGGAGTTTGTGCATGGTAATTTTGACAAACGAACGACAGATTATGAGTGTTAATGAGCCATACCAAAGATAAATAAATCCAGGCTTTTGTTTGCCATGTACTCATAGACCAACAAATAATCTTCCTGAATGCAGCATCCTAAAAGCTTGACAAGGTTTCTGTGTTGAAGCTTGGCAACATACAGAACTTCATTTTTGAATTCGTACATTCCTTGCCTTGAATTGCTCGAAAGCTTCTTCACTGCTATCTCTTGACCATTCTTAAGAATACCCTGCCAGACCATAAAGTTGATGATTATCAGTTACTATGGCATCAAACTGAGAGCGCTAGTGTTTCAGGCATGAGAAAGGGTTTTGATTTTCTGGCTATCTCATTAAAACTTCTTATGAGGGCATGATAGCACCAATTCCGTCAATATCCTAAATTTCAACATTACACTCCCACTACAAAGTTGAATTGCCATTAGTTTGTGCCACATTTACTTACCCAGTAGACAGGCCCGAAACCTCCTTCTCCAATCTTATTTGCATTAGAGAAGTCATTCGTAGCCATGGCTATTGTAGCCAAGTCAAAGAGTGGCAACTCTAGATCCTCCTCCTGGTATTCAGCAGTTTCAGCTCTTGCTGCTGCATTGCATGCCTGAGCTCCTGAAAAGTAAGCAAAGCATCTATTATTTCCAGGAGGGCAGAAGGAGTTTCACCGAGAGCAATCCAAGACTACACTTTACAGTAAGGTAAAAACCATAAGGCATATTTTGCCAATGCAAACAATAATTTTGATTCATATCTTTTGGGTCATTACGATAAAATATTGAAAATGTAAACTCTCCATACGACAAAAGAATTTTTTGTCATCCATTTATATGGGCCAAGAAAATAGAGTAAAATACAACTTTGAGGGCATTTTTTTCCCCACTCAATGCAACAAATCAAATGCCAATTTTATGAAAATTGCAGTCAAGGAAGTGGTTGCATAACTAAACAAATTTACCTTCCATGAGCAGTCTCTTCCTCCTCTTCAGCAGAACAGACAATGCTAAAACCAAGCCTAATAGAACTATTACTACTGATGACAACACTGAACCTAGGATCACCTTCTCCTTCTTACCAGCATCAAGTAGACCTGAGGGTAGCAGTTGTAACACAGAGAACTAAAAATTAGAGCCAGGAGGCATTATCACCCAAGATCAATAAAGCTAAAGATGAACAAGATTTCCCGCCAAAATTAACCCGTACCTGATTCAGATGCAGCCATTCTAATGTACAAATCTTGACCATTCACATTGAATTCTCGGATGTCTATAAGTGGTCCAAACCAGAGCAAGCATCCAGTTCCTCCGTTTATTATGTACAAATTCGCATATGCCGTACAAGAGCAATTCCTCTTGCAAGCTACCTCACATTCCTTAAGATCCATGCTCTTGTTGTACCAGGATTGCCTTGTATCCGGCAATCGGATGCCAGAATACTTCAGAAATATGTCCTTTCCACAATCCAAGGGAGTTCTCCTAACACAACCATCAGACCAATCAACAGTGTTCCATCGTTGAGGGGAGGCCGGGACAAAACCTTTCAAGCATTGACATGCTGGAGAGTTGTTAATGTTACAGCTGCCATAGCCGCCACATAACGCGTAAGTGTCACAATTGTCTATAGGAGCTGTGAGGTAGAGAAACCAACTTTTTGCTCCGTCAGTCCATGTGTAGCGTTGCACTACGCCAGTTGAACTTATAATTAACCTAGAAATGACTGTCTTCTTGATGATCTCATATTGGTAGTACATTTCGTCATCAGTTAGCACAAATTCAAACTTGTAATACGGGTTCGGGCTCAAATTAGGAGTTCCACTGAACCGAACCCCATTCCATGATCCTGCCCTATACGTGGTGGAAGAACCTTGCATTAAAACAAGCTGAGGATATCCACTTGGATCAATTTGATACGTGAAGTCGCCAGGAGTAGGATCATCAGCAGCTTTCCATGATCTTACAACTCGGTCGAATCCCGAAGTCCTATTTCTTCCAAGCTTCATATCTCCGAGAAGAGTATTATCAGGATAATCAAAACTCTGCCAAAGGAAACTACCTGAACTTCTTGATGCGTCGCGAATAACAAGATTCCCCGTGTCTAAAAGCTGAGCAACCGGATTACTAACCGAAACCGACATGTTAGAGGACCATATTTCACTCCCTTTGCCATTTAGAAGAGTCAAGTCACCCTTGCTAGTTACCTTCAGAACCCCTGATGTATCTTCAAGGGATACATTTCTATTAGCAATCCAGACAGGCGTTAAAGTGGGTATATTCTTGTACCATATTCCTAGGTATCGCTTTTCGGGATTCCCCAGGTCGAAGAATCCTAGTTCAAAGGTTCCTCCTGCAGAAACTATGCTCTCCCCATCACTGATATTCTGGGATGTACTTATTGTATCTAATGCAATTGAAAATGATTTGATACACAAAGAAGAACAACAAAGAAATATGACAAAGGACACTTTGTGCAACGTCCGCATGATGCTTCAACAGGACAACTAGTTTGCTCCGATTCGGTTGAACTATGAAACCAAAATGAGATTAGAGAAAACCCTTGTGAATTGTTAGCATAAAGTTTAAGGATCTTTTTTAGCTGGAAACTTTGACCATTGAGGAAGTCTAGTATTATTTTAAATAAAATATTGATAAAAGACCAAAGCGTGGAATTCACATCGAACTACATGGTCTTCTTGTCCCACTCAGGATAGTACAGTAATGATCAATATTATTCTTTGTTACTAAATAGGTTTAGGACTTATACTATGTAATATTGCAAAGTAGTGGACTGAACATAGTGAAATTGACAATTTTGTCATTTTTAATTATATCATAGTTATTTATATATATTTGATATTATTGTAAAGAAAAATGATTTGAAGGTTTAATATATTATATTAAATATTTTAGGAAAAAAATTATGTTATACTTAATAACATAATATGTTATTTATGATTTTGAATAAGTCACTGAAGACATGAAACACTTTTACATTAAAACATCTACATATCCATCAACCACTTTGAATAAGTCACTGAAGGATCTGAAAATTCCAAAATTCATCTACAAATTAGATCGATTAGATTGGAACATCAACCACTTTTATATTTCATAAGGATAAGGCATAAATGGCATAGATAAGATAATAATCATACGAAGGAATAGTCAAATTCTATAATTATGACCTACCAATTACATCTAATAGAAAATCTGCCAACTCTATTGCAGGAGATACGTGAGGTTACAACTTCTATAAAATATGAAAACAAGTTAACCATACAAGGTACTAAACCAGGGTAGAGAGGTTCGATAATACAAAGCCAATGAAAGAAGTCTTAATCACACAAATATTACAAACATGTTTTACATCAACCAATAATTCGCCTAACAAATGCTAGGTGTTATTCTCCTTGGAGCCTCTAAAAAAACTTCTCATATTGTGGATTTGTTGCCATTTGCATAAGAACATACAACTCTTCATTTTCCGACAATCCTAACATTTTCAACTCTGCAACAACATCGTCCCTAGGAGGATTAGCAATTTTTCCTGCAAGTAAAGCAAAATCACTCCTAACATCACTTATGCTCTTTTGAAACGTAGATATAAATTCTACAGCATATGCTACCATCAGATGCTTGTGAGTCGATCGCATAGATGGATCACGTGAGGTATAGTTGGAGGCTTCAATAGACTGTGGCATTTGTTCTGACTCCATATCTTCATCAAAAGTATCCTCACCCTCATTTTATAAGTCTTGTCTCACATCTGCTAGTGTCTTAGCCCTTTTACCATTTGCTCTATCCTTTCCAAATATCCCTTGAAGAGTTTCAAACTCTTTAAATTTCTTATTGGCATGATTACCAACTTTCGGATGTTTTTACAAAACAATAGAAATAGTTATTATAACAACAAAGAATTAACTTTAAAATAAATGAGTATATTTCAAAATAAAGATAATGTTGATTTTACCTCCATGTATTCGGCAAGGATCGCATCACTATCAGCTATAACACATTTTTTTGACTTCATCCCGCCTAAAACCACTAGTATTTATCATGTCAACAACCTCTGCCAGCTTCATTGACCACCTCTTCATTGTGTTAACAATTTGCCTGACATTGAGATTGATCTCTGGAATGTGACTTTTCATCCTTTTTAAAGCTTCTTCATGAGCCCCATTCTTAAAAGTGCCATTTTCTCTTTTGTATCCTTCAACGACTAACTCTTCCAGCACTATCAATAACGTTTCTTCCTCAACTTGGCTCCAAGAACGTCTAGTTTTTTTATCTCTACTGTCCATGACTGTAAACGAATCCATAATGTAAGGCAAAAAGCAAACAAATAAAATGTAAATCATGCATACAAACAATGGATAAAATATTTCAATTTACATTACAACATAAAATTGAAAATTCGACAACCAAATGATTTCAATAATATATAATTAACGAAAAATCACAAGTAACACTAATCTAAAATACATAATCAAAGACAGTACAACAATTACGGACATTCTAGTTCTTATGGCGTGCCCTCCATTCATCGTACATCTCTTGTGCTAAGGTATTCCTCATCTTAATCCATGCCTCAGTAGGTTCTACTGTTTCAATTGCATCAATTCCATTTTCTCCAATTGGAACTTCATCACCTTCAATTACAACATGCTCCAATGGGTCCAGTAGCATGTACATTCGAATGAAGTTGTGTAATAGACAACAAGCTAGAATCATTCGACATTGTATTTTGATTGGATAAATGATGGACTCCTTAGAATACCCCATCGTTTCTTCAAAATTCCAAAACATCTCTCTACAACATTTCTTTCCCTTGCATATCTATAGTTAAATAATTCCTCACGATTTTGAGGCCTACGTTGACTTGTAGCTCACTCTTGAATGTGATAACGCCTCCCTCTAAAAGGGGAAAGGAATCCTGGTGCATTGAAATATCCACCATCCACTAGATAATATGAACCTACAACGAAATATAACCACATAAATTTACATGAAAAATTTCAATTGAATAGATAAAATGAAAAAAAAAAAATTCTTTTTTAAAGTGCTTACCAGGTGCAACTCTCAATCTTTTAAATCGAATGACTGCATCACGTAATACTCTAGAATCTGATGCAAACCCTTCCCAACCAGCCAATATGTAGATAAATTTCATCTCACAATCACATACACCCATGCCATTCGTTGCAAGATGCCCTTTCCTTGTTTGATACCTAGGTCTATCTACAATCGGTGTCATTACTATAATGTAGGTACCATCTAGTGCTCCAAGGCAACCCTAATATGTTCCCAAACAAACACAAAAAAAATTATATTGTATTATAAGTACTCATGACCATCATCAATTAAATGAAGGTACCTAAAAGATTTTTTATATTACCTTAAACCATTTCAACCGTTTGTTAATGCAATCTTCTGGTATTGGACTAGGTTTTGCAAGTAAGATATCTTGTAACCTTAACACAGCAGCTAACACTTGATGGCAATTTCTACTAGCAGTCTCACTTGATCTACGAAATCTGACTTGAATACTCCTATTTTTTGTATGATGTGATAGGATGTTAAGAAAAATCACAACTTGTTCTTCAACTGTTGTTCTTCCATTACAATGTATTCCCCCTTGTACCCTAATGAGTTCACAAAGATGTGCAAAACTATTCCTATACATCCTTAGTTCCCATAAACAATTTGTATCACTTCCATTAATGAGGGAATCAATCACCTCTCGATGTGTTTCATATCTAGCTAATGCTCGCTCATTCAGTACACCTCTCTCTACTCTCCTATTCAAAACAAAGTTCATATAATAGAAACTAGCACCCGCCATTGCAAGCATATTGATATAGACTCTCCATCCAAGAAGACAAATTAGAAATCTATGATGATCCATGATCTATATGACATATCGAAGGAAAGACCCATAAGTGTAACATTAGGGATCCGAATATCATTTTCATAATACAAAACATAATGGACAACATCATATGCTACATAATCTAAATTCAATAAGGGTAGCAAAAACATATAGCATCATAAAGTATCATAAAGAAGAGAATTCAGGCATATATTTCTACTAATCATCTCAGAGAATTTCTTTTTAGCTTCTTCTATTATCCTAGCCTTGCTTAAACCAACAATTATAGTAGAATATGTAATTAAATTAGGCAAACATTTCTTGCCACTACTAGTACCATCAATTAAGGACACAAATGCGTTTCCTAGATTCCCAAGAGCAGCATTTCCATGACTCCACAGCAATATGTTACAAGTGTAAGCATTGGGGAAGCTCAAAATCAAAATATTGTATATAACCATATTAGGAAAGAATCATGATCCCCTCATCTCGTTTAAAAACACTAAGCCCTTCATACTAAACCCACGTTTGCAACAAGCATAAACCAAAATCCCAACACTATACTCATTTGGACGACACCCGCATTTTATGAAACATGCATCGGGCATCATCTAAACGACCCTCCTTGCACAACCCACAAATCAATAGATTAAAAGTATACATTTGAGGTTTCAACCCAGCATAGATCAAATCTTTATACAACCACATAACATAATCAACCTTCCCTTCTTTTATACACTTCTCCATATATATGGAGAAATGCATTCCCAAGAAAAGTATCCATATTCATGCCACCTTTAATTACATGTGCATGCAAACTTTTACCAATTTGAAGTTTGTCGAGTCTAATTTTTTATTTTTCCATTCCTAATCCGATCTATACTAGACCCTATGCTCATCTAATGTAAACCCTCAACTTGAGTTAGGAATTTCGTTTTATTTTGGAGTCGCCACCCAACTGTAGTTGGGAAAAATTGAATTAGGACTAATTGAGCAAATTAATCCCAATTTAGACCACTAGTCGTCGTGATTTCCTTTTTAATTTTTGTGAAAAGAGGAAAGGGAAAACTAGAGTTTCTGAGTTCAGAGGCTAACCTATAAAAACCCTAAGGTTACCACCCTAATCTCCTAAAATCTAAACTTTATCTAGAAATGTCTTTTTTATTATTTTTTTTGTGTTGAATAAGTTATTCTAAGAAAATGATTTTTTATTCTTTTTAGAGTTGCCCCAAATGGGTGCTTACGTACTTGCTATTCAAGATCAAACATGCCGTAGTTCGCTTTTCCTGAAAAACTTTAATGTGTTGGTGATTTTTAATTATGAAATTTCTTTTGATTTATGTTTTTATCATTTTAGTATTTTAAAAAAAAAAATCTAAGCTTAAGCTTGATAATTTGATTTTTTTGAAAATAATAATTATTTTAAGGAAAAACCAATTTTGGATTTATTTAAGAAAATGATTTTTCTAAGTGATAAAAATTTCATTTCTCTATTTTTTGACCCATTTATATTATTATAATTTTTTTTTATTTTTTATTGATTTTATTAATTTTTTTTATAATTTTCATTAATTTTTATTAATTTTTTCTTAATTTTTATTTAATTTTTTATTGAAAGGTTCTCTTTTATATTATTTACCTACCCTAAACTAAAATCTAATTTTTATATATTTTTATTATTTTTCATTTTTTGTATTTTTGTAATTTATTATTATTATTATTATTTTATTATTTTCTATTATCCTTCCTAAATTAAATCCTAAAAAAAAAACTAATCTAAATTCCAATATTTTTTCTATTTTTGAATCATAAATAAAAAATAGATAAATAAATAAATTCAAAATAAATAAATAAAATAACTAAATAAATAAAATAACTAAATAAATAAATAAGAAATAAATAAAATAAAAAAATCGGAAAATCCGACTTACTTGGATCTTGGTCGGTGCACGAGTCGGGTCGATCGAGCACGATGGCTGAGAGTGCTCATTGATGGCGTTCCGGCGGCCTTTCGAAGCGATTGAGGTGTCGGTTCCTAGGTTTTCAAGGGTGGGGAACTCAACTGTGGCGGTGAATTTCTCCAAAAACGCCTCCTAGTGGTAGCTCGATGCTTGATCGGTGGTCGCAGCTTGGCAACTCCGGCGAGGCTTCGATTCTCTCTCTTTTCTCTCTTTTTCTCACTTTTGATCCGTCCTTCTGCTTCCTCCCTTCCTCCTCTATTTATAGAAGTCGGAAGACTCCTTAGGATAAGCCTAAATCCTTAATTCGAATAAATTCGAATTTTTCCGTTTTTTAGATTTGATGCCGATTTGTTGTAATCTTGTGATTTATTTGAATAATTCGGTTTTAGATTGATCAAAATCCAAAAAGATTTGAAGAAATCCATCATTTTTGGCCTCATCGGACTTCTGCCGGATTTTTCTCCGGCTGGGCTCGAGGAAGAAGACGATCACGTGCGAGGCACGTGTCTTCTCTCGACCAATCGCATGCTACCACATGGCAGCTCCAAGGGAAATGGAAGAAAAAAAATTTCGAGCGCACGTGGGGGGATTCGAACTCGGGACCTCAGGTTCTCTCACACGTTCCAGGCGCACACACGAGCCAGCTGAGCTGGCCCAAATCTCAGTTTTATTCATTACGCAAATTGTATATGTGTCTTGTATTTTTTTATTATTTTTTAATATTTTGAAATTCTAAAAATTGGTAAAAATTATTTAACTCCTTTTCTTATTATTTCTACAATTATTTTCCAAAATTGATGTATTTTTCCTATTTATTTTAATTTTTGAATATTTTCCTTATTTTTGCTAAATTAAGAGAAAAAATTGTAAAAATGGAAAAAATTGAAAATTGATTATTATTGATTATTAGGGACAAAAATGGGGTGTTTACAGCTGTCTCTCTTTGTAGTAAAGTTTGAAAAACTTAACTACAAAGACAAAAAAGACACCATTTTTTACCTCTTGACTAAATGGATAACGCCTTGGTTTGGCTGGTTATCTGGAATGTGGTCTCTAGTAGGAAAATGCTCCATGAGCTAATAATCACATGAGTATTTTGTGATGGTTGGTATTGCTTAGGAAATGGTCTTAAACAACCTAACAATCTAGAGTAATGTATCATCCCAAAAAGTGCTCTAAGGGCTGACTAATTGGCGATAGGAACCATCTCAAGAATTGTTTAGGTGTGTGTTATTGTAAGTGGAATAGTTGATGATAGGAAGCGTCTTATCGGACTAGCAACCTTGAAGAGAAGATTGTCTTAGGAAGTGCTCTTATGAGCTGGCTACCTGTCAACAGAAGCGTCTGGCTAGACTAGCGACTGTTTGAGGAGAAATACCACCGAAGAGTGCTCTTATGAGCTGACTAATCGGTTATCGACAAATTTGGAAAGTGCTCCTACGAGCTGACTAATTGATAGATTCGAAGAGTGCTCCTCTGAGCTAACTAATCGATAGATTCGAAAAGTGCTTCTTTTAAGCTAACTGTTAGATTCGAAAAGTGCTCCTATGAGCTAACTAATCGACGGATTTGAAAAGCGCTCTTATAAGATAACTAATTGAAAGTTTCAAAAAGCGCTATTGTGAGCTAACTTCAAGAAAGGGTGTTTAGGGAAGTGCCCCCTTTGCGGGCTAACTAACCTATAGCGAGGGGACATGCCTCAAAAGGTGTCCCTATAGGTTGACGTTTTTGAAGGGATGTTTGTGAAAGTGCCCCATTTTGGGCTGACTAACCTATGGTGGGAAGCGTCTTCTTAGACTCGCGACCCTAGGGAAGCAACGTTTCGAAAGGTACCCCTACAGACTGACCTTAGGAAGAGATATTTAGGGAAGTGCCCCATTGTAGGCTGACTAACCTACGCATGGAGAAATATTTAAGGAAGTGCCCCTATGTGGGCTGACATTTTGAAGGGATGTTTAGGCAAGTGCCCTATTGTGGGCTGACATTTTGAAGGGGATGTTTAGGCAAGTGCCCTATTGTGGGCCGACTAACCTATGGTGGGAAGACATGTCTCGAAAAAGGTGCCCCAGTATGCTGACCCTACGAGAGGATGTTTAGGGAAGTGCCCCAATATGGGCTGACTAACCTATGCTTTTGAAAATTCTTCTACTGAATGACTTGATAAAGGATGCGGATGATAGTTATTTATTCTAATATGCTTACCAATTTATTGTGGATAGCAACCAAACAACCGAACCTTCATGCTGGTTTGCTCCTCATTCGCTTACTCTTGCTTTAAAACAGGGCTGAAGATCTTGATGTACTTCCTTTCTTATGCGCATGGCTCTTTTGATGGTAGTGTTATCCTACTAATGCACCAGGTTTTAATGCTCAAAAGTATGTAGAATTATATCACAAAACTTATTGAGATTCATTATCATTTCAATGTTTATCATTCATTAGTGAAGTGGTGGATTATGTGTTTAGGAATGTTTGTTTTAATGAGAATCAATTGGAATTATCGACCATTCAGAGACATTAACTTTGCTTGTAAAAAATGAAAATTGGACCCAACGAAATTTGTATTGAATATTGGTTTTCACAAACATCGGCAAAATTTCAATTCCCTTGCCTAAGGATAGTACATCTTAACAGCATCTACATTAATGGGTTCTCTCAATTCTGGACCACCCATTTAAGTTAATATTAGAGCACCTCCTAACAATACTTTCTTTACCAAATACGAACCCTCATAGTTTGGGGTAAATTTTCCTCTAGAATCTTGAGCATTCAGGAGAACTTTCTTTAGCACCAGATCCCCTTCTTTGAAGCATTGAGGCCTCATTTTCTTGTTAAATGCTCGGGCCATCCTTTGTTGGTAACACTGGCCGTGACATAATGCAGTGAGTCTTTTTTCATCAATCAAATTTAGTTGATCAAGTCTCTTCTTCATCCAGTCAGCTTCAGTTAACTGAGTTTCTAACAGAATTCTGAATGATGGTATTTCGACCTCGACTGGCAAGACTGCCTCAGTGCCATATACCAATGAATATAGGGTAGCTCCAGTAGATGTTCTAATTGACGTCCTATAAGCCATGAGAGTAAACAGCAACGTCTCGTGCCAATCTTTGTAAGTAGTTGTCATTTTTTCGATGATCTTTTTGATATTCTTATTGGCTGCTTCTACTGCCTCGTTCATCTGAGGTCGGTAGGGAGTTGAATTTCTATGGTTTATGTGGAATTGTTGACATAAACCTGTCATTGATTTGTTGTTAAGATTGGTACCGTTGTCGATGATGATTGATTCAGGAACTCCATATCGAGCTATTATATCCCTCTTTAAGAAACGGACTATTACCCCTTTGGTGACATTGGCATATGATGAAGCTTCTACCCACTTGGTGAAGTAATCAATGGTTACCAATATAAACCTGTGGCCATTGGATGTTGTCGGAGTGATTGGGCCTATTATGTCGATTCCCCACATGGAGAAAGGCCATGGTGCTGACAATGAGTGCAGCTCGTTGGGCAGAGCATTTATCCGATTTGCATATACTTGACACAAATGATAGTGTTTGACATATTTTATGCAATCTGATTCCATGGTTACCCAATAGTAACCTAACCTCATGATTTTTCGAGCCAACATGTAGCCGTTCATATGAGGTCCACATACCCCTTCATGTACTTCTTTCATCAGTTCATATGCCTCATTTTTATCCACACATCTTAGCAAGGTGGTATCAGACGATCTTTTGTAAAGCACAGACACACTTAATAAGAAATGACTTGCTAACCTTCTGAGTGTTCTTTGGTCATTCTTGCTAGCCCTTTCAGGGTATTTGCTTTCTTGGAGAAAAGTTTTGATGTCGTGATACCAAGGCTTGTCATCTTGTGCTTTTTCAATTACTAAACAGTAGGCGAGCCGATTTTCGATGTCTATTTTCAATGGTTGGACTTCGGCTCCCCCTGTTATCTGAATCATAGATGCTAGTGTGGCTAGTGCATCTGCAAATTGATTCTGAGTTCTTGGGATGTATGTGAAAATGATTGCCTTAAATTCTTCGATTAGCTTTGTCAAATGCTGATGGTATGGTACCAGTTTGGGGTCTTTAGTCTTATATTCCCCTCTTGTCCATAATATGATAAGTGATGAATCTCCGTACACTTCTAGTTCGCGGATTTCCATGTGGCAAGCCATTTTGAAGCCGAGGATGCATGCCTCATATTCCGCGATATTATTGGTATATGGAAATGTGAGCCTTGTTGCTGAACGGAATTGTGTTCCGTCTGGGGATATCATCACTACCCCGATTCCACAACCGAATACATTGGCAGCTCCATCAAAGAACATCTTCTACTTAGGGTTCCCGTCTATCCCATAATCTTCTATTGATGTACCTTCCACTGTGAATATATTTTCATCAGGGAATTGAACTTGTAGCTCTTGGGAATTTCCCTCGACAGGTTGTTTTACCAATTGGTCAGCTAAAGATTGCCCTTTCATCAAGTTTTGATTTATGTATGTGATATCAAACTCCGATAAGAGCATTTGCCATTTGGAGATTCTCTCTATCAAAACGGATTTCTCTGCCAAGTACTTCAGAGGATCATGTCTTGTCAACAGCTTAATGTGATAGTAAAGGGTATATTGCTTTAATCGATGCATGACCTAAATCAGAGTACAGTAAGTTCTCTCTACTTCTGGATATCTCTATTCCCCATCTGTGAATTTCTTGATTAGGTAATATATGGAACGCTCTCTTCCCTCTTCATCTTTTTGCCCCAACACACATCCTATGGATTCGAGGAGTATCATGAGGTATAAGAATAAGGGCTTCCCTTGCTTTGGGACTATCAAGACTGGAGGCTTTATGAGATAGTCTTTGATTGTCTTGAATGCTTCTTCACATTCGTCGTCCCATTCTACTGCAGCATTCTTTTTTAACAAACGGAATAGTGGACGACACTTATCTGTAAGCTGTGAGATAAAACGAGCTATGTAATTCAACCTTCCCAGCAAACCTCTTACCTCTTTGACAGTACGTGGAGAAGGTAGCTCTAATATAGACTTTACTTTGTCAGGGTCGATTTTTATGCCTTCCCGGCTTATTAAAAACCCTAACAACTTGCCCATTGTGACCCCGAAAGTGCACTTCTCCGGATTTAATTTGAGCTAGAACTTTCTCAATCGCTTAAACAACTTTCTCAGGATATCTGTATGGCTTTCTTCTTTTTTAGACTTGGCTATCATGTCGTCGACGTATACTTCAACTTCTTGATGCATCATGTCATGAAGTATCGCGACCATTGCTCTCTGATATGTTGCCCCATCGTTTTTTAAACCGAAAGGCATGACTTTATAACAGAAAGTCCCCCATGTTGTGATGAAAGTCATCTTAGTTTTATCTTCTTCGGCCATTTTTATCTGATTATATCCTGAGAAACCGTCCATAAATGAGAAAAGATAATTTCCTGCAGTGTTGTCTACCAGTATATCGATGTGAGGTAGGGGGAAGTTATCCTTTGGCGTAGCTTAGTTTAAGTCCCGGAAGTCTACGCATACGCGTACTTTTCCATTCTTTTTTAGAACGGGGACTATATTTGCTACCCATTCCGGGTAGTCGGATACTTCGATGAACCCTACTTTTAGGAGTTTCTTGACTTCCTCTTTAATCTTTAGTAAGATGTCAGGCCTAAATCTTCTCAATTTCTGTTTTTTAGGTTTGACATCTTCCCTCGTGGGAAGCCTGTGAACTATTATTAATTGGTCTAATCCTGGCATGTCGCCATATGACCAGGCGAACACATCTGCATATTCAATTAACAGCTCGGTCATCTCACGTTTTTGCTCGGCATTTAAACTAGTCCTGATCTTGAGGTTTTTAGGTTTTTCAACACTTCCCAGATTTACTATCTCCACTGGCTCGTCAATTGAAATTCCGCTTTGTTCATGTTTTTGCCAATTTTCTTGTATTATTTCGCAGTCCAAGACATTGCCTCCAACGACTAACCCAGCAGCATTGGAAACGATATCAGCGTTTTTATTTTCTACCTGTGTGAAATGTCCCTGATGTTCGATGGTAGGAGATCTGGGTGAAGTAAAATGAAAGCAGATATATATTAGTAAGACAAACTATAATTTATTGAATTATGTAATGAAGTCTCAATAAAAATTATTTAACAATTGTTCCTATCCTTGAGATGACCTAGAGCTATCAATAGGATAACATAACCAATTATTGAGAGCTAGATGCTGTTTGGACGTGCAAAGGGTTGGGCTTCCATGGCTGACGTCATCTTCGCTTATCCTTGGCTCTTGAATGGTAGTTGCTTGTTTGAATGATTGTTGGAGGGGTGGAATGCGCATCTGGGTGTCGCCATTGTTGCCACTGTCTTCCATTTTGGTTCTTGAACGTGTGCAGATTGGGCTTCTGGGAGGGTTCAGTTGTTTGGGAGCTATTTTTTATACCTGGCACGCATTTTTCTTTAGTATGATGTATGCATGAAAATGTGATGCATGTGTCACACATATGCTTAAAATAAAGGGGCTAACAATTGACTGATGACATAATACTGAAACTTCATTAATATTTGAAACTTAGAGTTCAATACTTGAAAAAAATAAAGAGTGCAATAGTAATTTATTTCCTAGCTCTCTTAGTCTTCTACTACGTAGACTTAGGTTTCCCTTTAATGACGGCTTCCAATTCCTTAACTCTAGCTTAGGTCTTCTCCAGCTGAGCTTCCAAGGCTTTGTTTCTTTGATCAGATTCCTTGAATCGGCTTTTCCAGATATCCTTTTTATAATCTACGGCCTCAAAATATACTTCCATTCAGGCCCTGACCTACTCTAGGTAGATTTCCAGCTCCGGGTTCACCTTATCTAGCTTAGGTTGGGTGACATCTAGGACCCGGTATGCTCTTTTCCGCCGTCTGATACAACTAGTGGATCACCAACTCCCTGGTGGCTCGATGTTTGCCCACTTTGCCGTCCAGCTCTCCAAGGTCTACATTCGAGCTCTCGATTCGGGCTTCCCAAAGTGCTTTGACCTTTGCCAGCTTAGCAAATTTCTCAGCTACTAGTAAGTTCAGCTCTTGGTACTTGAATGTGACTGCTTCCAGCGAGGGCCGATAAACTATGTCTTGAATAGTACCGAACTGGCAGACCAATGAGTTGGGATGATAACCTATACATTCGCTGATACCGATTAGAGGCACAGCTTGAAAGTTACTGCAGGTTAAGATAACTTTGTCGCAGCAACTCCATCTGGCTGTCCACAATATGTCATCGGCATTGAAACTTTTAATCACTTCAACCCAACTGTGGCTGGTAAGGTCGTCGGGCAGCTTTATCTTCTCTATACATGAGTCCACAAGATCCACTTGTTGAGCCAAGGTTTTCCGAACCATGTTTAGCCCAAAACACTTGAGGTGCCTTATAAACCATATCAGGATAAGGTTGATATTTGAGCGGAGGATCCCGTGGCCTTTTTTCTTAACGAAGTTTGAGTTCGGATCTATTCAGCCAATAGAGCCGGGATGTAAGATTTTCCTTCCAGGAATTGGGCCACCAGTTCTGCGACTCGATAGTGGACATAGAAAGGTCCGGTGGGGAAGAGTATGGTGGCGAAGGCTGTCAGGATGAAAGCATTCACCCTTCTTTGTCTATAAGTCTTAGGGTCCCCACACAACATGTCTTTCTTGTCCCCATTATCTTCTCGGGCTATGAACCAGGCTTCCAACTCATCCATCCGTATGCAGTATCTATTACAGTCTGCTAAGGCCTTGTTGATTGTTGTTTTGCGGATGCCTAGGAGTCTGCTGAAGATACCGGCTGGCCTGGCCTCAAGATCCGGTACATAGACTTCGTTAGTTAGTGCTAGAGCCTGTAAAAGTTAGGTGTACTCTTCCAGGGTAGGAGTAATCTCATGTGGCCCGATGAAGAAAGCCGCGGGCTCTATTTCCCATAGATGGAGCATGGCCCGTACCAAGGGCAAGTTCATCTCCATCTTCATTAATGAGAGGATGGGCCCTATTTTCTACTGGATGAAGGCCTGCTCCTCTAGGTTGTATAGGGTGAACCAGTGGTCTAGTACCAATTTCGAGTCCAGAGGTTTACATACTCGGATCTCTTTGTAGAAGAGGCGGTCAACTGTAGGACTAGCCATCTATTACAACAGAAATTTCTAATTATGTTACAATGATAACATTACAGGGAAATTTATCTGAACTCCATGACCAGAACAAAAAATATTACATCATCAATCTATTGTCATCCCATGACGTCGTGTATGCAAAAAGGTAGGTTCTAACAAGTCCCCAAGCTCTATGGCCTCCCGCATTATGGAGAAATGGATCTCAGGCCATATTGAAGCATTGGGTAGGGTAGCCTAATCAGTCCCGAACAGTGATCATATCACTTCGCCCGAAACCTACACAATGGCCCCCCGTCTTAGGGTCCTAAGACGGCCCGGGTTTGACCGTATCTATTCACACATTTAATGCATGCAGACTCAACAACAAAAGTAACTGAATCCTAAATTTAGCTAAATCCCTGAAAGGTTAGTAATAGCATAACAAACCAAGACATTTCTCGAAAAAAAGTGATTTAAGGAGATTCAGGTGGCTAGCCTTCCCTAAATATTTCTACCCAGTGGAGTTGCCATCCTGTCGAGTCTAATTTTTTATTTTTCCATTCCTAATCCGATCTATACTAGACCCTATGCTTATCTAATGTAGACCCTCGACTTGAGTTAGGAATTTCATTTTATTTTGGAGTCGCCACCCAACTATGGTTGGGAAAAATTGAATTAGGACTAATTGAGCAAATTAATCCCAATTTAGACCACTAGTCATCGTGATTTCCTTTTTCATTTTTGTGAAAAGAGGAAAGAGAAAACCAGAGTTTCTGAGTTCAGTGGCTAACCTATTAATACCCTAAAGTTACCACCCTACTCTCCTAAAATCTAAACTTTATCCAGAAATGTCTTTTTTTTTTATTTTTTTTTTTGTGTTGAATAAGTTATTCTAAGAAAATGATTTTTTATTCTTTTTAGAGTTGCCCCAAATAGGTACCTACATACCTGCTATTCAGGATCAAACGTGTCGTAGTTCGCTTTTCTTGAAAAACTTTAATGTGTTGGTGATTTTTAATTATGAAATTTCTTTAGATTTATGTTTTTACCATTTTAGTATTTTTTTTTTAAAAAAAATATAAGCTTAAGCTTGATAATTTGATTTTTTTTTAAATAATAATTATTTTAAGGAAAAACCAATTTTGGATTTATTTAGAAAATGATTTTTCTAAGTGATAAAAATTTCATTTCTCTATTTTTCGACCCATTTCTATTATTATAAATTTTTATTGATTTTTATTAATTTTTTGATAATTTTCATTAATTTTTATTAATTTTTCTTAATTTTTATTTATTTTTTATTGAAATGTTCTCTTTTATATTATTTACCTACCCTAAACTAAAATCTAATTTTTATATATTTTAATTATTTTTCATTTTTTGTATTTTTATAATTTATTATTATTATTATTATTTTATTATTTTCTATTATCCTCCCTAAATTAAATCCTAAAAAAATAATCTAAATTCCAATATTTTTTCTATTTTTGAATCATAAATAACAAATAGATAAATAAATAAATTCGAAAAAAATAAATAAAATAACTAAATAAATAAATAAAATAAAAAAGTGCGCGGGTCGGGTCGATCAGGTCGGATCGAGTCAAAGCGGGTCAGGTCGATCAAGTATGGCGGCTGGGAGTGCTCGTTGACGGCGTTTCGGCGGCCTTTCGAAACGATTGAGGTGTCGGTTCCTAGGTTTTCAAGGGTGGGGAACTTAACTGTGGCGGTGGATTTCTCCAAAAATGCCTCTTGGTGGCAGCTCAATGCTTGATCGGTGGTCGCGGCTTGGCAACTCCGGCAAGGCTTCAATTCTCTCTCTGTTCTCTATTTTTCTCACTTTTGATCCATCCTTCTGCTTCCTCCCTTCCTCCTCTATTTATAGAAGTCGGAAGACTCCTCCGAATAAGCCTAAATCCTTGATTTAAATAAATCCGAATTTTTCCGTTTTTTAGATTTGATTTTATGCAACAAATTTGATGTCGATTTGTTGTAATCTTGTGATTTATTTGGATAATTCGGTTTTAGATTGATCGAAATCAAAAAGATTTGAAGAAATCCAGCATTTTCGGCCTCATCGGACTTCTGTCAGATTTTTCTCTGGTTGGGCTCAAGGAAGAAGACGATCACGTGCGAGGCACGTGTCTTCTCTCGGCCAATCGCATGCTACCATGTGGCAGCTCCAAGGGAAATGGAAGAAAAAATTTTCCAAGCACACGCGGGGGGATTCGAACTCGGGACCTTAGGCTCTCTCACACGTTCTAGGCACACACACGAGCCAGCTGAGCTGGCCCAAATCTTAGTTTTATTCATTATGTAAATTGTATATGTGTCTTGTATATTTTTTTATTATTTTGAAATTCTAAAAATTGGTAAAAATTATTTAACTCCTTTTCTTATTATTTCTACAATTATTTTCCAAAATTGATGTATTTTTCCTATTTATTTTATTTTTTAAAATATTTTCCTTATTTTTGCTAAATTAGGAGAAAAAATTGTAAAAATGGAAAATTTTGAAAATTGATTATTAGAGGAAAAAATGGGGTGTTTACAAACTCCATTAGCTAAATCTGGACATAAGGACAACATAGCAATGATAGTTCCTTCGTTAGGTCTAACACCTTCTTTCTGCATTTACAAAAACAAACTTACAGCATTTTGGGAAACATTGTGATAGAATCATAGCCAACATTGTGACAGAATCAAATCCAACCTTTTCCATCAAAACTTCCATAAAAAGCTCCAATGCTTCCACACACTTCCCAGCTTCAACACAACTGGTAATGATTGCATTCCAACTCACTTCATTCTTCACAACCATCATATCAAACACCACATGAGAAATCTGCAGATCAAACTTCATATAAAACCTGATAAGAGCAATCCCAACATGAGGCTCTGTGAAAAACATTCCACTCCTCAGACAATGCCCATGAACCTCTCTACCCAATGTCCATTCAAGCACTTCCCCAGCAACCAAAAACAGCACCACAATTGTCCTCGAGTTTAGTTCTAAACCCTTTCTCACCATTTCTCCGAACAACACAACCACCTCCTCATACTTACCTACACCAACATACCCATGTAACATGGCATTCCACAACACAACATCTCTTTCAACCATTTCATCACAGACCTGTCAAGCATCCTCGACCAATCCACATTTCGAATAAAAACCGACAAGGGTTGTGTAGAACAAAAGGTAATGTAGTGTCATTAGGAAGAGATCCCATCTGATTATATGTTTTGAGGATTGCATGGTCGTTTTTGAGCTTGGTGTGATGTTTGATAAGTGCATTCTAGTCTTTTGGGTTGTTTTAATTTGTTGAGATATGGGGGTTTGAGGGACTTGAACTGGAAGAGAGGGGTACTGCCATGGAGAAGAGTAAAGTCATGGTTAATAGTTAAAATAGCTTGCAGATAACTTCACTCGATGCGGGAGAAGGGAAACGTAGCAGAGTATTCATTTTATAAAAAAAAAAAAAAAAAGGTCCGAAAGAGCAGCAACTTCGCTTTGGCCAAGTGGTTAAGGCGTATGCCTGCTAAGTACATGGGGTTTGCCTGCGAGAGTTTGAACAGTAAACAAGAGAGGAGATGATGGAGCAAGGTGATGACGATGATCATATGAACCCTAAACAATCACGATGCATTTGAAAAGGAAGCAAGAAATCGAGAAGAAATGGAACCATACGAACCTGATGGCGACGATGGTCGAACTTCCGACCGATTACACGACGAGCGACAATGAAAGAGCAGCGCCGATGAGCTCTCATACGTCCTCGTTCTAAGTGCGGCACTAAGGGTTCTTTAATTTCAGAAAGAAGGAAAAGGAAAGTAGAAGGGGGCTGACTAATAGGAGAAGGATGAGGCTAAATTGGGAATTTCACAAAAATAGGGTTTTATCTAATACCAAATTTTTTGTATCGAATTACACACGGTACAAACATATCTAATTTTATCCAATACTATATTAATGTTTTGTCCAGTACTTTCTTCATGGGTGGCAACCAAACGGTGGACGAAAAATTTTGTCATATCCAGTACTGAATTCTAATGCCAACCAAACTCTACCTAAATCTTTTCTTATAATAGATGGCATGATTTATATATATATTTTAAAGCACCATGTGATTCACATTGATAGAAAATTCTAAGATAAACCATCATGTTGGGAAACACTTTCTTGTCCTGTTTCAATTAAATTACCAAATGGCCAACACAATATAGTTTTTACTAAAGGAATAATTCATATTAACACATCCTTAATACTTCATGACGTGATTTATATTACTGTTTTCAAACATAACTTGCTTTCTATAAACAAAGCCTTGAAAGATAATGATATAGTTGCTAGTATTGATTCAATATCCTTTCAATTTCTAGACTCGAAAACTAATGTTACAATAGCATCAGTAATGAGACATAAGGGATTGTATTTGTTGCAATCTACTTCCATGAGGACAATTTCTACTTAATTAGATAATGTACCACATAATTTTATGTTGAATTCTTGTAATAGATCAGATTTTATACATCTGATACATACTAGAATTAGTCATTCTTGATTTGAAAACTTACACATCTTGATTTTTGTGAAGATTTTGATGTTTCTCATTTTATATGTGATGTATGTCATAAAGCAAAATTACATAGACTTCCTTTCATTTGTAGCAATACTCATGCTACATTTCCTTTTCAATTAATTCATATAAACATATGGAGACCATACCATGTCTCTTCACTAACCAAAGTTAGTTATTTTCTCACAATATTAGATGATTGTACCATGTGTACTTGGACTTATTTGATGAATAATAAGTCACAAGTTGTTACTTTGCTTGAAAAATTCACCCATTATTTAAATAATCAGTTTGATATAACACTAAAAGTTATAAGATTTGATGATGGTGCTCAATCTTTGTCCCAAGCATGTTAATCCTCATTTGCTAAGTTTGGTATAGTTCATCAACAAGCTATGGTTTACACACCACAACAGAATGGGCAGCTAAAGTACAAACATAGGCATTTATTAAAAACATTTAGAGCATTACGCTTACATGCCAATTTACCAAAATAATTTTGCAGAGATTGTTTGCTTACGACCACTTATTTGATAAACAGAATGCCTAGTTCAAAACTGAATTGGAAAACACCCTATGAATTATTGTTTAGTCATCCACCAAGCTATCATCACGCCCTAAAAGGGGGCTTAGAAGTTTCCATTAAAAGCTATCATGTCACGTATACACCCGTTCTATGATAACCGTCTTACTAGTTAGAGACTACAAGACTCTAATTAAATATTAAATCAATTACAATTAATCATATTACATATAATCATATAATAAGAATATAACTACGAATTCCATATTCTACGGTCGACCAAGATCACAAAGAATCGAAATCTCCTACCAAAACAATAAAATGGAAAAACATATATAAATTTTACAAATTTCATTCCTATATTGAATTCCTAAGAATAAAATTTCATCACTTAATTTGTTAAAATACATTAATAAACAAAATAAAATGCCTCTGGCATTCCACCATTTCACTCCAACTATTTTGTACTCATCGAAATAGATCACAATAGTATCTCAAGAGTAAGCCTTATCCAGCTCCCACCATAATACAGATTGAAAATCTCACATAACCAGATTTAAAATATTTGCAAACATCTATCCATTGATACTTACATGAATTTACAGAAGAATGTCATTCTAACTCTCACCCTTGCATCTTATCTTAAAAGTTTTGCAACCTATATTACAAAATCTGTAGGAAGGTGAGCTAATAGCCTAGTGAGATAGGAGTTGATAGGAATCAAAATTTTACAGGACCTATCACCAAGGCAAGAGCCAATGGGTTACAAAATTTGGCGATGAAGGTCCTTTTTGAACAATCCTACCCAAAGAACATTTGTTTAGTAACTTCTTTTCTATTACATATTTGTTATGCATTCCGGCAAGTACACTTGTCTGTTTGTACAAGACAATGGATAAACTTGCTAAAGCTCGGTTTGTGGTTATTCATGGACTTACATAAACCAAAGAAGAATCGGTCCAACAATATGTTTAATTGAAGTAAAGAACCGGTTACTTGAAGATCATTTATATTTGTAATTGTTGCTAATGGGAACCAATCATTTTATTTTTACTTGTAATTTGTGATTTTGGAATCGGCCACTTAAGTGGCATCCTTATAATTTTTGTGTTATTTTTACCCTAATTAGAGCAAGTATAAATACTTGCTAACTAAGGTTTTTGAGGAGCTTTTTGACAATTGAGAAAATCATACACTTTGTGCCATGAGGGTTTGTCCTTTGCATACAAAGATCTCTTATCAATTTCTTAGTGAAATTATGGCGAGAATCAACTAGAGTGGATTATGAGTCATATCAATCTTACTCTTGTTGTTTTACAAATTGGGTTTAGTGAGTAATATCTAAGTACAATTTATTGGCCACTTGTTCTTATCACGTGAATTAGGGTTCTTTATTTTCAAATTTGATCATTTCAAATTAGGATTGAATTCTAGTTCATTTCCGTGTTGTTCCATTGAAGTTTATACACTTGTTTGTTCCTTACATCAATTCAATGTTCAAATTTGTGAATTGGACTTCAATTGTGAAGTAATTTGAACACTCCATTTGTTGTTGGAGTTAGTTGTTCACACCACTTGATTGATGTATTTGCTATCCAATTGGTTAGGCACATCAGGAGTGCAATCTCTTAATACTATTTACACATTTACACGTACAAGCAATTTCAAACAAGTTTTCAAATCATATGCTATGCATGAGCAACCATATAAATGCAACACCGCATGCAATCTTCTTGTAATGTGTCGTGCAATACATGTTAAGTTTTATTCAAGTCAACATAATTAATTTAATATTTTGAAGTAATCACACAAGAATCAAACACACATAGGATTGGGTCACATCAAAGACAGATACAGAACACAATCATTCAATTTAAATCATAAAACAACACCCACAGTATAAAAAAATATAGATCACCAAATATAGGATTTTATCCAAAGTCACATAATCAACATTTGTTACATTTCATTATTGAGTTCAACTTCATTATAGGAATTCAATAGCTCGTTGGACTTTGTCTCACACATAACCCAACCACATAACCGCTGCACATCTTACTTCTTTGCTCGTACACATTCTTTACACTACCTCATGCATGCGTCCTCAATTCGTATGAAACGCACTGACTAGTGGCAGCCATCCAAGACACTATACACAGATATACACTAGCCACCGAAATAAGCATTCCTGTCCACAACGCCACCTATGCCAGCACTCATGCACAAGCACATATGCATACACAAGCACACACTCCCACACATAGACATAGAGCTAGCATGCCGTCCTACATATACACACCTAAACCTACACACACTCACACACATACACACACCCTACTACACACACACACATTCATACACACAATCTTCTTGCACACACATACACCCATTCACCTACACCAAGAGCACATGCACACACATACACACAGTCCACACACACGTACATGCATACACAAGCCAACACACACTCCCTCATCAAACCAGCAATCATGCCCCTATCAGATTACACATACACATGCAACATACTAAGAAACACATCAGCACTAGTACATGTATATATACACACACATATGCCAACACTCTTCCTACACCGCACTACACACGAATCACACACACTCTTGCACAATGCACCCGTACACATGATGCACTTGCCCACACCATCCTCTACACACATCATTCACACACACATAGTGTCCACACATCATCATCATACCCCCAATAACTACAACTCAGCTCCTTCACTACACTTCGTCCCACACTTCCTATATATGTATCATACACCAACACCAACGCACGCATATACACATATACACAAACATATAAGATCACCATTCCTACAGCACACATATACGACAACAATCATGTACATTCGCAACTTATGCACACGGCAACATACATTTCTACCTTCAATGCTCACCACAACATACATCACTCCACACACATAATAGGACATAATTAGATCCTAAAATAGAACCAATATAATTCAAGGAAATACATAGAATTATTTACATATTTATACAAACAACAACATATTACACACAAATAACAATATATCATGGAGTTCTTACTCACCTGAGTTTCATTTTCGATTACTCGTAGTAATCTATAGGTATATTTGCGGAGAAATTTTCTTCTTCTAAAAACACGAGAAAAACACACTATTACATGCTATTCAATACTAGAATCATTCCATCTAGTGTATTCTTAGCTATTTTAATTATTTTTTAAGTTAAATTTTATTTTTGTATACATATTAAAATTATAATTAAATTTCAAAAATAAAACTTTTTCCACACAAAACTAGTCTAGTTTCGTAGAGCTCACCTCGAGGATTGTGTTGGTGGTCCCGATTTGTGATTTAGAGATTGTACATGGAAGTTATGAATTTTTTTCTTCGTGTTTCCCTTTTCTCCTTTTCCTTTCTTGTTTTCGTCTCAACTCTCTCGCTCATCTTATCCTCTCATTTTTTTTGTGTTTTTATTTCTTTCGAATGAATGCTGGAGGCTTCTGAATTTCATGGGTCAAAGTGTATATATATATATATATATATGTCTTTTTTATTTTCTAGGTACGTTGTCGCACACAGTAATTTATGTGAACTTAGTAACTTTAGTTTTTTATTATGAAATTTTATGACTAAGCTAATCAAATTATTCTAAGCGTGATTATCTACTCAAAATTTTTATTTGACAATCCTAAGTCTATTATTTTAATTTATTTTATCATTTATTAAGTAATTTTCCATGATTTGCTTTTCGCATGATTTTTTTTAATGTAAATTTATGTAAGGTATGTTTAGGGATTTTAATATGATCTCTTAATTATTTTGATATTATACACAATCAAATTTTGTGAGTTTTACATTCTCCCTCCCTTTAAGAGTTTTGTCCTCAAAACTTTAGAACATACCTAGATCTCTAAATAGTTGGGGGTATTTCTCCTTCATCTTGTCTTCTCCTTCCCAAGTAACTTCTCATTCCGATTGTTGGCTCCATTGTACTTTGATGTATCTAATAGTCTGTTGCACAATTCTTCGGCTTGAGTGTCAAGAACTCAGATGAGATCTTCCCGATAGGTTAGATTTAGATGAATCGTTAGGATATCCATCTCGATTGCTCTGTTGGGATTTGGGATATGCTTCCGGAGTGACGATACGTGGAATACGTTGTAGATTCTCGATAACCAAGGAAGTAGAGCTAGTCGGTAAGCTACTTCTCCAACCCTTTCTAGAATCTCATATGGCCTTACATATTTAGGACTCAATTTTCCTTTGGTTTCAAATCATCTTGCCCCCTTGATTGGCATGACCTTTAAATAGACGTGTTCCCCTAGTAGAAACTCAATATCTCTTCTTTTCAAATCGGCTTAACTCTTCTAATAATCTTGAGTTTCCCTCATTCTTTATGTGATGGTGGCAACCTTATCTATTATTTCTTATAGCAAACCTAACCTAATTGTACTTCATTCGATTATATCCAGTATAATAGAGATCTACACTTTCTTTAGTATAAGGCTTCATAAGGAGCCATTTTGATTGATGAGTGATAGCTACTGTTGTAAGCGAATTTAACCAATGGCAAGTGTCAATCTCAGCTATCTTTGAAATCTAATGCACAAGCCCTTAACATATTCTTCAATGTTTGGATAGTCCGCTCGGATTGCCCATCTATTTGGGGATAATATGTCATGCTGAATTGCAGCTTTGTTCCTAGAGCTTGTTGTAAACTTCTCTAGAATTTCGATAAGAATCATGGATCTCGATAAGATATTATACTGCACGGCACTCCATAGAGTCTTACAATTTCTCAAAGATAGATCCGGCCAATTTATCCAAAGAGTAGGTCATATTAACGGGTAAGAACTGAGTGGATTTAGTCAAACAATCCACAATTACCCATATAGCTTCGTATCCAACCCTTATCCTTAGTAAAGTTGTAATGAAATCCATGGTGATCTATTCTCACTTCCATTCTAGAATTGGTAGTGGCTGTAGTAGTCCCCTAAGTTTCTGATGTTCAACTTTGACTTGTTGATAGATAGAACATTGAGAGACAAATCGTGCTACATCTCTCTTCATACCTTCTTACCAATAGCCCTTCTTGAGTTCTTGATACATCTTTGTTCCCCTTAGGTGTATCGTGTATCTAGAATTGTAGGCTTCATCTAAAATGTCGTTTCTCAATTTTGTATCTTCAAGTACGCACCATCTACCTCGTAACTTTAAGACTCCATCTTGATCCACTTCAAAGTCGACAATGGTGCCTTATTTTACTTTGTTTCGAAGGTTTGTTATTTTCGGATCATTGAGTTGCATCTCCTTTATTATGTCCAAGAGAGTAGGTTATATTTCCATATTTGCTATCTGGGCTTCCTCCTCGTGCCATAGAAATTCATTCTTCAACTTCTTAAATTCCTATAACAACTGTTGTTGCTCGGTTAATAGTGCTACTACCTGCCCATTATTCTTTCGACTCAAACATAGCTATGATTAGCTTTCCCTAGATGATAGTTGATACTAAGATCATAGCCTTTAATGAACTCGAGCTATCTTCTTTATTGCATGTTGAGCTCCTTTTGAGTAAATAAATACTTCAAGCTTTTGTGATCTGTATATATTTCACATTTCTACTCATATAGATAATATCTCCATATCTTCAACGCAAATACGATCACAACTAGTTCTGGATCATGAGTAGGGTAATTCCTCTCATGCAGTTTCAACTGTCTTGAAGCGTAATCTATGACTTTCTTGTTTTGCATTAGAATGCATCCCAATCTGTTTTATGAGGCATCATTATAAACACAAAAAGGTTCCTCTAAGTTAAGTAAGGTAAAATAGGAGCTGAGATCAACTATTGCTTCAATTCCTGAAAACTTCTTTCATAATGATCATCCCACTCAAACTTTACACCTTTTTAAGTTAGTTTGGTTAACGGCTTCAAAATTTAGAAAAAGTTCTTCACGAATCTTTTGTAGTATCTAGCTGACTCAAGAAAACTTCTCTCTTCCATAATCGTAGTGGGTTATTTCCAGCCAACTATGGCTTCTATCTTGGCTAGATCCTCCATCACGCCTTCTCCCAATATAATATGTCCTAAGAATGCCACTTGGACTCATCCAGAACTCTCATTTGGACAATTTTGTGTATAATCAATGTTTCTTTAGTAGTCTTAGGGCAATCCTCAAGTGTTCTTTGTGCTCTAGTGGGGTCTTGGAATAAATCAAGATGTCACCGATGAAAACCACTGTAAATTTATCCAAGAAAGGCTAGAAGATCCTATTCATGAGGTCCATGAACACAGTTGGAGTATTCGTTAACCTAAATGGCATTACTAGAAATTCACAATGACCATATAGCATTCAAAAGGTAGTCTTGGGTATATCTTCTAACTTGATTCTAATTGATGGTATCTAGATCGCAAATCTAGTTGAGAGAAGACACTTGTTCCTCACAACTGATCGAACAGATCATCAATTCTTGGTAGTGAATATTTGTTCTTAAAGGTTACTTTGTTCAATTCTCAGTAATCGATACATAGCCGCATAGATCCACCCTTTTTTTTTTTGACAAATAGCACTAGAGCTCCCTAAGGCGATATGCTTGGGCGAATGAGTCCCTTCTCGATCAATTCTCGCAATTACTTCTTCAATTCTTTCAACTCAAATGGGGCCATTCGATAAGGTGCTTTTGAGATTGGTTTGGTACCAAGCTTTATTTTGATGGTAAAATCCATCTCTCTCGAAGGTAGTAATCTTCATAATTCTTCAAGAAATACCTTAGGGAATTCATTGGTGATAGGTATTTCCTCAAATCTCGATGATTCCTTTTCTATCTCTATTGCACTTATTAAGCACATGCTCCAATTTTCAAGATACTCTCCTCCTTCTTGTAATACGTTAGCAGAAGTTTCTAGATTTTTCCTTGCTTACCCTCAATATACTATAGTCCCCACTCCTAGTTTGCTAAACTGCACTTCCTTATTCTTGCAATCTATGTTGGAAAAGTGCTTTGATAACCAATCCATTCCTAAAATCACTTCGTAGCCTCTCATGGATAAAACGATCAAATCCACAGGCATGTTTCTTCCTTGTATTTTGATTAGGCATTCTTTCACAATCTCCTAAGTGACGACTTTTTCTCTTATAGGAGTACTAACCCTTAAGATCTTCGGAGAAGGTTGAACTTCCAGCTTCCATTATCGAGCTACAATCGAGCTTATAAAAGAATGTGTAGCTCCTATGTCAAAGAGAACCAAGGTCAATTGAGTGGCAATTAAAACAAATCATATTAATTACATAGTACTCAATTAATTTATAACTTTTACCTACTTAGGTCTTTTAATAGTAAATCTCTTATACTTCTTAACTCTTCTAATTAATCTTCTATTTAAGTTTCATATACAAGATATTACATATAGGTAAGTTGAATCTTGACGTACTTGTTACGACATCTCCTTCTTCCATATATTCCATAGCTACTAAATCAATATCTTGGTATTGTCTAGGCTCTTCATTTGCCCATTCTCTTACATCTGTGCCCTCTATAGCAAATACTCGAGCATTTATGACTTGGGTGTTGGCTCCTTGCTCTCCTCCCAACTAGTCGATTGGTTAGCCTTCCAACTATAGTTCAGGGTGTTGTAACCTTCACCCTAGGTCCTTAGTGTCTTTAAGGTAGACATTAACCATATGCCCTCATTGTCCGCACATAAAACATATTGCAAAACTCTTCTACGGATAGTCTAAGGCCTTATGATTGTTCGACCCACAATAGAAACACTTCCCTTTCAAGTATGGGCACACTCTAAAGTAATGTCCTTTCCTATATTTTCAGCAAACTATCGTTATAGGCTTTGCTTAGGGAAAGATGACTAACGATTTATTACTTGGTGTAGCATAGGCCTCTTTCCCCTATCACTTGAAGTTGGCTAAAATAGTGGCCACTTGAACTTGGGCTCTCATTTCTTCTACTCTTAGCTTTGTCTGCTCTAAAGCTCAAGCCTTGTTTACCACTTCTGAATATGTCTACAACTCAAACTCCATAATTCGCTCTTGCGTCTTTATATCCAATCCATTCATGAATAGTTGTTGCTTCAATGTATCTAAATCCTTGTAAACATCGGAAGCAAATTGTAACAGTCGATTGAATTCATTCTTGTATTGATTAACCGTTTTTGTACCTTTCTTTAGTTGGAACAATTGTTCACTTAGCCATGCCCTGAGGCTCTTCAGGAAGTATTCTTGGAAAACATTTCTCTCATAATGTTTTCCATGAGATTGACTGGGGTAAGCTCTATGTCTAGCATCTCACCACATTCTAGCTCTCATTTTTTAACAAATATGATGCATAGGCTACTTTTTTTGTAGTCTGCTACTTCATAGGCTACAAATGATCTTTCCAATTACGTTATCCATTCTTCCACTTCCTTAGGTTTTCTATACGTCCCATCAAAGTACCTATTTGATCAAATGAAATCTAGAAATATGCTTCTTTAAATCCAACCAACTCCCCCCTGGTCATATCTTTATTAACCATCCACATAGGGTGCATGAGCAATTAGAAATGGTAGAGTTCCCACTAGAGAAGTTTCGCCCGTATTTCTATATCTAGCGAGTGTTATCGTCCTTGAAACTTAATGGTTGTGAATTCTTAATCTTCATATTTTGTGATATCTTTTAACTTTGTTTTTCAAAATCACTATTCATGGTTTCAAATAAGGATATAAGGTTTTAAGAGTCAGCATGCTTTGAGTAACTTATGGCTAGAAGGGAATTCTATAGTAATAAATATATATATTATATGTCTAGACTATCGTCTAAGTCTTTTATTATTTTATTTATAAAATTCTACTCAAGTTGTACCCCATCTCACTATTTGGTAGGTTGGTCCTATCTTTGACAACCTAGAGTTCTAATACCATTCTTGTCACACCCCAAAAGGGGGCTTGGAAGTTTCCACTAAAAGCTATTACGTTACATGTGTACCCATTACATAATAACCGCCTTACAAGTCAGAGATTGCAAAAATCTAATTAAATATTAAGTCAATTACAATTAATCATATTACATATGATCATATAATAAGAATATACTATGGATTCCTATGTTCCATAGTTAACCAAAATCACAAAGAATCGAAATCTCTTACCAAAACAATAAAATGGAAAAATATATAAAATTTTTACAAATTTCATTCCTACATTAAGTTCCTAAGAATAAAATTTCATCACTTAATCTGTTAAAATACATTAATTGAAAAAATAGAATGCCTATAGCATTCCACCATTTCACTCCAACTATTCTATACTCATCGAAATATATTACAATAGTATCTCAAGAGTAAGCCTTGTTTAAGTCTCACCATAACACCGATTGAAAATCTAACATAACCAGATTTAAAATATTTACAAACATCTATCCACCATTACTTATATGAATCTACAAAAGAAGGTCATTCTAATTCTCAACCTTGCATCTTATCCCAAAAGTTTCACAACCTGTATTACAAAATCTATAGGAGGGTGGGCTAATAGCCTAGTGAGATAGAAGTGCAATCTCTCAATACTGTTTATACACACAAACAATTTCAAACAAGTTTTCAAATCATATACTATACATGAGCAATCATATGAATGCAACATCATATGCGGTCTTCTAGTAACCGGTGTAAAGTTTAATGTTTATACCCCCTTTGACCTTAAGTTAGGGATTTAGATCATACCATTAGTGCCCAGGTCTTAAACTCAATTAATTACTTTTATCTCTTTATTAGAAATTGGTTTTTAATTTCAAAGTCATAAGCTCCAGTGTTACTCACACATCGAGCAATAAGCACCCTTAAGGATAGACTAGACTCAAAACCATCGAGCGTGATAATCCCCTAATCACTTAGTTAGCACTTGGCGAAACAGTAATCCTCCGATTACTTCCAATGTGCCTTATAGCGGTGATAGCCTTTGATCATGCAATGTCTCGTGCAATGCATATCAAGTTTTATTTAAGTCGACATAACTAATTTAATATTTCGAAGTGATCACGCAAGAATCAAACATACATAAGATTGGGTCACTTTAAAGACAGATATGGAATACAATCATTCAATTTAAATCATAAAACAACACCCATAGTATTGGAAAAGATAGATCACCAAATATATGATCTTATCTAAAATCACATAATCAACATTCATTCCTTTTCCTTGTTGAGTTCAACTTCATCATAGGAAATTCAATAGCTTGCCAGACTTTATCTCGCACACAACCCAACTACATAACAGCCACACGTCTTACTTCCTTGCTCGCAGACATTCTTCACACTATCTCAAGCACGTGTCCTCAATCCGTATGACATGTACGAACTAACAATAGCCATCTAAGACACCATACACAGATATACACCAGCCATCGAAATAAGCACTCCTGTCTACAACACCACACACACCAACACTCATGCACAAGCACATACGCATACACAAGTACACACTCCTACACTACACTCCATCCTACACCTCCTATACACGTATCATACACCAACACCAACACACACAAACATATAAGATCACCATTTTTATAGCACACATATACACCCAAACACATGTACACAACAAAAATCATGTGCATTCACAATTTATGCATGCGACAACATGTATTTCCATGTGCAATGCCCACCACAACATGCATCACTCTACACATGTAATAGGACATAATTAGATCTTAAATTAGAACTAATATTATTCAAGGAAATACACAAAATTATTTACATATTTAGATGAAAACAACATATTATACACAACTAACAGTATATCACGGAGTTTCTACTCACCTGGGTCTCATTTCCGATTACATATAGTAATCCTCAAGTATTTTTGTGGGAAATTTTTCTTCTTGTAAAAAAAAAAAGAAAAACACACTATTGTGTGCTATTCAAGACTAGAATCATTCTATCTAGTGTATTCTTAGTTATTTTAATTATTTTCTATGATAAATCCTATTTTTATATACATATAAAAATTATATTTAAATTTCAAAAACAAAAGTTTTTCCGCACAAAACTAATTTAGTTTCATAGAGCTCACTTCGAAGATTTGACAATCCTAAGTCTATGATTTTAATTTATTTTATTGTTTATTCAATAATTTTCCATGATTCACTTTCTACATGATTTTTTTTAATATAAATTTATGTGGGATATATTAAGGGCTTTTAATATAATCTTTTAATTATTTCGATATTATACGCAATCAAATTTTGCAAGTTTTTCAACTATGATACATTATGTTACTCATAATGTATCTGTTTTTAGTCCATCATTCTCTACACCTACATCACAGTACACATCACCTTCTTATCCATTTTTTACTTCTAATTTATTATCACATTTATCATCTGATTATGTTTCTTCTTTGGCACATGTATTAACTACTCATGAACCACACAATTACTCCTAAGCTTCAAAACAATAGGAATTGATAGATGCTATGAATAAGGAAATAGGGGCCCTTACATTGGGAACTAATGAGTTTGCCTCCAAGAAAGAAAACAATTGGTTGCAAATAGATATATAAGACAAAATATAAGGTTGATGGATCTATTGAGATCCATTAAAAGGCATAAGGTGAGATTAGTTGCTAGAGGTTGCAATCAAATTGAGGGAGAGGATTATCATGATACCTTCTCATCGGTAGCCAAACTTGGAACATTTAGAATACTCATTACTATTGCTACATCGCAATCTTGGCTACTTTATCAAGTTGATGCTAATAATGTGTTTTTTCATGGATTTTTGGATAAGGAAATATATATGCTACCATCAAAAGGTTATCATAAGGCTAAACCTAATCAAGTTTACAAACTCCGTTGTTCTCTCTATGGATTAAAGTAGACATCTAGATGTTAAAATGTTGAGATCAGTCAATTTTTGCTTTAGTAAGGATATACTCAATCTAAAAGAGATTTTTCACTTTTTACTTGTTGAATAGCAAAAGGTTTTATAGTAATACTATTGTATGTAGATGATATGCTAATTACTGGTACTAATGATGCTACTCAAACTCCTTTTCCTTTTGGTGTTAAACTAGAAAATACCAATGGTGAACTTCTTGATCAACCTTTAATGTATAAACATATTGTAGGTCATCTAGTTTATCTTACTTTAACTAGGCCACATAATTCATATGCAGTTCAACAACTCAGTCAATTTATGTCTCATCCTTGAACACCTCATTTAAAAGCTACTTATCATCTGTTACGATACTTAAAAGGCACTCATTCACTAAGACTATTCTATTCTTCAACTAGTCCTCTTAATGTTGTTGGTTTTAGTGCTTTTGACTAAGGATCATGGTCTATAGATCACAAATCCCTTAATGGCTACTTCATTTTTCTTGGAACATCATTGATTTCTTAGAAGACCAAGAAACAATCGATAGTGAGTACATCTACCACTAAGGTAGAATATCAAGCTATGGCATTAGCGACTAAAGAGTTGATGTGGGTTTCCTATATTCTTTAAGATTTGGGAATTAATATTTCACTTGTTGTTTCATTATGTTGTGATAATAAGTCTACTCAAATGCTTGCTACAAATCCTATTCTACATTCCAAAACCAAACATCTTGATATTGACACTCATGTCACACAAGATCAAATTTCCGAAGGCTTTCTTATTACACAACATGTTCCTCCTAGATTGCAACTTGTGGATTTGCTTACCAATTTAAAGTTCAATTATAATTTTTATGTAGCAAGTTGGGCCTCCGAGAGACTCCACCTTGAGGGGGGATGAAAGAATACATGTGTCATTTGTATAATTTGCCAAATGGTGTTCATTTATTAATATGGTAATTATGTTAGTTGAAGAAATATTTTGTACATATAAATAGGATTTTGTAAAATAATTTTAAAGAGTTAACAACATTATATTTTCACTTGAGATAGTTCTATCTCTATACAAACTTTTTCTAGTAACAGTAATAATCATTGGAAGAAACACAATTGGATTCTAGAATTTTTCTTGTGTGCTACAACTCTAGTATTTCTCATAGTGAACCTAATCACGTTTTGAGCTTTGAAATTCTAAATCAAGCTCAAGTTCGATTTCAGTACTATTTCGTCTTGACTTGATTTGTTTACATCCTTATATTGAGCTTAAGCATTTGAGAATCTATGTGCTTTTTTCCAACAACTAATGTTAGTTAAGACATATTTGTTCTATAGAGGATGGTTTTGTAGACATTTTTAAGATGTGTTATATTATAAATGATATCTTCAAAACAACCATTATATAATAAATATTAAGAGTTAAACCATAGAACATTTACAAGTTTAACCTTCAAATTCAATTGATCATTCATCTAACAAAGTTAATGAGTATGGTATAATATCATATTAAAGTAAAATCTTATATATATATATATATATATAATTTGAAAGATTTCGTTAAAGTGACATATTCTTTTATATAAGTGATATCAATTACTTTCTAAGTAGTTATGACCTTAATATAATTCAATACAAACCACATCGTTCTTTACATCTATGAAATTTTATTCATAATATTTTGAAAAATTATAACACTTTTAAAAGACATAATATTTCATAAAATCATCTATATTTAAATAATATCAGTCATTTTATCTAAATCTTTTCTTATAATAAACAGCATGTTTTATATTTATATTTTAAAGCACTGGGCAATTCACAATGCTAGAAAATTCTAAGATAAATCATAATGTTGGGATTTTTTTTTTATTTTCTGATAATGACATAAATAAATGGTCCAATTATACTATCTATATCTTGAAACAAAAAATAAATAAAGGGTCAGCTGTAGGATTGAATTTCTTTCTTTTTTTAATATTTATGTATTTTCTAGAATGTTTGTTTAACTATTATTTTTCAAAAAAAAAAAAAAAAAAACCATTGACTTGGGGTCATTGTCCTGAATGAAGCGGCCAGTTAAAATTTGTCCTAAATTCCTTGGGCGGAATAATAGCAGCCACCAAAAATGAGTAACTGAAGTCTAGGTTTTGGTTTATAATTTAAAGCAACTGGTACATTAAAAAAGGAAGAAAAAATAAAAGTGAGGTTTTCTTACCAGCGTCCCTTGACCATGAGTACTAAAGAACCCTCAGTCGAACGCCAATAAATTGAAGCTTCACCCGATAATTGCGGAAACAGTCGCCAATTCAATGACGAGAAGAACTCCATGAGAAAGTAGAGTTCCACAGTTGCAGAGGAAGAAAATCTGTAGTTTATGTATCAACAAAACTATCTAGAAGATATAAGGGCTCTACTATTTAAACTATCGATGTGTCGCAAATAAGAAACAAACACGGGGACAAAATAACCATACAAGAAAATACTCGATCTTCATAGCCCCTTGTGTTGGAGGCTCTCTTGGAACATAAAAAATGAAGTAAAGCAACACTAAAGAAAATCCGTAAGTTACATATAATTATTTTAAAAATCGAATAAATCGTGAAGAGTGAAGTGAAGATCAATATTAATACATTTGGTCATTCCATGAGAGTATGGATTTGTGCCCTCAACTAAGCTAACTAACTGTCACAACATAGAGTGATAGGAAGAAAAACTGAAGCATTAAAATAATCACCCAACATAATGCAGTAACTCATCAATGACTTCCTACTAACTAGATATGTACCCCAATCCGTGTCTAAATATAGCTAAGTAGACTGAAGGAACTTGTAAATTAATTGAATAAACCAAGTAAAGAAGCACCCTTCAAATAACGTAATACATAGATAGCAGCTTGCAAATATGAAGACCGTGATTGAGGAAGAGATTGGCTAAGTTTGCATACAACATGCAATTTGACTGGCCTACAAAAGTAAGATAAAGAAAACCAACAATGCAACGACCAACAAGTGGTCATTAAAAGCTTTTCTTAAAGAATTGTCTAGCTTTAATCCAATAGCAAATAGAATTAGGTTGGTTTACAGATATTCCGTAAAATATCAAAAAATAAGAAAATAAATAAATTTTTTGTCATGGGACATTTAAGTAATTTTGTAGTTATATAGAGGGTATTTTAGACTTTTCGACCCTAGAATATTTAAATCCTCATAAAACCCCATTCACCTCTTTTTTGAACTCCATTCCTCTTTGCAACATCCATTAGTCAGGTGATCCAAGGGTCTCTACAAGTTAGCTCAATACTAAATTTAGCTTATTTCTATATAAATTTCCTTATGCCTATAGGTAATTGGAATAAAGGTGGAGTTTCGTTACAATGGGGACACATTGCATACAAATGAAATTGAGGGTATGATTGGTTGGAATAATCTTGAAATCAATTAGGCAAATCATACGAGTAAGTTGATCTTTCTATATTCAATTTTATGAATCAAATAACTTTTTGTGACGGATTAAAAGTAAGGAAGAAATTTATGAGAGTTAGCATGAGAAAAGGGGATGAAGGGTGAGGAAATCAAGCCCTTCATGTGATTTAAAGGGCTACATGATCATGTACTTTCCAGTGGTGAAGATAAAGGCAAATTGTGAAACACATGATATAAGGCCTGGTACAAGCCCGTGTACCTACTCATGCTGAAGTACATGGCCAAGTACATGACCATGTACTTAGGTGTGTCAAAGGGCCTTGACACATAAAAAGGTACACGGTCATGCACAAAGTCATGTTCCTACTCATGCACTTATACATGGCCACATACATGACCATGTTACCCTATAACACGTTCAAAATGATTATTCTTCCTTGTTTCTCAAATTTTATAAAATTTAAAACCCTTTTTATACCAAATTAAGTCATTAGGAAGGGAAATCATTAACCTACACTTAGAATTACAAACCAAGTGAATCTATATTGACTTGTAAGTTAGTCCTAAGTTAGTTTATTTTTGTATAACAGGTCATATTCTAGCTTGCAGTTGTTATTTTAGTAACCTCAAAACAGTTCCTCCAAGTAGCGACTGCCCTACTTGTGTTTTGTGCTTGATAACATAGTATCAAATGAACTTAAATAATACCAAATTAAATCATTAGGAAGGGAAATCATTAACCTGCACTTAGAATTACAAACCAAGCAAATCTATATCGACTTGTAAGTTAGTCCTAAGTTAGTTTATTTGTGTATAGCAAGTCATATTCTAGCTTGCAGTTGTTATTTTAGTAACCTCAAAATAGTTTGTCTAAGTACACGACTGCCCTACTTGTGTTTCGTGCTTGATAACATAGTATCAAATGAACTTAAATAATGCTTGGATAATGAATTGGTTGTGTGCTTACGCTTAGCTCGGCTTAAAGGTCAGTGGTGGTAGATACCTAGGGCATACCACAATGATCTTTATGTAACATTGTACCTCATAGAGTCACACATTGAAATGATTTTAGTAGGTTTATGATGGCTCATAGGTGTTAAGGCCAAGAGTGGTAGCTCCCAACACCATAGTATCGAGGTTGGAAGTGGTAATATCCTGAAAGTATAAAATCATATATATTAATAAAACTTCTAATGACTACATTGTGTGAGTTATGATAACTCCTATGTGGCTTGACAGATTTAAAATAAAAATAATAATTAATAAAATTGTTGGATGTTTCCTATTTGCATTTGAATGTATGTGAATCCTATATGTGTTTATCATGCGTAGGTGCTTATAAGTAATATGTACTGGGCATTAGCTCACCCTTCGTGAGAAAATTTTTTTTAATTGCAAGTACAAACGATACTTCCTTTGTGATGAGTTAAGGGTAAACTACAAGCAAAACAAGGAGAAAGTAGAATGCTATTATTATTATGAAGACTAGCAAAATTTATCTAAGAATAGCTAGAAGAATTATGTTTCCTATTAAGAAGACTATCGATGTAATAGAAGTAGTGTAGTTGTTATTTTATCGATGACAATTAGACTTTATTTTGAGAGGAATAATAATAATGAATAATATGGAGTTTAGTTCTATTAATTGAGAATGGTTGACAGGTTGCTTGGGAGATGATGATTAAGCAAGTTAAAGAGCCTTATGTGTCACTGAATATCAATGACATGTGGTAAGTTATCGTGCTCTAAGTTTTGAGGCATTACAACTTAGGTGGTACCAAAGCTTAAGTTTTGATTAATGGAGTATGGGTTTGTGATCCATAGAGCTTAGGTTTAAAGATCCCAAGGAACTAAGCTAATGATCGATAAGTATAGGCATCAATCAGTAGAAAGTAGGTTGTTATCTTTAGATAGATTAGGCATTGAATTTGTAAGGCGATGAAATATGCAGAGTAGGTAAAATTACAGGCCGATTGTTTTTATTCAACAATTATTTTATTTTAATTATTATCTTTAATTGCAGTTTCTTTTAAATCTCTATTTTACTTATGTGTGTGTATGTGTGTGTGTGTGTGGATATATGTATACATATGTATATACCATCACTAACATTGTAAACTTACACTAACTCTCAAGTCTATTCGACTGCCTCCTCTTAAGCAAAATGCCTCTCAAAAGAATCACAGGATCGAGTTCATCTAGTGTTAGACAAGATCGAGATGCCCCATATGAATGGTAATCTCCAAGACCTCCACAACAAAGACCTTTAGTGCGAGCAGCTAACATAATTGCATAGTTACTGAAGACTGTAAATGTTTTGGGGGGGTTGCTAACATAGTAGCAGCAATAGGCCATGAGATCTACTAGGCCAATAGAAAACCAATTTAGGTTAGACAAGTCCATTAGGCTAACAAAGGTGTTTAACCCAATAGTTAATGATCTACTAGAAGATGAACACTAGATCACAGAGATCAAGAAAACATTTGCTACATTTAGGGTATTGGAAGACAAAAAGGTAGATTACGCCAACTTTATGTCGAAAGGATCGGTTGCAAACTGGTGGGCTAAAATCTCCAAGCTAGCAAGAGGACCAATCCATTAGCAAAGGTTTAGAGAACTATTTAATGAGAAATACTTCCCTAGAAACATTAGAAATAGGATGGATGTAGCATATTATAACTGTCAGCAAAGTAACCGAATTGTAGAGGAATATGAAGCAAAACTAAACCTCTTGATCAAGTTTTTACATAAAGCAATTAGAGTTAGTGATGCCTCCTAGGCTAGGAGGTGATGGGAATCAAATCACGACTCTTACAACATTGTTCAATGCGAGAATCAAAGCGCGAGAACTGGAGGTGGACGCCTTTAGGCCGACCATAAAGGCTAGCAGCTGCTATCCTAAACTAGGCTTTCAAGGTCGGCGACGTGGAGATAGGCCGACCATAAAGGCCGGCAACTTAGCCTCCAAGGCTAGCCTTCAAGGCCGGTAGCGTTGATGACCAAAGCCAACGGCTTACCATGCAAGGTTGGTGGCCTTTATTCCAAAGCCAGTGGCTTATGTAGGTGAATCGGATGAAAATTTGTGACTTTTCACATTTTGTTTTCCTTTGCTATATATTTGTTATTTTGTAAGAATTGAGGGACTTTTTTATTTTTGAGAAAATCTATTGTGAAGTTTATTCTTCATTTTTACTCTTATCAATTCCAAAGATTGTGGCGAGTAACGATATTGGATTGTTGTGAGTCATATCAACAAATTTATACTAGGACTACTCTCTTGCCTGTGTGTCATATCTAGTAAGGGTTTAGGGATTTTATTGTGTTCTTGTTCATTATTGTTCGTTAATTGGATTGTTAGATTTGATTATCGTTGATTGTTGCCTAAGAATTGGAATTACTCGATCCGATCATAGGGAATCAAATCACGACTCTTACAACATTGTTTAACGCAGTAATCAAAGTGTAAGAACTGGAGGTGGACGCCTTTAGGCCAGCCATAAAGGCCAACGGCTTTTATCCTAAACCGGCCATTTAAGGTTAGTGGCTTAGCCTCCAAGGCCAGCAGCATTGATGACCAAAGCTAGCCATCTAAGTCGGTGGCTTACCATGCAAGGCCGGTGGCCTATGTAGGTAAATCAGATGAAAATTTGTGACTTTTCGCATTTTTTTTTCTTTGCTATATATTTGTTGTTTTTTCAAAATTGAGGGACTTTTTGACATTTAAGAAAATCTATTGTGAAGTTTATTCTTCATTTTTACTCTTATCCATCTATAGAATTGTGGTGAGTGACGGTATTGGATTATTGTGCGTCATATCAACAAATCCGTACTAGGACCACTCTCTTGCTGGTGCATCATATCCGGTAAGGGTTTAGGGATTTTATTGTGTTCTTGTTCGTTATTGTTAATTAATTGGATTATTAGATTTGATTATTGTTTATTGTTGCCTAGGAATTAGAATCACTTGATCCGATCATAGTTTTAGGCACATCATCTTTTGGTATCAGAGCTCAGATTGAGATTAGGGATTGTGCCTACTGGAATTCCTTTGACAAATTAGGGTTCTTAAGATTGTGAAATTGTAGTAATCGATTGTCATTAAATTGGGGTTAAACGTTGATTGTCAATTAAGTTGTATTGTTGCTGCTGTGCAATTTAAATTGGGACTGTTCGTGGAATTCATATCCAATTGAAAGTTAGGGTTTTCATACTTTGGTTGTTGTTGTGGGTTGTATGATTGAATTCAGACTGGTTGTTGTTGTTTATATGTATTGAAGTTAAGGTTTGTATTGTCCGTTGCATTTGCTTTTTATTGGAACTGAATTAGAGAGTGATCAAAGATTGAAATTGGGACTTGTGCCGATTGGAGACGGTTGTAGTTTGTAATTGAATTGGTGTCATTGGAGGATTATTACGGTGTTTGTGACTCATGAATTTTGTGCTAAGTTTGAGTTGTGTATTGAATGAAGGTGGTAATTGGGATTGTACCGATTGGGGATTGTTGGAGTGTGTAATTGTGACTATGAAATTCCTATGTTGAGTGGCAATTCTGTTGAGTATGTCAAACGACAATGTTAATGGGGGATTTGGGAATGAGGCTAACAGCTAGGTAAGAAGAGGAGTACAAGGCCGTCATGCTACGAGTAGAAGAAGAACAGTAAAAGAACAGTTGCAGAACCTGACTACCATTGTTGCTAGTCTAGCAACACGGGTCGATAAGATGACCTTACCCTAACAACCAATGGTAAATCCACAGGCACCCCCACCTAGGGTATCCCTTAATGTTGTGGGTAGAGAAGGAGCAATAGGAGGAAACAAGGGCAGGTGGGTTGGAAGACAGTATCATGCTTACAAAGAGGAGAGGGATGACAATTTTGGGGATGAACTTTATCCAAACCATGAGTTCGGACTACCCAGGGGTCTAGAGTATGTAAAATTGCAGATGCCTTCATTTGCTAAAAAGGTACCTATAGAGGATTACCTTGGTTGGGAGGATAAGGTAGAAGGACTCTTCGAATGCTATGAGATTAATGACCATACGAGAGTTCGTTTAGCAGCAGTCGAATTTATAGGGTATGCCGACTTGTAGTGGAAGAACCTTATGGCCAACAGGAGGAAAGATGGTGATGCTGAGATTCATACTTGGCAGGAAATTAAAAGGGTGATGAGGAAGAGGTTTATACTAGAACACTACAAGTAGGAGTTATTCATATGTCTCCAGACATTGAGATAAGGAAGCAAAATAGTAGATGAGCATGTCTAGGAGTTTGAGACACTAAGGATTTGATGTGGGACAGTTGAACCTCCTGAATAGACCATGGCGTGATTTGTCCCTGGGTTAAAATATGAGATTGCATGTATTTTCGAGTTGCGGAGGTATGACACTCTTGATGAGGCCATCCAGTTGGCTTTAAAAATTGAGAGACAGAGGCGCTCTAATCTATACAAAGCATCAAGTAACAGGTATGGATCCACTACTCAATTATATGGATCAGATAATCAGCAGGTTAGAAAGGGGGAAATTGATAGGATTGTGGAATCAAATGTACTGTTACTGATAAGGAGAGGGATAGTTCTGGAAAGGGCAAAGCGGCTGCAGGGGCTGATATCCGACAAACAGTACTAGGGTCATCAAGTGGAAAGATTCAAATGCATGGGCTTTGGACACATGGCTGCTCAGTGTCCCAACAAAAGGGTGATGACTGCTATGGAGGTGTAAAATGAGGGTGACAAAGAAAACGTACATGAGCCTACAGATTTATCAGCAATGCTAAAGGAATACTATAAGGATCCAGACGCTGAGGTACATGAGGACAAAGGTAATGATCAATATCTAGCTATTAATGTAATACGTGGGACAATGACTATATCTCCAGATATTGAGGACGTGCAGAGAGAAAACCTATTCCATATTCCCTATAGGGTCCAAGGTAATCTTTATACCCTTCTTATTGATGGTAGTAGTTGCACTAATATTATAACTACTACATTAGTGAATAAACAGCAACTAGTCACTACACCTCATCTTAGGCCCTATGAATTACATTGGTTAAGTGAGTGAGATAGTTTGCATGTCACTTAAAGGGTTACGGTTCCAATCGACATAGGGAAAAAGTATCAAGATGTAATTGATTGCGATGTTCTCCCTATGTGCACATCACATATATTACTAGGTAGACCTTGGTTATCTGATAGGAGAGTACTACATGATGGGTATAGAAACATCTATATGTTTCAGAAGGATGGTAAACGGGTTATTTTAAGTCCTATGTCATCAACTAAGGTGCATGAAGCCCAAGAGTAAATCAATAAAACCACCAACAAGAAGTCCTTAATAGTAAAGAGGAAGGGATTGGGGGACGACCTGAATAGAGTAAATTAGATATAGGTAATTCGGAAGCCTTAAGGGCAACAGACAATTGCAAACCAAAATTTTCAATCTAAGGGATTCTTGGAAATGCGCAACAAGAACAAAGGAACCATCAGATTTGAGGACTAATCTTTCACAGGTCCACTGAGATGATGGGAATCAAATCATGAATCTCACAGCATTGTTTAACGCAGGAATCGAAGTGCAAGAACTAGAGGTGGACGCCTTTAGGTCAGCGATAAAGGCTGGTGGCTTTTATCATAGACCAGCCATTCAAGGTCAGCAGCATGGAGATAGGCCGGTGGCTTAGCCTCCAAGGCCGAGCTTCAAGGCTAGCAACATTGATGACCAAAGCCGGTAGCTTTGGAACTTAAGCCGGCCATCTAGGCCAGCGGCTTACCATGCAAAGCCGATGGCCTTTATTCCAAAGCTGACGGCATATGTAGGCGAATCGGATGAAAATTTGTGACTTTTCACATTTTGTTTTCCTTTGCGATATATTTGTTGTTTTGTATGAATGGAGGGACTTTTTTATTTTTGAGAAAATCTATTGTGAAGTTTATTCTTCATTTTTACTCTTATTAATCCGAGGTATTGTGGCAAATGACGATATTGGATTGTTGTGCGTCATATCAAAAAATCCATACTAGGACTACTCTCTTGCTGGTGCATCATATCTGGTAAGGGTTTAGGTATTTTATTGTGTTCTTGTTCGTTATTATTCATTAATTAGATTGTTAGATTCGATTATCGTTGATTGTTGTCTAAGAATTGGAATCACTTGATCTAATCATAGTTTTAAGCACATCAGGAGCCTTGTAAGGGGCTTGGAACAAAATCTACAGCATGATATAGGGTCATTTCAGTAGTCCACCTATGTAGAAGTGGTAGATAAAGCAAAATATGTGGAGCAAAGCAAAAAAAGAACAAATGAGCTCTTAAGTCATAGATTAAGTATAGTTTTGGGGAAGAGGCCTACATAAGGAATAATAATCCAAAACAAAAGAAAGAGGCCTCAGGTGCAACAAACTAAACCTGTGGTCATAGCAACTCCCCTAGTTCAAACTAGACTAGCTCCTTTAGCCCTTCTTGTAGCCCCTACTATTAAGTGTATTAGATATTTTAGGCCACATGAGCTAAAGGATTGTAGATGGCCTGAAGGTGCTTATTTCTCAAGTGGGAGATTGAAACACATTAGCCGGAACTATATAGAGAAGTTTATCCCTCTCACCTCTTGCTATCTGTGCAAACAAAGGGAACACAAAGCGACAAAATGTGGTAATATAGGAGGTTATACCACTCCAATGTAGTAGGTGCAGATGGTGAGACCACAAATCAAAACTTAGGTGAATAGACCCCAATTAGGAGACTTAAGGCAATGGGGAGCTAGTGAGAGTCTTTACTCTACAGCAATAGCCCTAGGATACCCCAAATGTAGACACTATAGCAGGTATGCTCCAAGTATACTCTTATAGTGCCTATGTGCCACACACTCTTATATTTTTTATACATTTATGCATATGTGTGGTTTAAATGCTCCTTTAGATGTGAATACATCTTTAGGGTTAGGAGAATTCTAAATCAAATATGTCATGGTATCAGTATAGAAGTAAAAGGCAGAGTGTTACTAGCTAATCTGTTGGTATTAGAAATGCCAGATTTTGACGTGATCTTGGGAGTGAACTAGTTGTCAAAGTACCATGCCACTATAGACTGTCATAGTATGTGGTATATTTTAACATCCCAAGTGAAGATCCTTTTTATTTAAAATTGGATCCTCAAAGACCAACAAGATTGCTTACTTTTGAATTATGGCGTAAAAGTATACTAACAACAGTAACAGCAAAGTCAAGTGAAAAAGCAAGGCTAGATCAAGTCCCTATAGTGAAGGAGTTACCAGATGTTTTTCCAAATGAACTACCTAAATTACTCCCAGCTTAGGAAATAGAATTTAGCATCGATCTAGTACTAGGTACAATGCTAATTTCCAAGACATCATATAGAATGGTGCCTACGGAACTAGTAGAGTTGGAGACACAACTACAAAAGCTACAAGACAAAGGATTCATTAGACCAAGTGTGTTTCCATAAGGTGCACCAATTTTATTGATTAAGAAGAAAGATGGTAGTATGTGACTCTATATAGACTATAGGGAGTTAAATATGATCACTATTAAAAATAAGTATCCCTTCCCCAAAATAGATGACCTCTTTGATCAATTACAAGGAGCTTAGGTATTCTCAAAAGTTGATATGAGATTAGGAGACCACCAACCAAGGAGTAAGGAAGAGGATATCCAAAAGACAACCTTTAGGACTTGATATGGGCATTTTGGGTTCCTGGTGATGCCTTTCAAGTTGAATTAATCAAGTGATTAGTGTTTTTAATATCAAAATTCCCAACAATGGTGCTAAAAACTTGATAGAATGCAAGTATATTTATCAAATTTTGTAATATAATGTATTAAATATGGATATCGTCTCACAAAGATTACAAATACTAATGCTAACCTATACCATATTATCTAACTAATAAATTATAGAAATTGATTGATCTAAAACCTATAACCGAATATTAACTAATGAACTAAAATTTTATTAAAAGAAAAAAAAGCAAAGCAAATTAGAATTAACTTGAAAATGGTAAAACTAGTACCTAGACTTTGTTTCCCCTATGAATTATTATGTGACATTTATAAAAATTATTCAAATCCTTCTTAAATTTCACTGATCGAGGGAATTTCTAATTTAATTTAATAACTTTCTCAAGCTTATTAATCACTAATCTTAAAATTACCTATTTGAATCTCTTCACAATAGTATAATTCAAAGACCACATGAAAAACAATAAATTCCTGTAATTAATTTAATTAATTCTGGAAGAATTGTATAACTTATCTCTAATATTACATTAACTCTTTTCAAACATGCTAGATTTAATTATACATCAGATTTCTCAATCCTAATGCATATTATCAAATAGATAAAGTAATATTCTAGAAATATTAATTTAATCAAACATAAAAAACACATGCATGAATCAACAAAAATAAGAATTCATTAAATGATAAAAATTCCCATCACATAATAAACTTAAGATCCACAAATCTAGATACTAAGGAAATCTAAGCACTAATCATATTGAAAATTGAATTCGCCAATGATGCATAAACATTCATCATCAAGGAAATCAATTAAAACTAAAAAAAAAACTTTGATTCTTGAAGTATGAAAAGATAACCTTCTAATCTCACTAAAAACCCTAGAAAAAAATAAAATATAACTTCTCTCTCCCCTAGTTGAGTCCCCCTTTTTCTTTATATAGTGAGCATAAAAAACTTTGTATTTTAAGCCAACACACTGTTCAACAAGGTCATGCTTTGGGTCGTGTCAAACTCATTGATCAAAATCTAGTAAAACTAGACGTTGTAGTAGACACAACCTAGATACTTTCATGTCTAGAAAGAGATACATGACCAAAGAACACGGTTGTGTCTAGCCCCTGTGTAACTCTCTGTAAAGCTTCAAATTTAGCAAATTCTGGACATGGTCATGTCTAGGTTGTATCTATCTTCAAAACTTCATAACTTCTTCTATTAAACTCCAAATTGAGTAAAATTTGATTCCTTTTCTTTCTTTTTTTCAGTCAATTATCAATCAAAGCCCTAAGATCAAAATATTAATTAATTCAAATTCAAATTCTTCAAAAACATGCCAAAATTAAGGAAAAATACGTTAAATCTCATATATATATATATATCAAATTAAGCACTTATCATTGTCCCTGGTGGAATTGTATATTGGAATGATCTGGGTAAGTTTATGATGACTTATAAGTTCTGGGGTTAGGATTGGTAGTTCCCAACACTATAATATCGAGGTTGGAAGTGGCAATATCTTGAAAGTATAAGATTATATATATTAATAAAACTTTTAACAACTACACTATGCAGAGTTATGATAACTCCTATATTGTTTAATGGATTTAAAATAAAGATAATAAAATTATTGGATGTTTCTTATTTGCATTTAAATGTATGTGAATCTTGTATGTGTGTGTTATGTACATGTGCTTATGGGTAGCATGTACTAGACATTAGCTCACTCCTTATAAGAAAATGTTTTTTAGTTGCAGGTAAAAATGATACTTCCTTTTACAATGAGTTAAGGGTAGACTATGAGCAGAATGAGGAGCAAGTAGAATACTATTCTTATTATTATAAAAAATAGCAAAATTTATTTGAGGATAACTAGAAGAATTATGTTTCCTCTTGAGAAGACTATTGATATAATAGATGCAGTGCAATTTTTATTTTATCAATGATAGTTAGACTTTATTTTGAGAGGAATAATAATGAATAATATGGAGTTTAGTCCTATGAATTGAGAATGGTTGATCGGTTTCTTAGGAGATGATGATTAAGCAGGTTAAAGAGCCTTACATATCACTAAATATTAGTAACATTTGATGGGTTGTCATGTTTTAGGTTCTAAGGTATACATAGCCAAACCTACATATATTGAAATGTCTAAAATAAATTTCCTTTGATTCAATAAGGTTTCATGCGATGTATGAAAATCTCAATTATAAGGAACAATCTTATTAAGCCAAGATCCTTGATGGTAAATGCATGATTTAGGTCGCATCTTAAAGTAGTTATGAAACATATCATCAACATATAACAAAGGTACTAAAAAACCATTAAATTGCTTACAAGTAAATAGTTAGTAATTACTCTTTGATTGTTAAAAAAAAAAAAAAAACCATATCTAATTAAGAATATAGAAATTTCAAATTTTCATTAGTGTAATGCTTGTTTTAAAACATAAAGGGAGCAGGAGCAAAGCAATTTGCAAACCTTATGTAGCCAAGCTTTTTTATATTTGTTTTGTGACAACATGTAAAATTTTACGTCAAATTAATATCAATTTGATGAAGAGGCCAATTATAAGATATTGTTACAACTTTAATAGCCTATTCATTTTATTGTATGAAATTAAGGGGAATTAAATTTAATTCAATAGGAATGTAATAAAGCTATAATAACTATTACATTCTTATTACATTGTTTAGTTAATATCATTAAATAGTGGGTAATTAATTAGTGGTGAAAGTAAAATACATGTTACACTCCTATTAAAAAAAATATTTATTATATTGCATAATGAATGTAGTAGTGATGGTGTTTTCAATGAGAGGCATTTATAAAAAGATAACAAAAAAATTATTGAATAGCAATTCATAAGGGTGAGGGCATAAATTGCTATTTATTTTGTATACTAGCAATTCATATTGAGTGGCTATTACTATATTTAAAATGCAAGTAAATATCATAATAGTAAATCATATTGAATGAATGGGAGAACAAAATAATTATTCTCTCAAAGTAAATATATTGTAAGTACTTTTATATTCTTAATTTTGCAACCGGTGAATAAGTATCATGACAACCTTTCCCTTCTATTTGATTACATTACTTTGCCATTAACCACACTTTGTAAGGCTCCGTACTTCCATTAGGTCTATATTTAATTTTATATCCCTATTTAAACCCAATGGGCTCTTTTTTTAGTGGCAAATAAGTTAAATCCTATGCGTCGTTTTCTAGTGTTTCCGGTTTCTTACTTATAGCATTAACCTAATTTTGATTTTTAGCAGTTTTATAATCAAATATATAAAGTAATGCATGTCTTGGTTAGGCTATCCAATTTAAAAAATCTCAAGTTGACCCTCAATTTTCAAATGGTCTAACTCAGAATCATTAGACTTTCGGGCATCCAAAATGCCTTGATAAAAGCCATCCAAATGTAGGCTTTGAAACTTACGAAAATTTTAAAGGAATAAAAGTATTTTATTTAAAAAATTATTTGTTATAACGTATGATTAGTTTATATCAGCTAATGTATATGAGTGAGATTATGTGTGAATATTGAGTCTAAGGATTGTCATCTCTCCATTATAAATTTGTTGCTACAATATAGCAAAGAGAGTGAGAGTTCCACTATGTTGGATCAAGTGTAGAGTTTCAAAAAAAAAAAAAAGCTATGAATGGACAACTCTACTGTAGATAATTTTTTGAACCATGTTGTTGGCAATCTTTATTGATAGTAAATATGTAATGAAAGATTACACTAAAAATCTAATGTAATCTATAAATAAAAGTTATTCATTTTGTCATCATTTAGATGCTCCATGAATGGTAAACAGGAATTAAGACATTAATGGAGCAATTTTTCTCTTCCCAAAACACTTGAAAGTTAGTTAACACGATTATAATCCTTTATGAGATATGATAGGACATAATTACAAAGAAATAAAAATTTTCTTTCTTTTCATTCACTTATAACTTCTCTAATAAAGTCGATAAAAATCGCTGCATGTAAGAGTTTTATTTATTTGTATGTATCTGGCGAATCAGTAACCAAGTACGAGTCAACTCTATTAACGCCGCCCAACTAAATTTCCGCGTCGACCGGCCTAAGTCCAATGATGCAACAAAACGGCCCACTATAACACACATCCCTTTGCCAGTGGCGAGGGCGCCAGAAAAGAAGAAAGCCTATGTAATAATATAATGAAAAATATTCATAAATACCCTACACAAACACTTGAAAACAGTTAGAAAAACTTCTTTTTTTAAGGTTATTAACTCGTTTACTAAACCTTAATATAATATGGATATACTAAGGAGTGCCTTCTTGGCTTATTTATTTATTTATATTGCCAATTATTATTCATAGAGAAAAAACTCATATTATATTATCAATTATAATGCTTTTAACATTTTGCATCAAGTAAAATTGATAAGGTAAAAACTCATATTGTATAGTCTCCCATTTAAATACAAGTTCTTGAATTTTTTAATGGAATTCCTTTAGAAGTTATACCTTATAAAATTCAAAGATTACAGGTACTATCACGCCCCAAGGACTACCCCAATCATAATAGCCCGCCATGTACTATATTAAAATTTATGATTAGCTAAATTTCAGCACACACAAACTTCAACATGGTACATAAGGCATCGTTACTCTAGAAACCACCATAAAGATAACAGTTCTACTAATATTAAAGTTAACGTCTATTAATGTAAAACATAAAGTTCTACATATATAATAGATAGAGAAATAAGTTTATCTGGTTAATATTATATTCATCCAAAAGTATACTCAAAATTAAAAATATCTATTCTAATTGTCTTCTTCCTCACTCGCCTAACTACCATCATCTTTGAAGATTCTCTCCACTGCCTGGATTCTACTAAGATAAAACTAGAACAATGCTTGCAAAAAGGATAAACTATAGGAGGGTAAGCTGTAAAGCTTAGTGAGATCCCATCTCAAAACCACCTTTGATGCAAAATAAGCAAGTTAACATTTTTAATGCATGAAAAATCATATGCCAATCATCACATGTAGTCAGTTGGATACTACATGAGGTTTAAGGATATTTCTAACCAATATACCCCTCTTTTGACCTTGGGTTGAGGATCATTTTAAAATTCCATTAGAATTCAAGCTACCAATTTCGTTACACTTGCATGCATCCTTAGCTACACAAATCAGAGCTATGCTCAATATATATCAATAGTTATGCTAGAAGAATAATCTTCTAAGCAAGGACTCGGAACAAAACAAAAGAAAATAATTTTTTCCTTACCCGCACACCTCCAGATGCATGTGCCCAAAACAAAATAATGAACGTAGATTCATACCAATACACAATGATCCTTTAGTCATTTTTGTATTGTTATAATAGGACACTCCCTCGGGACATCCTTTCATTATCTGTGTAACTGTAATGGAATATATGAAAATATGCAAGAAGATGTTATGCATGATTCATTTCAAAATAAGTATTTCGATATGCTTAACATAAGTTAGGCTATGATCGAATAATTTGTAGACACTCCATCAACTACAAAAATAGCCACGAATACTAGCAACTTTACTTTCTTTTCATTTTAGGCCTTAATAATCAAATAATCAACCAAATCAAACACACACATGGGTTCATTAGTATTCAAATTTAGGTACTACTAAAATTACAAGCACAAATCAAGTGGTAATCATCGTCGGTACTTACCTTGCCATTCTTTTTCAAAGATCGTAACAATCCTTAGGTAAAACTTGGTAATCTTATGAAAAAACCTATATAAACATGGAGAAATATTTATATATATAAGAAATAACTACCTTTAAGATAAACTAATCTAATATCCCATAGCTAACCCCATATTTTATTAAAGTCTTTTAATGTTAAGTCCTCCATTTAGGGAATCTGTTCGTTGTTAAGGTCCGCGCTTAGATCCTCATTTGGGGTAAAGTCCTATCTTTGCCATAATAAGGCAAATATGTGTCCAAAGCATATGTCAAGAACAAGTCCATGAATATGTGTTCATAAAATGTCCACAAGATGTCAAGAATGTGTCCATAGATGTCCAATAGATCATAGATGGTCATAGGTCCTCATGATTTGAAGATAAAGCCTTAATATTTTTTTTCTTTGCACTTTTATGTTCATTAGGAGTTTGAATATGTCTAATTATTAGAAAAGTACTCCACATAAAAAATAAATAAGATAATCTTACAAAGATGAAGTTTGGTTGATGCTAAATTGTGATTAGAATCTACAACTATTACTTATAAGTAGTATTAGTGCAAGTATGATGAATATGCTAAGGAAAATAATTTGGGTAAATTGAGATTACCTTACTTTGATGAAAATTCCTAAAGTAAAGTACCTAAAACATAGAAAATAAGTTAGGTTAGTAACTTCCTTAAGGGGGTCTGAAGATAGCTCAACCTTCTTGGAAGTTACTTACCTTAGATTTAGAAATTAGTGATCTAAAACTATGATTGTCTTTAGGGATGCAAGTAGGGTTATTTTTTGGTGAAACTTTCTGATCTTGTTAGGGAATATGAGGTGTGTTTGGTGGAAATTTTTCAAAGGAAATAGGCAGTGAATGGTGTGTGAAAAGTGGGGTTTTTTGTAGGGGTAAATTTGCTTTTTACCTCCCTTTTTATACTAGTTAAGTTTTGTTGTTTTGCAAATTAATTTGAGTTATGATTTGGCAAACCTAAAGGGAAAAGATTAGGTAGGTTTTAGGGTTATAATTGGCCTAAGGTCTTATAGGATAAGTTAGGGTAGTGATTGTATAAGATAAGATAAGGTTGAGGTGGCAAAATCACATAGAGTTAACATAGTCCATAGGGGTAGCCAATTTTGGTAGCTTTTAGGTAGTTTCTTGGGTTGATTTTTTTATTTATTTTTATTTAACCTCCTTAGCTTAGTCATGAAAAATTTTGGGATAATTTTGATTAGGTTAGGATTAGGTAAGATGGTTCTCGACCATAGGGTGAAACAAGGTTAAGTAATAAGGTATTTTAAGGGGATGAAATTTAGATATAATTTTTCATTTATTTATAAGATTCTAAAACTAAAATTTTTCCATGATATCTCCAGGTCCTTAACCCATTTTAGTCAAGTTAATTTAGGATATTTTAAACTAAATTAAATTAGGATAGTAAATGGTGAATTGAATGGTGTAAAGCTAGATGGGTTTTTATGGTAATACTTCACATGAAGAAGGGCTCCTAATTTATTTTTTTTTAGGGCTCATCTCTTTGAATTTTGCCAAGACCTTTTACTGAGTAATTAAGGTATGTCTCAGGTATAATAGATTAAAATTTGGGTAAGATTTATTAACTATAGGATAAGATAGATTAAGATAAGTAAACCTTGGAAAAAACTAAAAAAATCATATGTTTAGTGCATTTTATTGGGATCCGATTTTCATATGTCCACTTTTAAATTATTTTATATATTTTTCTTAGGTTAGACAAGATACAATAGGGTAAGATTTTGATAAGATCAAGTTTAATAATTTTGATCTTGATAAGATAAGATTAGAGTTGAGTTTTCAAAGCTTGGAGGAGAAGTTTGACTTCTCTTTGGTGGCGTCTTGGAGAAGGGGATGTAGCTGGTGGAGTTGTGTCTAGATTTTTTTCATATTTTGTGTATTATTGAGTAATTAAAGATGTAATATTGAATTAGGAAAATTTTGGTTAAAATAAATTAAGATTTAGGGGTGATTTCAAACTTAACCGCTTAGACATCTTTTAGGACAAGGTTTAAGGAACTTTCAATTTCGATTTGGTTTTATAAATTAATTTGTATTTGTTTTTGCTGATCTATGTTCTAGGCTATTAATCCTCACAATTGGGATTATATATGATAGATTTGGAAAGAATTAGACTCAAGTCAATGCAAGTCTTCTTGACTCATCTCATTATTTGTTGAAAGTTGACTCAAGTCAAATTGAAGTAGACTTTAGTCAACCGAGTTTGGGTTTTTAAATCTAATACTTAAGGAATGTTTAAGGTTAAGTACCGGTTCTATAGATGAAATTTGATAAAATTCGAATTTAGTTTACTAGATGAAATATCAAAAATAAGATTAGACTCTTAAATAGGGAGTTTAGTGGAAATTAGCACAGTTGATGATTTTCAACTAAACTTTTATTGAGTTAAATCCATCGGTTCTATTGGAAAAGGACATTATGTGAATCATTAGTATTTCATTTATCAATTTTTTTTCTAAGTTAACCCAGGTCTTCTTAGCTTTAAGGCTTTAAGTCTACTCAAGTCTTCCTAGGAGTATTGAATGAAAGATTTATGTTAATGGGCTAAATTGAGTTAGTTGACTTTTGTTGACCTTTACTTTAATTAAGTCAACTTATGATATATCGGGTTATCTCTAATTTCTAACCTAATCTTGAGTTCATTTGGAACTATAGTTTAAACATATTTTCTTATCATAACCTATTCGATAAAGTTTCTATTGAATGAAATTTTAGGGAGTTATAGATACCTTATAAAATCTATAAATTTTTCCTTTTTACTTTTTTGCTTAAAAATATTATGACATTTCACATGTAAAATCATGATAAACATAAATAGAAAAAAAAAATACTACAACTTTAGATTTTTTTTTATGTATGTCAATATATATTGTAATATTACATTATCAGTTACATGGTATCTTATAGATTATGAAAAAATACATAGTTTTCTACGACATTGATCCCATAATATACATGAGGAGAATTCCAAGCAGCATCATCATGATGGAAATGATACTCTATACTTAGCCATGATTGTGAGTACTAATTCCTAAATTTTAAAATTGAAAACATACTCTAAAACATATAATATTAATCTTAAAATTTACTTTACCATACAAGTTAGATAGGTTTCAAGATTCAACCATTTCAATGTTAAATCATAATTACACCCTTTTGGAGAAAAATCCATGCATAAAAATGTGTAGTTTCTTTTTTTCATTTCTTGCCATTGTTAAGTGTCAAATGATTTCCATATAATATCTATAAAAGCCAGGACAATCCTGCTCTTAGTCTATGTCTTCACTTTCCAACTTCCTAGAAACTAGGCTGGCAAACCCAACTCATAAACCCGCAGTTTTGTCATCACCCAGACATTAGCTATCTGTCTGTCTATCTTCTTCCTCTTCCTCTTCTTCTTACCTTGCCGAGTCTCCTCTCTCTTTCTCAGAAATCCCCATAGCCACACCTTCCTAGTATATATACACTCACAAACACACATAAACTCACACACTCACAAACCAAAAACATATCAATAAAGAAAGAAAAACAAAGACTTCTATTAACTCAGTCACACATATTACATCTTACACTTGAGATGACATTACCATAAAATGTCTCAAAGTGGTGTGATATTTAGTTGTTCAGTTTGATCATAGATCTAAATACTTGATATCTGATAGTTTGAGTGATGGGATGGTTGATGGAATTAGGTTATAATATGTTATTATTGATCTAACATTGTATGTTGATTTTGTTGCAAAACTTTATTTCCTTAAGATTTGTTTGTCTTGTCTGCTTGATTTTATTTGGTTGGTCACTTATAACTAAATTGATATAATGATAATCGACTAAGATAAAACCCAACATGCATTACACGAGACATTGCATTATGTTGAAGATCATCACCGTTACAAAATGTATAAGAAGTAATCATTTAAGAATTACTGTTTTTCTAATGCTTCTGTTACAACACAAATAGGTTTTCACTAAGAATTTATGTCAAAGAGAATCAAAACAACATTTTTTTTTAATGACACAAATTTCTTTTACAAAAAACCAACACTTGATAAACTAACATTTCATTCAATATCTTCTTATGATCAACAATTTATAAAATTGATTCTAGATTAACATACTAAGACATCCTTCAATTTCAACAAAACAACACTTTTAAGATTCAAACAATAATTTTGATAAGCCTTCACAATTTTTTATTTTTTTTTGCTTCTCAACCCGAAAACACAACCAACTAAACTTATAGTTTTTATATAATCACTAATTCAAAATCAATTACTCCTTAATACAAATTTCTCATACTTCTTTAAATCTCAAAATTGAATTTGTTCTTTCTCGTCAAGAGTCTCTCTAATTCCATAAATTTACCAACTTCAATCTCTAACTAATTATATAACACATTAAACTTGCAAAAAAACATAACCATACCTTGTTAAATCATGCTCACAATTCTAGCCCCAGATGCTCCAGATGCAAATCATCACCTACAAGCGAGATCTGAACTTTTCCTTCCCTCTCGTTTAACCACACAATTAGAACTTTCAATTAATAAAAATATCAAATAAATCCATGATATATCCTTACCTATTCAATTAAAGAAAACCCAATTCTTCTGTAGGGTTTATACTATTACGTTGAAGACACTAACACTTAAAACTTATAGTCTTTATCTCAAATCTCTTCAATTGCTTCAGGTTTGTGTTGCTCATATTGTTCCTTTCGAAGATTCCTAAAATCTCAAAGATATGTAAATCAGTATGTAATCATTTCCATGTGATCCACCATAACTACATCAAAATAGCCCTTACCACATCATCATGATCTATAATTAGATATAATATAAATCCTTATGAATTACATATTAATTAATGAAAGAATTTACTAAAATTTCCTTTTTAATTTTATTTTCTAGGGTATTTCATAGTCAAAATGGTTTATATTCATATTTTAAAGAGCCACGCAATTCACATTGCTAGAAAATTCTAAGATAAATCAATATGTTGGATTTTTATTTTTATTTTTTGATGATAACATAAGTAAATGGTCTAATTATACTACCTCTACCATGAAATAAAAAATAAATAAAGAGTCAACTATAGGATTGAATTTCTTTCCTATTTTTTTAGTTTAATATTTATGCATTTTCTAAGGAAAAAAAAAAACTATTGACTTAGGGTCATTGCCTTGAATGAAGCTGCAATTTAAAATGTCCTAAAGTCTAAGTGCAGAAAAATAACAGCTGTGAGTATTAAATTAAAAGCACAAATAGATGTGTCTTCACAATCTAAGGTAGCATTTGGTTACTAATATTTTATAGTACTAGACTAGACAAAAACTTTTGTCCTTTATTTGGTTTAAGTAATGGATAAAAAGTCTTGGAGTATTAGACAAAATAGCTAAATTTTGTACCTTATAAAATAAAGTACAAAAGTTAATTTCACATGACAAAAACAAATTTATTTTGAAATCCTAGAAATGTCCTCGTCATCTAGTCATCTTCAACAGTACCTCACTAACCACAATCATCTTTCCTTTGGCTAACTAGATTGTCTTATTTGCTTCCCTCTTCATCTACATGCTTTACTCCAACCTAAGCAGCTACAAGTGTGTTCTCCTCTCTCTCTCTCTCTCTCTTACTTTCTCTTATAATCCATAGCAGATCTGTTATGTATAACCTGATTCAGTAATTTTAATTTTTGATCCAACTACTAAGGTTAGTTAACTATCGATTTATTTCCAATTCTTAAAATATTGGGGATTTGAAAAAGCAGAGAATAACTATTTACTCTAGTAGAATGCTTTATGTGTTCTTGTTTTTGTTTCCATACTCCATTCATCATCCATCTACTTTAGGGAGCCTATTATTCTCCTATAGTGTATACTATTACTTTATCATGTGGGACAATTGGCTTGAGAAAATTTGCACTGAATGTCCTTAGAAAAAGACTTGGGTTTGAGAAAAATTGCACTTCATTTTCTGTAAATTTGGGAGGCTATAGGAATATATGAACCCAATTGAGGCTATAGGAAAATCATGTTTAATTCCTTAATTTTCTTATTTATTTGTGCACTTGCATGAGTTTCGGAGCCATATCATACTAATGCACCCGCCTCTATCGTTGGACCCAGGTCTCGTCCCCAAACAATTCCTCATATAGTGCTCCTTAATCCAGGCAACTACTCCTTATAACTACCTGTCCATCTACAAAGAGTCCAAGCCAAATCTCCACATCCTATAGTGTGATGGTAAACTCTCCCATCGGTATGTGGAATGTATGCGTCTCTAGACGCCATCTCTCCACCAATGTTGTAATCATGTGCTAATCAAAGGGTATGAACGACAGCCAATTGACACTTTCGAATCCAAGTAGCTGCAAGTATGGCTCCATTCACACATCAAATGGGATCGTATGCTCGTCACGACGGAGTGACAACTCATGCCGTCACACAACAATGGTTGCTTGCTCCTATGCCAACAACATGTCAAATGTTTTCCTATTTCTAATGCAATGTAAACTAACTGAATAGTAAAACGCCTATTACTTCTTCATCCCAAACTGCCTGTGGTCAATGATTGGTCTGCTGCATCAAGACTAAATGATCAAAAGGTCCAGGCTCTATCTATTATGCAAAACCGTACAAATAATTTACATTTGCAACCAATACAAATTTTTTCATTAATTAATTTTATAACAATTAAATAATGATATATTAACAATTAATTTCATTTGATTAATGGATAATTAATAACTAATTAATTTTATAACTCAGTCTACACAAACATACAAATAATCCTACCTTGCAACAAATACAAAATATTTCACTAATTACATTTACAATAATTAATTAACCATATATTAGCAACTAATCACCTTTAATTAATAGATAATTACTAACTACTTATTCTTATGACTAATTTTACTAAACCATACAAATAATTTACATTTGCAACCAATAAAAAAAATTTTGACTAATTAATTTTACAGTAATTAATTAATGATATATTAACAACTAATTTTCTTTGATTAACGGATAATTAATAACTAATTAATTTTATAACTCAGTCTATAAAAGCAACAAATACAGAATATTTCACTAATAACTTTTACGATAATTAATTAACCACATATTAACAACTAATCACCTTTAATTAACAGATAATTACTAACTACTTACGCTTATGACTAATTTTACTAAACTATACGAATATTTTACATTTTCACTCAATATAAAATTTTTCACTAATTAATTTCATCGTAATTAATTAATGATGTATTAATGACTAATCCCCTTTCATTAATGGATAATTAATAACTAATTAATTTTATTTGCAACAAATACAAAATTTTTCACTAATTAATTTTCTAACAATTAATTAATGACTAATAATTTTTAATTAATGGATAATTACTAGCTACTTACTTTTATGACTAACTTTACTAAACCATAAAAATATTTTACATTTTCACCCAATACAAAATTTTTCGTTAATTAATTTTTTAGCAATTAATTAACAATATCTTAACTACTAATCACTACTAATTAAATGTTAATTAACAATAACTTAATTTAAGACTACATTTACAAAAATATATTATCATAACATATATACATAATTCATTTACTAATGTTAATTAACCATATATTAATAATTAATTAATTACTAATTAATAGATAATTAACAATAACTACTACTTTAATAAAATTTATGCAGTATATATATTTACATATCATAAAATTTATGCAATATACTACTTCAATAACAATAATAAATTAAATATTTTCTTAAGAAAACATATCGCGATCTTGATGAAGATATTTCCATACATGTATTTGAGTATATTAAAACCTGTATAAAACACAAATTGTGAAAAAAAAATTTGTAGACTGAAGTTTTGTTTTCAGAGGAAATTCAAATATCGAAATGTGAAATGTGAGCATATGAACTGAATTGAGGATTCATATTTATATTTGTTGGTGCAAATTTTTTCCTGTGTATTACTATATAAATTTACTGTATCACTTTTAAGTTTGCAAATTTACTTTTACAATAATTTTATAGGTTTGCAAACATACTTTTATAATAATTTTATAGGTTTACAGAAACTTTATAAGTTTGCAGTATTATAAGTTTTCTAGGTTTGCAGCGTAGAGTTCAGAAAAAATATATATATATTTGTACTGAAGGCATAGACTTGGTCTGCGCCTTCATTGTTATTTTTTTTTTAATACTAAAGTCGCATACGGAATCCGCGACTTTACAACTTATTTTAGTAATATGTTTTACGGGTATAATATTTATATAATTTTTTTTTTAAAAAAGCAATATTTAAATATGTTACCCTAACAATATCATGGTGATTTCATTGACAGATTATTTGAAGAACTAGAGTCTTGAAGAGGCCTTCTCCCAATGTAGAAACCTGGCTCATTAGGAGGAGGCAATGGAATCTCACTTCCTAACATTACATGCACTGTTGACATTATTGGTCGATCCTCTGGACTACGTTGTACACATAAAAGACCAATATGTATTGATCTCAAAACTTCATATTCATTACATGAGTTTCTAATTGCTTCATCAAGCAATTCGATAGACCTCTCTTGCAATAATCAACTAACTTTTTACTCAATCATAATCAACCGATTTAAAAGTTTAAGTTTATATATCAATGTAAGTTCTATAATTTAGATTTAGCACTCTTCCCTACGTGTGAGCATGAATATTAAAAATATCCTTCACATGTAAATGATTATATGGGGAATCAAATAATAATGTATGGATTTTACGTCAATACCCCTCACTTTGATACCAAGTTGCTGGTTTAAAAGGCATAAGTATGTAGATTGGTGCAAGTTTTGTATTTTATCTTTGATAATATCAAAACTTACATGTCCTAGAAGATTAAAATCGTGGTGCATGTATCGAAATCCTCTATTTCTCTTCCCACTCACTGTCTCCAGCAACAAAACACCAAAGCTGAAGACATCAGATTTTATTGAATTGATGCCATCAATGGAATACTCAGGAGACATGTAACCGCTGCATGGTAAATTTTGTATCAGGATCTCTATTAATTCAAAAGCAAGCATTAAGTCAAAGTACAGAGATGTGAAAATTCTTACTATGTCCCTGCCACTCGGCTAGTGTTCATTCTACTTTCATTTGGTCCAAAGCTTCTAGCAAGACCGAAATCGGAAATTTTTGCGTTCATATCCTTATCCAACAAAATATTTCCAGCTTTCAAGTCTCTGAATTATTCTTAGCCTGGAATCCTGATGAAGGTATAGAAGACCTCTACCTATTCCCATGATGATATTAAACCGTGTACTCCAGTCAAGCAACTTCTTCTGCTTTTCATCTGTCATAGAGATTCCAAGAATATCAATAATAAGACCAATTTTTTTTTTTTTGGGGGGGGGTGGGGGGGGGGGGAGGGGTGGTTTTGTTTGGCAAGGTGGTATACATTTCATTTTTTTATCATAAGTCATGCACCAACAGTAATAGTACATCTAGTCAGGATTGTTATGGAACTTGTGCATGACAATTTTGACAAACGAATGATATATTATGAGTGTTAATGAGCCATGCCAAAGATAAATAAATCCAGGCTTTTGTTTGCCATGTACTCGTAGACCAACAAATAATCTTCCTGAATGCAGCATCCCAAAAGCTTGACAAGGTTTCTGTGTTGAAGCTTGGCAACATACAGAACTTCGTTTTTGAATTCGTGCATTCCTTGCCTTGAATTGCTTGAAAGCTTCTTCACTGCTATCTCTTGACCATTCTTTAGAATACCCTGCCAGACCATAATGTTAATGATTGTCAGTTACTATAGTATCAAACTGACATCGCTAGTGTTTCAGGTATGAGAAAGGGTTTTGATTTTCTGGGTGTCTCATTAAAACTTCTCATGAGGGCATGATAGTACCAATTCCATCAATATCCTAAATTTCAACTTCATATTCCTACTACAAAGTTGAATGGTAATTAATTTGCGCCACATTTACTTACCCTGTAGACAGGCCCGAAAAACCTCCTTCTCCAATCTTATTTGCATTAGAGAAGTCATTCATAGCCATGGCTATTGCAGCCAAGTCAAAGAGTGGCAACTCTAGATCTTCCTGGTGCTCAGTAGTTTCAGCTCCCGCTGCTGATTTGCTTGTCTGAGCCCCTGAAAAAGTATGCATTTATTATTTCCAGGAGGGCAGAAGTAGTTTCGCTTTAGTACTCATGGCAACTCACCGGCCTTATTCATATGCTTGATGCTCTCTGTCAGAAACATTGAATGTAAACTGGAATTGGACTTCCTAGACATACTAGATGAAGGATATTGGCCTGCATTTATACTTGTTGGAACAGGACTCATTTCGATCATGATGGTACAGTATAAATGGAGTCACTTACGGTACGGTGGCTTCAAGTTCTAAATTAAAGATGTGTCTAGCCGAGAGCAATCCTAGAATACAATTTATAGTAAGGTAAACACCATAAGGCATATTTTGCCAATGCAAGTTACCTCACATTCTTTAAGATCCATGCTCTTGTTATACCAGGACTACCTTGTATCCGGTAATCGGATGCCAGAATACTTCAGAAATATGTCCCTTCCACAATCCAAGGGAGTTTTCCTAACACAGCCATCAGACCAATCAAGAGTGTTCCATCGTTGAGGGGAGGCCGGGACAAAACCTTTCAAGCATCGACATGCTGGAAAGTTGTTAATGCCGCCACATAACTTGTAAGTGTCACGATTGTCTATTGGACCTGTGAGGTAGACAAACCAACTTTTTGCCCCATCAGTCCATGTGGAGCGTTGCACGACACCAGTTGAACTTATAATTAACCTGGAAATGACTGCCTTCTTGATGATCTCAAATTGGTAGTACATTTCCTTATCAGTTAGCACAAATTCAAACTTGTAATACGGGTTCGGGCTCAAATTAGGAACTCCACTGAACCGAACCCCATTCCATGATCCTGATCTATACTTGGTGGAAGAAACCTGCATTAAAACAAGCTGAGGATATCCACTTGGATCACTTTGAAACGTGAAGTCGCCGGGAGAAGGATCATCAGCAGCTTTCCATGATCTTACGACTCGGTCGAATCCCGAAGTCCTATTTCTTCCAAGCTTCATACCTCCAAAAAGAGTATTATCCGGATAATCAAAACTCTGTCATAGGAAACTACATGAACTTCTTGATGCGTCACGAATAACAAGATTCCCCGTGTCTAAAAGCTGAGCAATCGGATTACTAATAAAATTTAAGAAAATGGAGAAGCTCCCTTTATTCATCCTTTTGTCAAAGTTATATACAACTCAAGGCTATAGATAGCTACATATCTTTTCTAAATAACAAATTGTGATATTTGAATATATATACAACTAGATAAATCTAAATTATAACCAAAACTAAATCACAAACAACCAAAACAGTTATACAAAGATAAACCATATCTAAACCATATTTCGGACGTAATACACGGCGTAATACACGGCCGTGTCTCCTGGCCGTGCCTGCTCTGGGAGAGAACACACGGCCGTGCCTCCTGGCCGTGTAAGAGACGTGTACGTTTCTGAGAATCATCTAGGTTTCTCACACGGCCGTCTCACACGGCCGTGCCTGACATGATACACGACCGTGTATCAACCTGTGTCCACATCATTCTCAATACCCTCCCTCAAGGTGGAGAGTGGGGATTACGAATGCCTATCTTGCGAAAAAGAAATTGAAATTGCTCTCGTCCTAAAGCCTTTGTCAGATGTTTGCCAACTGCTCAGTGCTGCGAACATAAATGATTTTGATCAGTCCGGCCTGTATTTCATCACGCACGAAATGACAATCAACCTCAATATGTTTTGTGCGTTCATGAAAAACAAGATTTGCAGCGATATGCATTGCAGCTTGACTATCACAAAACACGGTAGTAGATTGATCATGATGCACGCCTAAGCATAGCAACAATCCTTTAAGCCATTTCAATTCACAAACCGTGGCTGCCAAAGATCGATATTCTGCTTCTACCAAAGAACGAGAAACAGTATGTTGTTTCTTAGTCTTCCAGGAAATTGGAGAGTTTCCAAGAAAGACAAAATACTCGGTAAGTGATCTTCGAGTCAAGGGACAACCTCCCCAATCTGAATCACAATAGGCTGTCAGCTCAAGATTGCACTCAGCTTTAAGAAGAATACCTTGTCTAGGACTACCTTTTACATATCGAACTATACGTAACGCTGCATCCCAATGTTCTTTTCTTGGTTGTTGCATAAACTGAGCTAAAATATGAACACCATACGATAATTCAGGTCGAGTGAAAGTCAAATAAATCAAGCGTCCTACCAACCTCCGATATTGTTCAGGATCACGCACCAATTCACCTTTGGCAAGTGCAAGGTGGTGATTTTGTTCCATCGAAGATTTGAGGGCTTAGCACCTAGTAACCCGGCTTCATTAATGATGTCTAAGGCATATTTTCGCTGACACAAAAACATGCCTTCGTCATTTCTAGCTATTTCAATGCCCAAAAAATACTTCAAAGGACCCAAATCCTTCATATGAAAACACCGATTCAAGTATGTTTTGAACTCATCTATCAAGTGTAGTTTACTTTCAGCAATGATGAGATCATCCACGTACACCAAGACAGCCAATTGCATTTTATCTTGTATCAAAGTAAACAAGGAATAATCTGAACGAGATTGACAAAAACCATACCGTTTTAGTGCTTCAGCCAATTTTGCAAACCAACATCGCGGTGCTTGTCGTAAGCCATAAAGAGACTTCTTCAAACGACACACTTTTCCGGGTTGATGAGTATGAAATCCAGGAGGCATTTTCATATAAACTTCTTCTACCAAATCTCCATGAAGCAAGGCATTGTGGACATCCATTTGATGCAATCCCCAACCGTTAGCCGCTGCTACAGAAAGAAATGTGCGCACCATAACCATTTTTGCTACTGGGGCAAAAGTTTCATTGTAATCTATTCCTTCAACTTGATTATTTCCGAGAATCACCAAATGCGCTTTGTATCGCTCAATTGTGCCATCAGAATTATACTTAATTTTGTATACCCACTTGCTACCAATTGCTTTCTTCCCTTGTGGTAAGTCAACCAGAGTCCATGTTCTATTCTGTTCAAGTGCATCAATCTCTTTTTGCATAGCTTCTCTCCAACATGCATCCTTCACTGCCTAATGAAAGAATTTCGGCTCCATGTTGACTGTTATGGCTGCTAAGAAACCTTGATGACGTGGTGAGAAATTTGTGTAATTTATATATTGAGCTAAGTCATAGGACATACCTGAGGATGATGCTGGTTTGGCTGAATCTGCAGAGGGGCTATTACTGTGAGCAGCATAAGTCACACAATCTTTTAACCGTGTAGAAATTTTCTTAGACCGAAGGCCACGACCAAGGACCAACGAACCTTCTTCTACATTCTCCAATCTGACCTCTGGTGATGTATCACCCTCCCTGACTTCAGCACTAACATTTTGAGCATCATTCAATTGCTCGTGAGTTTCATCAGCAAGTTCTGTGAGGTCCTTTTCCTCTGCCCCAATCATATTAGTTTCTCCCTCGTCAACGCACTCATTTATTTGAGAGTGCACTGTATTATCCTTGCTCATTTGTACACACGCATCTACATATGGAAACTCATTTTCATGAAAGACTACATCCCGAGACATAAAGTAGCGTCGTGTTTCTAAATCATACAATCTCCAACCTCTCTGTCTAAATGGATAGCCCACAAAAATACATTTATGACTTCGACTAGCAAACTTATCCTTTTCACGATTCAAACTCCGTGCATAGCACAAACACCCAAATGTACAAATGTAGCGATAATCAGGTGGCTTACCATACAAAACTTCATAAGGTGATTTTCCTCCTAGCACCTAAGAAAGAGTGCAATTGATCAAATGCCCAGCTATTAACACACATTCCCCCCAAAAATCAATTGGCAAGTTAGCTTGAAATCGCAATGCTCGAGCCACGTTAAGTATATGTCGATGCTTTCTTTCCACTCGCCCATTCTGTTGTGGTGTTCCCACACACGAAGTTTGATGTATTATCCCATTGTTTAAGAAATAACCTTTCAAGCTTATGAACTCACTTCCATTATCGCTTCTTACTATCTTAATGTTCTTATCAAATTGCATACGAACCATAGCAACAAAATTTTGCAGGATGCATCCTACTTCAGTTTTAGCAATCAGCAAATATATCCACACACATCTGGAAAAATCATCAACAATTGTGAGGAAGTAATTTGCATTAGAAGAACTAGAGACTCTATAAGGTCCCCACAAGTCACAATGAATAAGTTCAAATAATTCACCAGCTCTACTATCACTAGAATAAAACACACTTCTGGTTTGATTTGCTTTGAAACAAGCATCACAAGATTTATTTGAATCTAATTGTGTCTTATTTCCATAAATTAAACCTACGGTCTTTGGAGACGGATGCCCCATCCTTCTATGCCAAAGTTCAACAGAAGTCAGCGTCCGAGACTGAAGTGCCTGAATTGGTGGCTCCTTCTTGAAATAATATAGCCCCTTGCAACATTCACCCGCTCCAATCACCATCCTCGAAGTGCAGTCCTGTATCAAACAAAGCTTATCAGTGAACAATACATTACATTTCGATTCATCAACTAATTGTGACACAGAGATCAAATTGCAATGCAATCTTGGAGCATGAAGAACATTATCTAATTGGATGTTCTTCCCCATGCGAACAGACCCTTCCTGCAACGCCAACACTTGTTCTCCATTAGGCAAGCCAATTGGACAGCCTAATGTGTTTTTCAAGCCAGATAAACAGCCTGAATTTCCTATCATATGTTGCGTAGCTCCAGAATCAATTATCCAAACAAAATTTTCCTTACCAGTCATCTTCTCACTACTCCTTGATTTGTAAGTGTTCAACAAGCTCATGACTGCTGCCCATTGTTCATTTGTCAACGTTCCAGGAGTTGCAACTTCCTTTGTTTCTGTGTTGGGCTTTTCAATCACTTGAGCAGCATTAACTCGAGCTCCACTCCATCCTCTTCCTGTCATCTTGCCACGGCCTCTGCCTCCTAACTGTCTTCCTCGACCTCTACCAACTGTTTTAGGCCGATCACCCCACCGAGCGGGATAGCCAATAAGCTGAAAGCATCCCTCGGAGTCATGTCCTTCTCTATTACAATGTATGTAGACAACACTTTTATCTTTGATTCCTACATTGGTTTGGACCATAAAACTAGCAGCCTCATTCTTAATCTCCTTTTCTTTGGAGATATTTCGAACCCTTTCCTCTTGGCACATTAATGAATATGCCTTACTTACACCGGGCAAACGGTGTCGTCCTCAGAATGTTTGTCCTTACTGTGTTGTATGCATTATCTAACCCCATCAGAAATTGATGAAGTTTTTCTTCTTCTCGTTTCTTAGTTATTTCAGTTGCAATGTTGCACTTGCAACCCCCACATTTGCATGCAGATATCACATCATAATTTGCCAGCTCTTCCCATAATTGTCTCAATTTCGCATAATAACTCATGAGTGACATTCCTTGCTGTTTGCAATTTGCAAGTTCTGCCTTCAACTGCTGTACCCGTGCACCATCATTCACAGAGAAACAGTCTTTAATGTCTTCCCACAAGTCCTTTGCAATCTCCATGTGCGTTAAAGTGGATCGCACCGTTGGCTCGATTGTATTCATTATCCATGATACAAGCATGGAATTCACAGTCCACCAATCTTCTAACTCATCCGAATCTTCGTCAGGCTGATTTACAGTTCCATCGAGAAAACCAAATTTCTTCTTGGCTCTCAAAGCAGTCCGAATTGCTCTAGACCATTCATCATAATTGTCTTCTTTCAATTGCACCTGGGTTATTATATTTCCAAGATTGTCATTCGCATACAACGTGTATGGCGACAACGATTTCTTTTCTTCTCCTGCCATATTGTGTTTGTATTAATCAAGGCTCTGATACCATAATAAAATTTAAGAAAATGGAGAAGCTCCCTTTATTCATCCTTTTGTCAAAGTTATATACAACTCAAGGGTATAGATAGCTACATATCTTTTCTAAATAACAAATTGTGATATTTGAATATATATACAACTAGATAAATCTAAATTATAACCAAAACTAAATCACAAACAACCAAAACAGTTATACAAAGATAAACCATATCTAAACCATATTTCGGACGTAATACACGGCGTAATATACGGCCGTGTCTCCTGGTCGTGCCTACTTCTGGGAGAGAACACACGGCCGTGCCTCCTAGCCATGTAAGAGACCGTGTATGTTTCTGAGAATCATCCAGGTTTTCACACGGCCATCTCACACGGCCGTACCTGACATGATACACGACCGTGTATCAACCTGTGTCCACATCATTCTTAATAATTACTAACCGAAACCGACATGTTAGAGGACCATATTTCGCTCCCATTGCCATTTGGAAGAGTCAAGCCTCCCTTGCTAGTTACCTTTAGAACCACAGATGTATCATCAAGGGATACATTTTTATTAGCAATCCAGACAAGCGTTAAAAGTAGGTATATTCTTGTACCATATTCCTAAGTACGGCTTTTCGGGATTCCCCAGGTCGAAGATTCCTAGTTCAAAGGTTCCTCCTAAAGATACTATGCATTCTCCATCACTGATATTCTGGGGTGTACTTATGGTATCTAATGCAATTGAAATGGTTTGATACACAAAGAAGAACAACAAAGAAATACGATAAAGGACACTTTGTGCAATGTCCTCATGATGCTTCAACAGAACAACTAGATTGCTCCGATCCAGTTGAACTATGAAACCAAAATGAGGTCAGACAAAACCTTTGTGAATTGTTAGCATAAAGTTTAAGGATCTTTTTAGCTGGATACTTTGACCATTGAGGAATTTTAGTATTATTTTGAATAACATATTGATAAAAGACCAAAGCGTGGAAGTTCTTCACATCAAACCACATGGTCTTCTGGTCCCACTCAGGATAGTACAGTCGTGATCAATATTATTCTTTTGTGACTAAATAGGTTAAAGACTTATACTAGGACTAGAGGTGTAAATGAGTTAAATTACTTACAAACTATATGAGTTCTATTCAATATTTACTCAAGATTGATTTGAGAATAGTTAAGTCCATCTCGAGCTCAAATTCAAGCTACTCGACTAATTAAACAAGTTGAGCTTGAATTTCATAATATTTTACTCAATTAGCTCGTGAATCTAATCAAGCTTGAGTTTTGAAATTCCTAGTCAAGCTCAAGTTCGATTTCAGTACCATACCATCTTGACTTGATTTGTTTACATCCCTATATTGGGCTCAAACACTCAAGAATCTACGTGCTTTTTTCCAACAACAAATGTTAGTTATGACATATTTGTTTTACGGAGGACATTTTTATAAACATTTGTAGGATGTGTTAGATTATAAATGATATCTTCAAAACAACAATTATATAATAAATATTAAGTGTTAAGACCATAGAACATTTGCAAGTTTAACCTCCAAATTCAATCGATAACCCATTTGAGAAATTTAATGAGTCTATTATAATATCATATTAAGGTAAAATCTTTATATATATATATATATATAATTTTGGAAGATTTCATTAAAGTGATATATTCTTTTATAAGTGATATCAATTACTTTTTTAGTATTTATAACCTTAATATAATTTAGTACAATACAACATAACTCTTTACATCTATGAAATTTTTCTTGTAATATTTTGAAAAATTATAACACTTTCAAAAGATATATCATTTAATAAAACCATCTATATTTATGTAATGATCAGTCATTTTATCTAAATCTTTTCTTGTAATAGATAGCATGGTTTATATTCATATTTTAAAGCACCATGCGATTCACATTACTAGAAAATTCTAAGATAAACCATCATGTTAGGAAAACATTTTCTTGTCCTCTTTCAATTAAATTACCAAATGGACAGTGCAAAACACTTTTTACCAAGGAAATAGTTCATATTAACACATCCTTAATACTCCATGATGTGATTTATATTCTTGATTTTAAACAGAACTTGCTCTCCATAAATAATGCCTTGAAAGATAATGATTTAGTTGCTAGCATTGATTCATTATCCTTTCAATTTCAAGACTCGAAAACTAACGTTACAATAACATCAGCAATGGGACCTAAGGGATTGTTTTTGCTACAATCTACTTCCATGAGGAGAATTTCTACTCAATTAGGTAATGTACCATAGAATTTTATGTTGAATTCTTGTAATAGACCAGATTTTATGCATCCGATACATGCTAGACTTAGTGATTCTTTGATGTGAAAACTTACACATCTTGATTTTTGTAAAGATTCTGTTGTTTCTCATTTTATATGCAATGTATGTCGTAAAGCAAAATCACATAAAATTCCTTTCATCTGTAGTAATACTCATGCGACATTTCCTTTTCAATTAATTCATATAGATATATGGAGACCATATTATGTCTCTTCTCTAACAGAAGCTAGTTATTTTCTCACAATATTAGATTATTGTACTAGGTTTACTTAAACTTATTTGATGAACAATAAGTCACAAGTTGTTACTTTGCTTAAAAAATTCACCCATTATGTGAATAATTAGTTTGACATAATACCAAAAGTTGTAAGATCTAATAATGGTGCTGAATTTTGGTCCCAAGAATGTTAATCCTTATTTGCTAAGTTTGGTATAGTTCATCAGGAAGTTATGGTTTGCACACCACAACAGAATGGGTGAGTAGAGCGCAAACATAGACATTTATTATAAACAACTAGAGCATTACGCTTACATGCCAATTTACCAAAACAATTTTGGGAATGTTTGCTTATAGCCACTTATTTGATAAACAAAATGCCTAGTCTAAAGATGAATTGGAAAATACCCTATGAATTATGTTTGGTCACCTACCAAACTATGATCATCTAAAAGTCATGGGTTGTCTATGTTTTGTTTCTCATATTCAACCACATAAAGATAAGTTTGAAGCCAAAGGAAGTAAATGTATTTTTCTAGGATATGTGTTTGGGCAAAAAGGATACAAGGCCTATGATCTTACAACTCATAAAATATATATAAGCAAAGATATTGTTTTCTATGAAGATGTTTTTCCTTTTCGAACATCTTTACCTACAAATGACTCTATTTCTCATGATTCTTCTACTCCTACTCATTTTCCATGTTCTTTTGATAATGATTTACCACTTGTTCCTAATTCTCATCATAGTCTAAATATGTCATCCAATGTTCCTATAACTAATCCCATTGTTTCAACTGATATTCCTATGGTGCTTAGGTCTACACGAGGTAGAAAAATTCCATCATGGTTGGAGGATTATGTTACTCATAATGTATCCATTTTTAGTCCATCATTCTCTGCACCTTCATCACATTACACATCGCCTTCTTATCCATTTTTTACTTCTAATTCATTGTCACATTTATCATCTGATTATGTTTCTTCTTTGGCACACATAATAACTACTCAAGAACCACACAATTATTCCCAAGCTTCAAAACAATATGAATGGATAGATGCTATGAATAAGGAAATAAAGACCCTTGAATTGAATAATACTTGGAAACTAATAAGTTTACCTCCAAAAAAGAAAGCAACTAGTTGCAAATGGATATATAAGATGAAATATAAGGCTAATGGGTCTGCTAAAAGACATAAGGAGAGATTAGTTGCCAAAGGTTACAGTCGAATTAAGGGAGAGGATTATCATAATACCTTCTCATTGGTAACTAAACTTGGAACATTTAGAATCCTCATTACTGTTGCTACATCACAATCATGGCCACTTTACCAAGTTGATGTTAATAATGCATTTTTTTTTCATGGATTTTTTTATGAAGAAATATATATGTTACTATCAAAGGTTATCATAAGGCTAAACGTAATCAAGCTTGCAAACTTCTTTGTTCTCTCTACGAATTAAAGCAGGTATCTAGATAGTGAAATGTTGAGATCAATCAATTTTTGCTTCAATAAGGATATACTTAATCTAAAAGTGATCTTTCACTTTTTACTTGTTGAACAGCAAAAGGTTTTGTAGTAGTACTACTGTTTGTAGATGATATGCTAATTACAAGTACTGATGCTGCTGCTATATTTGATTTAAAGACCAAGTTACATGATAAGTTTACTATTAAGGATCTTGGGATAGCAAGGGTTTTCTTTTTTTCTTGGGAATTGAGTTGTGCAAGACAGAGATTGGAATTTTGCTAAACCAGCAAAAATTCATTCTTAACATATTAGTCGAAGTTAGATTGATAGCTGCCAAGCCTACTCAAACTACTTTTCCTTCTGGCGTTAAACTAGACAGTATTAGTGGTCAACTTCTTGAACAACGTCTAATATATAAACATATTGTGGGTCGTCTACTTTATCTTACTTTGACCAGGCCAGAAATTTCCTATGCGATTCAACAACTCAGTCAGTTTATGTCTCATCCTCGAACACCTCATTTACAAGCTACTTACTATCTGTTATGATACTTAAAAGGCACTCATTCACTAGGACTATTATATTCCTCGACTAGTCCTCTCAATGTTGTTGGTTATAGTGATTCTGACTAAGGATCATGTCTTGTAGATCACAAATCCCTTAGTGGCTACTGCATTTTACTTGGAACATCATTGATTTCTTAGAAGACTAAGAAACAACCAACAATGAGTACATCTACCACTAAAGCAGAACATCGAGCTATGGCATTGGCAACTAAAGAGTTGATGTGGGTTTCCTATATTCTTCAAGATTTGTCAATTAATATTTTGCTTCCAATTTCATTATGTTGTGATAATAAGTCTGCTCAAATGCTTACTACAAATCCTATTCTACATTCCAGAACCAAACATCTTGATATTGACACTCATTTCACACAAGATCAGATTTCCAAAGGTTTTCTTATTACACATGTTCCTTCCAGATTGCAACTTGCAAATTTGCTTACAAAACCAACTACTGAAGTTCAATTACAATTTTTATGTAGCAAGTTAGGCCTCCAAGAGACTCCACCTTGAAGGGGGGGTGAAAGAATACATGTGTCATTTGTATAATTTGCCAAATGGCATTTATTTATTAATTTAGTAATTATGTTTGTTAAAGAAATATATTGTACATATAAATAAGATTTTATAAAATAGTTTTAAAGAGTTAACAACGTTATATTTTCACTTGAGATAGTTTTATCTTTATACAAACTCTTCCTAGTAACTGCAATAATCATTTGAATAAACACAATTAGATTTCTAGATTTTTTTCTTGTGTGCTTGCAACTCTAGTATTTTGCATAGCAAACCTAATCAAGTTTGAGCTTTAAAATTTCGAATCAAGCTCATGTTCGATTTCAGTACTATACTATCTTGACTTGATTTGTTTACGTCCCTACATTGGGCTCAAGCATTCAAAAATCTACGTGCTTTTTTCCAACAACTAATGTTAGTTAAGACATATTTGTTTTATAGAGGATGTTTTTATAAACATTTTTAGGATGTGTTATATTATAAATGATATCTTCAAAACAACCATTATATAATAAATATTAAGAGTTTAAGACCATAGAACATTTGTAAGTTTAACCTTCAAATTAATTGATAATTCATCTAACAAAGTTAATGAGTCTGTTATAATATCATATTAAAGTAAAATCTTATATATATATAATTTTGAAAGATTTCATCAAAGTGACATATTCTTTTATATAAGTGATATTAATTACTTTTTATGTAGTTACAACCTTAATATAATTCAGTACAAAGCAACATAGTTTTTTACATCTATGACATTTTACTAGTAATATTTTGAAAAATTATAACACTTTCAAAAGACATAATATTTCATAAAACCATCAATATTTATATAATGATCAATTATTTTATCTAAATATTTTTCTTGTAATAGATGGCATGGTTTATATTTATATTTTAAAGCACCACGCAATTTACATTACTAGAAAATTCTAAGATAAACCATTTTGTTGGGATTTTTTTTAATTTTCTAATAATGACATAAATAAATGGTCTAATTATACTATCTATATCTTGAAACAAAAAAAATAAATAAAGGGTTAGCTGTAAGATTGAATTTCTTTTCTTCGTTTTTTTGTTTTTTTAATATTTATGTATTTTCTAGAATGTTTGTATAACTATTATTTTTCCAAAAAACCTATTGACTTGGGGCCACTATAAGGATGCAAACAAGCAGGCCACTATTAAGTTTTTTACCCACCCGACCCGTTTTAAACCTTATAAGGTACTATCCTATAGAGTTTAGGACACGTTATGGGTTTATTTAAAAAAACCTATAAGATTTGAGTTAGGTAATAGAACAAATATTAAACTCATTGGGAACCAGAGCCCATTTAATTTTTTTTATAATTAAGTAAATAAATATTACAATATAGTTATTAAATAGTTTTCTTGAAGAAAAAAAAACCTGTCAGTGTGATTGTGTTAGTCAAGGGAGACACGATGCAAGAGTGAGGCATGGCTAGTAAGTGGAAACCCCCATCTATCATCTCTTTGACTCTCAAATAAAACAAAAAAAAAAAATCAAAACGCAACCCTAACCAAAATTTAAAAAAAAAAAAAAGAAAGAAAAACCTTCATCTCTCTAGCTCTCTCTAATCTCCATCGAGCTTGTCGTCATCAGTTGGCCTTGCACTTCCTTTGGTGTCCATCGTCCATCAAGTGTCAACCATCATCAATCTTCACTTCAGATCTATGATCTGTTCCTATTCACTATCCTCATGTCATCTCTTCTCGAATCTCACTTCTTACCCTTCCCTCTCAATTCTCTCTCTCTCTCGACTAGGTTGTTGATACAGTGACAGTGTAAAGATAGTGGAGTGGGTGGAGTCTACTTGTGAGTAGTGCCTATAGTGGCTAGCAAGAGTCCATGTCCCCATTCTAATCCAATGTCTGAGTGTCGAATGTTGAGAGGCAAAAGTAGAGTGCGAGATAATGCATGTGAGTGCTAAACAACAAGCACAAAAGCGATTGCTGAGTGCATGCGACTTGTGATTGCTTAAGCCAAAACTTGAGTGCGTGAGCGAGAGTTAAGACAATGAAGGATAGTGGAGTCTTCTTATTTCTTTTAGCCAAAGACTTAGATAGTGGAGTGGAAGTCTACTAAGTACTGTATATGTAGGGTTTGCAGATTTTGTTTCAGTTGAAATTTTACTTTTATTAAGGATACGAAGAGAACAGGAAAGTGGAGTATAGCTAGCTATTACTACCTTCTTATTAGGCTCAAGTTCTTATCGAGTTTTCATTTTGAACTTAGATATATTGATTAGATATGTTGAAAATGCATTTTTTTTTAATTTACAAGAATATAAGTTATATTTTATAAAAATAATCATAATAAATAAATAAGGACTTAAAACTAATAATGGAATTTTTTTTTAAAAAAAAAAAACATACTAATAGGTAATGGATCAAGAATTGGATTGCTTATTAAAACCTTATAGGGTTTGAAATAAGTTTCGAGTACTTGATCAAAAACCTTATAAGGTTTGGAATAGGTTTAAGTAACCTTATAAGTTAATGAGACAGGTAACACATTTAGTGAATCCGAACCAAACCTATCTTGTTTGCATTCCTAAGCCATTGTCTTGAATGAAGCCACGAGCTAATCTTTGTGTGGAATAATACCAGCCGCAAATATTGAATTAAAGCACAAACAGATGGACTGAGAAAGTAGTGGCCTAGTGGGTTATTCAATTTCACTATCCCACAGGCATAGACTGACCCGATCATTCTTTTTATATTTTTATTAAATACTTTTTCTTGTAAAATATATTATCAATATTATAAAAATAAAAGTTTTTTTTTTCTTATTCTAAACCTCTTCTCTTATCTTCCAACACTCGTTAATAATATATATAACTTTTTTGGAGCAATATAAGGAGAAAAAAAAAGTACCCATGAGATAGTATAAATATCTCACGTGATAATTTGTTTTATTTTTTTGTTTTGTACCATTAGGTGATTTATGGGGTATATCATTTTTTATGAAGCTTTTCTTAAAAAAAAAAAGGTCCGCAATTGTTGTACAACTAAACGAGAAAGGTAAGGATGAAAAAGATAGAAAAATGAGTAACTGAAGGCTAGATTGTGATTTATAATTAAAGCAACTGGTACATTAAACCTTCGATTGTAAGAAGGAAGAAAAAACAAAAGTGAGGTTTTCTTGCCAGCACCCCTTGACAATGGGTATTAAAGAACCCTTAGTCAAACGGCACTAAAATGGAGCATGAGACCCGAGAATTGCGGAAACAATCGCCAATTCAATAACAAGAACTCTTATGAGAAAGTAGAGTTCCACAGTTGCAGAGGAAGAAAATCCGCAGTCTGTGTATCAACAAAACTATCTAGAACTGATAAGGGCTCTGCTATTTAAACTATCGATGTGTCACAAATAAGAAACAAACACGGGGACAAAAATAACCATGCAAGAAAATACTCGATCTTCATAGCCCCTTGTGTTGGAGGCTCTCTTGGAACATAAAAATTGAAGTAAAGCAACACTAAAGAAAATCCGTAAGTCACAAATAAGAAGTAACATATAATTATTTTTAAAATCTAATAAATCGTGAAGAGTGAAGTGAATATCAATATTAATACATTTGGTCATTCCATGAGAGTATGGATAAATGCCCTCAACTAAGCTGACTTACCGTCACAACATAGAGTGATAGGAAGAAAAACTGAAGCATTAAAATAATCACCCAACATAATACAGTAACTCATCAATGACTTCCTATCAACTAGATATGTACCCCAATCCGTGTCAAAATATAGTTAAGTAGACTGAAGGAACTTGTAAATTAATTGAATAAACCAAGTAAAGAAGCACCCTTCAAATAACGTAATACATACATAGCAGCTTGCAAATATGAAGACCATGATTGAGGAAGAGATTGGCTAAGTTTGCATACAAAATGCAAATTGACTGGCCTACAAAAGCAAGACAAAGAAAACCAACAATGCAATGATAAACAAGTGATCATTAAAAGCTTTGCCTAAAGAATTGTCTAGCTTTAATCCAATAGGAAAAGAAATTGGGTTGGCTTACAAATAGTCAAACCTACATGTATCGACATGTCTAAAATGGATTTCCTTTTATTCAACAAGGTTTCATGGGATGTATGAAAAACTCAATTATAAAGAATAATCTTATTAAGCCAAGATCCTTGATACTAATCACATGATTTGGGTCGCATCTTAAAGTAGTTAGAACAACTTTGATATGTGCACATATAATAAAGCTACTAAAAATAGTAGGTAATTATTCTTAGAATGTAAAAAACCATATCTAATTAAGAATATAGAAAATTCAGAATTCCATTGGTGTAATACCTACGGCCTACTTTAAAACATAAAGGGAGCAGGAGCAACACAATTTGCAAACCTTATGTAGCCAAGCTTTTTTATATTTGTCTAGTGACAACATGTAAAATTTTCCATCAAACTAATGTCAATTTAATGAAGAGGCCAATTATAAGACATTGTTACAACATTAATAGCCCATTCACTTTACCGTCTAAAACTAAGCGGGAATTAAATTTAATTCAATAGAAATATAATAGAGCTATAATAATTATTACATCCTTATTACATTATTTAGTTGATATTAATAAATACTGGATAATTAATTAGTGGTAAAGTAAAATACTTGTTATGCTCCTAATCAAAAAAAATATTTAATATATTGCATAATGAATGTAGTAGTGATTGTGTTTTCAATGAGAGGCACTTAAGAAAGATAACAAAAAAAATAGCAATTCATGAGAGTTATGGCATAAATTGTTATTCATTATTTTGCATAATAACAATTAATATCGGATGGCTATTACGGTATTTAAAATATAAGTAAATATCTTAATAGCAAATTATATTGAATAAGGGGGGAATAGAATAATTATTCACTTGAGATGAATTTATGGCAAGTATTTTTAGATTCTTAATTTTGCAACCGGTGGGTAAGTATCATGACAATCTTTCCCTTCTATTTGATTACATTACTTTGTGATTCATTGCACTTTATAAGGCTTCACACTTTCATTAGATCTATACTTAATTTTATATTCCTATTTAAACCCAATGAACCTCTTCCTTGGTGGAAAATAAATTAAATCCAATGTGTTGTTTTTTAGTGCTTCCAATTTCTTATTCATAGCATTAACCTAATTTTGATTTTTAGCAAATTTATAATCAAATATTAAAGCTAATGCATGTCTTGGTTAGGTTGTCCAAAAGGCCTACTGATCATTTAAAAAGATTTCAAGGTGGCCCTCAATGAAGGCATTTATTTTCAAACGATCCAACTCGAAAATCATTAGACCCAGGGGCATCCAGATGCCTCAATAAAAGTCATTCAAACGTAGGCTTTAAAACTTACGAAAATTTTAAAGGAATGAAAATATTTCATTTAAAAAATTATTTATTGTAACATGTGATTAGTTTATATCAGCTAATATATATGAATGAGATTATGTGTGAATATTGAGTTTAAGCATTGTAATCTCTTCATTATAAATTTGTTGCTACAGTATAACAAAGAGAGTGAGAGTTCCACTAAGTTGGATCTAGTTTAGAGTTTCAAAAAAAAAAAAGCTATATAAATGGACAACTTTACTCTAGATAATTTTTTGAACCATGTTGTTGGTAACCTTTATTGATAGTAAATATGTAATGAAAGATTACACTAAAAATTTAATGTAATCTATAAATAAAAGCTATTCATTTTGTCATCATTTAGATGCTGCATGAATGGTCAACAGGATTTAAGACATTAGTGGAGAATTCTCTCTTCCCAAAGCACTTAAAAGTTAGTTAACATGATTACAATACTTTCAGATATGAAATGCTACATGCCATTTTTTTTCTTTTCATTCACTTATTGTAACTTCTCTAATAAAGTCGATAAAAATCGCAACATGTAAGATTTTTTATTTATTTGCATGTAACCAAGTAGGATTTTATTGATATTATATTTATCTTATTTTGAATTTCACATGACATTTCTCAAGCATATCCACTACAAGTCAACTCTACTAACGCCGCCTAACTAAATTTCTGCGTCCACCGGCCCAAGTCCAATAATGCAACAAAACGGCCCGCTATAACACACATCCCTTTGCCAGTGACGAGGGCGCCAGAAAAGAAGAAAGCCTATATAATAATATAATGAAAAATATTCATAAATACCCTCCACAAACACTTGAAAACAATTAGAAAAACTTCTTTTTTTAAGATTATTATCTCGTTTACTAAACCTTAATATAATATGGATACACTAAGGAGTGCCTTCTTGGCTTATTTATTTATTTATTTATATTGCCAATCATTATCCATAGAAAAAAAAACTCATATTATATTATCAATTATAATGTTTTTAACATTTTACATCACCTAAAATTGATAAGGTAAAAACTCATATTGTATAGTCTCCCGTTTAAACACAAGTTCTTGAATTTTTTTAATGGAATTTCTATAGAATTTATACTTTATAACATCTATAATTTTTTTTTTTACATTTTTTGCTTAAAAATATTATGACATTTTTCGCATGTAAAATCATGATAAACATAAATACAAAAAAAAATGCTATATAGGAGAAAAATCCATGCATAAAAATGTGTAGTTTCTTTTTTTATTTCTTGTGTCAAAAAATGTCCATAAAATATCCAGAAAAGTCAGGAAAAACGTGCTTTCAGTCTATGTCTTCACTCTCCAACTTCCTAGAAAGTAGGCCGGGAGACCCAACTCATAAGCCCGCGGTTTCGTCATTACCTGGACGTTAGCTGTCTGCCAGTCTTCTTCTTCTTACCTTGCCGAGTCTCCTCTCTCTTTCCTCGAAATCCCCGTAGCCAAACCTTCCCAGTATATATACACTCACAAACACACATAAATTCACACACTCAAAGACCAAAAACATATATATAAAGAAAGAAAAACAAAGACTTTTTTTACACTCAGTCACACATAATACATATTACATCTTGCGTTCGAGATGGCATCACCATCGAATTTCCATGATTTCTTGCCTCTAATGGCAGAAAAACTAGGTGGGGATGGTTTGATTGGAGAGTTATGTAATGGGTTCAGTTTATTAATGGATAAGGATAAAGGTATGATCACTTTCGAGAGCTTGAAGAAGAATTCAAGTCTTCTGGGGTTAGATGGATTGAGTGATGATGATCTGCGGTCCATGATGAAGGAAGGTGATCTGGACGGTGATGGAGGGCTCAATCAGATGGAGTTTTGCGTTTTGATGTTCAGATTGAGTCCTGAGTTGATGGAAGATTCTGAGTTTTTGTTGGAAGAAGCCATTCAACAGGAGTTCATGGATGGAGAAGACATGGAATTCTCTCTATGATCTTGTATTGATTTTTGTTACTTCTGAACTACTGATTGTGATTATTGACAGTGTAATGAATTTATCTGAAGAAAAGTTTAGGAATTGAAAAATACTTTACTTGTTTTCCATTTATTTATTTATTTTGATTTGTAGTTTTAGTGATTTAGTTTAATTGAAGGCGGCCTGATACCCAAAGTTATTTTTCTTAGGGCAGATGAGAAAAAATAACTATCTATTGGGTAGAAAAGTTATTTATTTCTTTTTTTTTTCCCATTCAGACTATATGCGTATGAAATGGAATTATAAATATTCATCCAAACTCGTTTGAGTTGTACACTTTCCCTTAATAGATGATACAAAAAAGTTTAAACAAAACAATTATTTGCTAAAAACCTTTTTAAGACACAAATTAGATATGAATAAAAGAAATACATGTAAATTATATTTGGTTAATGAGTACCTACAGTCCACAATACTAAATATTAAAGAATATTTTATCTCTTTATTTTATAACTATATACAAGAAAATATTAAAAATTTTCTTTTTTTTTTTTTAGTTGTGAATAATTACACAGATCATCTATTAACTTTTTTGTAAGGCAAAGTATGCATTAAAGTCACCATAAACGCGTCCATTGAGTTCAACCAATGAAATTGCTATTTTGGGATAAGGGGCAGAAATGGGAATTGACTTGCGGATATTAAGGGAAAAGTCCTTGGAAAATTCTAGAATTTGACCTAGCCTAATGTTAACGAAAATATTCTAGGATTTTTTGGCCAGATCCACACTCGATTGTCAAAGCCTACTTCCACCTGGCATCACACGCGGTTTCGTTATCCTTTCAACTGTTCCTGATGTTGGAATCCTACCGGGTCTAAAACCCCAACCACGGGTTATTTTATGAATCATTCAGTCTATTATTTAATTATAAAATTATATATAATATTAATTTTATTTAAATTATAATAAATAATTCTATCAACAAGATAATAGAATACATCATTCTTTTCATTGGGTTATGTTTTTCTATTTCCAATAACAATGACTGTGTAATTTTCAGCTTTTTTCTTGTCATTGTATTTTTCATTTTAACCTCTTTAAAAATAATAACTCTTCAAAACCCAACCTTAATTTACACAACTTCTAAAACAAAAATATCTCTTTTGACATATTTTAAAAGAGTACCTTCTTTTCTAAAATAGCACTCCTTTGTAAACAATGATTGAATATTATTTGGCCGGACAAAAATATTAATCGAATTGCAAATTAGATTTAAATTGTCATTTTAAGTTCAAAATAATTGTGAATCAAATAGAATTATTTTTTTTAAGTTCCAAAAAATTACTAATTAAACCAAATCATAAAAGAAGAAGAAGAAGAAAATTACAGTAAAAATTTAAAGAATATATATATGTATATATAAAGATGATTTTATATCGCCTATTCAATCATTCTTTTTATTTGATTTTTATCGAGTAATTCATTATTTTTTAATTTTTTATTTTTTATTAATAGTTGGTATAATAATCAAAATTATTTAAAGAGAGATAATAAAATCTTCTTAAATATATTAAATAAATATTAAGATGGTAAGTGATATCGAAGAAATAATAATAAATTAAATCTTTTTTATATCAAGTATAATTTTTATAATTTATTGCTTTATATATTAAAAATAAAATTAATAATAAATATAAAAACAGTTTAAGTAATAGACCAAATTATTTTTTTTATATTTAAAAAATTTATGAATCAAATTATATAATTAGATTCAATTTAAAATATATATATATATATATATATAATTTAATGCATCAGTGCAGCGGATACATTAAAGGATCTTTTATTACTAAAATATTTAGTCAACAATTGCCTTCATGATGCTCTTATGTTAAATTAGCCGATATTGCTTCACTAACTTTTCTAAATTCCATTATACTGTTAAGATTTGTCTTCTTTCCATGATGTCAAAATCAACCCTACATCTATATTTGATATATGGTTGTTGAGAAAGGTAGGACTTTATCTCTTCTTTTGTTTGTCACTTTTTGTTTACCGGCCATTATTGAACTCTATTTATAGAGTAAAAAAGACGGCTTGTAATTTTAAGTACTATATTTTCGTGATAGACGCTCCAGTCTTGGGTTTGACAAACTGATTTTTTATGTTTTTTAGCTATTATTTTAATATAATCGATATAATCCTTAATATTATCATTTAATTATATATATTAAACTTGTTTTGCCAAAAATACGAATAGAACTATAGAAATTTCCATTGCTATTATGAGAAAAAAATTTAGTAATTTTTTTTTTTTATAACTACACATTGAACTGTTGAGAGAGATGAATTTATTAACAATGTAATGAATTTATTTGAAGAAAAGTTTGGAAATTGAAAAATACTTGACTTGGCTTTCAATTTTTTGTTTTTAAAATTTAATTTGTATTTTTTGCAATTCAGTCAAATTGAAAAAGGCATGGTATTCTAAGTTAATTTACTTAGTGGCAGGTAAGAAAAAAATAACTATCCTACTATATGGGTTGAAAATGTTGATAAATACGAAAATCTAATAATTTTTTCATGTAAAATTATATACTGATTATTAAATCATTTTTAGGTTCCCTAAATGTTTTCAATTGGCCTTTTAATCTCTGCATTAGTTCTATTAATGGCCTTAATAGATAGTATGATAAAGCAAATCTTGAAATTATTACAATATTGTCCGAAATGATCATGGATTATTTTTATTTGTTCGAAATGCTTAGAAATTCAATCAAACCACAGCTACATTCACTTATCATGTTAAGGTTTTGTAAAACTAGAACTAGTTTGTAATATATATATATATATACTTTTTTTTTTTTTCTTTTCTATCTTAATTTATCTGCTTCGGGCCATCTAAACTATATGCATATGAAATGGAATTATAAATATTTATCCACATTTTTTGAGTTTTACACTTCCCCTTGATAGATGATAAAAAAAAAAAAAAACTTTAAACAAATCAATAATTTACTAAAACCCTTTCAAGATACAAATTAGATATGAATAAAAGAAATACATAAAGAACTTTTACAGTGAAATATTACAGGCTTATTTAGTTCATTTTATTTTTATTCATTTAATGTCCATTTCATATCAATTTGAATATGATCATTTGACTAGAATCAGGTTGAACTTAGATGGAAAATAGATAAAAATACAATTATACATATATTCTTATTAAAAAAAATTAAATCTCTAAATCCTATTTTAAAATATAAATAAGTCAAATATAAATCAAATAATTTATCAAAATATCAATTTTCATACTAACATAAATCAGATATAAATCAAATATAGATAAAATAAAAAATAAAAATAAATAATCCAAACGGAATTCTTAATTAACAAGTGCATACAATCTAAAATACCATCTTTTCAAGAATAATTATATATTTTATAAAAAAAAAATTATGAAACTTTTTTTTAGTTGTGCATACTTACACATAGATCAACTATTAACTTTCTTGTAAATAAATCTGCGAGCCATTTAAGGTAAAGTACAAATTTAGAGTCATAAACGCGTCCATTCAGTTCAAACAATGAAATTGCTGTATGGGGTAAGGGGTAAAAATGGGAATTGACTTGTGGATATTAAACGAAGCCTTAGGTATATAGGAAAATTCTAGAGTCTAACCAATTACCAAAATATTGTAGAACTTTTTGGCCAGGGTCCACACTCCAGATTTTTTTTATTATTTATTTATTTATTATTATTATTATTCGATGGCACCCCATAGGTAAAGGTTACTTCCACTAGGCACCAGGGACCAGACTATTTGTCTTTTAACTTTTCGTCATGTTGGAAGCCTATCGGTTTGGAACCGTAAACACGCATCATTTTATATAGTCAAGCCGATGCAATCCCCAGCCTTCTGCCATCATTTTCACGGAATCAATTCCAGTTTTAATTTCATTATTAATTTACTTATTGATAATAAGGATTTAACGATAATCAAATTATTATTAGTGTAACTAACTTTATAATTTGTACAATATATCTAAAAATTCGTTTCACTGCAGCTAAATATATTTCTATAGGATTGACTTGAAATTTTTTTTTTTTTTGTAATTAATAATTTATTGATTTGCAAGTGGAGTAATACAATACAGGAAAGTAAATTACAAGGGGCACATCAATAATAAGTGTACTGGCATGTTATCCCTAGGCACTAGGGTGCAGTGAAGTGGTAGGGTTACAATGGCGCAGAGTAGGCACGTATTTGGTTTGCTACAATGCTAATTCCCGGAAGAGCTTGCCCAAGACGCACTTTATTACGGGTGCGCCAGATGCAATACACTGTTGCGGCTAGGGTACTACACCACCTATGATGTGTCAGCGAGTCACCCAAAGCCATGAAGAATCTGGTCACTTGTTCCCAGTTGTTTGAAGAAACTGGACAATTCATATAATCACAAACTATGCTCCAGACTTGTGATGTATAATCACACTGGAAGAAAAGATGGGCATGATCCTCCGGATGTTGGTGACATAGGAGGCATGTGGTAGACTGTACTAGTCCCCAGCGATGTACCCTATCAAGGGTGGATAATTTCCTTAACCACGCCAACCATAATATGAAAGCATGTCTAGGTAGGGAGGTGTTATTCCATACTACTCTCCACCAAGGCGTGCTGGGGGTTGGTTTGTTTAGGAAAGTGTATCCACTCTTGATGGTGTACTCTCTAGATCGTGAGTGTTTCCAACAAAAGCGATCCTGCTCTGAGCTATTCGATTTGATGGACTGGGGGATACTGAACCTATCCCATGGTGGGCCCCTCGGGATACTCCATTCGTTGCCGTTGATTATGGAACGTAGCCTGGTGGTAGCTGGGAAGCCCGTGCTGTGCATGATCCGATCACTAAACAAGGTATCTAGAGGTCCTGACGGGAGCCAAAAATCTGCCCATAGAGAGATATCTAGGCCATTGTTTGGTTTCCAGTAGAAAGAAGATCGAACCATCTTCAAATATATACATTAAAAATATATACATTAAAAAAGCTTTTCATTAATCTTTTTACCATTCAAATATAAATCTACTTCATCACTATGCTCATTAGAGTAATCGCTCATTTTTCATTTTCAAAGCCGAACTTCTTGATAATTTGACAAGTATACTTTTCTTAGTGTGTGAAAATATCATCATTTGTCTAGTTTATTTGTAATCCCAAAGAATAGTTTAGCTCGCCTATCATTGACATCTTAAACTCGACCTATATCATCTTAGAAAATTCTTTACAGTATTTATCATTAGTAGACTTGAAACTATATTGTCTGCATAAATTTGTACAATTAATAGATCTTAATTAAAATGTTTTAAAAATAAAGTTGTATCCACTTTATCCTTAGGAAATCCATTTTTTATAAGAAATTCACTTAATATCTTGTACCATGCACGAGGGGATTGTTTTAAACCATAAAAAACTTTCTTAAGTTTAAACACATAGTGGGACTTAAATGGATCTTCAAATTCTAAAGGTTATTCCATATGAACCTCTTCTTTGATAAATCCATTTAAGAACATGCTTTTTATATTCATTTGGAACAATTTAAAATTCTTGAAACATGCCAAAGCAAGAAGTAAGCGAATAGCTTCTAACCTTGCAATAGGTGCAAATTTCTCCTCAAAGTCAATGCCTTCCTTTTGTAAGTAGCCTTTAGCCAATAACCTAACTTTATTTCTTATTATTTCACCATTCTCATCTAACTTATTTTTAAAAACCCACATAGTAGTTATTATTGATTTATCATTAGGCTTAGGAACTAGATATCATACCTGATTTCTTTTAAATTGGGCTAATTTTTCTTGCATTGCATTAATCCAATTATTATCTCCTAAATCTTCTTCAACAAATGATGGTTTAGATTCATATAGTAAAGCAAATTGATTTTCAATGTTTTTATAACGGTCTCTAGTTCTTATTCACAATTTTACATCACCTAAGACTCTATCTATTAGGTGATTAAGCCATATTCTAATTGATTTAAATGGATGTTGTGCTATCTATAAGGGCTTTAAGGTACACTTTGAGTTGTCTTTTAATATAGGTTCTAGCTTATCGGCAACAATAGGCATGCCGTAAGTTTTTGTTGAACCATCTAAGTAAGGTTTTCATCTATTGACAACATTTGTTATATAGATTATTCTAAAGGATCGTTTGACTTAATTTTGCTTCTAATTTTGCTCCTGTTTATTTTGTTGACTCATTTTCTATTTAGGTGGAGTTTCATCATTAGATTCTTCATTATCAAGTTCTTCAATAAACCTTACATTTATAGGCTCTTCTATAATTTGAATAGATTTATTTAAGGATGTTAGCGGGACAGGTTTGGGCCAGGTTCAGTAATCATGTTCTACATCCCATTATCCTATAGAGATTCTCAAACCCGTCCCAAATCTTATAGGGTTTTTTCATGAAATACCCGCTATCCGTCCTAAACCCTATAGGGTTCAAATAAACAATTTGAAACCCATCTCAAACCCATTAGAATTAAAAAAAAAAAACTCTATTATTAATTTAAAATCTTTACTTATTCATTATGATTATTTTTGTAAAATATAGCTTAAGTCCTTATAAAAAATAATATTTGCAATTTCAACATATCTAATCATATGTATTTTATTATTATTCGAAAATCTACATATTGGTAAATAAAGTTGCCAACATAAAAACATTTTTAATTTTAATAAGATAAAAATTACTGAATTAGCCATACAACTTAACAAATAACACAAAGAAATAACATGTAGTTAACATTTCTAACATACTTAAGTTATAATTAGGTGTGACTTCAAAGCAAGATACAATTCTCTAAAACATCAAATTTACAAGTTTATATCAAAGCAAAAATTAAGATTTTTCATTTCCACACACAAAAGCAACTTGTGCAATATGAAATTGGAATCGCCAATCTCCATTTAGGTAGTGCAGCAAACTATAACCAAGACATCACATATATGTCTAATGGAATCGCCAGCAGTCTTATCAGTTCTCTAACTCAAACTAACAACCATTTATATCTAATGAACAGAAGAATCATTGTGTCATTTTATTGAATACTTTGCAAACTACAACCAAAACATCACATATAATAGAAACTACAAGCATAATCCTTCTCTGTGTCCAATAATTAATCTATTTGAAAAATCATGGCTTCTTGTTTGCTATTTCAACCATAACTCTCATGGATTTCTAGTGTTAAAATTCAATGCTAGCAATTCAAGCCCAAGTTAGGACAAAGATCTAAAAAAAAAAAAAACCCTGAACTGAACTAGGAGAGTGAGAGTAAGATCTAACCTTAACACAACTGAGAGACGAGAGACACTAAACGACAATGAAGATGACTGATACATTCAAGACGATGACCGAGATGACCGAAATGATGACCATGAGATGAGAGATGAGTCGACCAACGAGAGACAAGAGAAGCGAGACTTGAACTGCTGACAATGACGAGAGATGATAATTGATAGAGACAGAGTGCTGAGTGTAGATGACGAGCGAGTGATGACAGCTTACACGGGAGGACAAGGTCACTACTCACGAAGGATGATGAGGGTTTTACTGTTGTAGGTTTCTTTTTTATTTTTTTTTCAGTTGCTTTGGAGGTCTTAAAGTTTGTTTAAACCAAAGAGAAGTGAAATGTGGAAATAGAGAGTTATGTATGTTTGAAGATCAATACAGTTATTTAACATGGTCATGTTGATTTTGAAGAAGAATCAGAAAGATACATGTGGAAACAAGACGACCGTGTTAGTAGTCATGTAACTCTCGAAGCAATTGAAGCCAAACATTACAAGTTAACAAGATTATGTTGAATTAGTATAACATAACCTATTAACATGACCGTATTGAAAGGTCATGTTGAGTTTGATAGAGATGTTAACAGGACGAGTTTGAGCTGGGTACAGCAATCCTATTACTCGTCTCATTATCCTATAGAGATTTCTAAACCCATCCCAAACCTACAAGGTTCTAATAAGCAATCCAAAACCCATCTCAAACCCATTATAATTTAAAAAACAAAAGTCTATTATTAATTTAAAATCTTTACTTATTTATTATGATTATTTTTGTAAAATATAACTTATGTTCTTGGAAAAAAAAATATTTACAGTTTCAACATATCTAATCATATGCATTTTAATATTATTCGAAAGTCTACATACTGGTAAATAAAGTTACCAACATAAAAACATTTTTAATTATAATAAAATAAAAATTACTGAACTAGTCATACAACTTAACAAATAACACAAAGAAATAAAATGTAGTTAACATTTCTAACATACTTAGGTTATAATTAGGTGTGACTTCAAAACAAGATACAATTCTCTAAAACATCAATCTACAAGTTTAAATCAAAGCAGAAATTAAGATTTTTCATTTCCACACACAAAAGCAACTTGCGTAGCATGAAATTAGAATCGCCAATCTCCATTTAGGTAGTGCAACAACTTATAACCAAGACATCAAATATATGTCTAATGGAATCACCAACAGTCTTATCAGTTTTCTAACTCAAACCAACAACCATTTGTCTAATGAACATAAGAATCATTGTGCCATTTTATTGAATACTTTGCAAACTACAACCAAGACATCACATATAACAAAAACTACAAGCATAATCCTTCTTTGTGTCCAGTAATTAATCTATTTGAAAAATCATGGCTTCCTATTTACTATTTCAACTACAGTTCTCATGGATTTCTAGTGTTAAAATTCAAGGCTAGCAATCCAAGCCCAAGTTAGGACAAAGATCTAAAAAAAAAAAAAACCCTGAACTGAACTAGGAGAGTGAGAGTGAGATCTAACCTTAACACAACCGAGAGACGAGAGACACCAAATGATGATGAAGACAACTGACACATTCAAGACGACGATCGAGATGACCAAGATGATAACCACGAGATGAGAGATGAGCCGACCAACGAGAGACAAGAGATACGAGACTTAAACTGCCGATAACGACTAGAGACAATAGTTGACAGAAGAAAAAGTGCTGAGTGTAGATGACAAGCGAGTGATGATAACTTGCACAAGAGAACAAGGTCACAACTCACGAAGGACGATGAGGGTTTTACTATTGCAAGTTTCTTTTTTATTTGTTTTTTAACTGCTTTAAAGGTCTCGGAGTTTGTTTAGACCAAAGAGAAATGAAATGTGGAAATAGAGAGTTATGTACGTTTGAAGATCAACACAGTCATTTAACATAGTCATGTTGATTTTGAAGAAGAATCAGAAACATACATGAGGAAACAACATGACCATATTAGTAGTCATCTAACTCTCGAAGCAATTGAAGCCAAACATTACAAGTTAACATAATTATATTGAATTAGTATAACATGACCGTGTTAAAGGGTCATGTTGGGTTCGAACAGTTGCATACTATAAATAGACAGACATAAAACCTAAAAGATTTATAAAAGGGTTTTTTCTTTTCATTATGAGTTGTGTTGATTCTATTGTCAATTTTATCTCATAATGTTAGCTTAATTTCTTTAATATCTAGATTTATGGAACCATAGAATTATTATGTAATTTTATTTCAATTATTATTTAATGGATTCTTTAGATTCTTTATTCAATTATGCATATTATTTATTGTATAAAATTGGTATTTCTAAGGTATTAATTTTAATTATTGATATTATCTAAGTAGATTGGGAAATCACATGTATAATTAGATCTAATATAATTGACTAAATTACAACAATTAACTAAATCACAAATATATATATATATATATACATTAAAGGGTTTGGATTCTCAATGGTTTAACATTTATCCCATTACCATCCCAAGCCCTACAGGTTTTTAGCGGGACAGGTGAGTCAGGAACTCGACAATACCCATCCCACTTACATCCCTAGATTTATTAAATACTCGATAAGCTTTAGAATTCGTTGAATATCCTAGAAAGATAGCCTTGTTTTGCCATTTCTTCAAATTTTCCCAAAGGTTTTTGGTTTTCATCACAAAACACTTGTAGCCAAATTCATGAAAATATGAAACAATTGGTTTTCTTCCTTTGAAGATTTCATACAAAGTTTTATTTCTCAAGGGCCTTATATAAATACAATTAATAATGTAACATGCTATAGAAACTACTTTGGTATAAAAATATTCAATTATACCACTCTCATTTAATAAAGTCCTTGTTATTTCTTGAATAGTTCTATTTTTATGTTCAATCACTCCATTTTATTGTAGAGTGTAAGGTTTAGAAAAATTGTAATTGATGCCATTATTTTCAAAAAAAAAATGAAATTAAATTTTTCAAATTCTTTTCCATGATCAATCTATAGACTAATTATAGAAGAACCTTTTTTCATTTTAAACTTATTTTGCAACAACTTTAAATTTTGTAAAGGCATCATTTTCATGCCATAAAAATAACACCCAAGTAAATTTTGAGAAATTATTAATAATCACAAGTCCATATTTGTTCCCTCTTAGACTTAATGTTTGGGTTGAACCAAGTAAGTTCATATATAGCAATTTTAACAGTTGTTTCATAGAAATAATATTCTTACTTTTGTGTGAAACGGATATTTTCTTATTTTTTTAAACAAGTAACACAATGAAGATCTTCCTGAATATTTATTTTTGCAGACCATGAATTAGATTTTTCTTATATAGTTTTTCAAGTTGATGAAAATTCACATGTCCTAATTTTTTATGCTATAAGGAAACATTATCATTCATGGTTAAAAAAACACTTTTCTAAATCTACTTTAGAAGGTTTTATTAAGTATACATTCTTTCTACAAATCCTTCTAATAGCTTAATTCCATTTGTCATAGCCTATACATTTGTTTGGTTAAAAAATTATCTTATTTCCTCTATCACACAACTGACTTATACAAAAGAGAGACATTATCAATTGCATGAGGAGGAGAGCTAATCGTATATGTTGAACTATTTTAACTCTACTATTGTCACCAAATTTTATAGAACCATTTTCTTTCCACTTTAAACTTGTGAACAACGAAGCATCGCCTATCATGTGCCCTGAACATCTACTATTGAGGTACTAAATTCCTTTGAGTTTGGCTTTGTGTTTCTACACACATCACAAACAAATCAAACTTGTTTACGAACATAACAAAGCTTGGGTCCATTAAAATTCAAGCTCGTGTTTTGATTCTTTACTTGATAGCTACTAAGCTTGGAATTCTTGTAGAAACAATATTTTTCAGTATGTCCTAACGTGTTGCAAAAATAAAAAATAATAATAAATAACAACAACAACAACAAGCATAGAGTCCTTAAGTTTTATTCCTATTACTTACCATTCTTTCTTGGTTTTGGTTAAATACCTTGTGATGTACCCTCTACAATAACCTCTTATGTATCTTCTAGCAAGATACTTCTTGTCTTGTTTTTGGTAGCTTTTGATATACCCTTTGCATTCCTCAACATCCATAGCCTTCCCTTTTTCTTTCTCATCCATATTATTATTAACACCTTTATTTTTCTATGTTATTTATATATGTGACACATACCTATAAGGTATATAATTTTTGTTTACAAAATCTTTATCCATCAAATATGTGTGTGTGCATGCATCTATGTTTGTGTGCTTATGTGTGTTTGCACACATGCATGAAATATGAAATTTAAACCATGATTTTCAAATAAAAATATTAAATTATTTCTTAAAATATTTAATTTTAGATATTCAAGAAATTGTTATATTGGTTAGTAATGAGTTATTATTAAGGTTGTACTTTGTGTGTTACGATTGTTGCTACTTAATGTAAGATATTGTATAATATGGTTTTTTTATGCCTTTTACATTAGGAATCAATTTAAAAAAAGAAAAAGAAAAAAAAAGAAGAAAAGAAAAAGAAAAGGAAAGCATTACAATAAAAAATTTAGTATACTTGAAAATAGTTCTCATCTATATTATAAAAGGTGAAAATACTTGTAATGATTAGGAGCTTCCACTAATAATGCTTATGCTTTAATGCTATGCTTTGGTATCAAGAAAGAACATTAAAGCATTAAAAGGAGGAAGGAAGGAAGAAGGAAGGAAGGAAGGACCTAGAAGTTCAAAGCTTACAGTTTGTTACCCTAGAAAGGACAATATAATTACCATTACTTAAAGGGATTCCAACACCTTTTTGAAATTTACTTATTCAAGAAGGCTAGTCTTACAATAGATGAAATAGCTACAATTATAGTTGGTGACCTCTAAATTGATAATTTCGAAAGAGATATTATAATTGAAAATTGTCACAAGGATTGCCAATTGTAAATGTTTCACTTTTAATAGTTTTGCTAAAAATAGTAAAAGACTCCTTATATACAATGAAGGATGGTTTTCTTTCCCAGACGTGATGCATCTGTATCTCCTCTAACAAATGCACCTTATAATCCTGCATAAATTCATTTCACAGTTGGCCTTGATTATGTCAAACCCGTCCTGGACATTCTTCCTCAATACATGTCAAACCATCGGCAATGTGGTGTTGAAGTAACCCTCCACCACCAAGCAGTGGTATATGTCCCTAGACCCCTCGGTTTGTAATTGCAACATCTAGGCATAATATTCACTGATAGTGATAGCTTTTCATGTGGATGAGCAACATTCACGAAGTGCTCTAAGTAGTATTCCTTGACGTTAACCATCTCTACCATAAGGAAAAAGGACAACATATTGAAGCTCGATGTAGCTAGGATGTGCTTCACCTATGCATTGCAGGCCTTTTGAACAATGTTTAATTCTAGTGTCTTTTTCGATATTATCAACACTGAGGTTACCAACTCTAATTACAGATATTCCATTTGTTGATGGGCAACTACACATTCAAGATTCAACCATCACTACTTTGCAAGCTAATAAGTCTCATTTTCAGGGGTCTTACATTAGGTTTTTGAAATCTATCTCCAACCATTCTGAAGCATCTAACCAACGGGTTACGATGATTACAAGTAATTATATAATGATCAATTCACTACGGTTAGACTAAAATTAGGAAGAAAATCTGTTGTTTAATTCATTACATATGCCATAAATATAAAGTAAGAAAATTTTCGAAGGGGTGTTGGAGTCTCTCTAAGTAACGGTAATTGCACTGCCCCTTGGAAGCAATATAGTGCAAACTTTGGGTCTCTAGGATATTTTAACTTTAATGGCCTTTCGTCGTACCAAAGCATAGCATCATAATAAAAGCATTCATACGATAGAGCCAAAAGTCATAGTACTATATTTTCCTTCTTTTTTTCACAATCAGTGCTTTGGGTAAAAGTCATAGAAAAACTATACAGTGGCAATACTATACATTAAGCAGTAGTAATAGTAGCATCAACTAGAGTTAGTAATTGTGGGATGGGCCAAAAATTTTGACCCGCTGAAGCTGCGGGTCATTTTGACCCGTACCCGTGTGACCCGCGAGGCAGACCTGAAAAAAAAAATTGTTGTGCTGTCTGCTCTCTGTCTCTATTGTGCACCTATTGGTTACTGCTATTTCTAATTCCAAAGGAAGTAGATTTTCTCAGATCTGTCACCGGGCGGAAGAAATCTCTCGTAACTCAGGCGTCACAAAAGCGGAGAGGCTGTCTAATATCGTCGACGCGGTCAAGTATCTTGTCAACGTCGACGAGTTGGACGAAGAGTCCCGAATACCCGCTCTTCACGCTTTCAAGGAAGGACTCGACAAAAACGAGACCTGGGTCAAAATCGATCAAGAATGTAAGAGATGGGGTGGGCGTGGCCTCGGATGATGACTCGAAAGTACCTGTTGTCGTTGGCAAGTAGCATGGGAAGGGGGTCGGATCAGTTTAAATGAATGAATCCTCTCAAATATTGCTATCTCATATTTGAATTACTGGATATATATCCTATGATTTTTTTTCGCACCGGATACTATTCTAGAAGAAGTTCGAATCCGTTTCATTCGGATATTGATCAGTCTTGGTTAGACATAGGTTGTTCAGTTCCTCCTTTTGAATGCCCCACCCTAACTTGCCATCGGGTGAACCCCAATCATGGAGGGATGAGATGCTCGGAGCCGGAGAAGTAGCCATAAAAGAACAATGGCTAGCTGCACCTCGCTCGATGAAGCTCTGGCTTCTCTTTGCAAATGCGGCTGGCCGTGAACCTAAAGTTGCTGCTCTAATGACGCCTAAAGGAGGTTGATGCCCTCATGGGTGTTGATGACAGGTTGTTAGCATAGCTTGAGCGCAGCTACTTCTAGATTCCACATGGATGAACCTGATTCTCGCACTGGATGAGTAGGTTGCTAATGGTGATGGACTCATAGGGGTGCTGAAGTGGCTGGTGTAATGGCAGAGGGGGAACCTATTGCAAGTGGGCTCGTGGATACTACCTAAACTGGAGTGGGTTGTAGTGGGTCAGCCGCATTGGCTCGCGGGGCGGGCGACCAATTTTTTGACTCATCAGACTTGAGGCCGAGCTGGCCCGTGACGACCTACGTAGTCGGTGCAGTTGAGCGGGTCCCATTTGGCCCACATTATCGGGTATAGCATCAACAATAAAAACAAAGTAAAACATTGATACCAACCTAATGCTACGAAAATAACGATCAATTAAATATTAAAAAATATATGTTTTAAGAAATAATTTAATAATTTTTCTATGTTAAAGTTATGGTTTAAATTCTATATCACACATACATATATATATTTTAATGGGTAAGGATTTTGTGAATAAAAATTATGTATATATTTCATATATATAAATAATGTAGAAAAATAATAAATATACACTATAAAACATTGTAATATATATATCATAAGGTTTAGTTTTGTGACATGCATTTATATCAACCTTAAATAATAAGATTAACTTGTACTTTTTTTCTTTAATTTAAATTATATTTAATTTTTGTAGGCACTTATATATTGTGTGTTTTTTCATAATATATAATTTTCCCAAAAATAATTACATATTTATATCTATATTCAAGCATTTAATTATTATTAAAGTGAATGATGGTTAATATTTATGTCCCTTCTAAATTATATAAGCTAGCAAACTCTTGTATATGACTAACTATTACTTAAATATCTTAAAATTACACTACAATCATTTTATGCACCTTAGTATGTGTGCAATTATTATGTGCTATTTGTATATATTACGTTTTGAATGTGTAATAATAATTTATGAGTAAACATTATAATTATAGTTATATGTATTATATGGCCTGTGGCCACATATGATATGTACTTATTATGTTTTTGTATAATTTATAATTAAATGAAGATAAGTTAGCATTGAAATATGTTATTTTTCTTATTTATAAAGCATAGTTAAAGTTTAGAAAGCACATACATATGTTCTTTTCATAGTTAATAATTTTCTTATATTATATTATATAGCATATGCAATAACGAAGGTACAGGATAAGCCATATAAATAAATATATCATAAGATTGATTTTTGTGTTTACAAATACAGGAGGTTTCAAATGTATTGTTGATGCAAATGTATCGTATAGCTTATAGGTATAAAGAAAATATATAGCTATTGTGCTTTTGTGGATGGTTCATTTGGCATTTTGTTGAGAAACAAAGTTAATTTGAATAGAGTTTTGTTGATATGTGTCTCTTGGTTATCACTTAATGTACCTTCCATATTTTAAGATCTAGATTATTAAGATACAGTCAAAATATGTGATGGGCTTACGTATGGCAAGCCCAAGCCCACAATCTGTCCTAGGACTAAAACTCATCTATCTGCAACACTTGCTCTTTCATCACTGGTACGAAACCCTAACCGTAACACTCTCTACTTCCCACTTCTCTCTTTCTCTCGTGTATGCTATCTATTCCTATATTAGGAAACATACATGACATGAAATGCATTTAAATTAGTAATTATTAAAAAACCTTCAATTATTAAATATCTAATAATTAAGGTTAATTAAATAATTTTAATTAATAATAATTAAAAAATCGAAATAAAATTGCGATTCACCTATTGAAGCGAATTGATGATTCTAAAAAATCGTAACCCGAATTTTTAAAAATACATGCAAATATAAAATATAGAATAGAACTTGAAATCACGATTCTATTATTCCTAATCCATTCTTATGTACCAATATTTCATAACATTTCAGGAGATGAATACCCTTTTCCTTTTCTTCATTGCATATTTGTATGGTGCTATCTTTCTTACTTGATTGTTTGTTATACCATTTAAACTACATAAAAATCTAGTTATACGTCTCCCACAGTTGTACAAAGAGGGTACTTTTCGGACACGTTTGATCCCTATTGTAACAACATGTACCCTATTATTATACATAGTTATTGATGAAACAACATAATATTAATGCTCTTCATAAAATATTCAGTTAATGTATTCGTCAAAAGATAGCTATATTTTTTTAACGTGTATGTTTTTTATAGAGCTTATGGTTAAATGAAGATAAGTTAGCATTAAATTGTGTTTACTTTTCCTTAATTATAAAGCATGATGAAAATTTATAAAGCACATATCTATGTTTCTTTTTTATGGTTTATGAATTTTTTAATAGCTATGTATAAAAATTATGTAGAAAACAATGAATGCATATAATAAATCATATGAATATATATGTATATATAATAAATATACAGCATAGGTCACTATATATATTATAATATGTGCTCTCTTGGTTATTACCTATTGTACCTTACATATTATAAGATGGAAAATTATCAAGACACGATCACTTATGCACCCTATTTTGATAGACGGTTTTTGATGAAACACCATAATATCGATTCTCTTTGAAAAAAAAGTCAATCAACGAATTTTCCTAAAAATAGTAATATCTTTAAATGCAAAAATAATTTGGATAATAACTATTATAATGCAAATGTATCGTATAGCTTGTATGTTGCATTACAATGCATAACTATTATGCTTTTGTTAACGGTTTCCTTATATATTTTAAAATTAAAATTATTAACAGGCAATCACATCATGTATCCTATTAAAAAAAAAAAAAGGACATAAGCCAATATTAATATGCTAATCACAACTGATTTTTTTTATTAAAGTTACCATTTACTACAAAATTAATAAAAAAAAATCGCTAAATTACTTTAAAAACCTTTTATATAGTAAATTAAGACTTTTCTATAAGAATCTATAAATTCTGTATAAGTAATTACATTATGTGTGTATGTTGAACTTGATGAGAAGGGAAGGTACATAAAAAGTAAAAAGATAAAAAGCAGATATGGAACTTCTCTTCTACTTTTTGTAACTTCCCTTCCATTTTTTTTATAATTATGACTCCCTACATTTTTTTTCCACAATATTATAACTTTCCTTCCGACTCCTTTATAATTGTAGCTTTCATTCCAATTATAAAATTATTATAATCGTAAATTCTAAATCTATTATTATTTATTTATCATGTTATTATAGCATTGTTAATTATATAAAACACCCAATCTACACATCCTTACTATTTCCATATTTCGATTATACAATAGTTATTGCATTTTCTTTATTTCACTTACAGTGTTTTTGGTAATTTTTAATGGAGGAGAAATGAATAGAAATGAGTAAAAAAGAAAAAAGTGAAAAAAAAAAACAAGTAAAAATGAAATAAAGTGTATTTATAATTTTGGACTTGGTAACACACGAAGAAAATGGAAGGAATTGAAGAGAAATGAAATTAATAATAAACAAATTATCTTTATTGTTATTTTGATGTACATTATTATAAGAGGTAATTTTATATTTTTATTCAACTTCTATTTATTTTCATCAATTTTAAAAGAAAAAAAAGCTTCAAAATAATAAACATTTTTATTTATTTCTGCACATTTGCATTCTTTATTTGAATTACCAAACATCTTATTTTTATTTATTTTCACCGTTTTCTATCTATTCAAACAGAATGTTAATTTGACCCTAAAAATAACTAAATATCGCTTATGATATGGTGTCGGTGACTTTGTCAGATGGTAAAAACTGTCAATTTGGAGAGGTGATTTGACATATACATAAAATATGCTATTCTGGTAATACTCGTTAGACATTGGAAATACATATACGTATATATATATATATAGTTAATTATGCATTTAAAAGATATATATATATATATAAGGCGCGTATCCCTAATATATGTGAAAATAAATGAAAGAGTATGATAGAATTTATAACATATAAAATATTTAATGAATTATATACACTAAAAAAAAAACAGTGCATTTAAAATATGCTAATTACAATTAATTTATTTCATTAAAAAAGTCGCCATTTACCTATAAGAAGTAGGCGAAAAGTTTACAAATCTATGTTTATCTTTTCAACGCCTCTTACTCTTCTCCATTTTCCCATTGCCAGTCACAAGTGCAAAATCTTCAATTACACAACTTTAATGTCCAATGTTTCTTTCAAGATTGTCAATTACTTACAAGAAACTCTTGATAGAAAAAAAATAGTAAAACTAAAAATATTATTACAATTTTGTTTAAGAGACAAATAACGAATTTCTAGCCATTTGTAGTATTGAGTTATGGGTATTGAATAAAAATAAGTAGTTAAATATTGAAAGCATAGAAGGTGATTTTTGCATATAATAAGCGCTAAGGAAGACAACAAAGTTTTTAACTCATAAACTATACGAACTAATCAAGTAAATAAATTTAGAGAAGAAGTCAAATCCACTCGAAATCTGATCGTATATAGGCAATGCCTAGACGATTAATGCAATTTAAGGGAATTTATTAAATTTAATTAAAAAAAAAAACAATTCAACTTTATATTTCCTTAACTTAACCTTATTTTACTAGCTTTAGGATCAGCCTAAAAAATAAATTATAAAGTCTATGAAATGAAATAAAGAAAGCAGGCCATCAACCGAAGCCCATATATCTTAGTCCGTTCAACCCAAGCCCAAATTCTGCACGTCCCTGCACCCTTCCCCGCTCAAAGCACATGCATTCATCACATATCTCTTATTGTTTTTCTAATGCAGGTCAGTAAATTGACAATTCGGACAAAAGAAATATAAAGTGTAGCTAGGTATATAAATATATTCATATGCGTCAATGTTCATGGTCGAAATATGTAATAATAAAAAAAAAGCATATAATTTCCTTGTATGTAGCATGATACCTACTGCCATATGAAAATATATAATCAATAGGGAAATCTTAAATAAAGAGAACATTGATTTACAAAAAATAGATGCATGTATACGTTATAATATACATTAGCAGAAGGTCGATGGGAACAAATACTAAGCAACACTCTTAGAAGTACATACATATATATGCTTGCACTACCATGAATATAGGAAAAAATGGTGAAAAAAAAAAGTATACAACTTGAAAATTTAATTTAATTTTGTTTTGTTTTAAGCTGTAATCTACCTTAGGATATGACAAATCAAGGAAATAAATTTTGAGGGATAACAATGAGTGTTTGCTGAGATCTCCAAGAAGAAAACAAGGTGTAATTCTTGCCTCCTAGGGTTTGCTGATTAGCATGATATAAAAGTCAGTGGGTAAAATAATTAAACGTGGAAAGTGAAGCATAGCTAGATAATATATGAATAGCAACCTTAAATTTTCATATTCTAACATCATTAATTTTAGTGACATGAGGAGATTAAAAACAAGGTGTAATTCTTGTCTCCTAGGGTTTGCTAATTGGCACGATATAAAAGTCCGTAGGTAAAATAATTAAACCTGGAAAGTAAAGCATAACTAGCTAACATGTGAATAGCAACCTTAAATTTTCATGTTCTAACATCATTAATTTTAGTGAAATAAGGAGATTAGAGAAATAAATTAGACAGATGGGAAATTTGAAATGTATATATGATTATGTATATGTGTGCCGTGAGCTTTTGGTCAATAAGGAGAAACATATTTCCTTCATAATTAATGACACTTATCAATAGTAAATATTAGATATAATTGGGGGATTTTTTAAATTGAAAATAATGAATAAGACATATACCCTGATTCGAAAATTGAAAAAAGATTCATTAATTAATATAAGTTATGTGCTATGTACACATAATATATAAATACTAATGAGATTTTGATATGCATATTAGTTAAATGAATAGTTTTTTAAAAAATTATCATCTGTTTTTTAGTAAAAAGTTTGGTCATAAAAAATATTAATTGAATCTTCTTAGGTGTATAAGTGTGCATGCATTTTCAAAAAAATAAAAGAAAAAAATAAAAAAAAATGAGCCATGGAAATAAATTACACTTAAAAGGCCAGTATTTTAACAAAGTTTAGTGGACCTTATATTTATGCCAGTGTAATGCTAATTTTAGACTTATAATAAAATATAATGACAATCTAGAAATAGACCTAAAGATATTAACTGGGCTAAATCACCAACACTCGGGCCCCAACTAAATTAAATAATATAACCTCTCATTTAACAAACTATGTTAATTTATCAATCAATTTAATCAAAATATTTATTTTATAAAGTTGTTAAAAAATTTTAATAGAATAAAAAAATTCCATTGGACATGACCTATCACGCCGACTTTACTCACATCTTCAAGTATATAGTATTTCCAAGTGAAATTAGATTTTTCAAGCGTTAAAATGACCTTCTTTTTTTTTTTTTTTTGTTTTGAAAATGCAGTTAGGATGGATAGAGCATGCTAAATAGAAAGTTAAATCCAAACTACAAAATGAGCAAGTTAAGTTTATTTCAACTTAATTATAATTTCAAATACTTTATTTTTCATATTTAATGGTATTCAATGTTATATTGATTTTGAGAATCTCTCTACTAATAATCTACTTGAGGATCACTGCATCTAAGCTTGATGAAAAGGTTAGTTACTCTTTATGATTATGCTTGCTATATATGTAATAGTAAATATTAAATTAATAATTGATCTTGCATGGAAAAGTGCAGGGGTTATGCATGTAGTTGAATTGATGATACTTGTCTAAATAAAGATGCTCTAATACAAATTCAAATTAAAGCTACGATATTTATAATCATTATTGTATATATGCACTCTAAGATATGAGATAATTACTATATAATGGATGCAAATATAAAGTAAAAATACTTTTATTATGCCCTATTTAGGGATACTCATACTTATCTTCTACATCAATAAATAAAGTTAGGTATCCCATATCAGATCCTGGGTTCTAGAAGATTGATGAGAACTTGGCCATGAAATCTACATAAGGTCCATCTTATATTTAAAAAATAATTAAAAAGAAAATGGGTTTAAAAGGACCATTTGTTTCCCTCTAGTGGGGCTCTTTGAAGGACACTGTGCATCATGCATGTACTAAATGAATTTCTAGTTTAGCTCACCTAACGGCTTAGATGATAAATAAGTTACGTTAAAGTAAACCAACACAAAGGTCGACATTGAAATATTTCTTAAAATTCTAGTCCATGTCTGCCCAGCATTTGTATCTTTCGGGATACACCTATTATTTATTTATTTATTTATTTCCCCCACACACCAAATATGTAAAGACTTTATTAACACAAGTGGAGGCAATCACCTATCCACCGTGTTTTTTGAATTTTTTTATTTTTTATTTTCATAAGGTCCTACCATCCCAAAGCTTACAACTTGGTGCATGTATAATTAGTGGACCCAATATCACCTACTCTTGTCAAAATGTTTCATTGATTTCTTGATGCTGCTCTTTTAATTTGCAAGGACCGACTAAACCATTTTTAAGGAGGTATCTTTATAAAGCATCATACGAAAGAATAATTATATTGCATTGCAGATGCTTTGACAAAAGCTAGTGCTTCTCTATTTTTCACCCAAATCCCACTTATAGGGTTAGTAGACAATAATGTTTTCAGCTTGTATTCTAGAACCTTTATATTATGGGAAAAAAAAATAATAATCAATAAAGCACATAACAACTCAACTCTACAATTTAATATCATCCAAAAATTTTCTCCAAAGGTCATAGAATATCTCTGAGGTAAGTTATTGAGTTTTTTAAGGTATTAGGCCAGTACTTTTAGTTAAGAAACACTTCCTTTCAAGGATTTAATTTCTTAGCTTTTAATATAGCTGAGTTTATCTAGTATTATTTTACTATAAAATTTATTTACATTATTTCAATTGTTGGAATTCTGAGAATCGTTTAAATATGGTCGTACCATGAGAGCCAATCCATGTCCAAGGAGCCCTGTTTATTAGCTGGGGATTCTTTAGGAATTTTCTTTTATTCTGTAGAGATGCTCCGTATCTTGATGATTCTGCCATGGAATTTTCCTGGTTCGCGAAAACGTCTTCAACGCGATATTCGATTTGTTATCCAATCTTAAGATGTTCCTTTGCTAGAGTGTGGCTCTATCGGTAGCCGGTGCCCAGTGGAGTGGAAAGTAATAAGGATGCTCGGCCATTTTAGGCCTATGAGGGACACCAAGTAGGATGCGACAATGTGAGCCATGGCCCGTAGTATGGAATAACTAAGAAAGTGTAAAATTGAGGCTGAGTACAGGCATGGGCAATGCCCCCTCAACTAGGGCAGTCAATTGAAGCTTAGCTAGCCAGTCATTTATTGATTGAGAAAAGGTTTTTATGATAGTAATACGTTACATGGATTAATTAATAATATAGTGTATAAATACTAATAAAGTATTATATGTTGTTTTTAAGTAAAACATTATAATTAAATTTTTATTTCACTATCCAATTTTATTTTATTCTAAAATAATGGGTTATAAGTAAGGAAATCATAATTAAATTTTTATTATATTTATCAAATTAAATTATATGTACCTTATACATCTTGAGAAAATACAAGTACCATATAACTTAAAAACTTATACTATACAAAGTATAAATTTCAAATAAATTCCAAAATAAGGTAGACACAGAATCATATATGAGCACATGCAATAATTGCAAATTCTGAAAAATTGAAACCATAACTTACTGTATTCGACCTTGTACGATTCACCCAATTATCTACTGTCTTGTAGGTTGCAATGTTCATCCCTAGTCCAAGTATTTTAGGGTTTATATATAAACTTGCAGAGAGTTTTATGAGTAAGAGGGGGCTCATATTGTACCTAAAAACAATAGAAAAACCAATGAATTCTACTTTTCTGCTTCTCGATATTTTTCACATAATTCATTGTATATTGTTTGTCTTTTCTCCTCAGTATTTTTTTCCCTTTATCATCAATCCTTTACATCGTATTATTTGATTCTGTCTAACTTCTACCATTGACCCACAACAAAACTTACTAAATTTGAAATGTTTAACAATTAAATTTAAAACCCTAGTTAGAGCTTGGCTTATAAGTTGTAACAATTAAATTTAAAACCTACTCATAATTTCTTTTTCCTATTTAATATCAACCTTCCCTACTTCAATGCAAGATATATCTTGTTAAAAATACTATGGTAGCAAAAGGTTACGTGTTCATTGTTGCCACATGAAGGATTAGTAATTCGAAACCCGGGAAATCGAAAACTTTGTTGGAGAAAAAAAAAAGGAAAAAAAGTAGGAGGAAAAAAATCTGGAAGAAAATTTTACCTTTTTACACTGTATTGGAAATAAAGGAAGGTGATTGAAGGAATGAAATGAATCAAAATTGATTTTTTTTTAAATTAAAAAAACTTACAATTACATCCTTCATAAATCATAAATAATAGCTTATTAAAAAGATGACAATTATGGTGGATGAAATAATAATTTTAACAACTTTTTACTTTTTTTTCATTTTTAGATAGAATATTTTTATACATGCTATGCCATTTAGGATTTAAATTCTTTCACATTTTTTTTCTTTTTTCTTTCTAAATAATGGAAAAACAAAGTTTTCTTTCACAACCATTTTTTTTCCTTCTCTTTCCATCCTTCCAAACATATTGTAAAATGTGAAGTTATTGTATATAGAATAATATCGTAGTTAAACTCTGAACACGACATTTCGTAGCAAAAAGAAACTCTTATCAAGCTGTGCAAGAGGAAAGACAGATGCTCCAGGCATGTAATGATGCGAAACAAGAACAAGATGCAGCATAAGATGGAAAACTGTGTAGAGGAAGGCCAACACGCCCACTTGTATGCCCATTTCAAGGGGTGTGTTGATGAGCACACCCACTTACACACCATGCACACCTACTTATGCACCTATGTTGGTGAGCGTGTAAAGGGATCCAAGGTCGAAATTCCACATTACTCGACCTGGGTTTTTACACGCCCGTTTAGATCAACAACTTAAGGTTTTTATATTGTTCTTTTTGTTTTTAGGTCAGTTTATTACATTATTATGAATTAAGAATAATTTCTTAGAGAAACACTTTGTCACTTTCTGTGAATTTTTTGATCAATCGTCGATTGATCTTGTATAAACATGCTAACTCACTATGTCAATTGGTATCAAAATCGGAAATTTTTGCCAAGATGTCGGGAAATGGCAGTTTAGTTGGTAGTTATGTTCTAAACATTGCTCGGGATGTAGAAGCCCTACGAACTAAGATGCATGATTAAATGGCAGTGTTGAATAACATGGATCAAAGATTCCAACGTTTCAAATAGTGCTTTGATGATCTGATTAAGCATTTCAATGCAATGGGATTTAATGTCAATAGAGACAAGAATGGTGGTGGGATGCAACTAAGGGCAAAGTATGCACATGAAAATCCTGTTATCAGACTTGTAGCTGCAAATCATGGGTTATAGATGTATGATGATGATTTGAAAGAGGAAGAACAAGTGTTGTTTAGGGAAGAACGGCACATAGAAGAGGTGGTGATGGTAGCAAGTACAAGAGATATGATGGTGGGTGCAATTTCAAAGACAATGGGGAATTCAAGCTAAAGGTCGACATGCCCACCTTTAATAGTAATTTAAATATTAAAGATTTTCTTGATTGGATTGCTAAGATGAATAGATTTTTTGAATATATAGAAATATTTGAGAGAAGGAGAGTGAAACTAGTAGCATGTAGACTTAAAGGGGGTGCTTCAACTCAGTGGGAGAGGCTCTAAAGTAAGAGATATCGTGAGGGTAAGCAACCCATGAGAACATGGTATAAAACGAAACAGTTATTGCTGTGGGATTTCTTACCTCCTGATTATGAGCAGATTCTGTTCCAACAATATCAGAGGTGTTGCCAGGGGTAGAGAACTATACATGAGTATACCATGGAATTTATGCGATTAACAAAGAGGAATAACTTAGGAGGAAGTAAGGGTCAGTAGGTAGCTAGATATTTAGATGGTTTGAAGCTGCAGATTAGGAATAAATTTGGGGTACATGTTTTGCATATGTTGATTAAGGCTATGAACATGGCCTTTAGGGCTAAATGGATGTTGTTGGAGAAGAGTAGTAAGTTAAATGGAGCTAGTGGTAAATTCGAGGCTAAAAGTTTAAATAAACCCATGGTTAAAAAGACTAAGACTACCTTAGATAGCAAGGAGTAGTCAGTGACAACAAAGAAGAAAAGCCACAAGAAAGAAGCCAGTGGAGTTAAAGGACATGCAACAGTAGAACAATCCTTATGCAAAGCCTATATTAGGAAAGTGCTATCGTTATAATCAACCTAGGCATCGATCTAGTGAATGTCCTAACAGAAGAGTAGTTAACTTAATACAAAGCGATGAAGATGATGGAATTCATTGTGAGCCTAATAGGGGTAATGAGTATTATCAAGGTGAAGATGAATATAATGAGTAAGCTTATATAATCAAGAAATTGATGTTGGCACCAAAGTAAGAAGAGCAGACTCAATGGCATCAATTGCTCCACACCAAATGTACCATTAAGGGGAAGATCTTTGAACTGATAGTGGATAATGGAAGTTGCGAGAATATTATAAGTAAGGAAACCGTACAAGCATTATAGTTACCAATAGAGAAACATCACAACCCATATACCATTAGGTGGATCAAGGCAGCTAAGAAGATTAAGGTTAAAGAGCGCTACAAAGATGGAGTAAATGCTCGTCATTTACAGTTTGATAAACCTTGGCAGTACGATGTCAATGCCTACCATAGGGGTAGGGAGAATGTATACAAAGTGGAAAAAGATGGAGTAAAATTTACACTTTCACTTTTAAAGTTAGTGAATAGTTCTAAACTTTCTAAAGTGAAGGGGCATTCCTTCCATACAATCAAGCAGTCAAAAACTGTACATACACTGAGTGTGAAATAGGTATTAACAGCAGAGGTGTGAAGGAAAGAAAGTGCCAAGTACAATGTAGCAATAGGTAGACATCATAGGAAGAAGTTGTTTTCAATGGGTGATCAAGTGATGGTATTCCTACAAAAGGAGAGGTTTCCAGTAGGGAAGTTCAACAAATTGCAGTCTAAGAAGTATGGTCCATATCTAATAGTGTAGAGGATTAATGATAACACTTATATCATTAATTTCCTAATAGAATAGGCATTCCAAAGACGTTTAACTTAGTGGATATTTTTCCATTTTATCCTGATAATGTTCCTTTGTATTCAAAAAATAACTCGAGGTCAAGTTCTTATCGAGTGGGAGAGAATAATGCAGAACAAGAACAAGATGGAGCAAAAGATGGAAAACCATGTTGAGGAAGTCTAACATGCCCACTTGCACACCTATGTCAAGGGGCATGTTGATGATTAAACCTACTTACATGCCCATGTTAGTGTGTGTTGAGGGATCTAAGGTTGAAATTCCACATAACTCAACATAGGCTTTACACAACTATGTTGAAGGTCGTGTTGATCCACAACTTAAGATTTTTATATTCTTCTTTTTGTTTTTAAGTCAGTTTATCACATTATTACAAATTAAAAACAGTTTTTGAGAGAAACACTTCATCGCTTTCTATGAAGTTTTGGATCAATCGTCGATTGATTTTGTATAAACATGCTAATCCACTACGTCATGTAATTATTAATCATTGGAGCCCCACAGATCTATGGTTTCCAAATGTCTAAAATTGCACAAACATTATAAACCATAATATTGTAGCCCATAAACTCTTCAAAGTGATATTCACATCTTTATAATTTTTGCAAATATAAAAAATTTTAAACCACCACTAATCTTCAAATTTATTACTATTTATTGTCGATTTAAATAGTTTGATATATATGTAAATATTATTAAAAGTTACTAAAAATAAGTTACATTTTCCCAATATCATTAGTTTTTAAGGTGATTTCATCAATTTAATACAAATAATAATAATAATAATAATAATAATTACAATCTTTGTCATCGTTACTGTACTTCTAGAAGAAAAATCAAATCCAAACTTGCCAAAGTCCCAATCAATGGGGATACTCTAGACTAAAATTTCACCATGTTAGCTTGTTGCAATTGGAATAGGGATGCTAACATGACATGTCAACCTCCCTAAGCATTCTCCTCTTCATATTTGTCTCATCTTCTTCCTAGCACGTAAATGTCAAATATATGTAAGGGGAAAAAAGTACAAATTTAATCATCAATGTTTAACACATTTTCTATTTAAATCGTCAAGATTTAAATTTTTCTATTTGAGTTCTTATGCTTTATAAAAAGATACCAAAAAAAAAAAAATTCATCCATTAATGTATTATTGATTTTTCCGTTAATTGTGATACTTGTTAATTTCTTATTCATCCATACAATTTATTAAACAAATAAAATAGGAAAATGTTAAAAAATAGATAAAGTAATAAAAAAATTAAGGAAAATTAAAAAATATATATATGTTGAAAATTTTTGAAAAAATATTTAAAAAATATATATGTATATATTTTTAATTATTTTGGGTAAAAATTTATATATTTAATTTAGTAAAATAGAAATATTAGGAAAAGAAAAAAAAAAGAATATATATATATATATATTCCATCTACCTTAATGCCTAAGGGGGGGGGGGGGGGGGGTGGGGATTGGATTGGCTAAAACCAAGATGGATTGCAACCCATTAGCTAAAGTGGGTTGGTTTAACCCATCACTAGTGGTGGGCAGACACACACATCAACGAAAAAAAAAAGGTTTGAAGGTCAAAACTCGATGACCCAATTGAAATTCGACCTACCTTGGTCTTTGATTGTTCCAGTTATCCCTTAGTCTTAAGATGGTTGAAACTTTTTTTTTTTTTTGCTTTTTTTTTTATTTTTTATTTTACTAAATTAAATATGTATATTTTTACCCAAAATAACAAAAAATATATATACACATATATATTTTTATTTTATTATTTTTCTAAAATTTATTTAATTTTTTATTACTTTATCTATTTTTAATCATTTTCTTATTTTATTTATTTAATAAAATTGCATGGATGAATTAAAAATTGACACATGTCCATGTTAACAAAAAGACTAATGGTTTTGTAACAGATGACTTTTTTGAATGTTTTTGCAAACACTACAGACTCAAATAAAAATAAATAAATAAATAAAGGTTTAAAACTCATATAGAAAAAAGTACCAAATGTTGATGACTAAATTTGTGCTTTTCCCTATATATAATGATGTGAATGAAGGTAGACAAACATAGTTTCCTTATTCATTTCAACTAAAAAATTTTGAATAAATATAAGTCTATTCTAAAATTATTCAAACCTATTTACCTTTTAGAATAAAATAAATAAGAAAAGAAAAATTATTCTTTAAGAATGACTAATATTGATAATAGACTTAGAATTTATATTTCCATATTTAATTCATATAAATTTTTATTGTAGGATATATTTATTTTGATATTTATCTTATCTCATTAATTGTATCATTAAATTAAAAATATGACTAAAAATACCAATGTGTTCCTATTTGATTATTAAGGAAAAATGCAAAGGAATGACTTGTATTTGTACACTTTTTATATATATATAAAAGGGGGGGACTGGATTTTTCAATCATGACCATGTTTATAAGATACCTCTATTTTAGGGTCTACATCCATCTACTATTAATGAAATCTAACACAACATTAATGGAAGCCCTAAAATGAGTGTAACTTATAAATAGACCCCGAAACTCATAATTAAAAAATCCAAGTTCCTTTTTGTAAAACTACACAAATATAAACCATTTTCTACATTTTTCTAGATAAGCTATAATTAAATAATAATATTCACACTATATTTATAACAACTAATAAATATATAATATAAGAATATTGACTATGATGATTTATAAAATTAAACAATCCAAATATTGTGTGGGATAATTGATAATATATATCAATTCATAGTTAGAATTAAAAACTTTATCTTTAGGTTTCGATAATTATTTTTCTAGGCAATAATAGTTAAAAAAATTTAACCAATCTAGTAATAGATGCATCTTGTGGTTAACATTTGCAAAAGATGCATTTTCCAATGAGATAATTAAATATCGAATTTAATAATACATATTATTTGGAATATGATTTGGCGATAATGAACATAGAAAATGAAAATAAATAAAAATTTTGAAATAAATAAAAATAAAATATTGCTTTGTATATACATAAAAATGTCATTGAAATAGGAGATTTGGTTATCTTTGGTATGTGTTTTAATGAGGTTAAAAGCTAAAATTACATTAAATAAAATTTAATCAAGATAATATTCTCATATATATACACATTAATTATATAATGTTATATATAAAAAATAATAATCATAATTTTTTTTATGTGACAGTATGTCATTAGATAAGAGAAAAATATAAAGGAATGACCTACATTTGTGTATTTTTGCCAAAAAAAAAAAGAGGGGTTTAGATTTTTCAATCATGTGTTTAATAGTCTATATTTATAAGTTATGTCAATTTTAAAGTCATTTTTCATGCTATGTGAAATTCTATTAATGGAAGATGGATGGAAACTTTAAAATGAGAATGTCTTGTAAATATAGATTTTTAAATGTATGGTCAAAAAATTCAAACCCCTTTTTACAGAATGTACACAAATACGAGCCTTTCTTTGCATATTATAACTAATAGTTATTTGTTGAGGATATGATTGTCCATCGTTTAAATGCTCTTGGATTTTTTAATTTTAAAAATCATCATAATCATAAATATACAATATATGAATATTGATTAGTTGTTATAAATATAGTGTGAATATTATTATTTAATTATAGATTATCTAGAAAAATATAAAAAATAGTTTACATTTGTATAGTTTTACAAAAAGGGATTTGGATTTTTTAATTATGAGTTTTTGGGTTTATATTTTTAAGTTATGCTCATTTTAAATCTTCCGTTAATGTCAAGTGAGATTTCATTAACAATAGATAGATTTTTTATGTTCAATATCTTAAAAAGCTGTAAATCAAATATTATCCACCAAACAAATGTAGACTATACATTATTTTGGAGAATTATATATGTGTATATATTTATGATTAGTATCATGTAGGATTCAAAATGTCTTACACTATTCAATTAAATATAGGAATTGCATCTCAATATTCTCGAGACAAAATAACCATATTGAATATTGAGTAATTGTAAGGAGACGTATTTGCAAAATGCTACATGGCACACCGCACATGCATTCGTTAATAATGAAATAAGACAGCAATTTCTGACTGAGTCAAAACAAAATCCAGCATTACTTCGCTTTGGTTGTTCCCCTTTAGTACTGAAAGACAAAGAAAGGTGAAGCACGAGTGAGTCGCACGTGTTTTTAACTAGTAGGCGGCACCAACATGTTGACGTTTGACAGCACAAAGATTTTTTGGATTCTGTTCATACATGACCAAAACCAAGACTCCTTTGATTTCTAGGATGGAGTTATCAAATAGCAAGGTAAATTTATGTCTACCTGATTTGTAATTAATACTTATCTTTGAAATCGATGGTTTTTTACTTTAAATTTTTGAAAAAAAAAAAGTGTTTAAACTCTTAAATGATTATTCCATTCTTAATAAAAAAATAATAAGAAAAGTAAAAAAAGTTTAAAAAATATAAAAAATTAGGAATTCTGGGTTTTTATTCCTTATTTCAAATCATTTTGTTAATTTTAGTACCTTTTTTATTTTATTAAAGAGTTAAATATTAAAATAGAGTATGACAATAATTTTTTTTTTTAATATTTGATAGTCCAAACATATAATTTTAAAGATAAACATTAAACACACAAATATAAGAATTGTATTTATAATTTAACCAATAACAAAGAAGCAATGGACATAAAAGGCGAGGAGATGTACATCAGTTCGCTTTTCAGTAAGATTATCTAATTTAACATTCATAGTTACCATATTAAATTATGGTTATGATATTTTTCAAATTTTGTTATCAAGTACTCTTTTTTTTTTTTTTTTTTTACAATACAGATAGACAAAATGATTTTTCTGGTAATAATACCAAAAAAAATTATATTACATACTAAAAGATTTATAGTGATCGATTTTAGAAACAATAGATATAGGTCAATTTGATCTTTGTATCTTAGCAATTAGCATGCTTAGGAACATGAGATTCCGTGAAAGACCTATGGGAAAAATTAGACATGCAGGGCCCGGTAGGTCCCGGATTTATGGGATTTGGCACCTGCTCTGCCCATGGACGGCGTCAAAGCGGGCGGTCATGGATTTTTCATCTCACGTATTATTATTATTATTATTATTGATGATTTAGAGATGCAATTAAACGGGTCATTATAGAATACTTAACTCGATAAAATCCTATAGGATATTAGATAAGGTTTTCATTTGTTTTTTAAGAAATAATTTAAAATTATATAAGATTTAGTGTCAAATTTCACGATTAACAGATAATTGATAAGAAATTCAACTTGATAAAAAAGTAATATATTAATAATAATATTTGCTTTAACCTTTACATCATACATGTTCTATACTAATTCTATAATGTATAATTTTCAAACTTTTTTTGTATGTAAGTTAACAAATATAACTTTTAACCTTATCTAATTGCTCTTTATTTTATTCTCTTCTTTGTCTCATCAGAGTATCATAAATGCTCGATTTGCCCCTGTAGATTTCATTATTTATAAGAGGTCTCAATAGTAGAACAAAATGTCTTATAAAGATTTTATAAGTTTTTGAAAAACGTTAAACTCTATAAAAGTAATTTAAGATTTTATAATATCTATCCAAAATTCACCCTTTATATCCCTAATTATTATCATATGCACACCAAATAAAAAAGGCCTACAAAGAGATTGTAACTGGACCAGCCCCACAAGGCCGCTCTGGTCTAAACTCGTGGTACTTGACTTTGCAACTTTCATCATATAATCTCAAGGTACCATCAGATTTAAAATTTAATGCACTTTGAGTTGGTTCACTTCCATTTGAACTACTAAAGTTTTTGTTTTATATTCTATCTCTCCCACTACACACCGAAGTCAATTTCGTCTGAGTGGAAAGTAATAATCTAGACATATATGTTCCTTCGCCAGAATGAATATGGAAAATTTCTCTCATGCATTAAATCATCTGAACCATTCAATTTGTGGGATCTACCCGCATTTTGAAGTGGACTCACTGGACGAATGGTCCAGATAAACGGGTGCAAGTTACACCGGGTCTAGGAAAATGAATTCCCTCATAAATGGGATTTTAGCTAAGGTTTGCAATAATTACCTGCTCCCATCTTCTAAAGGCAGATTGTAAAGTATTGCTACATTAATTCAGCCTATAAAGAAAAAGAAAAATTAGCTTTGCTACATCAACCTGCCACTGTCAATCAATGCACAAGGTCCTGTGGTTTTACTTTTAAGTCAGGGGTTGATGTTTCTTATTGAAAAAACAGGACACTCGATAATAAATGCGTAAGGTAAGTTTTTTTTTTTCCCTTTGTTTCAAATTTTTAAAAACATTCATTTCCATACATATAAACTTATTATATGTAATTTTTATTGCGTATTTCGGGACATTCTGGAGCCGCATAAAAGAAAACAAAAAAAGTTACATTGACTGCCACCAGGAAAGATCATATGGCAAACTATTTAGGTAACCTGTCCGAGTCCATCTACTTATTGATTGCCAGACTCGCCAACTGGTCTGTCCCATACCTGTACAAGAACCAGGAGACCCAATTTAGAACCCTTTAACAATTCAGGATTTATTACAATGAGTAACATCTTGTTAGTTTTTCTTTTCATGGAGCTTCTATGTCAGTTTTGTAGTTTGTCAATAGAGCTCGATTCAATTTCTCAATCTCAGTCACTAAGTCAGGAAAGTACCTTAGTATCTGATGATGGCACTTTTGAACTGGGGTTCTTTAGTCCAGGAAGTTCAAATAAGTATTACTTAGGAATATGGTACAAGAAGATACCAGCAAAAACTTATGTTTGGGTGGCAAACAGGATCAATCCAATCAATGATACTTCCGGGGTGCTTTCGATCAATGATTCAGGCAATCTTGTTCTTCTCAGCAACAATGAAACTGTTGTTTGGTCGACAAACTTAACAAATCCTGCCGGGAGTCCAAATGTCCGGCTCTTGGATACCGGAAACCTTGTCCTCAGAGATGAAGATGATAGCAATTCAAAGAACTACCTTTGGCAGAGTTTTGATTATCCATCTGATACGGTTTTAGCTGAAATGAAGATTGGATGGGATAAAAGAACCGGTATTGATAGGCGTTTGACAGCATGGAAAAGTCCGGATGATCCATCTCCAGGGGATTTCAATTGGGGTCTAGAACATTACAATTATCCTGAAGCAATGGCATACAAAGGAAGCCAGAAGTATTTCGGCAGCGGTCCTTGGAATGGACTTAGGTATAGTGGTGCACCGGAGCAAAAACAGAACCCCATTTTCTGGTTCAATTTTGTAAATAATGAGGATGGAGTGTACTACGCTTACCACCTCAAGAATAAGTCCGTTCTCACTAGGACTGTCCTGAACCAAACTAATTATGCTTGGGAAAGATATACTTGGAGTGAAGCCACAAAAGCATGGAGACTTTACTCTTCTGTGCCAAAGGACTACTGTGACCAGTATGGCCTTTGTGGTGCTTATGGCAATTGTAACATGAATAACTTGCCAGTCTGTCAATGTTTACACGGATTCACACCAAAGTCGCCGGATAAATGGGCTGCTAACGATTGGTCTCAGGGATGTGTAAGGGCTGACCCAATGGAATGTGGTGGGAGCATGGATTTAATAAGTTTACAGGCTTGAAACTGCCTGACACTGAATTTTCCTGGGTGAACGCGAGTTTGAGCTTAAAGGAATGCAGGGATAAGTGCTTGAGCAATTGTTCTTGTATGGCGTATGCACCCTCCGATATTGGAGGGAAGGGAAGTGGCTGTGCTATTTGGTTTGGTGATCTCATGGATATCAGAAGTTTTCCTGCTGGTGGGCAGGATCTCTATATTAGGATGCCGGCTTCAGAACTAGGTATTATGGTCCTGCTTATGATCTGAAGTTTCAGTTCAATGTACTATTACATATATCACGCGAATCTGTCTTTATCATTAACCCGTTTATTTCATTCGGTCCTGTATTTTGTTGTATAGTTGGGTCTAGGCCTGAGGTGAAGATAGCAGTGGCTGTAGCTTGTAGCATTGCTGCTGTTCTGTTGATTGTTTTGGCTGGTTGCTATATGCGCAGAAGACGGGCGAAATTCAGAGGTAAGTTAAGAAACTGCGATTCTATTTACAGTTTCATTTTAAAGAATTAAGAACTTGAAATATCTTTTCACTACTCTAATTGTGTACAAATGATTTGGGTTGATAACTGAATATAGAATCTAGAAGGATGTACCATTTTTTTTTTCCTGGCAACTCAGACTAGCTATTAAATTATTCTAAGGCCTTGTTGCTCATACTATGTAAGCACTGTTTTCCCAATAAAATAGAACAGGTTCAATCCCTCCCTCCATCCCCGATCCTTGTATAATGTACATTTTGTCAAAAAAAGAACTAGGTAATAAATTATTGGTATAAAAAAAGTTAATAAAAGATTATTTTAGAGATATTCACCTCATTCTATTCATGTTTCGTTTAATACCATAAACATATCATCCTTTGCCTTCTATTTTGGACAAGTTTGTTGTACTATAACAGGAGACTTGCTTTCAGCAATTTCAGAGAAAGATATAGAAGTTAAAGATGAGGAGGGGAACAACGGGACCTCCAATGAAGATCTAGAGCTACCAACCTTTGATCTTGCTACAATTGCCAATGCCACCAAGAATTTTTCATTGGACAACAAGCTAGGGGAGGGAGGCTTTGGACCTGTATTTAAGGTATATATTTCTAAAAATGAATGAGATTGAGAGGAAAAACAAAGACTCCTATGTGGTACCATTAACCATCTGCACAATTTTCAGGGCATACTTGTCGATGGGAGGGAAATTGCTGTGAAGAGGCTCTCTACAAGTTCAGGGCAAGGATTGAAGGAGTTCAAGAACGAAGTTATACTTATTGCCAAACTTCAGCACCGCAATCTAGTAAAGCTTCTTGGTTGCTGTATTCAAGGAGAAGAGAAAATGCTGATCTATGAGTATATGCGAAACAGAAGTTTGGATGGCTTTATTTTTGGTTTGGCCTCTCATGTGTTCTTACTTTTGTCAGACCAAAAAATTTTTCCGAGTAGACCACTTAATCAACTTGAATAAATTTTGCAGATAATAAAAAGTGTAATTTGTTGGACTGGCCTAAGCGGTTCAACATCATTTGCGGTGTTGCTCGAGGCCTTCTCTATCTTCATCAAGACTCAAGACTGAGAATAATACATAGAGATCTCAAAGCAAGTAATGTTCTTCTTGACGATAATATGATTCCTAAGATATCAGATTTTGGGATGGCTAGAACGTTTGGAGGAGATCAATATGAAGGAAACACTAACAGAGTGGTTGGAACCTAGTAAGTATTTCCTAAGATAGCAAATTGTAAATGCACTACCATAATTATAGGTCGAGAGAGGATGAACTCTCTAAAATGTAAAAATTTGCCTTGACCTTCCCTTAAATTTTGGAAGTAAAGTGCCAAACAGTTGCTATTTATGGGTCTTTTAGGAACAATTTCGGAAACTTAATGACAGCTGAAGAGGGAAGTACATATTTTCAAAAGTTTATGGGGGAGGCAAAGCACGTCTTTTAAGTTTAGAGCAGTCCATCTTTACCTTATTTCCTTACCAATGGTCTCAGATTTGTATGCAATAATCGCTCTCTTTTGAGACATGTTTCAATAGCTTGATTTTGTTACATTGTTTTGTAGCGGATATATGGCACCAGAATATGCAATCGATGGGCTATTCTCTGTCAAGTCTGATGTCTTCAGCTTTGGAATACTAGTCCTGGAAATCATCAGCGGGAAGAGGAATAGAGGACTCTTTCATTCGAATCAAAATCTCATTGGACATGTAACTTGAAAAAACACTCTACAGCTTCTCAAAACTAGAAAGATTACTAATGAATCATTAATTTGTTTACAGGCTTGGAGACTACACTTGGAAGGAAAGCCATTGGAACTTATGGATGAAAGGTTAGAGGCCGAATGTGACCTATACGAGGTGGTTCGGTGCATCCATATTAGTTTCCTATGTCTACAACACCTTCCTGAGGACAGGCCAAGTATGGCTTCAGTGGTTGTCATGCTGGGGAGTGAAACTGAACTGCCTCCACCAAAACAGCCGGGATTTCTGATAGATAAGAATCCTCATAAAGGAGATACTTCATCTAGCAAGTATGATTCACACTCGGTGAATGAAATGACTGTTACACTGATTCAGGGTCGATAGTACATTCTTGAATCTAGTGGTTCGTCTTGTATGGAATCGAATGCTTTTCTAACAACACAATCTGTAACTTCAAAAATGCAATCTCTAGTTTTGAGCTTTCCAATAAGTAGAAATACTAATTGAGGTGTAGAATATGAGAAATGCTTCACTCACTCAGCTTTGATTTCTAAACACACCAGAATTATTGTTTTATGGAATTTGTCGTGTCTAATTTGTCTATGCCCTTAAAAAGAAGCGTTAACTATAGAAATGTACCCGTAATTTCTTTCTTTCTTTTTTACTTTGTATGTATATGTTTTATATCTTTTGTTATATTTTATATACACATGGATGCACTAAAAGGGGAAAAGAGAAAACAAAAAAAAGTGAATTGCGTTATATGCTTAGAGAAACAACATATAGAAGAATTGTCAGGTCTTTCTTCTTTGCCCTGCATTATGCATGCCTATTTTCAGATTCTAAATATCGTTTTCCAAATAGAGCAAATCACGAGGTATGTAAAATCTAAAAAACCAAAGCACGATTATGTAAAGTGAAATAAAAAAAAAAAGAAGAAGTTGAAAATACAGACAATTTGGATTTTTTAGATATCTATCACAAAACAAAGAACAGCAAGATCGAATCAATACACTCTAGTATAATAACAATGATACAGTAGGTCTCTCATAGTCCCAAAGCACTTAATTATCTAACAAATCCATAGGGTTTCTTTCTTGCTCTCTTATACACTCTCCAATTCAGTTTGTGTGTGTATGTGCAGTGTTTATGAAGGTCCACCTTGATACGTAAAATAGAAAGTTATCTAGACGGTGGGGGAGAAAAAAACAGGGGGAATCGGAAGCTGCATGAGTCCAAACAGAAGCTCTAGTTCCAGCCAAATGCTAGGCCAACAGCCCACTGGTTAAGTTAGGCGGTTGAATAGCCAATTTAACTATAAGTCGTCTCTTATAATAAGGGATTTTACGGTTGTTTTTTTTTTTTCATTATAGTAAAATAAAATTTATTAATAATAAAAAAGAATACCGATAGCTTTTTAGAAATTATTGATAGTTTTTTGCAAACTATCGACGGTTTTATAAGAGTTGTCGATAGTTTTTTTTTTTTAACAATATATCATCCCTAATTACAGTAAACAATAGCCATTCACAATAAAAAAAGTGATTATACTTTTGTACCCATGTTGTGTCCCTTCACTTCTTGGTTTATTGATAGTCTAAAACCCAAATCTTTTATAATTCAAAACATATAATAAAAAATATATATATTTTGATATGAGTTTATACAACTCAGTAAATCTGCTTATGGTAAAAAACATTGTCTGAAGTATAATGATGCTTTTGTTAAATGGTTTTTGGTAAAGTGAAATTAGAGGCATATCCCGTTTACATAGATGATATATCGATATGCCACATTACAATTGCTATGGGTACTTCTTAAAACCAACATGCCATCGCTGCTGATACTAAAGCCCTATTAATACTATTTTTGGCTTATACATAAATGGCAACGGCAAATTCTTTTTCTAGTAACATAAATGTATTCGATTGCTTCTTTGTATGATAGATACTGGAAATCACCAGAGTTTGCATCGCTTGAAACCATATGTGATGGCCATGGATAAAGCTTAAAATGGCTTCTTCTTTTTTGTATTATTTTAATAATTTTTATTAATATTTGTTTAGTTTAATAATTTAATAATATTTCAAACCAATAATATATGTACATGTGTTGCTTATATCATCATTAATACAAAATTAAAAAAAACTCAAAACACCACCTCTTTGTCAAAAAAAAAAAAAAACACGAATTACCTCTACAAATGATCAAAAACACATATTATCTTTTTGTAATTTATCCTAATATTGATCTATTTTTATATTTAAATCATCAAACTTTTTTTAAATATGAATTTTCAACATTTTCTAATTTTTACAATATATACTTTCATCAACTTCGTTAAATTTTCTATCCATCCTTGATTGGCATTAATCTTCAACTGGTTCATAATAATTAATTTAATAAATAATAAAGTAAAATATATTTTACTTACATAATATTAAATATATTTATTTGTATGTTTCCTTCCATCCTTAATAGGATCAATTTCTAATTGGTTGATAATAATTAATTTAATAAAATAAGAATGTAAAAAAGATATTCTATTATATAATATTAAATATATTTAATTGCATGATATAATAAATTATAAAAAATATAAGAGTTCAAAAAATGAAAAATGGACCACAAAAAAAAAAAAAAAAAAAAACAAAAAGAACTTGTCCAAGCTCCATCTAACTTGGTTTGTTACGTTAAGATTAATAAGAAATTGACACATGTTAAAAATTGCTAGGAAGTCTAAAAAGTTGATAGAAATAGTATTTCATAATAAATTGATTTGGGATAGTCTTAAAGACATGTGTAAACTATTTCTTGATAAATGATACTTATTACATAAGAAAAATTACATTTTTTTAAACAATTGCATAGGGTTTTAGAATGAAATTGTTAAAGATAGAAAGCAATTGTCTTGAGTCATGAAATATCAACTTTCCTAAAGTGATATTGCTCACACAATAATAAACAATTTTTATGAAAGAATCAAACGATTAAAAAGATCTACAGTATTTATTTTTATTGAAAAGACATAATTATTTAATATAAGTAGATATATTATTAATTTATACTCGTTTATTTAATAAATATAAATATTTATTAAATTTATTAATAACTATTCAACAACCAATTGATAACCGACCATATAGTAAACTAATAACTAGTTTGCAATGAACCTTGCAGCCAACCATTACTTAACTTGCAATTGCCTTTATAATCGACCAACAACTAACCTGCAACAAGTCTTATAAACACTCGTCTCTCATTTCCTCCTTAGCATAAGCATGCTATTTTGTACACTAAAATTTACACTAATAGTTGGTGCAGCATCCTTTTTATTATTTAATTCAATCGCTTTTTATGTACAAACAAAAGAACCTCATGGTGACTAACAATACCTAATCCGTGGACTCGTGAGCCAGTATGCGAGCATAATGTGCTGATTCAACAAGTATGCATAAAATCTTAGTTGGGCAATTGAAGATCATCACGGGGGAAACTTCTACGATCATCTGAGTAGATGATTGGATGAGTTAATGCAATAGAAAGTTTAATAACCAGGTGATGGAATTGATGTTCCCTTTTGATGCAACGCATGAGGATGGATATGCTAAGTAGATATTATATCATATTATTATAATATTATTGATTTTTTTAATATTAATATTTGATAAAATTTTAAATAAATAAATTGAATAAAGTTAAAAAAAAAAAAACTAAATTAAAGAATCCATTTTCCACGGATAGGGTTGGGCAACCGTCCTAACAAACATCCGGCCGGAAAAAAAGAAAAGGAGGGTTGGTGTGGAATAATGGCGTCCGCCTCGAATCAAACTAACTGCCAGCTTCTAGAAACTAGATGGAAGATTGGCAGTACTATGTGTAAGTTGTAACTGGACTACCTCCACGAGTGTGACAGCAATGTACCAATCACTCATTAGTTGAAACAGTACTTGTTAGGTCCTTGTTTTCCAAAAGATTAGGCAAAAAAATAAAAAAATAAAAACTTTCGCATTTTTACTGTATAAGCAATTGACACAACCGCGACAATTATGAAAAATAAATGATGTAAATTTTTGGGTATTTAAACATTAAAAAGTTATTAATAATCTCAAGAGAAATAGATGAGATCTGTATTTACTTAATAAGATAGAAAGTAAATATTTTATTAGTCGGAAAATGTTAACAAATATTTGGTTGGTGTTTATAAAAAAGGATTTTTTTTGTCATGCATATATTTGGTTTTAAAAATATAATTTTTAAAAATTATAATAAAAAAAATTCGAATATAATCCATCTAATTGAAGACTATTATTTCTATTACTATAAGTATTAACAAAAAATTTTCTCTTTAAATTCATTAAATTGTACTTCAGACATTTGTTACATAATAACAATGCATTTCTTAATTCTATTAAAATCTTTATTCTCTTTTGAAGGTATGGAGAAGAACTTTATAGATTTTCTATAGGTAAGAAAAAAATAAAACATAAACGTTGTTTTAAGAAAAAATAAATTTATAAAAAAGTAAAAAGGTTTTTCTTTTTCCCAATAAAAAAGTTATATTACTTAACTAACGTTTTCCTTTATTTTAATGCGCAGCTATAAATATTCGCTCTCCAACTTTCGGTTCAACAACCGTCTTCCGATCCCCAAACTGCACGCCATTAGAGCTAGTGAGAGAGTGAGTGAGAGAGAGAGAGCGAGAGCAAGAGCGAGAGCGAGAGCGAGGACAGAGACTGTCATAGACGCATAATCGATGGCTTTGAAAGTATATATTGTGTATGTATTTTTCACTTACTATACTCGTCAATCGATTGATATTTTATTGTTTTACTTCTCTGATAATGATTCGTTGATGCTATGACTCTTTATATAGTTACTTCACTGACGGTTCGGTGATCGTTTATTCGATCTGTTTCCAAAATGTACTGTTTATTCAGTACATTTGATCGATAGATATAATTATACTCTCTGCTTATTTGAGATTCTATTGTGAAGATTAGGGTTTTTCTTTGATTAGTTAACCTTGATTGATCAATAGGAGCTAGGTCAAATGCTGGTTTTTCTTTTTTTGCTGACGAATGAATTGATTTCCAGTATTTGATTTCATAATTCCATGCGGAATTAACTTGTTAGAATTAAGATGGCGCGTGCTCATGTTTGGGCACCGAAGCTGGGTTTTTCTGAGCATGGAATTTGTTTACTAGGGAAGTTGGTTTGAGAAGAGCGTTATGAAGTCAGGTTGTAATATCTAAGCTTCGTCTATGTTCTGCATTTGTTGGTTACAGATGCAGTCTAAATTCTTGTTCTTGAATTGAGCATCAGATTAAGTGGGATGAACCGGGCCTGGCGTTTTATTTTATTAATCTGTGAGAACAAGAGATAGTTTGAATTCGTTTACTTTTGCATTGAATTGTCATTAAAAACGGACCTTAGGGTTGAAAGTAATTTAAATATTGTAGGGTAGGCTGTTTGGAGAACCAGTCTGGAGCTGAAGGTGAGAATTATGAATTTGGAATATTATTGAAGTTTGCGATTTATCTGACTATTTATATATACTTCTAGACCATCATTTTGCTTAAAATTGATTGGTTGGCATTGTATGGTCCACAAAGGTGTGAGAGGAGTTGTATTGTTATGTATTGGCTGCTTTTGAGTCCCAAATTATAATTGAGTTGGAGGGTTCAGTTGCTCATATTCAAGTAATGAATTATAGTAGTACAACATAAAGCTGAAAGAATACCTCCAAATAACACACCAAATGAGCTGGATCAATTACATAAACTTGGAGCTCAAGAAGAAAAAATCACTGTTGGTGTGCGGCATATTTCAGAGTGAACTGTGGGAATCGACCATTCATTGGGCCAGTCATTTCTCACTTGTAGCTCGTCTGTTCAGGGAATAGAACTAGGGAAAAGAAACTTTAAAAAGTTGCTTTAAAGGGAGAAAAGGAAAGACATATAGACACTTATCTTGGTGGGAATTGGCCTCACCAACTGAATGATCAACCAAACTTGGCATTGGGTGATTGTGAGCATGGTGTTGATTCATTTGCTTCATTTAATCATACATTACTTGAAACAATTAACAAGTAGCAGTTCAACTCTAACCTAGTGAATTATCCAAATAAAAGAAAGGTTTAGGTCACACTAATATTTATGCATTTGCCAGTCTCTGTTTTACATATCTTATTACATGATATACTATGTAGTGCTGGAGAGCAGCAATCCAGACTATGCTGTTCTCCTAGTGTTTGGGTAGGAGGTATATAATGGACACATAATACTGTATTTTGAAGGATTGACTTGCTGATGCCATTTGTCCTCTACAAAAATAAGAACAAAAGAAAAACAGCAGGACGGGAGATCATGATTATTGAAACATAGAATAGGATTCTATACTATCTGAATCATATATCAATCTCAGACATGGTTTACTGGAAAAATCTTAGTTGGAGTTGGCACCAAAATACCCATTGTTACCAATTCCATTGTTTTTGGACGACAGGCCTGGAAAAAGCTGTTGCTTAGTTAGAGCTTAAGCATACTGCTTTATTAGATTTGTTCCTTGAAAAATACCTATGGATCACTTATCCAAAAAATACCTATGGATTTGGGAAGCTCTTTTTTGGGGGACCCACAAGTGGAGATTGTTTTCCTAGCTTTTCTTTTGGTAAATTTGTTTACCTAGCTTTACTAGTGAAGTTTCCAATAATTTAATTAGATTTTTTCATTTAAAGCCATCTGTATTGGTGCCATTGGTGCTATTTGAATGGGATTGGGTGGCAGAATTTTCTGGATTACTTTTATTTATCATTTGTTGCATCCATCAATGTTAGTTACTTATGGGGAACTATGAAACAATAGACTAATCTTTGTAGTGTTTCCAACTACATCTGCTGGTTTTCCTGAAAACTTGTTTGGCCACAATGGAAATAGCTTGATTTAGCTCACTGAATTAGCAAAAACAGATCCAGTTAGTAGAATGTATAGCAAAGTGGCTCTAGTAGGAATATCTCATTACAATCATATAAATTGACTTCCCCCTGTGCTATACGCATCTGATATTGATGTTATGATACTAGTACCTGGGCAACTGACCTTTTTTTCTTTTTTTTGGCATTCTAAGTCAGGACATTGAATGAAGAGAACTTTCTTTTATCTTGCTGTTTGTGAAATGAGGATTCAAGAGTGCAAACCATTTTGTGTGGATTAAGACTTTGGACTCCTAATTGCAATAATAATGAGATGCAAATTACTATGAATGGCCAACCCAATTTTAAGCAGTTCTTTTGCACTAAGTTGAGCTGTGGAATTTGAATGTTTTTGGTCACATGTCAGTAAACATGAAGCAGTTACATTAATTTTCTATAAAATACACAATATAGAAATGCCTTTTCCTCTTATAATTTCTGTTTTCTGTATCATTCGAAGTTAAAACCAGAAAAACTCTTGCCATGGCCCTCATGGTGTAGAATACACCTAATGACTAGGCTGAGTTCATTATAAATGAGGAATATTAGAGTTCTCTGAAAAAAATATAAGCAATAAACTTTTTGCTATGTTTTTTACATTAATCTGTGGAAAATGTTGATGATTGTAATGATTATTCAAATTCAGGCATCCTCTGTTTTTGTGCCTTTTAGAATCATTAGTGTGATTCTAATTCTCAAGAAGCCCACTCACATCATAACACCATTAGATCTAAAGATGGCAAGGGATTAAGCAACAATTTCATGAACTGAATTGACTGTATCACGGTCCTCTTCTTTCCTTCAGTCAGAGATAGATTCAATTAATGAATGAGAGTGCCATGATTTGAAGCCAAGACCTTCAGTTCTCATATTACTAGCTGTCTATTTATTTATTTATTTTTTTACTATAATATGTAATTATCTTGAAGACTGATTAGATTGATAATCTATAATAACTATCTCCCATCTACTGTGGTAGGTACTATTCCATGTATGGACATGTAGAGAGGTTAGCTGAAGAGATACAGAAAGGTGCTGCTTCTGTTGAAGGTGTTGAAGCAAAACTATGGCAGGTATCATGATCTCCCTTTTTTTCTAATTTTCTTTAAACTAAATCCAGCTTTTAAATATAAGCTTGGAGGCAGGTTTCTCTCTCTTGGTATTCAAAATGCTAGCGATGATGTTATGGTCCTGAATAATCTTCAAGGTGTTGTTACATGGTAAAAATGGGAGAGTATTTATTTTACCATCTATAATTTATTGTTCTTAGTTTGAGCTACCCACTTTCTCCCACAAAGTCTTTTAGAACTTTGCTGGCTCCTTGGACATCATCTATTTAACAAGGCTCCAACTTATCTTTTGCAAGTTATCGTCACTTCTTTATGTCACATCTTAAATCTGAACATGTAATTAAAAAGTTCTGTTTTAGAATTTTGATCTCACTCAACTAAAAGAACTCATATGGTGGTATCTGCTTTTTGTATAATGGAATATGCAAATTGACCCTTCTTGTATTGTTCTAACAGGTTCCTGAGACATTACCTGATGAGGTGCTCACAAAAATGGGTGCGCCTCCTAAGAGTGATGTTCCTATCATTACACCCCATGACCTTGCCGAGGCTGATGGGTTCGTATTTGGGTTCCCTACAAGATTTGGCATGATGGCTGCTCAATTTAAAGCCTTTTTAGATGCAACTGGAGGTTTGTGGAGAACACAGCAGCTTGCTGGCAAGCCTGCTGGGATATTCTATAGCACTGGATCTCAAGGTGGTGGACAGGAAACTACAGCGTGGGTCACTTGTCATATTTGATATCTAATTGAATGAAATTGTGCTCTCTAAGGACAAGCATCTATGTATGTTATCTTAAGAAACAAAATTTGATTTCAGGCTGACTGCCATAACGCAACTAGTCCATCATGGAATGATTTTTGTTCCAATTGGATACACGTTTGGAGCTGGTATGTTTGAGATGGAAGATGTCAAGGGAGGAAGTCCTTATGGTGCAGGAACTTATGCAGGGGATGGGTCAAGGCAGCCGTCCAAGCTGGAGTTGGAGCAGGCATTCCATCAAGGGAAATACATTGCTGGCATTACAAAGAAGCTAAAGGGATGTGCTTGAAGAATCGTTTGATTTGATCCAGTAATATTCTGTCTCTTCTCATTCTTTTTCCTTATGATTTCTATACCTTTCTCTTTGTTACAAAAATATATGTCATACTGCCAAGTATTGTTTTGTATCTGTATTTGAGAAATACATTTAGTCAATGAAAAAGGATAAATATGCCTGATGATGTGTGATCAAATTGTGAATTGGTATCATCATTCTTCATGTAAAGTTAATATAGAGGCCCACTGCATTTGGACCTAAATCAATGTTCTGAAAACAGCAGGTTTCTAAGTTCAGATCCCCCAAATGCAAGTAGAGTTGGTCTCTCATTAAGGAATTCGTTGGTTGCTTGCCTAAGTAGAAATGACTGATTCAGGGTGGAAATTTGTGTTGTTGAGTCACGTTCAGTGGTGTGTTGTGTCAAAATTCAATTAATATTAGGAAGTTGTATTCCATCAGCTAGGTGTCACAAATAAGGCGCATATGCAATCACAATTAGGTCAGCTACACAGTATAATTGTCTATTTTGAGGTTTTATTTCAGCATTCATGTTTGAACTATTCTAAGTTGAGTTTGAGTTGGTTTTTATATCCCATTGTCCAGAGACCATCCATTAGAAAAGCATATAATGTAGCTTATCACGTAGCAATGAAAATGCTTGAGTAGGCTTTCTGTTTCTGATATTGTATCGTTTTTCGGACATCCATTCTGAACTTTCAGCTTCTTAGAATACGTTTGGTTGGTGGAGTTGGATGAGTTGGTTGAGTGGGATGAGATGAGAATGGAATTGCTATTTCAAGGGAATTGAATTGGAAAATGATAGCTATTTCACTATCTAGTTGCATTAGGCATGTCAATAAATTTGAACAAGACCACATTAAATGCCTTTAATCTTCCTCTCTTTTTTCTTTTCCTAGCACAACCATCTCTCTTTGTTGCCCTATTGTGACCACTCTTCTTCCTCACTATCCCAAAAATACTGCACAAATTTTCCATTCTTCTTGTGAACTTAATACTTGATCACTAAGCCTCCAATTGAGTCGTGACCTAGTGGTTGCAACCTTGATGTCTGGTGTGGAGATTGGTTGTCTAGGTAATTAGGGGTGGACGCAGTTCAATTCAACATGTTCGCCCCCTCGAATCATGCATTATAGTCTGGTTTTTTTACATCTAGAAACCACATGATTTGGTTCTTAAATTTTTTTTAGCAGAAAAGCAGTTTAGCTAGGTTTGGTTCAAGGTTTGAGCCATTATCGCAAGCTTAATATGAAAGTTCAAAAATTTACGATTAGTATTCTTGCATGTTTGTTCAACCTCTACATTCAACCTATATATATATATATATATATATATATATATATTTGGGTAAATAACCTATTGATATTTCATTTTCACTCAAATCCTTTAATTCTTATTTTTAATTTTCAGCACTTGAATTTTTCCTAGTCTTTAGAATTATTGAAACCCAATCAGAATCCTTGGCTTGTTCAAAATGCACAATACCAAGATTTATAAACCATTCTATTTCTTCAAATTCAACTTTTACATTCAACGAGTACATTGAACAACCGATTTCATTTTTCAATTTCAACAAATTGTACATTCAACAACCGTTCGACCTGTTCATTCAACAATCAACATGTTATTCACCCTTCTACTTGTTCATTCGGACTTATTCATTGACCATTGCATATGTTACATTGCTTCTGATTCAATGTGTTCGTTCATTACTTTCATCAACATTCAAAATCCACAAGACAACTTGTTCATACCAGCAACATCTAGTGGCAATCGCAAACTATATGCAAGCACAAAGACAGAATAATACGAATTTAAGGCTTTTGCAAAACAACAAACGCAAAAGCTTGCCTTAGTAGATCTCCAAACGTTTACTTTAAGTTTAAACCTGAAATAATAAATAAGGTAAATTACATGGATTACTTTTGAAAACTTTAAAAATTATACGGATCCTTTCTTTTTTTTTAAAAGTCGGCACTTAATGTTTCTAAAATAAGTATGGACCCTAATTTTTTTTTGCTAATTAGACTACCATGCGTAAAGTGAGTTACAAGGCTAATTATTCATATATTTAATTAATTAAATTTACTAAAACTAAAAAAATTAATTGATAAAGTAGAAAATTAAAAAATAAAGAAAAAGAAAAGACAAAATTAAAGAGAAAATCTAGAAAAATAAATAGGTGGTTGTTATGGGTTTAAAGAACTTTTTCCTTTTTATTTTTTTATTTTTTTAATTTTCTTGCCTTTTTAAAATATATTTTCTAACTTTTTTTTTTTAATTTTCTACTTTTTTTAGTTATTTAATTTAATTTTAGTTACCTTAATTAATTAAACATACAAATAAATCTCCTAATAATCATCCATTTCAACTCACTTTATATAGAGCAATCTAGTTAGTAAAGAAAATGGAACTCATGTTTGTTTCAGGGGTGTTAAGTACCGACTTTTGAAAAAATTAGGAGTCTATGTAATTTTAAAAGTTTTCAGGCTTGATTTGTGTAATTTACCTTCTCAAATAAACAAACAAGTTAATTGTATGTTAATTTAAATATTTTTGGGCAAGTTAAAGCCTTAAGGAAAAATAAGAATGACTTACACTCAATCAAAGAGTAATACATCAAAGAGAAATATGTTTGGTACATGAATCTACTATTTTAGCAACTTTTGCATTTGAAGTGATATAAGAGATTTGGTAGGCTATTAACACATAATAAGCATACTTAGAAATTAAGACAATAGTTTAATATCCTAAATGAAAAATTTTAAAGTGACTCCAAATATAACTAGTGTTTCAAGATATTCTTTAATGAATAATTGAGTTATAGGTTTTTTCAGCTTGTCTAATTCCCAAATAAAGTCTTCCACAATAATGGAGCCAAAAGTAGAGGAATCTACTTAAATAGGTCTCTTTTGAAAAATTAAACTTAAAAAAGAATATTTGAAAAACTTATTGCTAAAATAGGTAGTGAAAGCTGATACCTTGTATGCACATTTATATTGACCTAATTTGGTTCAACTAAAGGCACATAAATGTGAACCTATTTTGGTCTAGCTAAAGGTGTATATTGGGTATATGCCCTCAGTACATCAGTTGCAACCCTCTAGTAGCCAAAATACAATCATGCTAAGTTTGAAAATACAATCATACACCTTAATACATCATCTATCCATCAAGATCAGTAGTAGAAGTCAAAATACTTAAATTCCAAACTTGAGCTCCATGCCCCATTAATTTTGAAACTCCACGAATCCCAAACACCACATAAATGACAAACTCAATTGTGAACTCCAAACTTCATCCAAAAGCGTATATTCCAAAATAAGCTTTAGAATCAAAGAGAAAACATATATAAAATGTAGAATCGCAATAGGAAATGCCTAATCTAATCTTTAATAGTAGAATAACTAAAAAAATTATATAGACATGGGTTTCAAATGTTGATTAAAAATTTACATATTAAATGATATACAATATTGCACAATCTCTAACTAGCATAGGATCTCGAGTAGGAGGAGCCTATGACTCTTGTGTTGGATGGGGATGCAAGGCATCATCAAAGTCACGAGAAGGCACTGAACTCCACTTTATAGCGAGCTATAAACTATCACCTTCTTCTATTATCTACTTATCATGGCGTCTCTTGTGCGGAGCAAGAAACATAAGGAAGGAGCCACTAATCGAGTGACGATGTGGTATGCCATAAATGCTAGATAGTAAAGTCAAGCTATTGATCATCTCATCATTTGGGAGTTTTTTTGTCTTATGGTGCATTTTTGTGCTGTTGAGCTTGGCTACTTAGTTGTCTAAGTCCCCTAGTCTTATGATGTGGTTGATACTGTTATTGAATATGAGCATGCTCATCTTCTACCTCTTTATCTAAGGTTACTCTTGTTAAGCCTACAAGTATAACGTCAACATTCTATAATCTTGTAGAAATTGAAGACTATGATTAGTTAGAGTAACTGCTATAACATGATTAGGAGATAAGTAACTCTGTTTTAAAGTATCAACCTACATGAAAAAAATACCATAAAACAAGTTAGTATCGACTATGCAATGTATCACCCAATTAGTATAAATGTTTTACTTATAAGATATTCATGAACATCTCTTATATAGTCTGACGACTGATATGTTTGAACCATCTCATATACTTCTACTCAACCCTAAGAGGACCTTATATATAAACCAATCGATCCAGCTACTCATCCCATAGGGTAATGTGAGATGCATGCTGTGTTGGCTAATCTATATCCACCTTCCTGAGCAAGTTAATCTGATGGAGTTCGGGTTGTGTGTTAACATTTTGAGGGAAATATTGGAAACCCCTACACTATTGAGCAACATGGTTTGGAAAAGTGCACTCCACTATTTGAAAACATATGAGTGATACCTGAGTAGTTCAAATGTGTTTCCCTGCTTTGCAAAAGTAGGGTAGGATGTTAATTAGATTCCAGGCTCCTACTCAACTTAAAAGTAGTAAGTAAGAGTTAGATGTAATTATACATATAGTTGTCAAAATCGCGATTTTACCTGAAATTGAATAGTATAAAATCAGTAGAATCGGTAACTTATAAAATCGTATATCTAATCCCATAATTATATCAAAAGTTTATACCTAAATAATTTTTTTTCTATTTTGATTATGAAAAACTTAATAAAATTGCAAACTCTTATAATCATATAATTAACTCGTGATTTTAACAATCATGATTATACATGTAATCAAATGGAAAACTGAAGAATGTTTAAGAAATATCTGAGTAGCACTCTACCTATCGAGCACATTCTAATAAGCAACAATAACATCGGTCAACTGATGCTAGGTGTCTTAGCTTGTTCTCCATTGAGTAGCTAAGAGCAATTGATTCTTCTTCATTTCTAGCTTCTTAATTGCATCTCTATTATATTCCAGCTCTGAATTGCCATTTATAATATTCCCAAATGTATAAATAAAAAAATTACATAGTCACTCATTCTTATCATATTCGTAACATAAATAAATAATCAGCTAATTTATAATAATAATTAGCAACAGTTGCTTAACATTCACACCGCATCATAATGTACATCTTTTTCCCATTTATACTCTTGAGACCTTTTGTTAAATGCAAATAGTCTACACTGATTTCATATAATAAGACAAGTATTACCACATGTTATGTGCTACAAAATTTATATAGTTCGACTCTAATACACTACAAACTAATAACAAATATCAATATTTGCAACAAGTTCACTACAAACAATCCTAATATAAATATTCTAAGGTTTTCTAAAATGATGAAAAATAACACAATAAGGAGAAAATTTTGAGTTAAAGATGAGAATATGCACCAAAATGTGACTTCATTGAGTTTTTAGTCGAAAAAATTAAAAGATTTGAGTGATTTAAGTGGAGGAAAATGATAGTGGAATAGTTAAATCCTATTCATAATATAGATAAATAATCAATTAATTTACAATAACAATTAACAACAGTTACTTAACATTCACATTGCATCGTAATATTTATCTTTTTGTCATTTAAACTTTTTTGAGACATTTTGTCAAACACATATAATGCACAATAATTTCACATAATGGGACAACAACTACCACATATTATGTGCTATAAAATTTATATAAATCAACTCTAATACATTACAAACTAATAAGAAGTAGCAATATTTGCAAAAAATTTCACTACAAATAATCACAATATCAATATTTTAGGTTTTTCAAAAATGAGGAAAAAAAAACACAATTACAAGAAAATTTTGAGTTAGAGATGAGAATACATACCAAAATGTACCTTAATCGAGTTTATGGTCGAAGAAATTAAAAGATTTAAATGGAGAAAAATAATGGGGGAGAGTTGAGTTAGGAGACTTGGTAAGTATCCCTTGTATAGTTTTAGTTTGTGAAATGAAAAGGGCAAGCAAGCAATAATATTATAGTGAGATAGTGGTGTAGGTGCACACTGTGCATGCAACTTAATACAAATTTTATTGAAGGCATATACTTGGTGTGCTCCTTTATTTTACTTGAAGATGCACACGAGCATATGCCTTTTTCACCTATTTTTAGAATAAGTTTTTCAAATACTTCTTTTTAAGTTTAATTTTCCAAAGGGGTACTATTTAAGTAGAGTTTTCGCAAAAAGTATCTCTAAAAACATCAAGTACTTGACTACATCTAAAAACATCAAGTATTTAACTACTTGTGCTAGAAGCACTTTCTAAAGCCACAATTGACAATAGGATTATTATTATTATTTCTTTGTCTTTATTTCTTTTGTTATAAAAGAAAGGATAGGGTATTTAGGAGATTTTTTTTTTGCCACTAACCTAGTACATCAAAATCCTTAACAAAATTCTCACCTTTTTGTGCAAAATATTTCTTTAATTCATTTTTCTACACCAATTTTTCCCTCCCATCTCATGAAAGAAAAAAGATTTCTATGGTTTACAATCTCCATCTATCACCTGTTGTTGTAGGCCCTTTAAACAACTTTGAGAATTTGCATAGGAGCTCTCCTTTTTAAGCCCCAAATTGGAATCATAATGGATATACAAGTAGAAAAGAAGGCATTGTAGATTTTACTCATTATTTGATTCGCCTTTTTAGTACCATAGATATTAGGAGTGGGCATGAATCGAATTGGTTTAGTTTTTTCTTAAAACCAAACCAAACCATAAAAATACGATTTTTTTTATCACTTCAAGCTAAACCATACGGTTTGGTTTCATATTTTTTCCAAACCATAAAATTTCGGTTAGGTTCAGTTTGGTTTACGAATTAAACCATATTTTGTCTTCTAAGTATATTTGTTTAATATGTAATATCATATTAGTAGTATTAAATTATTTAATAATAATATATATTGATATCCTATAAGAGATTTAAAAAGTAAATATTCAAGTAACTAAAATTTTTTAAATGTTTAATATAATTAATTTTTTTATCAAGCTAGCATATAATAAAAAAATTTGAGTTAACCAATATACATATTTGTTAAATTGCGGTCATAAAATTTAAATAAATATACTTTTCAATAAAAGTAAATTAAAATTTCTTTTAAATATTATGTTACAATAAATATTTTTTTTAATTATAAGTAAAATATCATTATATTTTTTTTCAAAATGGTTTGGTTCAATTTTACGGTTTGGTTTGAATTATCTCTCCAAATCAACCATAAATTTTTTGTTTGATTTGGATTGGAAAATTTTCAAACCAAATTATAAAAAAAACCATATTTTTTATTTGGTTTGGTTCGATTTACGGATTGATTCGATTTGATCAATTTTTTTTCCATCCCTAATAGATATACCCGGCAATTTATTTCAACGTAGTATAACTCTCGGCAAGGATCAAGCTACGCAACAGTTCTTTGATTAACTGATTGCAAGCGGTATAAAGAGTTTAAAGGAAAATGGCTAATGAATACATGCATATTCCAATCTTCCTTTAAAGAGATTACCCTCATTTTATCTTTTTAAGTTCTTCAAAATTTTCATTGTTAGTTTCTGGGTTTTAAAATTTTAATGACGTTTTGAACAAAAAATGAGTTGTCTTCCACCAACTTTCAATATTTAAATATAATAAAGTCTTGCTTTCAATATTTTTCACTCCACACAACTTTTAAATGTGGCCAATCTTGATGGAGAAGACTTGACATATCTAATTGCTGATCAAGTTCGAAAGGCTAAGTCACCCATGTCTTTTAAATCTTCACTTATTATTAAATTCAAGATATAAGTACAACATCTTATATTAAGGAAACTCTCCCTTCATTGTGAGTGTGTTTTCGTATTAATTAATTAATTTATTTTTAATATTACTGGATGTCAACAACGTTTGAATTGGTATTGTCAACAGTGGTTGTGAAAACCTTGGTAAGATCCTAACACATAAAGTATTTCTCAATAGTCTTCCTAGTAACCTTAATAAGTTGGTTAGGTATTTGACAAAAAATTATATATATACAATTTGCAATTATTATCAATGAAAAGACATGTAACACACATATAACTTAAATTTTGATAAGATGTCCATATCTCAGTATTTGAACTTATCCTACCAAAATATTTGGAAAAATGGTTCGATCATATTTTGTTGGAATAATTATTAAATGCTTCATATTCAACGAATCTAAATCGCAGTTTAGTAATAACAAATAGCATAGCAAACACTTCAAAATGTTGTCCTATATTAGAAGTTAATTTAGTCTTGGAAGTTTGGATCATATCATTAGATCCACCAGATGGGCAAGGGAATCAGAGTTCATTATTTAATTATTGTAATAAAGTTTTCAAATATTACGGTGAAAATTGGAATTAGTGCACTGTACACTCGCTTAACTAGATACAAGTATTTTCCTGGTGAAAATGACACGAGCAAGGAAATAGCTTTCATAATATAAGTTGCTTTTTACAATCAATCAAGGTCGGTGTTAAAAAGAATACATGAGTGTTGTTTATTATTGTATAGTTGCAACTTAGGTTTGTTAAGTATGAGGCATTCCTTCGTTATTTCTATCAACTATTATTGAAAATTTTGTTTCCTTCTTGTAGAATATTGATGCATGATTATATAGACTTGTTTAAAGAGGAAAGGGAAAAATTGAATTACTATTTTTCCAAAATTTTTGGTAGTGTATTTGACTACGGATACATGGATATATTATCAAATTTTGAGTTATATGTGATTTATGTGTTTTTTTTTATTGATGATTATTAGTATTGTCAAAAAAAAAATTGATTTTTAAAATTTTCTCAAAAGCCTACACTTCGTTGTGCCTATTAGGAACCATGTTGAGAAATGTCTGATATGCTAGGGTCTCATCAAAGTTCTTACAATCATCATTGGCAATGTTAGTTTAAACAATATTGGTATCTGATACTTTAAGGAAAAGATTTCAACCCTATAACACACTCATATCTTTAGTTTAAGTATTGAAAAGGATTTGAAAAATGATCAAGTAGTTAGCTATATTAGGTTTTTTCCATCAAGATTGGTTAGGTTTAAGAGTCGTGCAGAGTAAGAAAATATGACAAACAATTTTATTGTGTTTAGTTTGTAAACTACGTGGAACTTGGATTTATTTGATGTTGAAGATGTTTATAAAATTTTAAAAAGCATTTGAATTGTTGGAAATTAAGGATAAGAAGTTTAAATAGAACCTGAGGAGGATAAAATGAAATCCTTTTGGAGGAAAATTAGGAAAATGCACATACTTTTTTGCCAGTTCTAGAGATATTTCATGATGCTACATTTCGTATCTTTAGTTTTCTTTTAAGTCACATATAATTAGAATGATAAAGAAATAAATATTAGGTGTTGGTTATCAAATTCATGAGAAATGCCAAAGTAGTGATGGATATATGAGCATGTTGGTTGAAAGAATAAAAATAAAGCATGATAAGTATTGAGGTATTATTAACTTTATCAATTTTTTATTTTTGTTTTTGTTGTTGTGTTTGATTCTTGCTAATAGTTGCATCATGTGGATTGGATGTTCAAGCAAGACTATGATACTGAGAGGACAAGTCAATTGATTTCTAAAATCCTTTATACTCTGCGGTTTGTATAATTATTATGATTTTAATTTTGGGTATAAACTGAGAACTTTAGCACAAACTTTTAAGTTGTGTGAAGATTCATGAGCCACAAATGATAGGTGAAGATTGTAAAACATGAAGATTTGTTTTCTTTTGTGAGATGGGAGGGGAAAATTGATGTAGAAAAATTAATTGGGGAAATATTTAGGACCAAAAAAAAAAGGACTTTGTTGAGGATTTTAACGTATTGGACTGATGGAGAAGATCATCTTCTAGATACTGTATCCTTTCACCAATGACTCCATTTGTAGTGGGAGCCCATATTTGTGTATTAGATTGGTAGACCTGTAAACTCTATTACCCATTGATGAAGATCTTGAAGCATTAGAATTATTTTGAGTCATGTTAAAAAATTTTGATTTAATATATGAATCTATTATCTCTTCAAATGTGGAAGTTGCTAAAATGGTAGAATACCTTATTTAATATTCTTGATTGAGTCAAAGTGATTTTTTTTTTTTATTTTCTTTAGGCTTTAGCTTGCTTAAGTTATTTAAACTGATGCATAGTTAATTTCATTTTTCCTTATTATTTTAGGTTCGAATTTGATGTTGATGTTTAGAGATCTATCGAAACTTGCTATATCTGATTGTTGGAGCCTTGTGTTATATGAGTGTATTAGTTTGTTGGTGTATAAGTTTCCTGTAATGAGCAGTTGTATTATTCTACTAGCGTTCCTAGTTTTTTAGTTTGTGTGTCTATCATTGGCTGTCACTGGATTTTTTGTATTTCATTTGTGTACTGTCTATTATAAGGATGACTATTTTATATTTTGAGATCTATGATCAAGTTTTCTTTTGCATTTTGAACGATGATTAAAGTCTTAAACGAACACGTTGGATACAAAAATGATGAACGTACACAGATATGGAATAACTTGTTGAATGGTGAATAAAATGTTGAATTAAACCAATGATGATTTTGATTTGTTTTCAATAATTCATGGATTGCAAAGACTGGAAAAATCCCAAGTGCTAAGATTGAAAAACAAGGATAAAGGGTCTTTGAGAAAGTGAAATATAAGTTGGATGATTTTGATTTGGTTTTAATAATTTATGGATTGCAAAGACTTAGGAAAAATCCAAGTGCTGAGACTGAAAAATAAAGATGAAGGGTTTTTTGTGAAAGTAAAATATAAACATTTTAAATGTATAAGTTGAATAATTATGTGCCTTTCTTATTAATCTTGCCATTTTTAATTGAGCCAAGACCAAACATTTTTCTTATCTTAAAAAAAGAAAAAAAGAAAAATTATGATCCATATAGTATGGTTCGAATCATGGCCTAAAATAATCAAATTATAATGTATGATTCAATTTGTATGGAAGGGTGAATGAATTGTGCACACCCTGTGTTGAGGATACGTAATGAATTGTAAAGCAACTTTTTTTATTATTATTATTATTATTATTTTGCTCCTTTATTGAGTTAGGCTTGTTGGGTTTAAGGAGTAAGTCCTTTGTATTCTTTCTTTCTTTCTATTTTTTTTTTTTGAAACATACAACTAGTTCTACTCAGTTTGCCCAATTCCAATCAAATCGAGAATCAATTTACTTAATCCGAATTAAACTATAAACTAACTTTTGATTTAGTTCTTTTGCCCATCCATGTAGGTGACCATTGGTGACCGCTTAGTCCTTCTTTTCTGGATTTGATATTTAGGCATGGAAATTATTTTTTATTAGTGGTTGATGTTGGTTTGTTGGATCATTAATGATTGGTTCGGAAGATACACTTGCAATGAGTGGGGTTAAAATTTCATAGCTGAAGTTCAACTTTTATTTGATTGAGTTTAGAATTTTAAGCTTGAGTTTAACTAAAAAAAGGCACCTAATAAGTTCAAGTTCAATTCAATTTACTTCGTTTACGCTTGATATTTTTGAAAATTATTTTTTAAAGCTAAAATAATAATAATAATAATATCTCAACTCAACTTGAACTTGACTAATAATTAAATTTGACTTAGAGCACAATTAGGCTTGGAATTAATTTAAGTTAATTATTATAAAACTCAAATTTAGTTTAATAAGCCACTTGAGTAACTTAAAATTTGATTGGACTATTATCAATCAATCTAGAGTAAATAACTTGGATGGTTAGTAAATAGGTTTGATTCATTTAAACTTCCAGTTGTGAGTAATCGCTTTGGATCGTTTTTCAAATATGAACAGACAAGGAATAAATATTCTGTAGAGGCCATGCCCATACTCTTTTGTCCTTTTATAATAACTATTGTAATAAGAACATGGATGGTGGCCGTTCTATTTTACTTTGTTAAACGATTAATTGGGATCATTAGAACACATTTTCGTATATTTTATTATATTTAAACTTTTCTATGATTATACTTAAAAAAACTCATGAAGAAATGCAGCTGCCAATCGTCGCATGTCCCCTTCGTTTCACTTCACTCCTTAAATAATTGTTATAGCCAAATCCCAAGCTAAGCTTTATATTTCCATCCCTCTTCCAACCTAATTCTATTCTATAATAAGTGAATTTGATCTCGATGACTTCTTAGTAGACGAGTTATGGTATTAGGAATTAATTAATCATATTGTTGGTGTGCAATCTAAAAGTTACAACAGTAACACCTGAATTACAATTTTTCAATCAAGACCTCTTGAAGAAATATTAAAGAAGAATTTACCCTTTAAGGATGGGTTATATGCTTATGCTAAAAGTATAAAGCAATGACTGAAAGAGAATCTTAACTTGTTATATGGATTCGTTTGGTTGGTTAAAGGACATCTGGAGGCTTGTCTGATAAGATTTTTCTTGGCTGAATTGTCTCATTAGATTAGACCGAGCTTGAATGGGATATATGCTTGAGGTATCTAAACTTTGTTAATTTCATATTTATCACCTTAGGACTATGATTTAGGGGACGGGGAATTGATCCAAAAACTTTCTTGAATTATTAAAAAATGCCAAAGATAATGATATGCTTAAACAGTGGTAAAACTGTTAAATTGTAAATTTGTGCTAAATAATCGATCTATGTTATATATATATATATATATTGAGTTTAGTGTTTATGAACCCAACTTCATGCTTGAATATTATCTAAACCTTTCAATTTTACAAATTCATTTTGGGACTTGTTGAAACCTCAAGGGCTTATGCTCCATTGATACTAAATTACAAAATAACAATTAGAGAGAGAGAGAGAGTCTAGACAGGTTTGGACACTAAATCTTCATAATGAAGAGCAAAATATTTCCAAGACTGAATGACTTTAACTTAAATAGATCCTGATCAACAAATCAAGCCTTGGCCTCGGAATCTTTAGCTTTTCCATCATAATCTTCACCTAGTTCCTATAAAAGGTCCGTCTAAAAAGCGAGAGAGAGAGGGATACACCTTTTTTTTTTCTTTTTTTTTGAGACTTTTTTTTTGGGGTCGAATTAAAGCAAAAAAGTTCAGTTTTCCAGTTTTTAATCATACTGAATTTGGACATATTTGCGTGCAAAGAATTTTGCTTTAGGCTTTACTTTCTTTCTTTTTCTTTTGTCTTTTTCTTTTTAAATAATTTTAATGTTTAAATATAAAATTACAACGTAGTAAGAATTTAATAAAATAAAATTATATATATATATTATATTTGTTATAAATACACACACATATATATGTACATATATATCTTATAATTATATAATCTATATACATAAATATATATTATATATGTTCTCTCTATATATATTATATAATTTTATAATTTATATTTAAGTAAAGCATATATATGTTATTATAATGTATAAATTAATACATATGATATATTGTATCTAGATTATATATTTGTTATATATATATATATATATTATATAATATGTTATATTTATAATTTATATTTAATTACAACCCACATAAATATGCATACATGCATATATATATATATATATATATATATTAATGCACAATATAATTTATGTATATTTGTATGTATGTTGTATACATTATTAATTATTTTACCTGTTAAATAGGTTTGTGAACTTATGACCTTTTATGGGATATATTTAATAAATGGGTTTATAAATAGATTTATAGGTTAAACTTGAACTTAGACATAAATTTTACTGTATTTAAGTAAGTTTAATCCATTTATGTCTCGTGTCAATTTTCTCCTTATACAAATCCATATATAATTGTATGGTATCGTATCCAAGTTCGCAGGTTATATATCGAATTGCTAACCTTACCTTCTTATATTGATATAGAGAGGTGGCTTTATTGAGTAGAGTTTAAACCATAAACTATGATGATTTTATAAACTTAATCAAATTTGAGTGAAGATTGAATTTCTAGTTAACCACCATCATTGACTGCTCATCTATAATATTGTGTTCATTAAGCGGTTGGTGGAACCTTTTTTAAATTAACATCATAGTGTTGGACGATTTATAAATTTATATATTATTACTGATTATATACTGAAGCACTCTTTTATATATATATATATATATATATATATATATATATATATATATATATTCTCTTTCTCTGAACTCCTCAACAAATCCTAGCATAGGTGGTGGCTATGTGGTCTCCCCTCGTTTCTGTGCATTTTCCTTTGTCCAACCTGTATTTACAAATTCATCATCATTAATCTCGATATCCATATGTCAACCATTATTGAATTTTTTTTTCCCCAGTATCAACCACTATTGATTTAAAATATGTTTTTTATACCATTTCTACTATGATAGGTCCATTTCTATAGATTTGTCTTATTCAAAGATTGTAATAAACAAAATGATATTAGTTTGTTACTAGTATAAAGAATAACCGGTTGCTCATGTATTTATCGATTTGTTTTTTTTTTTAATCAATTTTATGAGATCTATTACACTTGGGGGCTTTATTCTTTTAAGTGAAACAATGGTATCTCCAATATGGAACATTTTAGAACTTAAAGAGATATTCTACCCTAACTCTTATGTCTGTCAATTCTCTTGCATCAATCAGTTTGATTGATGTAATTTTAATCTTTTGTGGCAAAAAAAAAAAAAAAACGGGAAGTATATTAATAAATATAAACAATTTCAAAATGAAGAAACAGTTTTTTTAGTAAATATAATGCATCCTAAAATAAAATCCTATTAATAATAATAATAATAAACTTTTAAAATTGTAAAAATTTTATTGTCTATCCCCTCTTTTCATTTTCATGGTTTTAGGTCTACAACTTCAGGAAAAATTCTATTGATGTCATGGAACCAAGAAGTTTATACCCACCACGAAAAATTGTGTTAAAAAAAAAAAAAAATCAGGTCTTAAGTTTCACTATACATTAATTGCCATATGACAGCCAAATTGCAGAAGCTGTGGTGTCCGTACTCCTGAATAGGTAGATAATTGTACGATAAAAAAAGTAATCCAAAATCTTATTAATATGTAATCCTACAATCAACTCAGGATTAGACAAATTCCAAACTTTAAAAAGATGCATAAGATTCCTAAATATATATATATATATATATATATTAAAAAAAATGAATGCATGCGCATCATTAATTTAATTTTTATTTTCAACAAAAATTTATTAAAGTTGATGTTACTAGAAATACTTGAAAAATCAAGGAAGTCGTAAAGCACTTCTTTCATGTCTTCCTTTTTCGTGGATAAAGTCATAAAGGGGCAGAGGGGTGCCAAATGCTGATCCCATGGCCAAAAAGATATCTTGCTATATTCCTCCACGGATTGGTACGTATTAAAGTGATGAAGAAGAAAGAAGGTATCACATAAATACACTAATATTATAGTACATTTAGTATAAAAGATAGTCGACTTTTTAATTATTCTACCTTTTTCTTTTATTTTATAATTTTGTAACTTTATTTTCTCCTATTCTTCCCCTTTTTATATATATATATATATATGAATTTCTTTTTCAAACCTAGAACCGAATAAAGCCATATGGGTTGGTAAATTTTTTGAGATTTTTCTAGTTGTGTTGGGTTTGTGTGGGTATTACGACTCAATCGAATAATTATTCAAAATATTTTGAGACTAATCCGGAGATTCTTGACATCTTTTGAATTTTTGATTTGATAATAAATTAAAAAGAAGGAATTCGTCATGAATTCGCTTCATCAATCTTTCCAGATGTCCGAATACATGCTGAAGCAGTGGACAAGTTCTTTTGATTTTCAATAAGCTATATCTTTAAAATTTGGTAAATATTTTTATTTAATTTTTACGTTAATGATTTGATTATTGTGCATCCAGGTGATTGCATGCAATATGTATGCCAAATATAATACAAGTATATAATGTGGGAAATCACAAAAACTCGGCTTACGTAAATTTAAAAGAAAATATATGTAGATATATAAAGTGAAAAAGTGTAAAAACTCAATTATGTAACCGAAAGAAATTATAATGTAGGTTTGCAAAATAAAAAAAGAAATGCAAGATTTTTGTTATTTTTTAAAATTAAAATTTTTATTTATATATGTATATTCACATTTTCTTGATATAATGTCCTAAAGATGAGTAAACGACAAAAATATGACTCAAAATTAGGGCCGAATAAAAAAAAAAAAAGACCGAACTACGAATCAGACCAAACTAAACCATAAATTAGGTTCAAATTACTTTTTTAAGTTTGAAAAAATTGAGAATTTAATCAAATCAAATTGTTTCTTTTAGATTTAAGAAAATCATGAACAGAATCGAATTATTTCAAACCAAAGCGAACTGTGATAAGTAAAAAAAGAAAAATTATAGTAATCATTATGCTAATTGTGAGAATTTGATGATAGTGTATTTCTCTAAATATTATAAATTTCTTTTATTAATATGTTTGTGTTTTTACTTCTAAATAAGAATATGCTAATTATTCCACATATTTTGCATTTAGTGGATTTTGGAAATAAATAATAAATGATTCTTTTGTATATTTCTTATATTGATTTGCACCTCATCTAGCTTCTAAAGTGCCAACTAAATTATAATATAATTCAATAGTTGTTTCTAATTATGTAAGATGTGAAAAATGTCTTCTTTAATATTCCTTCTAAACATTTTGAGATTCTTGATTCAAATTGTGAACTGAAATGTTTTTTTTTTAGGTTTAAAAAAATTTCAAACCAATCTGTAAAGTTATGTTCAAATTAAAAAAGAACCAAATCATAAAGTTCGGTACCGACCAAATCAAACCGCACAATAAAGTTAAATAGACTAGAATATCCAATAATCAAAATTAGCAATTTAGACCTTCTCAACTTAGTCATCAACATCGATATACAAACAAACTTCTTCCCAATTTCACATTTGATGATGCCATGATAATGAGCGAAGAATAATAGTTAAGTGGACTGTAACGTTTTAGTCTAAAAGTAATCAATAACTAAAATAACATATGCTTAATGGGTCTTTTCAATTGCTTGATCTAAAAGTTTTTAATTAATGTTAATTTCATATCCTTTACCTTTATAAATCTCTATTAATTCTTTCTCACAATTCGTCTAGGGCTTTACTAACACGAGGTATAACAATTTCCTCTTAAATGCATGGTATCTTCATTACATTACATTATAATTAGGTTTAGATCTTCTCCATTTTTTTAGCATGCAATTTGGTTCGTTTCTACCACCCTCTATAAGACCAATATTGTGATACCCCTTATAAGCAAAATCCCATATAGATTGTGGGAAAGTATTCATAGTGGTTTATAAGATCAAGATAGTCAATACTAGCTCAAAACGTTTAGACTTAGCATTAGAAAAAGCCCATTTGTTCTTTGTTGATTATTTTCTGCTTTTGGATTAGGGCATTATAAATAATATCAAAGCCGACTCTTTAGAACTATATAAATGACTTGAGAACAAACCAATGGGGAAACTGAGCTCATTTAAAGTAGAGGTTTGAGGAAGGTGGAGAGCGTCATTGAGTTATGACTCTTTGAAAGCTTTTAGAATGAACTCATAGAAAAAGAGGGAGTAATTGAGCTCAATTGTAAGGTCTCATGACTAGGACATCACATCTTGAAGGGAGTAGTTGTGATACCGAGTAAGTAAAGTCTCATATGGATTATAGGAAAGTATTGTTAGTAATTTATAAGACTAAGATAATAAATAACAAGCCCAAACAAATAGAGAAATTTTAGCCTTGATGGTTGAAGACACTCATTAGTCATCTATTTGACTTGTAAAACCGTATTCTCAATCATACTCGCCTTGCAACATAAAAAGTGTTGCATCATGATTGCTCAAGCCTAATTCTAAAGATATTTTGCTACATTACAGTAAATACGGTAAAAGATTTAAAAGATACAAGAATTTCATTTTGTATTTCCCAAGTATGCTAACACTTCTATTAGTAATAGACGGAAGGAGGGGAAAAGAAAATCGAATCCTTTTTCACTTGTTTGACATATCATGATGCCAGTATATTATCAGCGATGCTTAACTACAGGAGTATAAAAGATACTATTGCGTATGTAGCTATTTTGAAAAGACATGGTCATCACTATCCCTATACTTTTTCTTCTTCTTTTTTTTTTTTCTCCATGAATATGGACCTAAGAAATGTAATATACATACGAATACGATGGGGGAATGCAGAGTGGAGCTTAGGCGCTTGAAGGTGGGGGCAGAAGGATGGAGAAAGGAGGGGTTGAGCTTGTCTCTGGGTTTTCCAATGGAGCCCCACCAATGGTGACCATTCGACTTAAAGCACAAAAGGCATGTCTGATGGCATCAATACAATGACAACTATTCTTTAAAAACAATTAATAAGAATGAAAACCTGAAAGAAAGGAGGGCCCCATGGACCACCCTCTGACTTCCACTAACATATTCCAAAAACGTAAACAAATCAAAAGTTAGATTTCCTATCAAATGACATCCCCACTCAATCACTCACTTCTATCTTCAATTCATTTATTCCCTTTCACTTAATATAATAAAATATGTTTTCTAACTACTTCCCCTGCTTCTAATTTTCATCAATTGCATATTCATCTCCGCACCTGTGGTCGAATACATCTTTAAAATTTGCAAAACATGTTTTTTTTTATATATCTTTTAAAATTATGGCGCAAAAATAAAAATTATATAAACCATTATTAAAATTTTAAAATAATTTATGTTTATTATTCTTTTAGCAATAACTTTAGGGTTTTAGTGTGAGAGAATGTTTATAATTATCCATTTAATTTTTAAATTGTTGGCTAATACCTGTTTTCTATATTTTATGCTCATACTATTTTAAGCCATATGTAAATTACATCATAAAAAAATAATAAATAAATAATTAACAAAGTAGCACTGAGGTATCCGGTAGAAAAATGCATATATAAATCCACTAAAAAGTTATTACTATAATATCATAGTGCCCCTTCTACCTCCTAGCTAAAGATATACCTATTCTATTCACAGCCAAACAAGAGGAATAATAATAAAATTACAAAAGATCATTTCTTTCTCTTTTCTCCTCCTCCTCCTTCTCTCTCTCTCTCTCTCTCTCTCTCTCTCTAATCAGTCCTATTCAATTAATGACAAACAAATGTCTTTCCTATTCATTAGTGCCTTTAGATCATAATTCTTCAATTATTAACTTCGCTGTGCTTCTTCATCTCCTCTCTTCTATGACCAAATTGGCATCATTTGGCCTTCTTAGCTGACCCAACTTGGACATGTCTTTTGTATAGTTATTGCCCTTCAACTTCGGCACTTTTCTCCCCCCTCTTTTCCTCTCTTTTCCTTTCCTTTCTTAATTAAAAAAAAAAAAAAATGCCCCCCTGCAATTGTGCCCTACTTCTCAAGCTAGCCTTGCTGGGAAATTATGTCCCTATCTTCATATGGTATTTCTGATTATAGCCCTACAAATTGCATTTAACCACGTATCGAAATTATATAATGGGCATAACTTACATAACAACAAGTAATTTAAGGGGATATGGATGCAAACACAAATATTATATAGAGACAGAAACATTCTATCTTGTTACACCGTATAAATTTTTAAAATAGTGGAGTTCCATAACTATAATGATCACTAATCTCAACGCACTATATATAGTGTATAGATAAGAAATTAATTTTCCTGGGTTAGGCTAAGATAACATAGATTGAACAATATGCAAATTTATATGAGAGCTTGTACAGGGAATCGGTACCTTTGGCTACATGTCACACATGTTATTTTGATTATGTAAAATGGAATAGGTATCATCTGAATGGTGCTCCAATAGTAGGTGCCCAAAAATCGACAGCAGTCTCATGACCCACTGGATAGATGCTTGAAGTTGGGACTAGACATAGTCCTCGCGTCCTTAGATCTTGTTTAGGCCCTTCACTGTCCTTGGATTTATCAGGATTCTGTATTTAATACCAAACACCAAAAATTTCTTAATCAGTATACTTGTATATGAATTCATGTGATTGATTATACGTATTACATATTATGTATACCTGCTGATGTTGAAAGGTAGCTCCAGTTTTCAAGTATTGAGTCGTTAGGGCCTGAAAAGGAAAGGCAAAATGTTATGTTTCCACCTAAATTTTATCAAACCGCCTGCTGGTTTAAAAGGTTTAAGTTGATAATGATATATTAGTGACTATATCATTATTGCTACATCTAAAAGTTTAAACAGATGAGTGTGGGTTTTCTTTTTAGCCGACTTTTTACACTACAAGTAAAGGGAGGAGAGGAGTTGAACAAAGCTTTAGTGCTATAATTTGTTACGACTAAAGAAATGAAATTTAAGCAATTTCAAATAGTATTTAGTTAGCATATTAGAAATTTTAAAGAAACCATTTTGTTCAATTTGGTACATGAACTTCTTGTCAATTAGAAAGTTAGGAAGCTAGACATATTAAATAGTCTGTTTGGAAGTAATTGGATCATTAAGGAACTGTATCATAATATTAAGGAACTAATGAATGTAGATGGTAAATTTTCAAAACTTATCTACTCACTCGATTTTCATGGATTTGGTCTTTGACTCGAGCCTTCAACTAAGTACTATCAATTCTACTTGAAAGCTACATATATATATAAGGTTACATGCTCTAGTAAAAATACATATCGTTATGCTTTCAATATATCACAAAATTGCTCCAATCATTGGTGATAATATATTTTACATGATTTTTAATTCGTATTCGGCACATAGGGAAATTATATTGTATAAGATTGTAAACATGAGTGCAGTGAACATAGTTATAGGAGCATATATAAAGTACATGTCGATATTCGGATAAAAAGGTGGGTTGTGCAAAGAGTTGGAATGATTAAGAGGAGGATACCAAAATAGCGAATAACCCTACTGTATTTATATTAGCAGTGATTTTTTTTTTTTTTTGGTTCCTCTCCGATTTATTAGAAAATGAAAAATAAAGGAAAAAAAATGATGGATATATATATCTGATCTTGTTAAAGTATATACGATCAATAGTTAAATGAAATTCTTCTTTACAAGCACATTTAAATGTGAAGACTTGGAATTACTAACATTTCTTATGGTAAATTATCATACTTTTTCGAATTAAACTTTCCAAAAGCAATAAACTTATCATATTGCAAAAGAGAATACTAATAAAAATGTTACTTAAAAGAGCGTTTATAGAACTCACAGCTATTTGTTGATGGAGGAACTTGATGTATTCAATAACCTCAGAGAGCACCGATGCTGTATCCGTCTAAACATACAAATATAAAATTAAAAAAAAAAATCAGATATAATCACTAAATATGTCAGAATAAAGGTTTTTCTTTTTTTCTTTCTTTGTTTCCTTTGCATAATTTCAAATAGAGAATGATATAACTAGGAATGAGAAGAAAGTGAGAGAACTCCATCATCACATTTAGATATCGTATATATATATTTGAAATTACCTTTCCAAAAGGTGCAACCAATTGTTGGAGTGCAGTGATTCTGTCCCCCATCTTTTCTTTCCTTCCCTGATGATCAGAAAAACCAGCATTATTCAACAAAATTAGCACACCCACATAATTAAAAACACCTATCATGAATTAATGATCAATGTTTCAATTTAATTTCTCATGTTTTAATAATTAATTAAGCTCATTTTAATAAAAAAAATAATCATCTCGTATACGTTTAGTTTACCAAAGAACCTACAACAATATTCGGTATATTTAACCTTATTATGTAGGAATACTACATGTTAAAAAGTTTAATATATTTGAAACTCTCATCAGAATATGAAATTTCAGGAAAATCGATTTGGGATGATTACTATCTGAATTTTGGATGATTTTTCAATTTTATATCCGAAGTTTAAAGTTGCTAAAATGTTATATGGAATTATACTTTTACATGTCAAATTTACCGCTGCACTTCTAATCATTCACACATGTACTTAACTAATGAGTATTTGCTATATTAACATCTAAAGATAATGGAGTTATTAATAAGTAAAAATTCGATTGTATTGACGTAATGTTAAATCATCTTAACAAGTGAAAGTTTGGTGCGGTATATAATAACTTTGAACAAAAGTAAAATTAGAAAAATGATTTAAGTTAGTTTTCTTACATTATCTTAATCACAATAACTTAATTCTCATTTGCAAAACATAATTTTAATAAAAAAAAAATTATAACGAGACAAATGAACAGCATCCGCTGCACACGAGAGAACATCCTAAATTTGAAATATGAAAATGTACCTTAAAAGCTGGCAAAGGTGTTGGCGTTTCATTTCGAGCCCTTTTGCTGGCCGGTTCATTGCCACTTTTCTTCAGTACTGTCCCCGCAGGATCAATAGGGGCTTCTACTAAACTTTGCTGTGACCATCCAAATATTATATTTTCAATACTACAATTCCACTTCCATATATTTAAATCATCTTCGCCTTGAAACCCTAACTTTAAAAATACCACCTTACACTCGCACAATCAATTTTGTTCCATACACTAGCCCTACATATAGAAAAATTCTAATATATACCTGGTCCATACAAACCTTTTAAAGCATAGTACTCCAACTATACGGATATGCTATACTCTAATAAGGTTCATGTGGTCAGTGGACTAGGTCCATAACACATAAGAAAAGATAGATTCAGTAGTTCCCAAAATATACAATTATAGGCAATCATGGGCGCTTTCACAAGAACATTTTGAATTAATAACCATAAGGTTTGACAGCAAGATCTTTTAACTATATCGCATCATAAAAGTAATCCATTCATTAGTATATTGCAATTTATTTAAAATTGTTATATACCTTGGGTTTTTCTTCAAAAGTTGGCGTAGCGAATTGATGCATTTGAGAGGAGAAGAAGCTCGGCCGGGCATCACTCCTGATGGGCGCAGAGGCAGCATTCCAAAAGGGCGCATTATTTGCAAATTGTAACTGGTGACCATGAGGCTGTTGCTTAGGAGGTGAGATTCTCAAGAATTGAGATGGCTTATTGCTAGACCAAGAGGGTAACAATTCATTTGTATTTAGCCCGTAATTCGTTGCGAAACCGGGGTAATTCACCGAAGACGATGATGATGTTGATGATAATGATCTGTTGTCATATGATGAATTTTGTTGTTGTTGTTGTTGATGATGATGATGAGGATGAGGATGAGGATGAAGATGATGACTCTCGGATGATGACCCTAATATGCCTTGTAGTATGTTGGCAGGAGTACTATACATGGTTGAATCCATTTGATCAAAACCGTGGCTAAATTGCTTGAATTCATTATTTGATGCTTGATCTCCAATCCTTTGGTCTCTCCATTGAATTTGTGATGAAGAACCCGTCGCGGATTCTTCTTGAAAGCTCGGATTCGAGTTTAAATTCTCTTGAAGCATTGATCGAAAACTGCCTTCACCCTTATCACCACGACTGCATATATCCCAAAAGAAGAAAGAAATAAATTAAATCGAATCATCAAAATCACATGTTCACCAAATTAATGATAGTTCCATAACAATTATTATTGACTAATTAGGCAATTTACATACACATGATATACTATGAACACTACAACAAATCAAGGCTGTTCCTGCAAGTATTAAAAACTCCCTGGAATAACCCTCTTGCAGCAACTGGGCTCGCCGCAAGAACTGGCTAAGAAAGCCTTGTTATATAATATTACCATAATAATTGAGAAAGCATGAATTAAAGTTCTTTTTTTTTTATTTTTTTTCTTTTTTATTTTTTATACTTACAGTAAGGACTGGTTCCAATCCATGGCTTGTGAGGAAAGGCCTAAGTTCATCATATGCAAATTAGGATCGGCTAAAGAGCCACCACCACTTTCACCAACTAAGCTTCCGGTGCTAGTTGAGGCCGAGACGGGCTCAGTCAGCCATGCTCCAAAGCTCCCCATGGTGTTCTGCGTCGAGGAGGAGGAGGAGGACGTCCCGCTTTCGAACCGGCTTCTCGATGAATCCCACCAATTCCCAGTCGTATGGTAGTCATCAGCCATGGCCAAACAATCAATTTTATTCACTATGGTGTTGATATCTTTCTTGGCTTATTTTGTTTCTCTAGCTTCTTGACCTTTCTGTTGTCACTTGTGAAGCTGTGTGATTTGGGGAGCTAGTGTTCTCTATTGCATAAAATGATAAAAAGGGTCCTTAAGATATCGCTATATATATATATGAAGATATGAAACTGTTTTGGAGTCCTGTTGTTGTGTGTACGAGTAGAAGTGGTAACTTGAATGTGGTTGACATTTCAGGGGAATTGATTAGACATGGGCAAAGTCAATTTCAAATTGAATTTCTTTCTTCTTGTCCTATGATCAATCGAATGTGATTTTCATTTTTTTTATTCTTTTATTTATTAAGTTAAGTTGTTAAATATTTTCAATAATGGTTATGAATTGTAGGGATGTTTTTTACATAAAAAAAATTTATAAATAAGTGGCTCAAGACACTTGTTAAGTGTTAACAAAAAAAAAAAAATAACTTATACACTTTTTAATATACTTATATATTTTTTTAAATCTTCTATTAATATCAAAAAAAAAAAATCCCATTTTAGCTTATTAACTAATGCTCATTAACGGGATGCTTTTGCTTTTAAATATTATTTTTCCTTTCGGTCGTTAAGAAAAATGTAGGCCATTCACCCAAAATGGCCGTTGTCTGGCAACCGAACTTTTAAAGCCGGTAGGATTCAGTTCAATATGTCGAGTAAAAACAGGCCAACGCAAACACATGTAGAAGTAACTAGACGTGCTAAACGCTTAGCAAGAGGACCTTATGTTTCTTGGCCTGTGCAGTGGTCTAACAATAATCCTTCGCTTCTTCGGTAAGATGCAACTTGCAATCGTGAAAAGTGGCCACCAAAGTGGATTGGTGTGCGGCACATTCGGGTATGAACTTAGGAGTAAGAACCTTATGTACAAAAGTTCTGAAATTCAAACCTATCATGTGGCTCTCGAGAACTACTATAGATTGTGGTTAAAGAGTAAACAACGTTTACCCGATTATCTTGTATGTGATCCAACTCAAGCAATCGTATCATGATGGCATGCATTCAAACAATTAAATTTGTGTGTTCGCTATTTTTTTTTCTTTACTTTATGTCTTTTTCTTTTTTGAAAAGACAACTTTAAAGGATCCATTTTCTTTGTGCTATTACAATATATTTATTGCTCCAATATTCAAAGATAGACACAATAAACTAATAGAAGAGGCAAATGTAAATAGTCTTTATATTGTGTTACACGCTTACAAAGTTATATTGATGATGTGGTTGTTTTGATAGACAACAACACTTTTTTGTAAAACTAACAAGAGCATTTTCCTTGAGTAAATCCAAGAAAGTTCGATTGAACCGGACAAGAAATCAGTTGACTAAACTATAGCATTGGTTCATGAAGCTATGCAGTCAACCGAAGCTCTACCTCTAGGCTTCATCAGTTTTTCTAATTTCCCCATATTTCTTTCTCGATTCATGTATGCTAATACTAAAAAAAGTAATAAATATAGAACTTGAATCAAATCTATAAGTTTAGGCCTCCAAATCAATTGATTTACAAGCTAGATTGAACATGATAACGAAGCAAAAAGGACTTGAATTTTTTTGTATCGTCATTTTATCCCATTTAATAAGTTGAGTACTTGATGAGTAATATGGTGGTGTTGAGCTGATGTGAACAATACCCAAGTCATGTTGATAGTAGTTGTAGTATATGTATTAAGGTCAAGGGATGAGTGGATATCATTTTAGTGTTTATGAAATACTTCGGTCGTCTCATGTGATCTAAACATCCTTTCTTATACTTAACTCTTTGATATTACTGGACCATTTTTCTTCTTATTACCCTACTGTTTTTTCTTCGCATGCCACTTAAATATGTGTACTTCATGTTCCTTTTCTTTCCTCCATATTTTTTTGCTATTATATCGCGTAGATTTCTTTAGCTATCAAAGATACATGTATCAAGTATAGGAGTCTAAAGCATTGCATATGATTTATTTTAAATATATTACCAACAACATGTCGAATGTTGACACTGCATTGAGGTATAGACAAAGATCCTGAGTATGTTGTTCTAAGTTGGTTTAGTAATATAAAGTTATTGTTGACTTGTTGTGATTAATATTAGTACATACAAAAAAAAAAAAACTCTTATACATTGTAATATATTAGACTTGTTAAGGCCATGGTAATTTAGTAATATAAATATTAATTTTTTAACAAGATAAATTAGATTTAATTCCTTTTTCTCATAAAATTGTAACATATTTAATTAAAAGATTCAACAACAAAATCTCAATAATTATAGTAATAATACTAAGATTGAAGGAAGAGTGGATATTCAGTTAAATCATAAGAAATTCTATATGTACCATAGAAATTTTTTCTTTTTATGGACAATCATCTCAAAACCTCTAATGCCCTTATGATTGACTTTAAATGATAAACACCACTACCGTGGTTACTTTTCAAATACCTTAGCAAACATGCTCGTGTTAATGGTGCTTTAAATGAAAGAACACAAATGAAGACAATTATATTTGTCCTTTATATCATGGAAATAATGTCTTGCTTGTATTTTAAGATTCAATGAATCATAGATCTCATTATTAGTATATTTATGTGTTTCTTTCCGCCCTTTTCCGTTTACCGATGGAAATTCCCTGACAAGTAGGCGGCTGTCTGTACTGGGCTTCTCGACGGTACAGATGGAACATGCAAGTTGCATCCTAAGAATATCAGTTCGTCCAGGACAAACATACGAATGTTAGAAAATTAAATAAGAAAAAGAAAAGATCGAGAACTGAAAAAAAAAAAAAAAAAAGGTCGGGTGATTACATCTTCGGGAAATTTTGTATGAAAAATGTTTACTAATGTTTTAAAGATATTTGTTAAGGGATCAAATTAAGAAATTTTTTTACATTTTCATGTATTTTCTTTTTCATAAATAGTGCAATTAGAAATGTAAAAAGTGTCTCTTTTCCTTTGCGTTCACATATTCCAATTCGTTTACATCACCATTCTTATCATACGGTAAAAAGAGTTATTAAACCATATGATATAACCTTAATTTCATTCGATTTGCAAAGTGAGAAAGAATGGAAAACAACATGCATTATTCCGTGATAATTATATACAAAAAGAATAAAATAAAAATTGCTATTCCATTGGTTAGTGAAATAGAATGGTTGTAGAAAGGCTGCTGTATTGTTTAGTAGAAAGAATACTGCGGGATTTTAATCAAGGAATATGAAAAAAATACTGAAAATACGTTTGATATATTCTGTTGTTGGTTCATTCTAATAAATATAACCTTATAAAATATAAATATATTATAAACCGTAAAATGATATTTAGTTGTAATTGTTATATATTTCCTTATGCACTATATATTATATTATATTATAAAGAACATTAAACAATTACAATATATATTGTTGAAAAATTACATGTCTTGATTTTATATGAGACTCGTGTTTTGAAGCATGAATAGGTAAAGAAACAGGCAAAAGACAAAACTAGAGTATGATTCGACAAAGCAGTAGCTAATTGAATAAGTTATGATTAGCCAGTAGAGGAGACGTGATTGACTAATGTGGTAGTCATATATCATCTTTTACGTTCATAGATTGCTTCTAGTTTCGCTTGTGATTTTTACCTTGGTTGTTTTTAGATATCCCACATTGAATCTTGTGTATCATGTTCTATTCGTTTATCTCTTGTGTATGTTTTATGATTCATAATGATAAAACCAACTCCTTAACGAGGTGGTTTTAAAGTTGTACATGATACAATAAACTAGAATCAAAGCAAAGGTTGAGAAAGTCAAGATTAGTAGAGTAAGGTAGAGTCACAGTACCTAAAGACTAGAGCCAATAAGGCAAATTATCTGTAGCTTGGTGGTGACGCAATTCATTGTTGGCATTTGTTATGAGTTGGTAGTGATGCAAGTAGATTGGGAATGTAGGATATGTAATCTACACACTAAAGGGGGTATATGACTTTAAGGGATTTGATGGAGACATATGTTTGGTTTATGGAAGTGAGATCCGTGTGCAATTACATTTGGGGAGATAATGCATGGAAATCTTGTTGACTTTGAGTACATATAAGAAAAAGACACAAAAAGATTTGTCATGATCTTTCCATGCTCTTGCATCTTTGATTTGCAAAGTTATAAGGACAGCCCATGGATTATGAGCAAGGACAGTTACACCCTTGTTGGGGTCTAGAGGTAATGCGTTTATAAGTGATTTAATTGCTAGAAAATGCCAATATATAGTGACTATGGTCATTCTAGAGAGAAGTCTGGATGCTTGTTGTCTAGTTTCATTGTAAGTAGCTGAGTTACGTATGACATAAGTGCTAGCTTAGGCTTGGTAGAAGTAAATCAATTACTAATGTGGCAATAGTTGAGTTGAAAGACAATAGGTTGCTACTTAACCAAATCTGCTCACTTATTACTTGTTAATATTATTTATACATTGGGTAAACTGGTATTGATGTATATAAAGGAGATTGTAACATTGTATGAAGTTTCAATAAATATTGTGTCTAATAAGGATACCCAGTTTGTTGAAAGGCTTTGGAGAAGTTTACATTGAGCATTAGAGACTAAACTAAATTTCACTACTGCCTTTCATCCCCAAACAGATGAGTAGTTAGAAAGAACTATATAAGTTCTTGAAGACATGTTGAGGGCTTATGTCTTGGATTTTAGTGGGAATTGGGATGAGCACTTATCATTAGTAGAATTCGCCTACAATAACAATTATCAGGCGACTATACAAATGGCTCCTTATGAAGCCTTGTATGGAAAAAGTGTAGATCTTCATTATACTAGGATGAAGTAGGAGAAAGACAAGTACTAAGACCTAAATTGGTATATAAGGTTGTTAACAAGGTGAAACTAATCAAATGAAGAATATAAGCAACCTAGAGTCACCAAAAGAACTATGCTAATAAAGATAAAGTCCTTTAGAATTTCAAGAGGAAGAACAAGTGTTATTGAAGATATCACTCACAAAAGGGATAGTTAAGTTTGGACTGAGTGGAAAGTTGAACCCTAGATATGTCGAACCCTTCGAGATTATTGAGAAGATTGGCAGTGTAGCATATCGGTCAGCCTACTACTGAGCCTAGCTAAAGTATACGATGTCTTCCATGTGTCCATGCTAAGAAAGTTTGTGCACTACCTGGATGTAGTAACGACTTTGAATCCATTTAAAGTGCATTCAAATCTCACCACAATAGAAAAACCTATCAAAATTGTGGACATTAAATAGCAAGTGCTAAGAAGACGAATCATTCCTTATGTGGATATGCAATAGACCAACTAGATTGAAAGAGAGGCTACTTGAGAGTTGGAAAAAGAAATGCAGGCTAAGTATCTAGACCTTTTTCCAGAATTAAGTAACTTTTGAGGATAAAAGTTTTTATAAGAGGGGAAGAATGTAAAACCCAAGAAAAGGTCATGGCAAATAAAAGTAATAAAGAATTAAATTAAGGGGCAAGTTAGTCATTTTACGAGATAAGTATTAAAAGGGTTAAACATAGGTTAGTTTGACCCTTTTTACTTTCTACACTATAGTACTCCCAGAGTAAGGAAAAACCTTAAGAGAAGAAGACAACTATTAAGATTTTGCACTCTAGCGCAATTCCATATAGTAAAGTATACAAGTTAATGTTCCTTTTCATTTTTACATGAGTATAATATGATCGATGGCTAGATTCTTTAGAATTTTACTATGGAACAAATTGGACAAGTAAGGATTAGAGCAAAACTTTGATTGTTGGAACAAATCTCTACAAGTAAGTGGTTCAATTTGAAATAATTTAGTGTCTTTATATTATAAGTATCATGAATTAAGATTTAAAAATGTTGAAATCATAACTAAGGTCGGAAGAAATTAAAAATTGGTGAATTAGGAAGAGAATTCTAAGTGGAACAGTGGGGTACATGGCCAAATACACCCCTATGTACCTGCCCATGTTGTTTGGAGAAGAAAAGAATGAGTTAGGAGGTTCATAGCCAGGTACACGCCCATGTACTTACCTAGTGTACTTGGGCATGTAGAATGATGGAAGGGTTTAGAAAGGTATATAACCATAGTACACGGTCGTGTTCCTTGTCGTGCTCATGTACACGACCTATTACATGATCATGTACTCTAAGAACCTTTTTTTTATTCATTTTCTTTTCTATTTTCTTGTTTCCTTTAACCTTAAACCCTAGCCTAACTCTAAAAACTTTATCAAAGGTAAGGAAAGTGACCTACCAATAACTAGGTAACAAAATTAAATAGACGACATTCTAGGTTGGAACTAAGGTTAACTATATTTTTTTTGTCAAGTCTCGATATAACTATTGGGCAAAAATCAGTTGCATTTGACATCACCCTTTTATGTACGTGTAATATTATGTGTTGTTTGTGCTTGTTAGGTTAGTTGATGAAATGGAATTAAGAGCATGTTAGGTAAGATTAAGTTGCTTGTTGATTGTGTTTGGCTAAGCTTAATGACCCATAGTGGTAGAACCTTAAGGGGCACCTATTGATCGGTATATGGCAGTGTCCTCATTGAGTTACATACTAAGATAATTCAATAAATTTAGGGACTCATGGATATTAGGGCTCATAGTGGTAGTTCCCAATATCATACTATATATTATATTTATATGTGATGTGGTGGGTCATGAGCACCCATCTATTGTTTGAGAATTAATTTAAATAATAACTTCTTGTTTTATTGTTGAGTTTTGCATTGATACATATGATTCAAGAGATGTTCGATCATGCGTGTGTGCTTATGAACTATATGTACTGAGCAATAGCTCGCCCTTCGGGGATCATTTTTTTAGCTATAGGCACAAAGAATTACACCTCTAATGACGAGGACTTAGGGTTATATGCACAAGATGAGAGTAATATAGAACATTATTTTTACTATGATGACTAGGCAAGGAATGAAACTAAAGTTTTTAACATTGTCGAGAGAATGATTAATATTGGAGTATAATAGGATAGTTATTAGTTAGAATTTTAACTATTTCTAACTTTTACTATAATAATGTACTAAGATTATCCTTGAAATAGTTTATAGTTTGTAATGAGACCCCGTTGGATGATTATGAATGATTTCAGTCGAATTATTTCAATTGTAGTTAACAATTATTGCAAGTTACTGAGTATTAGCTAGTTAAGAACTTTAAGGACATGTGATGGATTGTAATATACCAGATTCTGAGGCGCTACATTATTAATCTTGGGACTGTGATAACACCAAATTATATAAATTGTGAGTCGTATTGATTTGAATTATCCCAAGCTAGTTTCATTCCTAGTAGGTAATATCCATGAGTTGGATTAATGACGCAGCGCGGAAAGCATTACGAAACGAATCCGAATCTGGATTGGTTTCACAATAACAAAGAATAGCTCTTTGATGCAAACTATGGTTGCGCACAACCGATGAACGGAGAAAAATCTCTCTCAAAGTGTATTCAAAGTATATTAAGACGTAACCCTAACATGGTTAACAAAAGGGGTATATATACTCCCCCTTAAAATATCAAAAGAAAAGGAAAATCTACGCGTACACGGTCGAAGGCACGGCCGTGCTTCAGACCGTGTTGGATTCTGTAAAGATTTCCTGTTCGATACCCTGCATCGAGACACGGTCGTGCTTTAAGCCGTGTATGCTTCTGTGAGTTCCTTCCAATCACTACACGGCCGTGTGACAAGCCGTGTATCAGCCCGTGTCTCTTGTATCTCCACACGGCCGTGTGACAAGCCGTGTGTCAGCTCGTGTCTCTTGTATCTCCATCAGTCTCTCCCACCAATGGAGAACTCGACCCCGAGTTCTCGTCAGGATATAAAGGCGTATCATCGGAGTAAAAATGTTATAAGTCCGCAACATTAAAAGTACAAGAAATATTCATATCTTCTAGAAGTTGTACGACATATGCGTTGTCGTTTATCTTATGCACAACTTCATAAGGTCCGTACTTCTTGGGTTGAAGTTTCCCATACTTACCTACAGGAAAACGCTCTCTTCGAAGGTAAACCATTACCTGATCGCCCACGGTAAAGAGTTTCTTCCGTCTATGCTTATCAAGAGCCCTTTTGTATCGGGTATTGGATTCCTCTATCTTTCGTTTAACTTCCTCGGTAGTGGTTTGGTGTTGTTCCACCATATGTTTAGCAGCCACATCACCCACCATATCCTTGGGTAATTTGATCAAATCCAGCGCATGTTGTGGTGTTTTGGTATATACCACCGAGAACGGTGACCTCCCAATAGTTCGGTGGACGAAACTATTGTAAGCGAATTCAGCCTGAGCCAATGCCTGATCCCACTGTCCCGGCTTCTCACAGCAGATACTTCTAATGAGGTTTCCGAGGGTCCTGTTAGTTACCTTGGTTTGACCGTCGGTTTGAGGATGAGCGGTACTGCTGTAATTCAGGGACGAATCAAACATATACCAGAGAGTCTTCCAAAAGTGACTGAGGAACTTGCTATCTCTGTCGGAAGTAATGGACTTTAGGACTCCATGCAACCGCACCACTTCCTTGAAGAACAGCCGCGCAATAGCCCGTGCGTCGGCGGTCTTCCTACAGGGAATAAAATGAGCCATCTTGGAAAACCTGTCCACCACAACAAACACAGAGTCAGCACCTCGTTGGGTACGAGGCAAACCAAGTATAACGTCCATCGACAAGTCCTCCCAAATGTTTGCTGGCACGGGAAGAGGAGTATGTAGGCTAGTGTTTTGGGATTGCCCCTTAGACACCTGGAAAATGTAGCACCTTTCCACAATCCGATACACATCCCTCCTTAACCGAGGCCAAAAGTATCTTTCAGTAACTGCGGCTAGGGTCTTATCTCTACCCATATGTCCCGCCAGTCCTCCACCATGCAGATCTTGGATAAGCTTTTCCCGTAAGGAAGATTCAGGAATGCACAGCTGATTCCCTTTCATCAAGTACCCCTCATGGATATGATAGTTGTCACACGGTTCTCTGTTGGCACACTTAATCCAAGTATCCTTAAAGTCGCTATCATTTTCATATAGTTCCTTTAACCTCTCAAAACCGACAATGTCCGCACTTAAAGTAAGTAGGACATTCGCTCTTCTACTCAGGGCGTCCGCGACCTTGTTTTGCACACCCGACTTGTGCATTAGCCTGAAAGGAAACCTCTGCAAGAACTCAATCCATCTGGCGTGCATGTTCTTACTAATCCGGGTTTGACCACTCAAGTGTTTAAGAGCCCCGCAGTCCGAGTACAAAATGAACTCTTTCCTAATCAAATAGTGCTCCCATACTTTAAGGGCCCTCACCACGGCGTAGAACTCCTTGTCATATGCAGACCAAGTCCTCCTTGCTTCGCACAATTTTTCACTGTAAAAGGCTATTGGTCTTCTTTCCTGTGATAGTACTGCACCAACTCCAACCCCACTGGCGCCGCAATCTACCTCGAATAACTTCTCAAAGTCTGGTAGCGCTAATACAGGAGCGTTACACAATCTTTGCTTCAAGTTCATGAAGCTCATTTCAGATTCTTCGCCCCATTGGAACTTTCCCTTCTTCAAACATTCAGTCAATGGGGCAGCGACGGTACTAAAGTGCCTAATGAATCTTCTGTAGAAACTAGCTAGGCCAAGAAAGCTTCTTAACTCCGTAACAGTTCTCGGAACAGGCCATTCTCTAATCGCCTTCACCTTTTCGTCATCCACCATTACCCCTTCACTACTAACCACAAATCCTAGGAACAACAGTTGCCTTGATATGAACGTGCACTTTTTAAGATTAGCGAACAGTTTGTTCGCCTTTAGTGCAGATAACACACACTTTAGATGTTCTAAATGTTCTTCTTTAGACTTACTGAATATTAGAATATCATCAAAGTACACAACAAGGAAACGACCATTGAAAGGTTTTAATACCTGGTTCATTACCCTCATGAAGGTGCTCAGTGCGTTACTCAGCCCAAATGGCATCACCAGCCATTCACACAGCCCCTCATTGGTCTTAAATGTCGTCTTCCATTCGTCACCGGGACGGATCCGAATTTGGTGGTATCCACTCCGCAAATCTATCTTGGAGAAGATAGTAGCGCCACTCAACCGATCCAACATGTCCTCGATGCGTGAGATAGGGAATTTATACCCTATGGTAATCTTATTGATAGCTCGGCTATCAACACATATCCTCCAACTCCTATCTTTCTTGGGGGTTAACAAGGCTGGAACCGCACAAGGACTTAAGCTATCCCGGATAAACCCTTTGTCCAAAAGCTCTTGGACCTTCTCTTGTAGAATCCCGGCTTCCTTGGGACTCATCCTGTAATGCGGGAGGTTTGGGAGACTAGCTCCGGGCACCAGGTCTATCTAGTGTTGAATGTCTCTCAAAGGGGGTAGCCCCTTGGGTAGATCGTCTGGAACCACCTCCTTAAACTCCTCAAGTAGATTCTTCACTGCCTCTGGTACTTCTCTATCAACCTCCTCCTCTCCTTCTGTCACACCTTTCACGATGAGGGCGTGCACCACCTGCGACTCCCTCAAGTCTTCCATCACTTCCTTCTCAAATTGAGTGACAGTTAGGAACGAACGACTCTCAACCTTCTTTCCCTTCGCGCGTCCTTCCCTTTTCAATGGTAACAAGGTGTATTTCACACCCTCCTTCTCCAATCTATAGACATTCTCCTTGCCCGCATGTTGCGCGTCCACATCAAATTGCCATGGCCTCCCGAACAAGATGTGGCAAGCATCCATGTCTACAATGTCGCAGAATGCTTCATCGCGGTACTTCCCTATTGAGAAAGGTACCCTGCATCTCTCCTTGACTTCTATCTTTTTGGCTGCCTTAATCCAACCAATGGTGTACGGATTCGGGTGCTTCTCTATGGGCAACTGCAGTTGTTTCACAACCTCCCTTCCTATGATGTTTTCGCAACTGCCGCTGTCTACTATTAGCTCAAACAACCTCCCCATGATAGTACACCGTGTGCGAAACAACTGGTGCCTCTGCGTGATCTCTTCTTGTTTTGGGGTGAGCATCATGCGCCGAATTACATAAGTTGGTTCTGCTGCTTCTTCTTCTTCCTCATAATACTCTCCCTCTCCATCAGGCTCATAGCAAATCTCCTCATCCTCTTCCCTATCAAGGATGTTTACGCTTTTCCTCGCTGGACATTCGTTTGACCGATGACCCGGTTGATTGCATCGGAAACACTTGCCCAATATAGGTTTGGCATAGGGGTTATGCTGCTTCTAAGCTCCCTTCTGCTCCATCGGCTTCTTTCCCTCACTCTTCTCTTCCCTCCTGGTCATGTCCTCAGTTGGTTTGTATGGTGTGGTTTTACTTTTCTCAAATGCCAACCTATTACCACTACCCACAGCTTCTCCTACATATCCCTTCCGTCCTCCTCCATATCTACTTCCTTGTTCCTGCAACACTAGTTCGGCTCGAAGAGCCAAATTCTTTGCCTCTACTAGAGTCCTCACCATCGTAACCCCAATTTTGTCTTTAATTTGGAGCTTCAGTCCTTCCACATATCTTGCAACTTGCTGGCCTTCACTTTCCCTCAAATCATTCCGTTAAGCCAACCTCATGAACTCCGCCGTATACTCATGCACAGAACGTTGTCCTTGGCGGCACCGCTGATATTGTTGGAACAATATCTGCTCGTAGTCCGGCGGGAGGAAATCATGTTGCAGCAACTGCTTCATGCAATACCATGATCTCACCGGGTGTTTTCCTTCCCTTTGCCTCCTACTTTGTAGCCTCTCCCACCATGCCGAGGCACCACTCTTTAACCTGCATGCCACCAGCCTTACACGACGGTCCTCGAGGATTTCCATATAGTCGAAGAACCGGTCTACCTCCGCAATCCAATCGAGGAAGCCTTCGATGTTGAGGCTGCCATCGAACCATGGAATGTCAACCTTCAAACGGTAGCCTCCGCCGTCCCCTTGATCATAGCCTCCACGGTTCCTCCTATACTCGCCGTCTCTAGGGTGGTTTCCATGATGAGCCATCCGATAACCACCACCTCTTCCACCACGTCCTCGCTGTGGCCTACTCCCGTACGTATCATCACTCTCTTCGCTGGACTCTTCACTCTCCACACATCCCCACCTGTTCTCAACGACAGGTCGGATTACGCGTCCCCTGAATTCCCCCACCGCACGTGGTGGATTCCTGCCAACGCCCCCAACCCTATTGGGGTCTACCACTAGAGCATTGAAACGCTCGATCAGTTCATCAAGGCGCCGTTCCATACGCCCGACCTTTTGATGCATTGCGTCAAACTCTGCCCTTGGAACCCATTGATGGTTCCCTTGTAACCTCGCATTTTGAACACCGTCAAGAACACGACCGCTATCATCGCCTTGATGAGTTGACATCTCCATAGGAAATAGCCTTGCTCTGATACCAACTGACGCAGCGCGGAAAGCGTTACGAAACGAATCCGAATCTGGATTGGTTTCACAACAACAAAGAATAGCTTTTTGATGCAAACTATGGTTGCGCATAACCGATGAACAGAGAAAAATCTCTCTCAAAGTGTATTCAAAGTATATTAAGACGTAACCCTAACATGGTTAACAAAAGGGGTATATATACTCCCCCTTAAAATATCAAAAGAAAAGGAAAATCTACGCGTACACGGTCGAAGGCACGGCCGTGCTTTAGACCGTGTTGGATTCTGTGAAGATTTCCTGTTCGATACCCTGCATTGAGACACGGCCGTGCTTCAAGCCGTGTATACTTCTGTGAGTTCCTTCCAATCACTACACGACCATGTGGCAAGCCGTGTATCAGCCCGTGTCTCTTGTATCTCCACACGGCCGTGTGACAAGCCGTGTGTCAGCCCGTGTCTCTTGTATCTCCATCAATTAATCATATCCACAAAACTTAATATGAAAATAGAAATACTTGAGTAATTTATGACCATAAGTGGGATCAAGTCAACTTACTCATATCATATTACTACAAAATTCAAATGTTGGGATGTCCGAAAAAGAAAATAATAGCCTATAATTAGTATATATAAAAAGTCTAATCTATAAGCGAAACCTATATTTTTAATGGAAATTTTCAGTTTACTTATCTAGTTAGGAATGCAACTAAGGAGAGTCATAATAGGGTATTCGATCTGACTGACTCGGAAAAAACCCTATAAGGTTAAACCTTATACGATTTAGGATTGGACTTTGAGATATTAAATAAAACCTGATAAGATTTAGGATTGGATTAAGAAATTTAAAAAAAAACTCGATGGGAAAACCAACTTATGAAATTTTTTAAAATAATAAATTAATATTATAATTCATATTTTGTGTAATTGATTTTATTATTTTTTTATATATTTTTTTTTTTAATTTTCCATCAATCTAAAACAAAACGATGCATATTAACAACAACAAGTCAAGGTGAAGGACTCCAGAGCGAACTGTCCAATCCAATCCGGCAGATGTAGATGTAGGGCAGAGCGCACCATAGTCAGAGCAGTAGCCAGTAGCACTGAGCACTAAGCTGTCCAATCTGCAGGCCTGAGCTGCCAGTCGTTTCCCGTGTGTGTGTCTCCAATCCAGACTCCAGTCCCAATCCCACTCCCCGAGTCCACGGTCCACTCCTCGACTTGAGTCACTCGACCCTCGGCCTCGTCTAGTCGTCCACATGAGTCGTGATCGTGTCCGTGTCCCTCGCCTTGTTTAGTTATAGCACAAACACAACTCTTAGTATGAAAAAAAAAAGGTTTAAGCAATGTTCGAGTTGAGTCGAGTCAGGTTTAAGTGATGCTTTTTCTAAACAAGGCAGATTCAAGTTTCTTTAAAAAAGAAACTTTTTTCAGGTTGAAATGGGTTTTAGATATATATATTTTTTATTCACGTTTTAATAAACTCATCTTAAACCTAGTCCGTTTACATTCTTAATCTATATTTTGATCCTTTCTCACTTTGCATTTTTTTCCCTTATTTTTGACATTTTTCATACCTATTTTTCATCATAATATATCATTGTTATTGAATAATTTATAAAAATATGAAAAAATTAAAAATATTAAAAATCAAAATCAAAACCATAGAGGGCTTAGCTAGATACCTTGGAAATTAAAGAGAGAAAAAAAAAACTTCATTGATTTTTTTATTAAATCATTTTTAACTTTGTTTTGAATGGGACAAAATAAACAAAATATCTCAATTTTCAATCCTAAAAGTAGGTCTGTCCCTCATCTCCTAGAAAAAATATGTAACCATACAAAATAGCAACAAAATAATGGAATCCTGGACTTCATCGATCTCAGAAGTCAGAATCAGTGGGATGTCATGAGTGAAGTTGACTATGAAGAGGATGAGCTCATGTACTGAGGGCATCAAAGTATCAGGAGTGTCAAAATTGCAGTGAGTGGTGTATATAAATTGTGCTGAAAACCAACCATTACCTGAAATGACCCCCCGAAAAAACATAAATAATGAAAATTGCATAGACTTAGTCTAACACGCCATCCACCCTCATAATTTACCATATACATGAGAAGGGGTAAAGGATTGAAAAAATCTAATAGGACAGCATAACATTAATATGAGTCTAGTATGATAGGGATATAATAATAGAGATCAAATATAAAATTAACATAGTATACATCGTATAAAAATAAAATTATAATACAAATAAGTATAATTATATTATAAACTAATTATTTATAATATTTAATTCAATTTTATGTACTTTTAGTTTCGATCCAGACTTCGACATGGGATAATTAGTTGTGACTCATAAGATCCATCCTTAATGTTGTTGTAGTAGGCATAGGAAGTTTGCGTGTACGACATGTGAATTAAGCATAGTCAATTAGATAAGCTCCCTTTGACATGTGATAAAAGTCAAGAACATTAACAAGCTAATTGAGCATACGAAACTGATTATAATTACGTCAACTTCATTGTGGCTTTAAGGTTTTTTAATTGTGCTCAATTTGCCGACGGGGAATTGGTGGAAATAAAGCTGAATAAGACAAATAATTGGCACGCAAATCCGATCAACTTGGTAATTTTCTTTTAATCATCGACGAAAGTTATAAGGGTCAAACTCTGTTGGATTATCATCACATAAGTTATTTTGTAAATCTATTCCCAACTAGCCAAAGTTTTCTTATTTTGAAAATGTTGATATATATTGATGCGGACATCGTAGCAGACACGGGTTGATATCGGATGTGTCTATTACAAGCATGGTCGTGTATTATGTCAGAAAGCTCCCAGAAACACACACGACTTCATGCACGGCCAGAAGGCACGGCCGTATGATATACCAGGATGATCCCCAGAAACGTACACGACCTCATACACGGTCAGGAGGCACGGTCGTGTGTTATGTCAGGATCTCTCCCAGAAACATACACGGCCTTCATACACGGCCAGGAGGTACGGCTATATGTTATGTCAGGAGTATCCCTAAAAGCTTACACGACCGTGTATAAGACAGATGACGGACGTGTATACATATATTTATTTCCACGTGTACATATATATTTCCTTTTTTACTTGTTTTCCTGAGGAATATATATAGTTGCTAGGTCATTTTTAGGGTTAGCTTTTATTCTGTAATCAGTATACACTTTAGAGAAGAGTTTTCTCTGCTTTCTCGATTATGTGCAATTGAGATTTATCATGGAATAAACTCAGATTATTCTTTGTTTATTCGTGAGGTCCAATCCTAGAATTGGTCTCGTGTTTTTACGCTTTCCTCGCTGCGTCAGTTGGTATAAGAGCAAGGCAATTTCCTGCGGAGATGTCGGCTAACAATGGTGTTGACGGCAGTCGCGTTCTCGACCTAGATCAGGATGTGGAAGTCCAAGGAGTCAATCAATGAGCTCCAAGGACGGTGGTCGAAGCCATGGAACAAAGACTCGAGCGTGTGGAACAATGTTTGGAAGACCTGATTGCGCGTTTCGACGCCATGGTGATGGGCCACAACGGAAACAGGGATATTGTTGGGAATCGACCAAGAGTAGCAATCGCTCGTGGCGGTCCTATCAATCAACCTGCAGCCGCGAATCAGTGGAATCAAAGGCTAGACGAAAGTTCCTTTGAGGAAGAGGGTGAATTCCTACAGAGGAGGGGACAACCACCGAGAAGGGGCGGTGTTGGTGGTGGTAGGTACCGCGGGGTCGATGACCGAATTGACTAGGAGTACGAAGGTAGATATCAAAGAAACCACCAGGGATAAGATCATACAGATGGCGGTGATTTCCGTCTCAAGGTAGATATTCCATCCTTTAATGGTAATCTTAATATAGAAGATTTCCTAGATTGGCTTGCAGAAGTCGATAGATTCTTCGACTATATGGAGGTACCTGAGGATAAGAGAGTACGATTGATTACTTGTAGGCTGAAAGGAGGGGCTTCTGCATGGTGGGATCGTTTGCAGAACCGAAGGCAGAGAGAGGGAAAGCAACCCATAAGGACATGGTACCGCATGAAGAATCTGTTGCAGAGGGATTTTCTACCACCCGACTATGAGCAGATCCTCTTCCAGCAGTACCAACGATATCGTCAGGGGTAGAGGACGGTGCATGAATACACCGCCGAGTTTATGAGACTGGCGAAGAGGAATGATCTGAGGGAGACTTAAGGTCAGCAGGTGGCACGATTTGTAGACAGATTGAAGCCTCAGATTAGGGATAAAATAGGGGTGACGGTGTTCAGAACTGTCAATGAAGCAAAGAACTTGGCCCTTAGAGCTGAGATGATGATTCAAGAACAGAGTGCAAGGCTAAGTGGGGGCAAGAGAAATTATGCGTATGATAATATTGGCAGTAGCAGCCAGGTGGTTGGTGAAAGGGCTAGAGGAATAGTCGAGAAACCAGCTGGGAATATAGAGAAGAAAGAAGACAAAGCCGATGGAAAGAAGCCTCTTGAGAGCAAAGAGACCCCAAGACAAAATAATCCGTATGCTAAACCGATTTTGGGGAAGTGTTATAGGTGTAATCAACTGGGGCACCGATCCAACGAATACCAGAATCGACGAACTATAAACATTGTCGAAAGGGAGGAAGAGGAGGAAGTGTGCTATGAACCGGATGGTGAGGATGAATATTATGATGAGGTTGATGATGGAGTGGAACCGAGCTATGTGATCAGAAGGATGATGCTAGCACCGAAACAGGAGGGTAGTTCGCAATGACACCAACTGTTTCGCACTAGCTGCACAATTGGTGGGAGAGTGTTCGACCTGATTGTTGACAGTGGGAGCTGTGAGAACATAATTGGAAGGGAGGTTGTGAAACGACTCCAGCTACAGATAGAAAGACATCCAAACCCTTACACCATAGGATGGATTAAGGCGGCGGAGCGAATTGAGGTGAAGGAGAGGTGTCGGGTTCCATTCTCGATAGGCAAGTATCGGGATGAAGTCTATTGCGACATCGTCGATATGGATGCCTGTCACTTGCTATTCGAACGACCTTGGCAGTTTGACGTGGATGCCCAACATTCCGGGAAAGAAAATAAGTACAGGTTGGAGAAAGGGGGCGTGAAATATACATTGTTGCCATTGACGGATAAACGACCCAAGACATAAAGGGCGGAAGGGAAATCCTTTCTGACAATCACTCAGTCAGAAAAGGAGATGATCGAAGACATCAAAGAATCTCGATTAATGCATGCTCTTGTTGTGAAGAATGCGGGAGAGGACATGGATAGTGTAGAGGCTTCGGAGGAAGTAAAGGGGGTATTAGAAGAGTTCAAAGAGGTAGTGCCGGAAGATTTACCAAAAGGGTTGCCTCCATTGCGAGACATCCAACACCACATTAACTTGGTGCCTGGGGCTAGCCTTCCTAATCTCCCTCATTATAGGATGAACCCCAAAGAGACGGAGGTCCTACAGGAGAAGGTCTAGGAATTACTGGATAAAGGATTCATTAGGGATAGCATGAGCCCATGTGTCGTTCCGGCGCTATTGACGCCCAAGAAGGATGGTAGTTGGAGAATGTGTGTGGACAACCGTGTGATCAACAAGATCACAATTGGGTATAAATTCCCAATTCCTCGCATTGAAGACATGTTGGATAGGCTAAGTGGAGCGATAATATTCTCAAAAGTGGATCTTAGGAGCAGGTATCATCAGATTCAGGTCAGACCTAGGGATGAATGGAAAACCGCTTTCAAGACGAAGGAAGGGTTGTACAAATGGTTGGTTATGCCATTCGGTCTCAGCAACGCACCTAGTACCTTCATGCGCGTGATGAATCAGGTACTTAAACCATTCATAGGTAGGTTTGTGGTAGTATACTTTGATGATATCTTGATATATAGCAAGACTAAGGATGAGCATTTAGTGCATTTGAGAAGCGTATTAACTGTGCTGAAAGAGAATAAACTCTACGCCAATATCAAGAAGTGCATATTCATGTTAAGAAAGCTGCTGTTCTTGGGTTTTGTAGTGAGCGGTGAGGGCATAACGGTGGATGAGGACAAGGTAAGGGCTATTAGAGATTAGCCCACTCCCAAAACAATCACCGAGTTGAGGAGCTTTCTGGGGTTGGCAAGATTTTATAGACGCTTCATACGGCATTTCATTACGGTCGCTGCCCCATTAACTGAGTGCCTGAAGAAAGGGAAGTTTCATTGGGATGGAGAAGCTGAGTCTGGATTTGCTGTGCTCAAAGAGAGATTGTGTAGTGCGTCGGTGTTGGCCTTACCAGATTTTGACAAACTATTCGAAGTCGACTGTGATGCTAGTGGCGTGGGCATTGGTGCCATGTTATCTCAGGAGAAGAGACCCGTGGCCTTCCATAGTGAGAAGCTCTGTGAAGCCAGGAGGAGCTGGTCCACCTATGATAAAGAGTTCTATTCCATGGTCAGAGCTCTGAGGATGTGGGAGCACTACTTAGTTGGTAAAGAGTTTATCCTATGCTCGGATTGTGTCGCTCTGAAACACCTAAGTAATCAGACCCGCATCTGTAAAGATATGCATGCCAGATGGATACAATTTCTGCAAAAGTTTCCATTCCACCTGATGCACAAATCTAGGGTCCAAAATAAGGTGGCAGACGCATTAAGTAGGAGAGCGGATTTATTGGTCACCATGAGGGCTGAGGTGGTAGGCTTTGAGCAGCTAAAGGAACTGTATGAAGAAGATGTGGATTTCAGGACTATATGGAGTAAATGTATCAATCAGGAACCCAATGACAGTTACTATATCTTAGAGGGTTACTTAATGAGAGGCAATCAACTCTGTGTTCCCGAATCATCCTTGAGGGAAAAATTGATTAGGGACCTACATGGAGGGGGACTAACTGGACATCTAGGGCGCGATAAGACACTAGCGGCAGTGGCTGTAAGATATCATTGGCCTCAACTGAGAAGAGATGTAGGGAGAATCGTGCAAAGGTGCTACGTCTGCCAGACATCTAAAGGACATTCTCAGAATACTGGGTTGTACACTCCGCTACCAGTACCTGAGAATATCTGGGATGATCTATCTATGGACTTCGTGTTAGGTTTGCCTCGTATCCAACGAGGTGCTGACACTGTTTTTGTGGTTGTAGACAGGTTCTCCAAGATGGCTCACTTCATTCCTTGCAGGAAGACGGCTGATGCATAGGGTGTTGCCAAGTTATTCTTTAAGGAGGTGGTCAGGTTGCACGGGGTTCCTAAGTCAATTACTTCTGATAGAGATACCCGGTTTCTTAGCCACTTCTGGAGGACGCTATGGTATATGTTTAATTCTTCCCTTAATTTTAGCAGCACAGCCCACCCTCAAACCGATGGGCTGACAGAGGTGACGAACGGGACCCTTAGAAATTTGATACGAAGCATCTGTAGAGAGAAGCCAAAACAATGGGATTTGGCACTTTCTCAAGCCGAGTTCGCTTACAACAGTTCCATTTATAGAACTATTGGGAAATCTCCTTTTTCAGTGGTCTATCCAAAAGCGTCGTCTCACGCCTTGGATTTAGCTTCTCTGCCCAAGGGTGTAGAAGCCAATGTCGCTGCTAAACACCTGGCGAAACAATACCAAACGGTGGCATCTGAAGTGAAAGAGAGGATCGAGAGGGTTAATGAGCAGTATAAGAAAGCCGCAAACAAGCATCGGAGGAAGAAACTGTTTGAGGTGGGAGATCAAGGGATGGTGTTCTTAAGGAAGGAACGCTTTCCCGTGGGCACTTATAGCAAATGGCAACCAAAGAAGTATGGTCCTTACAAGATTGTCGCCAAGATCAATGATAATGCATATGTGGTCGGGCTCCCGGAAAGCATGAAAATCTCAAAAACCTTCAATATAGTTGACTTATCCCCATTCTACGCGGATGACGAACCCCTATATCCTGAAGAGAACTCGGGGTCGAGTTCTTCATTGGTGGGAGAGAATGATGCGAACATCGTAGCTGACACGGGTTGATATCGAGCATATCTATTACAAGCACAGTCGTGTATTATGTTAGAAAGCTCCCAGAAACACACACGGCTTCATACACGGCCAGAAGGCACGGCCATGTGATATACCGGGATAATCCCCAGAAACGTACATGGCCTCATACACGGCCAGGAGGCACGGCCGTGTGTTATGTTAGGATTTCTCCCAAAAACATACAGGCCTTCATGCACGGCTAGGAGGCACGGTCGTGTGTTATGTCAGGAGTATCCCCAAAAGCCTACACGGCCTTATACACGACCGTGTATAAGACAGATGACGGACGCGTATACATATATTTATTTCCACGTGTATATATATATATCCTTTTTTACTTGTTTTCCTGAGGAGTATATATAGTTGCTAGGTCATTTTTAGGATTAGCTTTTATTCTGGAATCAATATACACTTTAGAGAAGAGTTTTCTCTACTTTCTCGATTGTGCGCAATTGAGATTTATCAAGGAATAAACTCAGATTATTCTTTGTTTATTCGTGAAGTCCAATCCTGGAATTGGTCTCGTGTTTTTACGCTTTCCTCGCTGCGTCATATATGATCTTCATCCTAACAAAATCCATTAGAGACCAAGGATAAATGAAAGAAGAACGGTCAATTTGTTAGTATGTACTTGAAAATATATAAAACATGAAACATAACGGCACTAATTTTGGAAAATTGAAACCATTTTGTCCTCCTTTTTTCTTAAATTATTCATTTTATATTAAGGTTTGGTAGGGTTGTTGTATCTATTGTAACTTCAATCATTTTATTTATTACATTTATTTTATTTTTATGAGTAATTTATAGTCTTATCTGAATTGTATTGAATTTATAGATATATAGACAAAACCAAAAGACATTGACATTGAAACAAAGATATTCGACCTTCAATATATAACACAAGAAAAAATTGGTTAAATTTCATTTTACATATCTATATTTTTACTAATGGTTACTTTGCATGCTTATTTTTTATATATATATTATATTTATATATGTTTTATTGCTGCTTACCAACACTAGTAAGAGGGTATGTTTGTTTCTAATTGATTTATAATAACTAATTTTATAAAATAATATTATTAGATGTATTTAATTAAATAATATAATGAAAAATAATTTAAATTGTAACAAATATTGAAAAAAAAAATCCTTCAAGGACTTGGCTAGCCAAGCATGACTTAACATGGTAGGTTGCAACTCTCAAACTTATGGGATGATGCATGATTAATAGGTTTTCTTTCAATTTTTTTTTTAATCTATTAGATTAATGAATAGTCACTTACCACCCTTAGAGGATACCATGAGTGGAGATACAACACACTACATTAAAATGGGCTTGATCGACCACTACTTGACCATGGGGTGATAGGCTAAGCTACCTAGGGTTTTGTTTGCTTTATCTTTTCTAGAGTTTTTTTTTAATTGAATTTATTTTTATATTATTTAATTAAATAAGCTAATAATTTATTTTATTAAATTAATTATTATGAAACAATTAGAAAATAAGTTATCTTCTTACCAGTATTGATAAATAGTGATAAAATATAAGTACATAATGTTTTAAAAATAAAAATATATACATGACAAGTAGTGAATATAGATATTCAATATATATATTAAAAAAAAAGCAATTAAAAAACAATTGAATAAATTATTTAAAAAAAAGAGTAAGAAATTTTAAATTAAAACGTTTCTTCTCTCTTTCTTTCGTTCTTTTTTTTTTCTTTTAGTTTAATAAACCGAAAAGTTAATATTTATACCGAGTGCGTTACATCAAGATAAAAGCGAAAGTACATGGAGAAAATTGGTTTTGACTTATGGATGGACGACGCAGCCTCTATAAAATCTAGAGGGGTGGTGAGTAGGGAGAAGACTAATGGCGTCATGCTTATATGAAACCAAAGCCACCCATTCACGAGTCAACGAGTGGGATCCACACGTCGTGCACGCGTGGGAAGACATATGGGCCCCAACTGGAAAGTCGTCCAGCCTTCCTCAGAGTCAGAACCTGAAAATGACAATGACTGAGAGTGAGATTGCGACTTGATCTTATTATTAATAATAATAATAAAATTAAAAATTTCTTCATTCCTAATCATCTGGCCTACCCTCACACGTATCCATCCCCATCTACATACTTCCACCCTCTTCTCCTATGCCCCAATTTAACTCACTTCACCCAGTTGCCCTAGGGTTTCTTTCGTTTTCTTTCTATCCATCTTTTCCCTCTTCCGCATGTTCTTTCTCTTATTTTCTTTTGTTTGCTTTTACTTATTTCCCTTACAATTGTGCAAACTGGCTAACTTTAAAAAGAATATGAAGGAACGCGTGCATATACATATGGGTTTTGTATTCCTTAACCATATGATTTATTTGCTTTTTATTGGTTGAGAGTTTGAAGTGACTTACAATTTTCTTTTTATTGGAAGGTACACTACTTCACATTTATGAGAGAAACAATTATACTATTATTCATTCCTTTTGAGGTTAAACGTAAATATATCTTTCTTTCTTTCTCTTTTTACTTGTTCTATATTTTATAATTATGTGTTAGTTGATATGCATTAGAAAAAAAAAATTCAAATTCTATCCTAACACATTGTTATTTTGTGTTTTTTTTTTATTTAAGTTTATTATATTTATATTAGTTGCATTTTATTACTAGAAGAGACATTGGCTTGCAATTTAAAAACTATACTAATGAACAAAGATGAATAGTGTTAAGATTTAAAAAAAAAATACTAGTTCCACAAAATGTCACCAAATTTTGTGTATTTTATAAATGACAAGTTTCGATGCTTTCAAAGGTGAGAGACTAACAAGTTCCATTCCCATATTCTTAGAACCTTAACATAGAGGATTAGGTATTGAGTATATGCATTTTTATTCCAAACACTCTATATTTGCTTATCTATTATTTTTAGTATATTTTAAAACTATAATTATAGATAATAATTTTTTCATATTTGTTTATAAAATATTTGTTATAGAATGAAAGATGATATGCTTTTTTTTAATATTAAATAAATAATGTATAGTACATATTACAAAACGAGAAATTAAGAGATAGAAAACGAGAGCTCCTAAAATGATGAGGAAATAATATTTTGCAGTAAACTTTTCTCAAAGGTACTTGAACGTTTAGTATAGCTTAGTGTTTGCATTGTTTAATTATTATCCTAAGCCAATAGTTCTTAGAAATAAATAATGATGGAAGGTAATGATAATAGTGATTAGGGACGAAGGTATTTCTAATGCTATGTAATGATGGTTAATTAAATAAAAAAAGAATGTTTGATTAAACTACGGAATGTAATCCTTCTATATTAAAAGGTGTTGATAAGCCATTTTGGTCAAGGTTCAAGTTTAGCTCAAGTCCAAGCCTAGCTCTACACAAGAGACTTGGCCATAAGCCCAAATGGTAGCTTGACCTCTTTTTCCCTCTCATAACCTTTAAACTCGATCAATTATAGATAAAGTTTATTGCAGGGTGTTAATCCCCTTAGCTACCTACTCTCCCACAACTCAAACACCCCAAACATACAACTAGAGGCATATCCCACGTTCTCTTTAACCAACCACCCATCATCATTCTAACTTAGCGTCGAAGTGGTTACGTTAGATAACCCCAACACTTCCATAACTCACTATTTCTCTGTATTCTACAAATTTATACATTTCTTCCAAATCTTCCAAACAAAAAAAAAAAAGGTAGAAGTGAAATTGTTATTCATTTTCAATATAAGTTGTTAGCTACAAAAACCTGCCAGGTTGCCACCTATCATCTATGACAAAGGATAACCATTTTCTTTTAATTACTATATCATTTTTGCAATTGTATGCATTACATTATTAAAACAAATGGTGTTTTTTATACAAGTAGGAAAAAATACCATTTTTGTGATTCAAATTTATCATTGATAATATCACACGAACATCCTCAAGATAAATAGGTAGAAACATGAAAAAGTGAAATACAATATTTAACATGGAAAACTAAAAAAGAAGTCATTTGACAAACTTAGGACAAGATTCGACATGACCCATTAGTGTAATAGTATGATATGAGGTTCTTACAACCTTTTTATAACAATGCTCCCACCAATTAATCCCCTAGGATATTCATGGCTCTCTCATAATCTTAACACTTTTCACTATACATAACAACATACATACATATTGTTTTAGCTATTACCTTCATTATGTTAAGATTTTAGATCATCTCTCTCTCTCTCTAGAGATGATTCAAAATTTTGACATAATGAAGGTAATAGCTGAAACAATAAGAAAATACAAAATTGAAAACTACTATACTCCAAAGCAACATTTATTAGTCAAATCTTTCGCTCATTTCTTTACCTATTAGTGCTCTTAAAACCAAAATCTAATGTAAGTTCTAGTAAAAACACACAACAAATCTCTGTCTGGATTTAAATTTTTATAATTCAACGCATGCATTAAAACCTAGTCTTCTCTTATAACTAGTTCATTTATTTCATTAACCCACTTGCCTCTAAGCTACATAATATAATGCACATACCTACAAGCTTTCCCTTACCCTATGCCAAAATGGGGTTATCCAATTACTCCCAATGTATACATGCCTAGCTGTAACCCTTAACTCTGGTGACATTCTTCACTTGACTCATTAGTTTCAATAATAATCTAGTATATAAATATTTGATTCTCAATATAGCAATAGCTATGCGGCTCGCTCTTGTAGCTTGTAGGTTGCTACACTTGCTCTTTCACCTACTTTCACTTGAAAAGAGTTCTCTATATTAAAGGGCACTTAAATGGAGCTTCGATTAAATGCGGGTATCCAATCCTGCTATTAAGGTGTCCAATACACATGCCTTGTTACTAAGTACTTCTTAAGCCTTTAGGCTCTTCCTTTCTCCACACTCTATCAAGTCAATGAATACTCCTTAGACCTCTTGAACTCCAATTTTGTCCAAACTCATTCACCTACATAATTACGAACGCAAAGCCTGAAAATAGTAAAATAAAACTTTATTGCACAACCAAAAAACTAATTATTTTCCTTATAGTGAATCAAGCCAATTCTAAACTTCTCTAACCTAAGATCAACATCTACCATAAAACCATTAAGAATCACAATCTCTTCCTATAGGAACAAGTTATAGGTCCAAGACTCGTATAACATACAAACCTCTACGAAGCACTAGATGTTATTGTACTTTAATATTTGGATGATCTAACCAAATCAAGACGTAAGGTAATGCAAAGAAATCTTGACATAAACATGATATCTGACATAATGCACTTTTACTAACATGGATTCTAACTAAGACTTCACTAACAATAGTAATTTATAGCTTTCTACCATTTTTCATTTGCATAAAACAATCAGCATGGGCTCATAGTCTTTTAGCCAATATCTTTACAATATATATGGAACATATTTACAAGACTTAACCATCTATCAAGAGCAAGCAATGGCCTAAATTGTTTTTAATTATTCATGTTGTATCTAGGTTGTTTTTTTTTTATTATTATATATGAATTACATCGAAATTACAACTTTTACTTACTAGATTTTAATGGTTTAAAAATCGCGGAAGCCGCTATATGATTTTTCATTGTATTATTTAATATTGGTAAATAATCCATATGTTTAATTAACCTATGTGCTTCCTTTGTTGAGGAGTTTTTTATTTTTTCTATTTTCTTTTCATTAATTTGTAATATCCATGTTTAAGTTTGTAAATGAATCAAGTCTTAGATGATAAAGTTCTAAACTCAAGTTTAAGCTCAATTAAAATTTTCAAAATTTGAGCTTGACTCGAACTTGATTAAGTTTAAAATTTGAGTTCAAACTCAACTAGAGTGGCTCTAAGAAGCTAAAGTCAACTCAATTAAGTTCTTTTAAGGTCAATTTATCTTTAAAAAAAAAATCTTCTATTGTAATAATATTGACATGTAAACTTGAATCTAGCTCAATTAAAATTTATACTAGGAGTAAGTAGATATAGGGTAAGAACAGCATTTGGTCTTACCCATGCCTTATTTTGTCAAGTATAAGATCTTGAGTTTTGAAACTTGAACCTATTCTGTAGTACCCTAATATCACCTTGGAACCTACAACATGTAACTGATAAAACATATTGGGTGCAGAGTATCCTATAAAACCTATAAATTTTATCCTTTTTTCATATAAATTTTAAATTTATATAATATTAAAAAGTAATATATATGTGATATTATAAGTTTTTTATATGTAAAACTTATGAAATCTGTAACAATATTTGTAATATTAAAAAATAAAAAGCAATTTTTCACACCTTCATTATTATAAATCTACATTATCTTATTATTTAGCAAGTGGGATAGAACAAAGGAAAAGAATGAAAAATGTAAAGCTGAAAAGGAAAATGGGGAAGAAGATGGGAAAGGATGAAAATGTAAAGTAGGAGATGTGGCATTTGCTTTAACTATTTAAGGTTATTAACTTATGGGCTTAAAAACTTTTTTTTTTTACTAAAACATTTATTAACCAAAAAAATATCATATCTTCATTTATTGATATTATTTAATAATGTTTTATATAATAGGTACTGAGTATCTTAGTATTTATATTCTGTATACCTTAAAATACAGGTTTCAAAATGGATATAGTATAAGAAGACTTCAAACTGTATCTTATTACACGGAAGCAAGTTTTAAAAAATTTATACTCGAAATCTATCTTGTAGCAATTGATATCCACTTATAACCTACCATGTGATTCTTAATATCTACACGAATCCTATTTGATCGAATGGGTATCCCTAATTTATATGTAACTTAAGTTCAATTAAATTTTCAAGTTAATCAAGCTAAATTCAATTAACATCTTAAGTAGCTAAATTTTAAACTAGAATGTCGAATCAAATTGAAACAATTCATTGATATTAATACCCATATCGATCTCGTTGGTTGCTGCAAGCTGTAAATTCTGGCTTTAGGGTCGAGTAATCACGTTTTGACGCATGTATCTATTGTCGTGCCAAAGAATTATGTGACGCATACATTGCCACTTTGAGTTGATGTGTTATTTAATTATACACTTGTGATGACTTTTGTTTTATCAGTCAAGATAAATTACTAAATCATGAGTATCTTTGTCACGCGTTAAGATGTGATGTCCAATTCATATGAGTTTTCATTTTTAAATTAGTCCGCTAAGGAGAGTGCATTCTGCGATTGCACCTTTTAAAATCGATTCATCATATAAAAAGATGAAAATATTTTGAAAAGCAAAAGAGTTTTTTTAGTTTGTCCTATCGAGTATATAACGGAGCACTCTATACCGTTTTCCTTTCTAAATTTATTATTTTATATCAATAGATTATTTATCTCTCTCTCGAGAAATGTTAAGGCGTACCTCACTGTTCGGAAAAGCTTAATTTTATTTTACTTCTCTAGCAATATATATAGTTGATACAATCTTCTATTTTGTACAAGTATATATTCAAGGAAAGGAAATTACATCTATCATATATACACTAATATTATATTTTTGTTCTAAATATTGTATTTCCCTTATTCTAGAGATTGTAGAATATCCAACACCCCCCTCAAGTTGGTGCGAAGATATCTTCCATGCCCAACTTGATAAGTGAATTTTGAAATATTCTTCTCGAGACACATTTTGTTAACATATCAACTAGTTGTTCTTCTGACTTCACAAAAGGAAATTGAACTATCTTCTCTTCAAGCTTTTCTTTGATAAAGTGTCTATCAATCTCAACATGCTTCGTTCTATCATGTTGAACTAGATTTTGTGCAATTTCAATGGTAGCTTTATTGTCACAAAACAATCTCATTGGGTATTCGGATGTGTATCAAATTTCTTTCAACAACTCTCTTAGCCAAAGTAATTCACATAGTCCTTTAGCCATACCACGAAATTTCGCTTCTGCACTTGACAATGCCACCACCTTTTGTTTCTTGCTTCTCCACGCTACAAGATTTCCACCAACAAATGTTAAGTACTCGGATGTCAACTTCCTATCTGTGACACTTCCAGCCCAATCTGCATCTGAGTATCCATCCACACGGAGGTGATCGTGTTTTCTAAACAGAAGTCCTCTTCCCGGTGATTCCTTCAAGTATCGCAATATTTGTCTCACAGCTTCCATATGCTCTTCACTTAGATTGTGCATGAATTGGCTCAATAGATTTATTGCATATGCAATGTCTGGTCTCGTATGGGATACGTATAGCAACTTTCCCACTAGTCTCTGAAATCTTTCCCTATTTGTGGAAGCTTGATGTTGAGATTCTCCAAGTTTGTGATTCTGATCAATTGGAGTGTCTAGAGGTTTGCAATCGAGCATCCCTGTTTCTGCTAGCAAATCAAGGATGTACTTCCTTTGTGAGAGAAAGATTCCTTGTTTTGATCTTGTTACTTCGATCCCAAGGAAATACTTTAAGCCTCCCAAATTCTTCATCTCAAATTCTGATGCTAGTTGATCTTGTAATCTTCCCATCTCCTCATTATCATTTCCTGTAATGATCATGTCATCCACATAAATAATCAAGGCTGTTATCATTTCTTTCCGACGCTTCAGGAACAGAGTGTAGTCTGAGTTACACTGTTTGTAGCCGTAGTTCTTCATAGCCATATTAAATCGTCCAAACCATGCTCTTGGGGATTGCTTTAAGCCGTATAGCGCCTTCTCCAACTTGCACACCATCCCTGTTTATGATGCAGTGTATCCTGGTGGAACCTCTAGGTACACTTCTTCTTCTAATGTTCCATGTAGAAATGCATTCTTTACATCAAATTGGAGTAGTGGCTAATCCAAATTTGCAAAAAGTGAGAGTAATACTCTAACTGTATTTAACTTTGCCACGGGTGAGAATGTTTCTTGGTAGTCAATGCCATACATTTGAGTGTATCCTTTTGCCACCAACCGTGCCTTGTATCTATCTATCATCCCATCAGCTTTATATTTTATGAAAAACACCCATTTGCATCTTACTACCCTCTTGTCTTTTGGCATTGGCACAAGCTTCCAAGTATCATTCTTTTGGAGTGCTTCCATTTCCTCATTTATAGCCTTAACCCATCTAGAGTCCTGCAAGGCTTCTTCTATTGAGCTTGGTACTGTCTCCGATGACAGTTGTTGTACTAGATTCTTCAGTGGTTATGCCATCCTCTTAGTGCTGATGTGATGTGTAATTGGATACTTTGCTTTGGTTTCACCATGGTCGGGTGTGTAGCGATTTAGTGGTTTGCCCCGGTTGTTCCTAAAAGGTAACTTATAATTAGATGATGGTTTAGGGAATTGTACCTTTGCTACATCCTCAGGAGCTTGGTTTGTTGGTACTAAACTTTGAGTTATATCTTGTTCCAGTGAAGATTGTTGTCTCTGAGTGACTTCCTCTCGGATGGAATGTCCTTGTCTTTCATTTCCTTCTTTCTCAGATTCTGTGGATCCTCTTTCTTCCATGTTTCCATGGATATGACTGCTGCTCTCATCCGGGAAGGTTGATGTATCAGGCCACATTTCCTAACCAGTTTTCTAACTTCCTTGTTCATCATCAACTAGTTCTCTTTGAATAGATGAGGATGAATCCGGGTTTGGAAAAAACATCTCTGTTTTTAAGAAAGTAACATCCATAGTTACATAGAGACGTTTAGTCAGTGGATCAAAACACCGATATCCCTTCGTGTGAGTCGCATAGCCTAGGAATATGCATCGGACAGCACATGGGTCGATCTTTGTTCGTTCTGTCCTATGCAGATGAACATATACTGCACATCCAAACACCTTTGCAGGGAGCATCAAAACTGAGGGCAACGATTCATGCTAAGCTAAGACTTGTAATGGAGTTTTGTAGTTCAACACTTTAGAGGGCATGCGATTCATCAAGTACACAGTAGTAGTTATGGCATCAGCCCAGAATCTCCTAAGGGTATTAGCAAATATCAAGAGGGCTCTAGTTGTTTCAAGTATATGTCTATTCTTCCTCTCTGCTGTACCATTCTATTGTGGAGTGTGTGCGCATGTTGTCTCATGATTTAGCCCATGAATTATGAAATAATTCATCAGTTCTGTATTAACAAATTCCCCCCCATTATCAGTACGAAGTATCCGCAAATTTGTCGAGAATTGAGTCCTAACCATCATATGAAATGTTTTGAAAATCTCAATAACTTCACTCTTATTTTTCATTAAATATAGCCAAGTCATACGAGTACAATCATCAATAAAGATCACAAACCATCTTATTCCTGAAGATGTTGAGATAGGTGCCGGTCCCCAAACATCTGAATGTACTAACATAAATGGTTTGTTGCATCTTCTATTACTTATTTGGTATGTAACTCTATGACTCTTAGCTAAGATACACGACTGACACTTTAGCAATTTTTCCGGAGTATCATGAAACAAACTTGGAACAGATACTTCATATACGTAAATGATGGATGTCCTAATCTGTGATGCCACAGCCAGACGTCCTACTTCTTGGTGTCCTCCTTGCTCACTTTGTATACTTTGCTCCCACTGAACTCCTCCAAGTAGTATATCCCCTCTCGTTTAGTACTAAGACCAATGATCTCCTTGGTGAGGATGTCTTGAAATATACAAAATTTTGGATACATTAGAACACAGCAATTTAAATCCTCCGTAACTTTTCCTACTGAGATCAGTTTGTTAGAGAGGGACAAAACAAGTAAGGTGTTTGGCAGATGAAGTGTGGGCGAACAAACAACTTCTCCAAAACCAATCACAGGATATTTTTCTCCATTTGAGTTTATGATGTAGGTTCTGTTCGAGTTGGCTTTCCTACTGACATCTTAAGGATCAAAAGTCATGTGATCCGAGGCTTCGGAATCAATAATCCACCTTTGATTACCTGGTTCATCCTTCGCTGGGGAACAGTTTTCTGTTGCTGTGGATGACTCTCCTTGTGGGATAAGGGAGAGATTTGCTCCCGTGCTCACCATCTCCATAGCAACATTCGCGACATGGCCTACTTTACGTTTTCTTTTCTCCTTTAGTTCATGCCACCACTCTGGATATCCATGTATCTTGAAGCAGGTATCCTTTGTATGTTTGGTGTTTCCACAATGAGTACAACCGTTCTCTGCCGTCTGATTCCTTATTCTTGTGACAAGGCTTCTTTTTCCATGTTGAAGCATGTGAAGAGTAGGTTTTTGCTGCAATTTTGGTCCTCCCATGGACATCATCACTGTACTCGACAAAGTTTCTTCTTTCATCAACATCACACTTTGTCTTTGATCCTCCCTTCTAACATATGCATATGCTTGCTCTATGGACGGGAGTGGCTATATACGAAGTGTATCAACTCGAATGCTATCCAGCCGATCATCCAGCCTATCTAGGAAAGTGTATACTCTGTCTTCCTGCTGCATAGAGTTGTACGTCTCTATATCAATATCACAATGCATAGGATTCGGTCGCCTAAAGTCAATTTCCCTCCATAATCCTTAAAGTGCATTGTAATATGTTTCCAGTGATCCTCCATTTTTCCTCGTTCTTGACACCTTCCGCTTCAGATCATAGACTTATGAGGTATCGGTGCCATCGAAGTATGTCGTCGCAACCGCATCCCACACAGCTTTAGCAATTGGAAATCTGATACAATTTTCAATCAGATTCTGTTCCATAGGTGTGATTAACCATCCCTTAACCACATCGTTCTCTGTTCTCCATCTTCTAAACATAGGATCTGTTTCCATCGGTTTAGGTAAGTCTCCGTTGATGTAGCCTAGTTTGTCCTTGGCCGCAATATACATCTCCATAACTTGCGACCAGATGCCATAGTTGGTTCCATCCAGTTTTACACCCATGGACGTAAGAACTGGATCAATGGTTGTTAGTATGGGTGTTTGATGTAGCATCTGTGTTATTCTTGATGTCAGATCATCAAGAGCAATAGTGTCTGTCTGGGAAGAGCCAGTCAAAGGTGTTTGATCTCCCATTGATCTTCCCCTTTTGATTTCTTTATTTTGTTGGTCCTAGATCTTTTCCATGCTCTAATACCATGTTCGGAAAAGATTAATTTTATTTTACTTCTCTAGCAATATATATAGTTGATACAATCTTCTATTTTGTACAAGTATATATTCAAGGAAAGGAAACTACATCTATCATATATACACTAGTATTCTATTTTTGTTCTAAATATTGTGTTTCCCTTATTCTAGAGATTGTAGAATATCCAACACTCACATGCTAACAAGCAATCCAAATAAGAAAACTTTTGGAAATTCATTTTATTGTTTTCATCCTCTTCGTTAACATTAATTTATAAATTAATAATTAAAATTTCTTAATTTTTTTAATCATTCTTTATCATTATTGTTACATCAATTTTCATTTTTATTATAATCTCGATCACTAATGACACTTAATAATATTTAAAGAAGATAAATTGATAAAAAAAAGTAGAAAGAATATACCTTATGATATCTCAACCCAAAGTTTTCGAATTTCAATTTTTTTTATTCACGTTATCTCGCTTCTTTATTAAATAAATCTAAAGCATGCTTTGAGATACTAATTATTAGAATGCTTTTTATTTTGAGGCGTGTAAGGCTTCTATACGTAAGAGTTCAGATATATTTTAGATGATTAATTAATTAATAGGATACATGCTTAATTTGAAATCACGATTCAAGTTGAAGCACGTGGAGTTAGTCCTCCCTCATGCGGGTCATTATTAGTCAATTTTGGTGCAATTGCAAGTGCACATGCAACGCCAAACGGAAATTTGAGTCAACGCTTTCAATTAAATCCTCTTAAATATTACATGCTACCTCAAAGCATATAAAATATTGTAAAGAGTCATTAATGGGAATGACATACACAATGCTTTGGCGTCTGGAAATGTAATTGGCAGGCTGGTTGAAAACACTACATCTATCTTCTCCCTTTACAATGGCATGGTTGATACGTGAAAATAAATACATAAATAAAATCAAAATTTTAGGTTTTGTTTCTTTTTTTTTATATTTAGAAATATTTTTAAAATTTAGAATCATGATCCCAACTATAAAGAGGAATCCAATTCCACTCCCAAAAGAGCGAAATTGATTCTATTTTACCTCATTAAAAGAATTTTACAAAAATAAAATTTTAATATATAATATATATTTATTTCATCTAAAAATCAATGGCATTTTAATATATGAATAGAATCAACAATTTTGTGGTTGTTTCCAAACATAGCAATTGATTTGTTATTCCATTTTCGATTTTATTCTAATTTATTCAATTCCGAAACATTATTGTGTAGAGCTATAAATGAATTGAAATACTCATGAGCTACTAGAGCTCGACTCTCTTGGTGCTCGGCTCACCTCGAGTTCAAAGCTTGAGCTTTAAAACAAAAAAAAAAAAAAAACTAGTTTATTTAAACAAGTTGAACTCAAGCACCTATTTAGACTCCTAAGTTGGCTCAAACATAAACTCATGAGTTGGTTTGCAAACAAATTCATAAACATGCTCACGAGTAGGTTCATTTATATTATTAACAAATTAGTTTGCAAATAGATTTATGAATAATATCGTAAATAAGTTTATAAGCAATCTCTCATTAATATTGTTTACAAGTCAACTTGAAAATAAGTTTATAAACAAGCTCTTATTTATATTATTAACAAATCGATTCGTGAATGGACTCATAAATAAACTCTTTTTTATATTGATAACAAGCAAACTTATAAATAAGTGTATAAGCAGACTTGTTTATTTAAATGAACTAAAGTTAAGGTCATTTACAGTCTTGTTCTTGTATATCCAATGTAAGATGGAAAGTTTAAGATAGGATCTTCTATTCTACTATACTCTTGATCAATTTATCTTGCCATTTGTTTAATAGTACCCATTGCAAAAACTTTGAATTAATCCAAACAAATATGTGCAAGAAGATACTTACTATTGCTATTAGAACCGATAAGTTCACAATATCTTGTTAAATTTAGGTGCATCGAGAAAACAATTTTTTTTTTTTTTTTGGTATATAGATTTAAACCAAATAATTCTCTCGCCTCTATCCGTTTGACTTAGTCTTGCTGGCCCGTTTGTGTGCCATCTATAGATATGTTGTCAACTATTTGTATGGCATGTGTTTTATTGGAAAGAAAATGAAAATGTGTTTGATCGCTTAGAATGAATAAAATGTGTCTTCGCTAAGAGTTACAGAAGAGTTTACTTTCACTGCTACATGGACATTCAGATACTAGCTTCCCCCATCCTTCGTATTTTTGCACTAAAATTATATCTTTGTTTCGTATAGGACTTTAAATGTCCTTTATTTTAAATTTTAAAGGTATAAATGTATAATTTTAAAACTAAAAGAATTAAATATATATATAATAAATATAGAGAAGTATATTTATAGTTTACTTAAATTTTAGGATGTTAACAAACTCATCAATGATTTGGGTACGTGCGCCTATGCCATCGTTAGCAATTATATTATAACCTAGTATATATAATAGTTAAATACTCTAATGGTAAACAAAACTAGCTTTGGTAGCTACGAACCAATAAATATAAAATCATATGAAATTTAATAATTTAAAACTTTTTAGATTATATAATTATAGATTTGAAGTTTATCAAGCAAGACGTCTGAAAGTTAAACTTGTTATCCCTCATTTAATTAAAGGGTAAATGTTACATTGAAACTTAAATTTTGTTTATTTTTATAATTAACTATAAAAAATTTTAAAATATTAATTTATTATCCAAGCTTTACATATTTTTTAAATTAACTACCTAAATTTTACTTACATGAACTTTGTCTATTACCATAATTAATTATCCCGCACAAATATTATATAAATGATATTAAAAAGTTTATATATAATAAGTTGACTTTTTTAAACTTTGAGTAATTAATTATAAAAATAGGTAATGTTTAGATACTAAATGTAACTTTTATCCTTAATTAAAATATCTTCTTGATCAATTTTAATTAATATATATGCGCCCTAAAATCTTATAATACATATACTAATTATCCGTATTGGTCTCTAACTCTATTGTGACCTTCAAATACCACCTACTATAAAACTCTTCTAATGTAAATAGCCACTTTCGACTACTAACACCAGTCACTAAAAGATTATGACATTTCACCCTAAAATGCAAAGCAATACTAGACTTTAGTTGTTGATTTCCTTTTAGATTGAATAAGTTAATCGTTCATATTTTTATGGTCATGCACATATTATTATATCTCTCAAGGGCCAGTGTATGCACCGTGGAATCAATTCCTATGTCAATGATTATGATCGATGATTTGGTGTAGTAGGATTGACTAGGGCACTGAAATTTTTGAATTTATCCACTCAGCAATTCATTGCTAACAGGAAGATGAATGTGGCATGATGGTAGACATACCACCTGATTTGCACTGAACTCAGCAAACTCCTTTCTCGTCTTCTAATTATTGTGAATTGAAATGATTATTCCATGATATGAATATTAATTGGACAAGTCTTGAGATCTTCTATATTGCCTCAAAGCATGCAAAGAGTCAATTGCATGTATGATTTTCATTTTGTGAGATTAAAATAAACGATAAGAGTAAGTACATCCTTTAAACTAGTGGTTAGGATAGATTTAAAAAAAAATCAATTATAATTTTACCCTTTTTATAGCTTTAAAAAAATATACAAATAAGCTTTTGCTCGTAAAATGACCGTAAAAACTAATGGCATTATCATTTCCTATCCTTTGCTTTCTTATATTAGTTAATAGGTATTATGTAATAATTTGAGAGCCATAATATACAATAACGGTATGAACTAGTTCCTATAAAGGTAGAAACTATATATGTTAACATTAATTTTTATTTTATTATTATATCAATTTATTTATGATTCATTTGAATTTTATGTATGATTTATTGATGAGTGATGATATTTATTAAAAATTTAAAAAATATTTATTAATACTTTCGATACTAGTTATATAATTTACGAAAATTAAATATATAAAAAGGTAAAAAATTGTAACCCAAATACCTATTAAGAAACTAAAAGCAAAATTATTAGGCTTAACAATATTGATCGTAAAGTATCTTGATTTCATATGTACCCAATCGACCACTACTTATGTGAAGGGCTTTGGTTCTTTTTTCCTCCTTTTAACATGAAGCGTAAAGATTCTTGCACCTGTTTGATCATAGAGTTGCTAAAAATGACGTAAAAAATACGTGAGCTTGAAGTGTAAAAAGCTGACAGATAAAGAAAAAAGCAACAAAACCGCCAGAGAAAGAGAGAGACAGAGACAGAGAATTCAGGAAGATCGTAGATATTAAATATTTGAAACAGGGCCTAGGAGAGTCGTACATGGTTGTCGAAAGGGAATAGACGAAGGAAGAAGCAGCCGCTGTTTAGGTCCACGCGTTTTTGTCAATCCAACAACAGCAGCATCGTGCCAAAGGCGGTGGAGTGTGTGTGTGGCGTGTCTTGTTTTATTTTTTCCAAGAGTCAACCCAGAATATCTCACACAATCTCTTCTCAAACCAAACTTCCGTGTAAACGCCCTCCCTTCATTATAGCTTGGTTTACTTCCACACTTATACCAAACTCACTCTCTCTTTCTTTTTGGTTTTTTTCATTTTCCTTTTCTTTATAATTTTTCCAAGTGAACTTAATTACCCTAGCAAGTTACAAGTAGCAAATCTAATCTCACCTTAAAAGGAGAGAAAAAATTTTATTCTTTATGAGAGTTTAATTAAAATTACTAACAATTCGAATCAATATCTCGAATACTAAGATAAATTATTATCGATCTTTTTCTCACTCTTTCTTAATATAATGGAAGAAATCAAATTATTTTATATTAAAATATATTATTGTAATTATATCAGTTATCTCCTAATATATAAATTAAATTATAGATCACTTCACATGCTTAGGTTAGTATATGATACCAAAATTAGTTTCAAATTATTGTAATCGAGAGCCTTATAGAATTTGGACGAAATTTCTCCATTTGTGTTATTTGTCTATGTTTATACTCCACCGTTAACATATATTAGTGCATAATTGAACTGAAATGATTTTTGCCACTTTGTTTGTTTGACATATAGTTTTTTAATAATTAGAATTTGAATGAGAATAGAGGAGGATGGGATATTGCTTCGTATAAATTTGAAAGCAATGCAAGCAACAAAGTATGAATCGTGGTCAGGTGGATACTTTCTGTCACTACAAAAATGTTTGACATTTTGCAGGAAGCAAACTTGATTGCAAGAAGGCAATAGTTCTTATGGAGGGTAATCGGCTGCATAGCTCAGCCGCGAAAGGTTTCTCTCTAAAGTTGTTTCAGAGAAATATTCGCTGTAAGAAATAGCATATAGAGAGTGATTGGCTGCAAGGAAGTGACTTTGCAGAGAAGGGATACCCTGGAGGGAGTCACTTTTCATAGGGAGCGTTTTCCTGCGAAAAGACTTTGATAATTTGTTAGAGACCTTCCGATCAGAAGGTTAGCCTACAAGAAATCACATTTTGCAGGGAGCCATTCTCTATAAAAAGTCCCTGCAAGAAACTGTTTTTCTTTTCCTTAATTAATTTGAAATATTAATTGTTCTCCATAATTCATGTTTATATAGCCATAATAATGATATTTCCAAATCAATTACACTTTTCTTAAACTTGACATCGCAAAAAAAAAAAAAAAAACCCATAAATTAATTTTAGAAAAACAAAAAAGAAAAATCTAAAATTAAATAATTTTGATATTGTGTAACTTGAAGCAAATATTCGACAATGACTTCTCTTTTTCTAACTTGCATAATGAACAAGTAAGAAAGGAAAGAAAAACTTATCAATTATTAAAAAGCGAGTGAAAATAACAATATATCTATGAAATAAAAAAATACAACATTTTACATAGAAAATAAAATTTAAAAAATATGAAATACAAAATGAAACTGTTATTTATGATGATGGGAGGCTCTTAAAAAAAAAAAACAAAAGGAGAAGGAGAAGGAGAATTATAAGAGAAGAAGAGGATGGAAGAGGAAGTGGCATGTAGCAAGTAGATCACTGTGAGAAAATATTTTTTTGCGCTAATTATGCCGTTAATTTGAGCAAACGTTTTTCTAAAATTGGAAAAACATTTAAGAAAATATTAACAAAACTTTTCCTAGGGACCCAATTGACGATGGGATGGTGCGACCACAACCCTCAAAACCGAATATATATATACAATTCTTGTCGGGTTGCATGATTTGGGTATTTGATTTTTTTTTCTTTGTTTTTTTTTTTTCAATTTCTAGCTAATTATTAGCTACAACTCATCACTAAATGGACTCTCCTATCCACCGATAGCCACCCATCGCGACTGCTGGATGACATGATGCACTGGTACATAACGATGGATGGATAGCCACCCAATGGCCACTGATATCCTCATCGTATTCTCTCATTAAACTGCTCCCATTTATGTCATAATTGACTAATGAAGGATCTCTTTATTTGGTGTCTTCGTTTTGACTTAATAATATATGAATTATGAAAAATACATATGTGCACGCGATGAGGGAAAAAAATCGTCTTAAAAGTTTATGACTTCATATATAGCTAAATTATATTAAAAAGAATCCTTTAATTTAAATTCTCTTAATTTTTATTCTCTCGCGAACCAATGATTAAAATTATCTATAAATTTGAATAACGCTATAACAATATTGTAACGTTATCTACTTTATTAAAATGTCAATTATTTATTATACATAGTAATATTCTAAGAGATAGATTAAAGAAAATTGAAAAGAAATCAATGGAGATGATTCAAATCCAAATTATGGAATAAATATTTATTCTTTCTAACTTGCTATCTAGAGCGTGTTCCTATAATCACATGTACATGTTTAGATAGAGAATTAATGTATAATTATAAAAAAAAAAATTAATATGTCCTTGTAGGGCTTGGATTTTGTGGATTGATACGTCACTATACACAATCTATGTACAATCTTAATTAATGTGAATGTTGAAAAGGTTGGTCAATTAGTCAATAAATTGTAACCATTAAGAGGAGTCAACTGGCATGATTTCGGAGATTGACTTCCCGTGCCAGGTACTGTTTGAGAAGTACCAGCGAGGAAGAGCAAGTTCAGTGGTTCAGAACGTGAAGGACTTAAAAATTAAATCTTTTGCTTTTGATTCCACCAATTGCATCTGAAATACAAATTTGCAACATTTCCTCCATCTTTTTTGTCGTTAACTGTTGGCCACAACTTCGTAATGTAAGTGTAATAAGCAGGCAAATTACACATCGTACGTACTTCGACATTGCTGGATCTCATAATTCGACAAAACAAAGGAAGTGCTTGCACATGAATGAGTAATTCTGGGAAATTTCTATGGGTGGGTGGCAAGATGTGGTTTATTACATTAAAGGAGACGAGTGAGTTTGATATCTTATGCATCGAAAAATATTATATGAGTGTAATTATAGGAATGGACGTTACAATTACAGAGAAGTTACATTTAAATGTTATGGTGGAAAAGAGTGAGAGGAAAGTTATTATATTATTATTAAAATTTCTTTTTATTTTTTATGCAGCCATCATGTGGGTACATTTTTCATTAGTTATTTCAAAATTTTTTGTTGTACGTTAGATATGAAAGCTATTAGTAGTTATTTAATTAATTTATTTTACTAAACAGTATAGATTATAAAAGTAAAAAATGCTTTCACTTGTTCAAATGGAGCTATATCTTTATTTAATATGCATTTACATTCATCATATTTCTCCAGAAAATACGCGCTCAACCTTAGTTAATTTGTTTGGTGATTATTTTCTTTTTTCATTTCATTGTCATGCTCACAAAGAGATAATTATTTAAAGATAATATTATTGGGAGTAGAAATTGATAAAGTATACTAAGCACAAGCAGCATTTTGTTCCCATAATACAGTGTAAGGACTAAGGAGGAGTGCACAATAAAATATAAGGAGAATAGCACTGCATGCATCTCTTGTACCTTTTTTTTCACTAATTAACATAATATTAGTTATATATCAATTCTTTTTATACACAAATATTATACCAGATAGTACAGTTTTGGCAGTTATATCTTTTATGTAATTCCAAGTTTATTTAACTATATCTTTTATCACTACCACCATGATTATCTTTATGCCTCCCTTGATATCTAAAGATATGGTAGTTTTTTTTGCTCAAATAATTTTTTTTTTATCTCATTGCTGCAACCAATACCACTATGGTGACCCCTACAATGCTTTCATTACCACCTTAATAGTGTTAGGGCCGACCACACACAAGTAAGTTAAAAAAGGAAAGAAAATAAAGACGCAAGATTTTACCCTGGTTCATCCGTTAATTAATGTTACGTCTAGCAGAGAATTTCACTATAATTAGCATTTCACTCCTTTTTTTTTGTCACTCAATTACAAATGAAAAAAAATATATATAGAACAGTTATTTATAAGCCAAAGCCCAAACTTTTAATAAATAAATATAAACTTAATTGCTAAAAACCCTTTTGAAACCCCTACCAGGGCGGCTTCCCTGGACCCACGTGCTTTCCTGTCGTAGGGGAGTATGAGCCACACTCCAACATTCTCCCACTTGATGAATACTTCCCATGCCTTTTTAAACCCAATACAGTTGTACACCATTCAAACTTTTCAACACCCACTACCTTAGTAAAAAAATCTACACTATTCACCTGTGTATCAACTTTTTCCGGCACTATAATTTTTTGTTCTAATTTCTCTTGAATGAAGTGGTATTGTATATCAATATGCTTTGTTCTTGCATGAAAACCAAGATTTTTAGCCAAAAATATAGCACTTTGGCTATCACATCCATTCTTCACTCCTCTTTGTATAAAACTAAGCTCTCTACACAATCTGCTTATCCAGATCACTTCCTTAGCAGCATGAGTAAGAGCCATGTATTCTACTTTGGTACTCGATGAAGTAACCATGCTTTGTCTCTTGCTCATCTAACTCACAGCTCCTCTGAATAAGGAAATAACATAACCGCTGATCGACCTTCTACTATCAATCTCAAGATATTGGGATGCTAATAACTTGGAACTTGTGGAAATAGGAATCTTTACTGGTTTACAGTCTACTATATTGAATTTTTTCAACACATCTTCAACATATTTCTTCTGACTTAACCATAACTTTCCATTCTCTCGCTCCCTTTTTATCTGCATGCCCAAGATGAAGTTTGTTGGACCTAAGTCTTTCCTCTCAAACTCTTTTCCCAACAATCCCTTCACATTACTGATCATACTTATACTATTCCCAACTAACAGCATATCATCAACATATAAGGTTAAAGTAACGAAATCATCATCTAACCTCTTCACATAAACACAATGATCAGCATCACAACGAACAAAGCCAAGCTTCAAGGCATAGGAATCAAACTTCTGATACCACATTCTTGGATATTGTTTTAGGCCATATAAAGACTTGTTTAGTTTGCAAACAAAATCTTCTTTTCCCTTGACCACAAATCTATCTAGTTGTTTCATGTAAATATCCTCCTTCAAGTCACCATGTAGGAAAGTTGTTTTTACATCCAGCTGCTCTACCTCTAGATTGTATGCAGCTGCTACAGATAAAACAAGTCTTATATAATTTAATTTAGCAACTGGAGAAAAAATCTCACCATAACCAACTCCTTCTATCTATGAATATCCCTTCGCAACTAGACGAGCTTTACATCGTTATGTATCTCCATCTGCGGATGAGTACTCAAATACTCCTCATTTAAAGAATTTAGAGTTCGCATAAATGGTGTTGTGCTTGTTTGTTAACTTTATGCTCCTGAAAATCAAACAAGATTACAACAAAGAATAATTCATTTTTCCTTAAGAGTAGTGGTTTGATGCTTTAAAACTAGTCCATTTATCACTTATGCATTTGGATCCCTCATATTATTTATGTTTCTCATTCCTACCTCTTCCTATCACCAAATGGGTTTGTGCATCTACATTACTAAATCACTTCTCCATGTGTGACTTGTTTTTGCTTGGTTTTGTATCTCAAAATACTAGGAACATATGCTATCTCGAGAAGCCATATAAAGCTTAATCACTTGAATGAACTAGATGGAATGATAAATGGTGAGTATTGACAAATACCCAAAAATTCACAATGTCGTCATTTTGATCTCCCATTTATGGTAGTTCGAACAATATACCTGTATTAAGTTTCTACTTACTAGCACTATCAATTAGCATTTCATATTGTGTATTTACTCAATGTGAGTATTTTTCTCAATAGTATGGTTTATGCTAAGATTATTTGTGAGTGATTTTCTTATTTCAAAAAAAAAAAATTCCAACAATGCAATATGTTATCTAAATTAATCAAACTATGAAGAATTTTTTTTTTCATGTGATGAATGAAAGTAATTGATCTATCCATTATGATTAGCTCGCTGCTCGTCATAAGATCCAATAACTAGGAGCACTTAGATCTCTCTAATACAGCCTAATGTATGCAACACAACCCTCTAAATAATTTTGTAATTGAGCTACCGCCCCACCTACCATGAAAGTCTACCTACGAAGCCAACTCAGACTCCAACTTCCTCTCAAGGAAACCTTACAAATGATGCATGCTACAGCCAAAATTGTTGTTTGGTAATTGCTATTATTGGCGTTTTAAAAGTAGTCTCCTTTCGAGAGGGTGGAGGACAAGATATAATTGTTTAAATAGATTAAACGATGTTATATGGGGATAAATAAGTAGGGAGGGTTGTAGGTAGTAAGGGTGGACATGGAATCATGCGGTTAGGGTGATTAAACTTAACTTAGATAAGTTAATGTTAGAATTATTTATTTAAAAAAAATTGCTTGAAGATCCTGGACATTAATAAGTTAATGGACTTATTTGAAGAACTAATTGATTTTTTTGGAACAAATAGATATCCCAAATCCGCAACCGCCCCAAGATTTGTGCACCATATATTGATCTTTCTGTAAATCTAGATATTTCCGATTGTATTTTTTTTTTCTTTATTTTATAATACATTTAGATGTGGCGATATTATTTATTAAAAGAACGGAAGTTCAAACTTAGGTACAGAAGTAGATTGCAAATAGTCAGTTTTCCTTCTATATATGTAACCAAAATCTACATACGCGATGCAAAACATGAAAACTTTAGGATTATTTCTTATTCTAACTGTCTGAATTTAAAATTACTAGTTAAACGTAAATATCTTTGTAGAGGGTTTTTCTTTCTTTCTTTCTTTCTTTTTTAAATCTATTTATGAGAAACAATTTCTTCTGATAGAACCGACTTGCTTCAATCTCATGATGACACTGCATTCTTCTCATTCCCTGTCTCTTCATGTATCATGCTTCTTTGGGTATGTTTCAGAACAGCTAGATATCCACTAAGTTTTTAGAACCAAGTAAGCACCACCGTTACTCCTCCTATCGACTCGATTGAAGTCATTACTTCCATATTGATGTCATGCCCTAGTTGGAAATGGAAGTGCAAGTCTCACAAAGCTGCAAGCTCACATTAAACCTACCTTGTAGTGCATGTAGGGCCTACTTGTACCTTATTTTTATCTTAGAAGTCGTTGGCTTTGTCTGTATACTGTTTGTATATTTTTTAAATCTATTTTAATTATCTCATTCTTGTTTATGTTACATATATGTCTTGTTATTATGTGTACTTTATTTGTATTTTAGTTGTCCAAACATAAAAGGAAAAAAAAAAAAACAACTAAAACAAGACAAGAAATCTTATAAATGAGGCCATCCATGTAAACGCAATTTATTATAAAAAATTACACAGCTATTATATAAGATTGGCAAATCATATTAACTTATTATGTTTTGATTTCCAATTTAAATGGTTTTATATTTTAAAAACCTTAATCTATAACATAACTTAATTATTAATTATGTTTAAAAATCTAAATTTATAACATGATCAATTAATAAGTGTGTTTAATGTTTGGGTTGAGTCCATTTATTAAATTAAAAATTAAATATATCACAATTATCAAATCTCTATTTAAAAAGCATATTTAAGATAAAAAATAAATAAATAAAAGATCCAAACATTAATCGTTCCAATTCATCTTCTCATTTTTTAGAATATAAACTATTATTGCAAAACTTTAGTGAATACAATGAACTATCTTTAAGAATTTTATCTTTAGACTATAAACAAATGAGAGGTAAAACACTAAAAAAGAAAGTGTATCTACTATGGAAGCAATTTTTATGTTGTTTTTAATTTACTAAATACTTATAATGGAAGCTATTTTAAAAATTAAAAAAAAAAAAGCTAGAAAAGACATTTTTCTATTCATAAGAGATATGTATGGATGGGTCCAATGAAAACATATTAGCTTAAGAATTTAACAATTGACACAAATTTTGAGTGTTATGTAAATAACTTAAACAAAAATTCATGATTTCATTGTTATGTTGTATTAAAGTTTACAATGTCATGATTTACTTAAACAAAAACTAATTTACACCCCATTTGATTTCATTAACAATATTAAGTGATTTCATTTATGAAGTTAAGGTTTAAATAGTATATGTCTTGTCAATAGGTTCACATACAAAAGCAAACTTCAAATTCTATATTTCATTTTTTGATATTCTAATAAAATGTATTTATACATGTATATACATACATACATATATATAAACTAGAGTCAAAGTGGATTAACCAATAAAGTAGCAATAGATAATATGAGAGAGAAAAGGAGAGAAAGAAATAGGTGTATTAAGGCAAACACTGAAGAGGAGATATGAGTAAGTAGGGAGTAGAATATAAAATGAATTATAATTATTAGAAACTCAATTTTTAATGGGATCACAAACTAGACCTGAATATGTTTATGAAACATGTTTATTAAACACGTTTGTAAGTAGATTTAGTTGTAAAATCTAAATTCAAATAAATTTATAAACAGGTTTAAATGGGTTTATAAATCGTTTATCGATCATATTAAGTGTTACTTATATAAATTATTTATAATCATACTACGTAATATGTATGATTCAGAAATTAGATTATCAACTCTACCCTTATGATATGAGTACTACCTTTCCACTTAAATTAACCGGCTTCGATTTCACTCTCCCTCATCTCGAGCATGTAAATTGTTAGCAAGTCTCAAATATAATTAAATAATTAGAATTGGTAATATTCAACTTTCAAGCGTGTTGAGAAAGAAACCAAGATAATTTTACTTTCTTGCCATCACCGAATAAATAATATAATCTGACTAGTGGGGAGTTTACTTTCTTGCAATCAAAGTCATCGCACAATCGGGTTGACATGGATTTTGACCCTCTTTGATATAACATTCTTTCAACCATCTTAGACCCCACCAATCACAAATTTTCAATTTGAATGATCCTTAAATATTTGAAAGACATCATGTTGAATTTTAAAAGCTATTTTCTTTGCTCGTCCTTTACGCTGAAGGCTCCTGTAGATTTTCTTCTTCTTTTTTTTTTTAATATTAGTTTTCAGAGTGTACTGAGCTATCAAAATTTTGTGAACCATTTTTAAAAAGGTCATTTTGGTTTATTTTGTTTCATGCTATATCTCCTTCTGAATTTATTTTATTCCCCTTCAATAAGCCTAGGGTTTTAGGCCTATATAAAAAAAGAAAAGAAAAGAAAACCCTATGAAACAGCTGTTTTGATCTACTATCAATTAATACAGATTTATTTCTTTTCATATATTACTGTTTATCGCTTTATCTGCGTCAAGCATCTAGCGCTGAGAAAACAAAGAAAGTATGAATGGGATGTTTGGCCAATAGGCCTTGTGTAAAAGAGTGTTTTAAGGACTATTTAGCATCACTGAGACTACACGTATAAAATGGGAGTGAGAAATAAACAAAATAAAAAAGAAAGAGGTTGAAAGAAATGTGTAAAAACAGGATCAAATATTTGAGCCTTACAAAGAATAAGGCTTACCAAGGATTACAATGGCAAAATAGGATCGATATAGCGGAACTCTACCTCTAACGGGAACATGGTTAGACCGATGTCACTGCTGTTGTTGTTGGTGTTGGATTTATGACTCGGTATCTTTTGTCTTGTTGCTTAATTTTAATGCAGAAAATCATAATATTCATTGTATTCAGCCAAAATATCCTGTTCTATCTGTTGGTGTTGTGAACCTTGTAAAGGATCAAGCTGAAACTAGGCACCTAGTTTTGTAGGCCACAACCTTGGCATATGCAAGTTTGATCGATCATCGTTGGGGCAAACCCAAATAACAATAAAATGGACCAAGATAGTCAAGTGTTTTACCAATTAAGCAATGTCTAAATTTAGTCGCTTCGTGAGGAACGATATAGAGATATTTCGATCTCGACAAGTTTGTTGAATTTGGAATGTCCTCCACTCACTGCGGTTTCCTTTTTAAACATCTTTCTAAAACCAAAATGCTCTCTGATGCAACAATCCACTACTTCCCATTTCCCATGTATTATTTACACATTATCATCTAATTATTGCCGAAAGAGGAGCAAGAGCATGGACCTTTTGTCCTTTCATTTATTTAAAACCTAACTTCGTTTATAAATTCGACCCTTGAATGCATAAATAAATAATATGAAAAAAGAATATACTTATTATAGGAGATTTATGATATAATTAATTATTATGAAAATCCTATTAAACATAAAATATGCATACAAAAGATGAGTATGGACTAAATCTAGCCTTTATAATGCTTATTGGAAAAGAGTACGTAGTAGGTGCAATCAAGGTACATCTTTTATTTGCTCGCTAACATATAAAATATTAAAAACTGCTAATAGAATGATTATATCGTATATGAGTCCTCTTTATTATGTGTTAAAAAATCAATAAAAGATACAATGAATCCTACCTATCATTTAGAACAAAAATGTACGATGATAGGTGTGAAGTCTATAGTGTATGTAAATGTGCCCTAATGACCTCATCCGTGCATCATTTAGAGGTATTATATATGCAATATTTGATATATTTATTTTTGGGTGTTGAAAATTGAATTGGGAAAAGTAGTGACGGTGACCCTACAAGGCTAAGAGCGCCTAAGAGTTAGCTTAAGGTTTCATCATTGAAATATGAAGAAGAGGAATTGTAAGGGACCCTTGCTTGTAAATGTATGCCTTTTGCTTTCTTCTTGTCATGATTCATACTCCGTTTACATACGGCACAAAGTGAAATTGATCAGAATATTCATTACGAAGAAGGAGAAAAGAGAATAGAAAGCGTTGATTTATTATTGTGTAAATCACGATGACATCCCGTAGAAGGTATCAAAATAGCAAGACTGCGCCAAATTCAAAATATGCAAACATTTCATATTCTACAGTCACCGGATAAGATTAATTTATACTTATATGGCGTTAGACAAGATTAATAAAGTGAGTCCACAACTTTAACAAGAAATAAGAGGAGTTTGGTTATTTCATTATTTTTCGGGAATGTAAGATTAATTTATCAAAATCATTGGTTCTAATTGGTATCTGAGTCTTCTTTCCTTTTTCTTTTTTGTTTTTTTTCTTTTTATGGAGGGACAAATTTCTTCTTGTATTCATGCCTTTCCCCTAGTAGAATGGAATTGTAATTATTTAAACATCCGACTAATGAACGTAGCGCCAGACAAGTCTCAATGTATAAGCAACCCTTTAAAAATTGTGCTTTTCTTATTTAGTAAACTAAAAAAAATCTAAAGATTATCTTATATCCTATAAATTTATAGAATATAAGTCTTAAAATAGTTCATAGTTTTAATCTTAAAATTTGATATTCGATATCTATAAAATAAAATATAGATAAGAACTCATATCTTTATCCATGATGTATCGACTCACTCCTAGCAAATACCGACCAGTTTACAAAAGCACAGTTGTTTAGCAACCCAATATAGAGATAATGAGGAGGGAGAGTGAAGAATACCACCTAAGAATGCTGAGGCATGTGATAGATGGTTCTTGATAGCTTTTCAGCCATGAGGAGGGTATTGCATCTACAAGAACCAAGCCAGGATGAAAATGGGCCAAGCCCAAGAGTTTTTGAATAATACATGACACCTCGTTTTGAAGCCTCATTGATTTGAGGCCTAATATACAACTAAATGAGCCTTGGAAATTTTCAACATCTCACTTTTCCGGATCCGATTTTTGGATCAATACATTTAAGTATAAAACGGGCTTTTTCTGATTCGGTTCGGTTTATCTCCTCCTTTGGAAATAATTTTTATTGACTATGCTATTAGGTGATGGTTCGGTGATATCTTTACATAAAAAATTAAAAAAAAATCAAAATTTCAACTTTCGAGAAAGTGGAAAGCTACATATTGCTTAAAATTTGATGAAAAATATAACAAAACGGATATGTGCATGGGAAAGAAAAAAAATTTAAAAGAAAAAATAAATAAAAATTGATACAATCAAAACTTTATAGTTATCAAATATTATCTTAATTATTTTAAGAAGTTTAAGTTACTAATGGCTCTAGCAGCAACTAATGGTAAAGATAAATGACTCAACCAATAGTATTTAAAAATCTTGAAAAATATCCATGAAAACTAAAGAAAATAATTTTCATATTAAAAGGAAAAATCATTTTTTTCTTTTTCCATTAATATTTTTTATAATTACTAATCAATATCATCTTCCATCATTATTTATCATTACAAGGCATATCTACAACCTCCTTAAGCTAATCTGATAATATTTGATAACCAAAAAGCTTTGGTTGTAACAAAATTGAATATATATATATATCTAGAAGACATTTTCTATAAACACAAACACACCTTATCTTATTTTTGGAAAAAGTATAAATTTAATTCTCAATATTAGATTTTTTTTTTAATCTTTAAAAAAAAATTTGGATAGATATCATATTTGGTACTTAAACTTTAATAGTTTTTTACAGTTAATTACTTAAAGTTTAAAAATATGGATTTGATATCTAAACTTTATCAAATTTTGCAATAAAATATCTAAACTTTGCTTATTTTTATATTTAACTACTTAAATGAAGTTAGTGCAAGTATTATAAATGATTTCGAAAAGTTTGTAAATAATAAATTAACACTTTTAAATCCTAGGTATTTAATTACAAAAATAAGCAAGGTTGAGTTACCAAATATGACATTTATCCTCTCTTTTTTTTTTTCTCTCCATTTCATTTCTCAATGTTTTTTAAGTTTTCAAAAACTAGGACTTCCATCAACTCATTAAAAGATCATCAACTTTTGACATAATTTAACTTCTAATAGGTATATAATAATTGATTTAATATTTATTATCAATTAAATAATATAAAAATAGTAAAAGAAAGGAAAAAGAAAAATTTACAACAAAGCAACACTGTAGGATGCCTTAAGCCTTAAATGACAAAGAACTTGCAGTTTCTACCCACAAAAATCTATTGGTAAGTCTTAAACAATAATGAAAAAAAAAAATGAGATAAAATGAGTCAAGTATCAATGGGCTCACATACCCCCCACCACCTTAAGTGGGCCTAGGGATGTTAATGGGTTAGGCTTGGGACTGGTTAATTGAAACTTACGCATGACCTGATAAGGAATGAAAGTCCCAGAACCCAACACGGGATTTTTACAGCAAACCTAAACTTGCCCCGCCTGGAAAAATCAATACCCAAACACGACCAACCCGACCTAAACATGAATTCCTCAAATTGGCGACTAGACAACATAAACATGATTGGATGGCTACCTCCACTCTACAGAATGGCTCTACTCTACGCAACGCAGTTGCACCTGCATTGCACCTCTACCTAGACTAGAGAATGAAGATGACAATTTGATAATGACGAGATAGTGACACTGTTGTTAAGTTTTGTCTGTTGATACTTGATAGTGACAAACATATTTGAATTTTGATAATTGACTTTATGTGTAAGTTATAAGTATATGTAATATAATATATTATATATGTTAAGTCCAAGTGTCCGCTCTACGTCCCACGTCCAGCAAGGTAGCAACGGATGGAAATGGAATGCAAATTATAATTGAAAAAAAAAACTGAATTTATTTTTAAATTTAAGAAATAATAAAATCAAACTTATAAATTATAAATTTTAATTTTAATTTATTATTAAAAAAATAAACAAGTCAGGTCAGGTCAGGTCAGGTTTCCCATCAGGTTTTTTTCTAAATTCTGTAACCCAATCCTATACCTTATCGGATTTTATTCCATATCCCAAAATATAACCCTAAACCTTATAAGGTTTGACCCTATAGGGTTTTTATTGGGTTGGTTAGGCAGATACCTTATTACAACCCGCCCCAGTTACATCCTTAAGCGGGACTAACTTAAGGGATGGATTGTGACTTTCAAGTTCCTTTTCATGGTTAGCAACCCTAAGATTAGGTGGTGGCTAGCAATTGTGCAAAAAAGAAAAAAAAAAAAGAGAGCGAGAGAGAGAGAGATTTTGCAAATGTTTGTAGGTTTTTTCTTCCCTTTTAATATTATTATAATATTATTTAATTTAATACATTTAATAATATTATATTGTTAAATTAGTTACTATAGACTTATTACAAGTTAACATGTTTGAAGATTAGACAAATTTCTTAATGAAGTTAAACGAAGCCCTCTTTTAAGAAAATGGAAAATGTTGAGCAATTTTTTTGAAAAAAGAAAAAGAAAAAGATGAATGACGTGAATAAAAAAAAAAGTCAAAAGTTTTCTCTTTATTTTTCTAAATGGATGTCCTCGCTTCAATAGTCCAAATAAGCAAATTTTAACATCATCAAAAGTTTAAGTTAATGGATCCTTTTTTTATTGATTAAATTAATCATAAACAACTTTCATAACTTAAAAAAAAAAGGAAAAAGGATTATATTATGTATATAAATCAATTAAAACCATGTTTGTACAAGTTTAAGCCTTGTTGAAGTTATTAAGGAAATATGACAAAATAGCAATTAGTGTTGCCATAAAATGTAACCAATGTTTTGAAGAGGTGTCAAGAGAAAACCACTCTTTCTCTAGCATTGAGTGGGCTAACTTGGCAAGATAATTGACCACCATATTTCCTTCAAGAAAAATTCATTACGTCTAAGTTGTAAAATTTTTTATGTAAAAGCAACAATCTATAATCAATGTTATTTGATGTCTACTATTCAAATTGCATTTATCTTAAATAGTAGCCTTTCAATTTTACTAGTGTCACTGTGATGTTGCAAATTAGAAGGAATGATATTATGACCCATGCCTAGGGACAGAGTCTATCATAAAAGACTAGTCTGATTGGTCGGATAACTCTTTAGATTTAAGTACAATACTTAGTCTACACTTATGTCATATTGTAACATTACTACTTTCCTTTGAAAGCTAATGCCCATGTTGGCTTACTTTAGAGTGCTTACTCTAATTAGCTCACATTTTGAATGACTCTCACTCTACTTTATCAAATAACTCTTTTTCAAGTAGCCTTCTCTCAAATTACTCATTTTCTAGGTTGCTCAATCTTTAGGGTTAGCTCTTAACAAAAGTACAAAATGTTACGACCCAAACTTAAGAGAAGAGCCATCCCAAAAGATTAATCTGATGGGTAGAAAAACCTCTTAGACTTAAGCGTAATATTTAATCCATAATACTATCTCATGTAGGATTTGTAATAGATGGCTTGATAAAATTGAAGCATATAGTTTAATTGAATGAAATCAAAGTCCATTGACTAATTTGTGTTGTGTTCAAAATTTAGGAGATTATTTATATAATCAGTCTATATTACTCTATTCTATCAATTAAAATTAATAAGAAAATAAATGTTCTTATTTATTTATTTTATTTCTATGTGATGCACTAGAAAATCCACAAGCGAACTAATAGTATAGAATGTTAAGTATGATGAAATTTAAAATAGGATGAAATGAATTGGTTAGAAGAAAGAATACATTCTTTTTTATTTATTAATTATAAAAAGGCATTATTTATCAATCCTTACATTCAAATGCATTATCTAACAATATGTATCTTATAAATACTTGGAAGCATGTTAAAGATATTCATTTAATTTAAGTAAACCTAACCATCAATGTTATTCTCTCATGATATATTTTTTCATTGACTAATGCATAATAATTTATAATATTAATTATAAAGCTTCAAGCATACAAAATAAAGTTCATACAAAAAACTACATTCATAGTCATGTATTCATTCAAAATTGCTATGAACCCTTTCTAGGAACTAGAACCTTGCATAGATAACCATAGTTACTAATAATCTTTAGTAATACACTCGCTACGCTTGTAGGTGAAACAAAGGCCACAAGATCGTCAGCTTCAAGGGTAAACATCAAATTTACTATAGCATCTACAATAAAATTTCCCTCTCTTGTTGTGTAAGAGGTCTTACATTCTTCAAATTCCAGCATTTATTGCCTGCAAGGGCTTAGATGTTAGCATATCTAAGCTTTACTTCAAGATCACATCAATAGCCTAATTCCATCCAAAGTTTTCATTTCACCATCCTAGAATTTAATTTCCTAGATTCTCTAAAGATCATAAACCTAAATTCAAATACCACTTAGAGTTACTATGCTCTAAGATGATTGAAATGAAAAAAAATTATTATCTATTTAAGGTTTAGAGATCTCTTGTTATAACTGTATTACATAATGTAATACATGGTTTTGAAAATTTTATATACATATTTGTATAATCATAATTATTAAGTAAACTAATAAAATAAATAATATAAGATTGAGGACAATTTTGCAAATAAGGTTAAGAGATGGGGACAATTTCATTTTTTTTTATGGGACTATATAAGCTACATTAACTTAAGGTTTTCTCCTTTTGCTCATTTGTCAACTACTATCTAGAAAACTAAAGAGGGAGAGAGAAAACCCTACAAAGCACTAAGGCGATTTGTAAGAGAATTACACAACGAATCCAACAGTTAAGCGTGTAAATCATGATGTGCTTAATTATGATGATGAACCTAAGGCTTGTTTATCTTTGTAACAATAGGGATTTGATCAAAAGATGAATTGAAGCAAGTGAACGATCAACCAAGTTTAGAGTTCAAGCATAATTGGAACTAAGTAAGCATTTTAGAACCTAATTTTACGTTAGATGTGGCTAATATAATGATTAGTTAAACTAAAAATCATAGCAATTGAGGAATTAGTATAGAGAAATTAAGTCTCGTAAGACCTTATTGGGAGATATACGATGCCATGCCCCACAAGGTACTCGATTCATGGCAACTTGCCATGATTACTCAACTTCTACTACACAATCGTGAAGCGTCTCATACCAATACAAATCAACCTATTAAATCGTAATAATTAACTAATTGAATCTCTATGGAATTCTTTCATCTCAAATAAAACATGTTCTATATTCAACAAAAGCATTATATAAGTCTTAGAAGAGGGCCTTATCTAGGTCCCATATAAAATAAACATAATTAAGATCCTTTGAGATTAGATTAAATATTTACAAATCTTCAAGTCTCTACGCCTATCGAATTATATAATATATTCTCACAATCTCTCTATCTTACCCTTATTCCTAAAGTTTTGAGATGATTGTACATACCTTCCTACAATGTCCTTTAAAGAAGTTTAGATAATCACACCCTACAAGACAAAATCTATAGGAGGGTGAGCTAATAGCTCAATGAGATAGGAGTGCAATCTCTCAATACTGTTTACACACTCAAACAAGCTTTCAAAACATATGCTATCTATGGGTAATCATATGAAAGCAACATCACACGATGTCTTTCGATAACCAGCGTGAAGTCTAAGGTTTACTCCCCCCTTAACCTTAGGTTAGAGATTCAGATCCTACCATTAGTACTTGGGTTTCACACTCAATTGATTACTCTTATCTCTTTATTAAATATTGTCTCTTAATGTTAATGTTATAAGTTCAAGTGTTACTCACACACTAAGCAATAAATACCTTCAAGGATAGATCGAACTCAAAACTGTTAAGGCACGACAATTCCCTAATCACTTAGTTCGCACTTGGCGAAACAGTAATCCTTTGATTACTTCCAATGCGCTTTGTAGCAGTGATGGCCTTCGTTCATGCAATGTCTCATGCAATGCATATTGTAAACATCTCATTTTGCCCCTATCTAAAAAGAATAATAATAATAATAAATTAAAAAAAAAACAAAACAAAAACAAAGTCAGGTTTACAAATAATAAAAAATAAATAATGAAGAAAAATAACAAAAATGAAATTTCTTTATAAAAATAAAAATAAAAAAAATAATATATATATTTGGGTTTCTAAATTAAATTTGAAAACCTCAAAATAGCAAAAATTAACTAAGATAGTAGGTTAATATGTAATTTAATTGCAATAATAAATCGAGAAATGGGCTGGCTTAGCTGGTCTGCGTGTTATCCTGAACACATTTGAGTATTAGGGGCTCAAAAGGGAAAGGTGGTGGAAATCCAGCCATCGGAATATGAGGAAATCAACTCCCCACTCAACCCTACATTTGAGTATGAACCAAAACAACTATCAATACGGGGCCAGCTTCGAATGACATAAAGAGGGAAATGAAAGATAGGTAGAAAGAAATAAAGGGGAAATTCTTCCAGCAACTAGTTGACAAGATAAAGACTTTGGAAGATCCTGATAGTTTTAATCAAACCGGCATCACAGACCTATTGGCATATGGGGTAGATGCTTATCTAGAAAAATTCAAGGTACTAAAATTTGAGAAATATAATGGCACCAGTTGTCCTAAGATGCACACAAGTCTATATGTGTGAAAAATGAGTAAATACACATAATATGACCAACTCATGGTCCAAATCTTTCAGGACAGCCTCATAGGCCCTACTCTAGTATGGTATGCATAGTTAGATCTCAAACAAGTCAACACATGGGATAAATTGGCCTATGCATTTTATGAGCAATACAAATTCAACATCGAAGTTGCCCCTTCAGTGCTAGATTTAAGAAGCCTTCAAAAGAAGCACAACAAATCCTTTAAAGAATATGCTCAGCGTTGGAGGGATGAAGCCACTAAGGTTTTCACTACAATCTCAGAGAAGGAGTTAACTTTCTGATGAGGATCATCTAGTACTTAAGAAGACAGAACCAAGGGCTTAAAATCCATTGCAAGGAATTGAAGGACCAATGACCCGAACTATAGCAAAGGGGATGAATGATGCTCTACAAGGACTAGTTATGGACCTACAAGCCAAGGAATCAAATTACATGAAAGGAGAACCAACACCTATCAATGTAATTTATGTTTCTATGGAAGAAAAGCAAGGATTTGAAGTCCTAGAATAAGAAATATTATATATTGAACCGAAATAGAAAAGGGAATTTGTAGGTTTGTTGTTATATTTTTTTAATATTTGTTTTGGTTTGTAATTTATATTATCTAGTTGCCTACTCAGTTACATGAGGATTAGGAAACAAATAAATTAGGCAATTTAGGTTTTCCATATTCTTATATGACTCTATATAAGCTGTGCAAGGGCCGGCTATGAAGAATATCTTATTATTGAATGAAAACAAACACATTTTGTAAGATACGAAATACCTTCTCTTTTTTTTGTTCTTTTGCAAAAAAAACTTTTCCATAGGAATTCTTAACCGGATTGCTAGGAATATCCTTTTGATAACTTAGGTTTCAGTCAACAGGTGTGATTGGGGTCTAGTGACACATCGTTTATTTAAGACAAACCTCAGGGTAATTGAAACCAACTAGCATCGTCGAGGTTCTAGGTTTAATATACCTAGGGTTTCATACATCATTTGGTATTAGTGCTTCGGCTTCTTGAATCAAGTAAGTTCTATCCTTTTCTTTAATTTGCCTGTTGTTCTTTTCCACATTTGTTTGTTGTTCTTTTCCATACTCGTCTGTTGTCTTTTCCATATTCATAGTTAGAAATTCGTATAAAAAAAAAGTCATGCTTGTTCGATCATTACAATCCATTAAGGCTGACGGTATCTTGGTTTTCTTAAACAATCAATTGTGTTCAATTCATAGCTTATCTACAAAAAAAAAAAAAAAAGAAGAATCAAATTCGATTACAAGAAATTCAAAAAAAAAAAAGAAGGGAATTTGGCCATGTAAGAATTATAATTGTCGAAATCACAAGATAGTTTCTTAAATTGTCAATTACATAATTAGTGGAGTCAATTTACTTTCCATATCAATTGTTTCCAATTCCTACCGTAAACATATCCTTGATTGTCTATGTTTAGAATTCGAATTGTACACATCCCTTGAACAATCGGTTCCATGGTGATCTTTTCCTATTGTGTTTGATTGCAATTCCTGTCCAGTGGTGAATCTTTCTATATTAATTAGATTGTATAGTTAGTAATCCTTCATTTACATGACTTAGGTCGATAGTAATCATTAGTTTTGACTTAGTAATTTGAGTTTAGGAGTTCCAAATTGAGTTCTTAGCAAAAGAATTACAAAAAGTAGGTTGTGAGATCATATTTTATGAGAGATATACACGAGTGGAATTGTGAGCATATCACTTATGAGCATATCACTTATGAGCAATACACAAGTGGGTGTGAGGAACATACATATATTTTTTGTAATTGTGATCGCAACTTGCTGTAAATTTTATAATTATATCGGGACAGAACATTAATGGAGGGGAAAATTAAGTGATGTTTGAGGAATTGATGGGGGAGATGAAGAGGATCCTAATTAGAGAACTAAAGCAAATCCATGAAAAAATGGATACGATGGAAAGGAGTAGAGAATCATCTAGCAGTACCACTATCAGGCGAGGAATAGGTAAACAGAATAGGGGAGGTAGTAGGATAAATGAAGGTGAGGAATCTGATTTTAGAGATTACTAACACGTAAGGAATAGGGGGAGTATCTAGAGGTCTAATAGTAATCTAAGGAGTATTAAGATGAAAATCCCAACCTTTCAGGGAAAGAATGATCCAGAGTTGTATTTAAAGTGGGAGAGAAAAATGGATCATGTGTTTGAATGTCACAACTACACTAAGGAGAAAAAGATTAAACTGGCTGTAGTAGAGTTTTTAGATTACGCCAATGTATGGTGAGATCAGTTAGTGTGTAATAGGCATAGGTATAGAGAGCGACCTATTAGCACTTGGGAGGAGATAAAAACAATCATGCAGAAATGTTTCATTCCTAGTCACTACCATAGGGACTTACTTATGAAAGTTCAGGGATTGACTCAGGAAAATAACAGTGTAGAGGATTATTACAAAGAGTTAGAGATGGCCATGATTAGTGTGAGAATTGAGGAGGATGATGAGACCACTATGGCTAGATTCATCAATGGGTTGAATAGGGAGATAACCGATGTAGTAGATCCTCACCATTACTTATATATAGAAGAGTTGTTGCATAGAGTTATTAAAGTATAGCAGCAATTAAAATACATGAGTGAGTAGAGTGCTGGCTCGACTTCCAAAGCTCTATGGAAGTCCACGTGGAAGAAAAACTCAACCAATTCAAAGTCTAAGGAGGATGTGAGGGCTAAGAATCCAATTGTTGCACCTAAGGAAAAGACTGACACTAAACCCCCTTCCAAGACTAGAGATATCAAATGTTTTAGGTGTCAGGGATTTGGGCACATTGCATCTTAATGTCCAAATCAGAAAGCTATGATTATCAGTGATAGTAGGGATGTAGAAAGTGTGAGCTTAGAGGAGGAAGAGGAGTTAACATCGCATGAGTATGAGGATGTTGACTTAGAGGGACCTGTAAGTGGCGAGCTGTATGTCACGAGGTACAAGAACCAATATTCTTTTGTTCTAAACAAAAGGAAGGTGGTTCTAACTCCACAAAAACCATGGGAAGCTTGCGAAGATCAAGTGAAAATTGCCAGAGAAGTTAGAGCGAAACACAAGAGTGTGCGAGAGAAGGGAGAAAAAAAAAAGAAGAAAAGAGTGAGAGACAAACACTGGTGAGCCATGAGGGAAGAGAGTTTGAAACACTGAGAGGAGAGAAAATTACCAGAAAAAGTGAGGTTAAGAGTACAATGTTGGTGAGGAAACAACTACTTATACTTATGTACAGGGATGCTTATTTTACTTATACTGGCACTAACCTTTCGTTACCTAGTATGGTGTTTTCTTTTGGCTTTGTGACAGGTACAGATGGCATAGCCATAGATGAGAAGAAATTGGATATGATCCGGGAGTGGCCAATGCCAAAGGGATGTATTAAAATCGTGTTTCATCCAAGAGAAAAGGTTTGGGCACATTTGAGAAAAGAAAGATTTGCATCGCAATAAAAGCCTAAATTATATCCTAGAGGAGAGGGACCTTTCCAAGTCTTGGAGCGCATCAATGACAAGATCCACATGATTGATTTGTTGAGTCACTATGGTAATGTAAGAGCAATTGTAATGTTTCTAATCTTACTTTTTATAATGCAGGTGATTTGAGGATGAATCTTTTCGAGGAAGGAGGGAATGATGAGAATCATCTAGCACTTAAGAAGACATAACCAAGGACTTAAGATCTATTGCAAGGAATTAGAGGACCAATGACCCAAGCTAGAGAAAAGAGGATGAATGATGCTCTACAAGGACCAGTTATGGACCTACAAGCTAAGGAATCAAATTACATGAAAGGAGAACCAACACCTATTAATGTAATTCATGTTTCTATGGAAGAAAAGCAAGGATTTGAAGTCCTAGAATAAGAAATATTATATATTGAACCGAAATAGGGAAGGGAATTTGCGGGTTTGTTGTTATATTTTTTGTATTTGTTTTGGTTTATGATTTATATTATTTACTTGCCTATTTGATTACATGAGGATAAGGAAACAAATAGATTAGGTAACTTAGGTTTTCCATATTCTTGTATGACTTTATATAAGTCGTGCAAGGGCCGGCCATAAAGAACATCTTATTATAGAATGAAAATAAACACATTTTGTGAGATACAAAATACCCTCTCTCTCTTTTTTTTTTTTTTTTGTTCTTTTGCAAAAGAAATTTTCCATAGGAATTCTTAACCAGATTGTTAGGAATACCCTTTTGGTAACTTAGGTTTTAGTCAATAAATGTGATTAGGGTTTAGTTACACATCGCTTATTTAAGACAATCCTCGGGGTAATTGAAACCAACTAGCATCATTGGGGTTCTATGTTTAATATACCTAGGGTTTCATGCATCAGTTTCATCTTCACCAATACATTAGAGAAACCTTATTTTACACATTTGGTGGGACAAACCTCATCCAGTTTCGTAGAAGTAGTTACAGCAGGATGCAGGATAGAGAATGTCATTACATCCAGAAAACTCCAAACTACTGACTCTCCCAAAATCGCATCATCCCAAAACTCATGGGGAATAATGAAGATAAAGAAGCCACAATCGGTATGGTTAACTCAAGCAAGAATAGCAACTTGGGTCTCACATGACTTTCTAGACAACTAACACCTTAATCCAACAATCACCGGTGAATCAAACCCAAGTTACCAAAGCTCCATGACAGTTCACTCCAATCGTTATCCCGCTTAGTCAAGTTTTTGCTCGGTTACGAGCAAATAATCTGATCAACTTCGAGATTCCCAATGACCGATACAGGCTAAGGAATTTCGACCTTAGCCTCAAATGTGGGTATCATATGGGGTAAGAAGGACACTCTACTGATAGGTGTTGGAGACTTTGAAATAAAATCCAAGATTTGTTCAATGCAAGAACAGTACATTTAGATTTCATTAATGCACCAACCCCAAACATCAACAACAATCCGCTACCCAATCACAATCTTACAATCAACATAATCACAGTCAAAGGGCCAGAACCTAGACTAAACGAACTCTCTGCTACAACAAAACAAATAGTGCAACAAGCAGGCCATTTACAGTGCATAAACCCAAAGGAAAAAACTCAGGTTGAGCCCGCTATCTACCAGCCATCTAAAGAAGTAAAGAACAAGAAAAGAGCTCTTAAGCCACACAAAAGTCACACACGAAGGGAGTTAAGAAAGAGGTGGTTGGCTGGAGACACTTTGGGTGAATCATTTGGAAGGTTTGAATATCTTGTGGATTACTTATTCATGCCAACAATTTATAGGTTGTCTATTGGTTGCAGGCCTGAATTCAAAGAGGAAGACAACCGACTAGATTTGAAAAGATGAGTCCGTAAATATGATCGGATCTAGCCCAAAACCAGTAGTTATAAAATGTTATGAGGAACCAGAAATAGAGGTGAAGGTCCTAAAGAAGAAGTATGTGTTCCATGTCCCAATCTCCCTAGAGAAATATAAGGCGACACCACTTGATTATCAAGCTGTCAATCAGGAAAAAACTTCAATTATATGAGGGATCACTTGTTAAGGAAGAATCTACGATCCTAAAAATAATGTCTCCATTGAGGAGCCCGTCATTGAGGTGGAAAAGGAAGAGGAAGAGGGACTTCCTGCATTCACAAAGATGATTAAATTAAGTGAATATGAGATCACGGAACAACTCACCAAAGTCTCGGCCCAAATATCACTCATGGGCCTTCTTATGTCATCTGAACCCCATCGAGAGGCACTCTTCAAAGTACTCAGACAAGTCACGGTGCCAGAGGGAATTGCAACAGAAAAATTAAGCCACGTCACAGACTCGATCTTCACTATAGATTAGATATCCTTCTCGTTTGAGGAGTTGGGAGAAGATGGCAACTAGCATACCAAGCTACTTTTTTTATAGTGGTAAAATGTAATAATACAATAGTATCTCGAGTCCTCATAGACAACGGGTCTTCTCTTAATGTATACCCTGTAGCTACCCTCGATTTTCTAAGGGTCAATATGAGCAACATCAAGCCAAGCTCAACAGTAGTCAAGGCCTTTGACAGTTCTAAAAGGGAAATCATAGGAGAGATTAGCCCGCCGGTAGAGATCAGCTCGCAAATTTTCAATATCTCATTCTAAGTCCTCAACATCCCAAGGTCCTTTAATCTACTGCTAGGGAGACCTTAGATACACATAGCAGGAGCCATACCTTTAAGCCTTCACCAAAAGGTCAAATTCATATCAAATGACCAAATAATCACCATGTTAGGTAAGCAAAACTACGTCATCTATGAGGAAACGACTATACCCTACATTGGGGAAGATGGCCATGAAAACTTTACGCTCCAAATATTCGATGAAGTATGAATATTCGTTAAAGAAGAGACGAGCGAAGTGAGGCCCCAATTCAAGAAAAGACAGCAAGGGACATTCGAGTTAGGGTATATCCCTACTCCAAGAGAAGAGATTCAAGTAAGGTGCATTAAGAGTAGAAGAGGAGGGAGACTATATGATACCCGAACGGATTTTTCACCCCTTCAATAGATTTTTTCTCGGTCGGTTAGCACTCAAGATCTCGGAACAATCCGAGCCAACTTCAACAACAATGACTCATTAACAGAGACTTCGGCTCCTTACGTCTCCAGCCCATCTCCGGCTCTTAATAATTGGTTTTCCTATTCCCTTAATAGCATTAGGTCTACTTTAGAATAGGGAGCAATCATAATTAAGATTTTTTGACATTTACATCCATCATTGTTCAATAAGACTCTTCAATGATGTCGAGCAATAAAATTACAAGTTATTTCAATTATGCCTTTTTTCCTTTACTTATATACTTTCACTTTATTTTCCACACAGATTTGATATTCTTGATGAACACTAGGGATATCTTGTGTATGTAAATAATGAAAATATTGATATCGCTTCCAACACTACTGAGTTAGCTGTTGAAAACAATATTAATGACCACGAAGCAGTATAAGACGGTTGGCAAAAATATGAACAAAGTAGAGTTTTGACTGATGAGCCAATAAAGATAGTTAATATAGGAACCGAAGAAGAGCCTAACCTTAAGATTGGAGGTAATTTGACTGGTGAGCAAAAGCACAAGATAACCAAGTTGCTAATTGAATATGCGAATGTGTTTACCTGGTCGTATGTAGACATGCCAGGACTTGACCAATCAATAGCGGTTCACAAGCTGCCTACATGAGAAGATGTCAAACCTAAAAACAAAAGTTAAGAAGATTTAGGCTTGACATCTTACTAAAGATCAAAGAGGAGGTCAAGAAGCTGCTAGAAGTCGGGTTTATCGAAGTATTGGACTATCCAGAATGAGTAGCAAACATAGTTCCTGTTTTAAAGAAAAATGGAAAAGTATGGGTATGCAAGGATTTTCGAGATTTGAACCAAGCTACACTTAAAGACAACTTTCTTCTACCTCATATAGATGTCTTGGTAGACAATATCGCATGAAGTCATCTCTTCTCATTTATGGACGACTTCTCGAGATATAATTAGATAAAAATGGTAGAAGAAGATAAAACCAAAACGACCTTTATCACGACTTGAGGTACCTTTTATTATAAAGCCATGCCTTTCGGTTTAAAGAATGCTGGAGCAACATATCAAAGAGCAATGGTTGCAATACTTCATGACATGATGCATCAAGAAGTCGAGGTATATGTTGACAACATGATAGCTAAATCCAAAGAAGGAGAAAGCCATGAAGTTGTCTTAAGGAAACTATTCGAATGATTAAGAAAGTTTCAATTGAAATTAAACCCAGAGAAATGCACTTTTGAAGTCACATCTGGTAAGCTGTTGGGGTTTATTGTAAGTCGAGAAGGCATTAAAATCGACCATAATAAAGTAAAAGCCATACCAAAAATGCCTTCTCTACGTACCATCAAAGAGTTAAGAGGTTTATTGGGAAGGTTAAATTACATAGCTCGGTTTATCTCATAACTCAAGGATAAATGTCGCCCATTATTTCAGCTACTAAAAAAGAACGCTATAGTGGAATTGGGATGGCAAATGCAAAGAGGCATTTAAAAAGATCAAGGAGTATCTTATGGACCCTCCAGTTCTAATATTCCCAAAACCAGGAAGGCCTTTATTCTTATACCTCAAGATACTTCTTGAGTCGATAGGGTGTATACTAGGACAAAAAGATGAAAGAGGAAAGGAATGGTCTATATACTATTTGAGTAAGAAATTCACAGAAGGGGAGCAAAAGTATTCTAAAATAGAAAGAACCTGCTACGCATTGGTTTGGGTCATGCATCGATTGAAATAGTATACTCTCTATTATCCCATCGAACTATTAACGAAACATGATCCTCTGAAATATTTAGCTAAGAAACCTATTTTGTTGGGAAGAATTTCCAAATGGTAGATACTCCCATTAGAATTTGACGTCACATATGTAACTCAAAATTCGATGAAGGGATAGACATTAGTGGATCAGTTAGCGGAGTACCCAATCGAAGGAGATTTCTAAGAATCACAAGCCCAGTTCCCAGATGAAAATATACCGATGGCAGAGGATGAGTAAAAAAAAAGAATCCAAGATAGAAAACAATCCTAAATGGAAGATATATTTTGATAGAGCAACTAATATGTTTGGATGTGGGCAATGTTCATATCTCTAGAAGGAATGCAATTCCTCGTAACAACGAGACTCACATTTCTGTATACTAATAATATTGCAGAGTATGAAGCATGCATCCCCAGTCTCAAAATGGCCTACTATATGGAAATCCATGAGTTAGATGTATATAGAGATTCCTCGCTTATCATATTACAGACATGAGGAGAATACAAAATTAAAGACCCTAAATTAGTGCCATACCACCAACACTTGACAGAATTGATAGAAGAATTCGAGGTGGTCACTTTCACATACATCTTAAGGACTCAAAATTAGTTTGCAGATGCCCTCACCACACTAGCATCTATAATTCAAGTAATGAGAGGGATCGAAGTTTAGCCATTGAAGATAGAAATTGAAGACAGGCCCAACTATTGCCTAGTAATTGAAAAAACGTAATATGACAAGCCTTAGTACCATGATATCAAGACATTCCTCCAAGAGGGCAGATACCCTGAAATGGCCAACAAAAATGACCAAAAAAACACTTAGAAGATTGGCAAGCCATTTCTTACTAAGCAGGTCTATACTTTACAAGAGGTCATTTGACACCATGTTAAGATGTGTGGACAAAAAAGATGTAGGTAAACTAATGAAAGAAATACACGAAAGGGGTATATGACCCCCATATGAATGGACACATGCTTGCTTGAAAAATCATAAGGATAAGTTACTATTGGTTGACAATGGAGTCAAATTGCATTAAATATGTCAAGCATTGCCACTTGTGCCAAGTTTACGCCAACAAAATAAATACTCCACCTAAAGAGCTCCATTCACTTTCCGCACCATAACCTTTCTTTATGTGGGGAATCGACATTATTGAGCTAATCAGTACAAAGGCATCCAATGGTTATAGGTTTATACTGGTAGCTATTGATTATTTCACCAAGTAGGTTGAAGCCTCATCATATGCCAGTGTCACTAAAGGAGAAGTATTTTGGTTCATGAAGAGAGGCATAATAGCTCAGTATGAAGTTATTGAATCAATCATCATTGATAATGGCACCAATTTCAACAACAAATTGATGATGAGTTATGTCAACAATTTAAGATAAATCATAGAAACTCAACTCTATACCGACCTCAAATGAACGAGGCAGTAGAAGCAACTAACAAAAATATTAAGAGAATTATTGAGAAAATGACTATCACTTACAAAGATTGGCATGACATGTTACCCTTCGCACTCATAGCCTGAGCATTTAACAAAAAAATGTGGCCATGACATTTTTAAGGAAGGTAACTTAGCACTAAGGAAGGTTTTCTCGAACGCACAAGATTCAAGAGGCAAATTCACTCCAAATCATCAAGGTCCGTATGTTGTAAAAAGGGCATTATCAAGAGGGGCATTAATATTAGCTCAAATTGATAGTCCAGATTTGAAGGACCCCATAAACACAGATGCGGTTAAGATGTACTATCCTTAGACGTAGATAATAAAGTTTTACTAAAAATTCATAAATGCTAATAATGGTTACAACTTCGTGGTTTGATTTTCATCTCTCTACAAGTAAAGTTAATATCCTTAAGCGTTCACTAAATGTCAAAGTCACCTTGACCAATCGCTATCAAACAAATTTTTACATCATTTTCCCATATTATCCCTCACTCCATCGGATATACAAGAGAATAATGAATAATGATAGAATTGTAAAACTCATTAATTTTTTTTTTTATGATCTTACCCTTTTCGAATAGCAGGTTTAGTGTTGTTTCAGGATAATACCAAAATTGTAAGAGCTAAACCCGCAAGAAAAACGCCAAAATAATGCTTACATCAAGATCTTCTACTTTAATCGAAATAAAGATAAGCAGATGAAGATTAGATTATCATGAAGGTTGGGTTATTTGGTTGTTATCAGTGGTGACCAGGTAAGCATCTAAACGTCAAAAGAAATAAAAACTAAGGTAACAACAATAGGAGAATAGTCATTACTCAGGCTTATAATGATGAGCCACATTTCTGTTTAAGGTTGCTAGTCTAAAAAGAAGCTTCTTATTATTAATTGGTCAGCTCATAGGAGCACTTCTATAATCCCTTCTTAAGGTTACTAGTCTACTAAGACGCCTCCTATTATGTTTGTCGATCTAAAAGGACTCTTCCTATTGTTAGTTAGTCAGCTTATATGGGTACTTTCCTAGACCTTCTCTCTTAGGGTCACAAGTTTAAAGGATACATTCCACTATCAATTAGTTAGGTCACAATGGAACACTTTTCTAGATATCCTCATTTTATGGTTGCTAGTCTTGTAAGACGCTTCCTGTTATCAATTGGTCAACTTATAAGAGCACTTTTATCAACAATCCCTTATTTAGAGTTGCTAGTCTAGTAAGACATTTCCTATCATCAATTAGCCAGCTCATGATAGCACTTTTCTAGATAAGCTCTTCCTAAAGGTTACTTCTTGACTGAGACCACTCACTAAGAAATATTGGTCCATATAAAGCAACTGTCTTCTTTTGCAACATAGGAATACTAACTCATAAGGCGTCTTCCTTACTCAACATGTTGGTCAGATAACTCCACAGCAGATCTAGATTCGGATAGCCAACTGAACATAGCTTTATTCGTCCTTTCTCCTAGGCAAAAATGGTGTCTTTGTTGTTTTTGTAGCTAAGTTTTTCCAAAACTTTACTATAAAGAGTAGTAGTTGTAAACATCCCATTTTGCCTCAATCTAAAAATAATAATAATAATAATAAACAAAGCCAGGTTTACAGGATAATAAAAAATAAATAATGAAGAAAAATAATAAAAATGAAATTTCTTTATAAAATAAAAATAAAAAATTTATTTATTTAGGTTTCTAAATTAAATTTGACAACCTCAAAATAGAAAAAAATAATTAAGATAGTAGGTTAATATATAATTTATTTGCAATAATAAATCAAGAAATAGGTTAGTTTAGTTGGTTCGTATGTTATCTTGAGCACGTGTGGGAGGCTTAAGGTGAGGAGTTCGAATCTACAAGGAGGCACTCTATGCCATTTTTCTTTTTTCTTTTTTTTTTTCCTTTAAGCTGCCATGTAGCAGCATGAGATCGGCCAAAATGAGCACATGTAAGGCACGTGCTCATCTTCTTCCTTCAGCCGACTACGAGAAGACAAAGGAGAGAGAAATCTGGCATCCTCAGAGAGGAAAAACAAATGGATAACGATGAATCTAACCCGCCTAAAACAATTTTTCCATACAAATCCACATATACTCAACCTAAGATTTGATTAATATAAATATTAACAAAAAAAAAATCAAATCCAAATGGAACTTGATTAGATGCAATCAAAGGTTCCCCCGAGCTTGATCATGGCATCTATAAATAGGATTCAACCCCACAAGCTCGACCCAACTTTTAAAAAACTGAAAAACACACGCGAACTATCTCATCATAACCATTCTCTCTCTAAGAACACTATGTTTGAAAGATATCGATATATTTGAAAGCTTGGATGTCCATGGATTCATAAAAGCTAAATCTTGAGATTCAATTTGTTCAAGAAAAGCCTAGATCGGAGCAGGAACCCCACCGTCGGCCACCATTCAAACTGCCACCAAGAGTAGTTTTTAGTGCAAATTGACACCATCAACTAACTCCACACCCTTGAGAACCTCGAATTCTACTCTTCAACTGCCTTTAGCAACCATCGGCATACCGCCGATGAGGACCTTCTAGCTGCCACACGTATACCCGACGATCACCTAAGTTCGACCCGGATCCAACCAGAACCAAACCGAAGTAACCCAAACCAACTAATTTCCAAGTTAGTGGGTCTCATATTATTATTATATTATTATTACTATTAGTTTTAGTTAGCAATAATATTAATAAATAAAAAGATAAAAATAAATAAATAATAATTATAAAAGACATATGTTTTTGAATTTTGTTTTGTTATTGATAAAACAATGAGAATCTTAATAAAGGAGAATTAGGTTTAGAATTCCTCTTTTGTTTTTCTTTTAAAATTTTTTTAGTTTAATGTTTGTGTTTTCTAACATATATATATATATATATATATATATATATATATAATATTTTATCATCTAGAAAAAGGATTTTGATAAAAAAAATATAATAATTGGTATTTTTCAAAATTAAAGGTTTTAGTTTTTCAAATTAAGAATAAAGCTTAGGCTTAGAAATCTTTTTAAATAAATTTAAATGATAATAAATATAAACCCGGTACATTTTCATAATTAAAACTAAATAATCCACTAAAGTTTTATGCAAGCAAACTACGGTCTCTTATGGGGCAACTTTAAAACAATAAAGAAAAATGTTTTAAACCATTATTAGTATAATCATTATTTCGTTTTATATTAGTATTTTCTTTTGTGTTAAAAAAGCTATCAAAATAAAAATTTCAGAAGGTTAAGATGGTAACTTTGAGGTTTTAATAAGATGCCCCCCCCCGAGTCAAGAATCTTTGGCTTTTTTTTTTTTTAAATAATTTCATTAACTAGTGTTAAAGTTAAAATTAATCTGCTCAATTAATTCTAACTTAACCATTTTTTCCCAACTTTAGTTGAGTGGCAACTCCAAATAAGTGATAAAAATCATTTTTTTTCCTAGTTTAAGTCAAGGGTTTATATTAGATGGGCATATGATTTAATATGAATCAAATTAAAAAAATAATAAAAAATATTAAATTAGACTCAACACATATCAAGTTTTATTTAAGTGGACATAATTAATTTAATATTTTAAAGTGATCACACAAGAATCAAACACACACAAGATTTGGTCACATCAAAGATATTCAATTTAAATCATAAAACAACAATCACGATATCAAAAAAGGTAACTCATTGACATCAAATTTTATCCGAAGTCGTTATCCCTCTTTCGATCTAAACCTATAGACTCACAAATACATAGATATACTAATACTTTTTTTTATAACTATTAGGTTAATTATTTATTTATTTATTTTTATTATTATTATTTTCTTTCCTCTTCCCCGATCGTAAACCCCCACGTTTCTCCTTCTCCTATTCTCTTTTTTTTTTATATTATATTATATATCTATATATACATAATTATATAATATATAATATATAATATATTCATCCTCGTGCCACTTGTTTCATGCCTCCTCTCCGTGTTGCAATTCTTCTTGCTAATTTACTTCTTCTCTCTTATTTTTATTATTATTATATTATTAGCATATATACTTATATATATATATGTAAAAGTAGGCGACTCCTTTTACAACGACTACTCGCCGAATTCTTTACATCTCGCACTTACGTAAACTGCTGCTTGCACACACCGTCTTGTCCTCTTGTTTCCCTTGCACAGACACTAGTTCTCACATCCACAGTTTCACCATCACATACACACACATACACATACATACTCATGTACACACTCACAAACCAGCACCAGCACACACATATATATATAATCCTCCAAATCCTATGTCAAATACATCAGTTTCTACGATTATTTATTACAGATTTTATTCATTATCCTCTAGAACTTAGAAAGTGCATTCTTTCGAAAATCCTAAGAATTTAATGTCTTTAAGATCATCAAGAAGATCAGTAGATCTATCCAAAATTGATGAACTAAAAAATGTTCAAGATAGTCCTAAAAGGTTTAATCCTCCGATTAGTGGTTTAATCAACAAACCATATATATATATATATATATGATGTGCTCAAAACTAATCCCAAGCACACAAAACCCAATTGAAAGGCCAATTACACAATGAAAATCAAACTAGTCTCAATCTCATGAACAATGACGTCAATTTCCAATGAGTGTAACCAATTTTTTAATTATGATGTAATCAAGCTTAGATCCAAATATGATGATGCTTTGATACCAAAAGATGATGTGCTCAAAACCAAGGTTAAGCACATGCAAATGAATCAAAGAAACAACTTCAATTCACAAATAAAAACCGATTCAATTGGATCATGAATTGTGTGAACCCTAAATGGAGATTTGATGAAATCCGAAGGTTAAAAGATGCACTTAACAATCCAACAATGATAAACTTCTCCAATAAAACAACAACCACAAGAATTCCACGTGAATTACACACAAGAACATTAAGATCCAATTTCGTAAATACCCCTTCCCACAATCTCCAACTCATGGTTCAAAATGGTTAACAATTGTTGATGGTGAATCACAAGTATGATAATTACTCAAAATAAACACACTAATTCGAATTGAAACCAATTCAAATCTGACTAAGAAAAGTTCTAATCCAACCCTAGATATTACACACTGGAGAAGAAAAAGAAAACACAACAAGTAGAAATTAATATGACTCACAATTTCAATTGTTGCACTCGCCATAGTCTCAACTCTTGGAAATTGAAATTGATAAGAGAAAATGGAACTAGGGAAACCCTAAGCCTTCTCATGAAAATGTGATGTTTAATTATGAAAATTTTGGCCTCCTCAAACCCTACTATAAGCAAATATTTATACTTGCTACTCCTAAGGTTAGAAAATGGTCAAAAATTACAAGTTTACTACTTTTAAGGTAGCCGATCCTAAATGGAAATTACAATAAAATGAAAGTGTCCCAAAAGAAAATATAACATAAAATAGTCTAAATAACAATTACAAAATAAAAGAAAATAGTCTTCATCATGCGAGCTCTTCCATAGGATTCGTCGGCCCAACTCATCGCCGATTCAGGTCGGTCCATGGATAACCCACAAACTGAGTCTAAGTGAGTTTGTCATTCGCCCTGTAAAGCATGATAAGCATTCCTGTTGGAATATAAAATACATGAATAAGATAAAAGAGGTTAGTAAACGAATAATTCCAAGGTCGATTTGCTCAAAATGGGCCCTCATCACTAAGATTCGAAATCCTTTGGTTCTTGCCCTAATGATAAGTCTTGTCGGATTTTGATTCCTATCAATATATGAGCATGACATATGAGATAAATGAGCCAATGTGATAAAAAATCATTTATATATCCATTTTAATATCCACATCATGCACAATAACAGTTTATCATAGAGCCTTACTTATTCAAGTCTCATTTCCATTTACTCATAGTAATTTTCAAGTAAATTTGCGGAGAAATTTTCTTCTCCCAAAAATACAAAGAAAAAAACACACTATTACATGTTATTTAAGACTAGAATCACTATATTTAATGTATTTTTAGCTATTTTAATTATTTTCTAAGCTAAATCATATTTTTATATACATATTAAAATTATATTTAAATTTAAAAAATAAAACCTTTTACGCACAAAACTAGTCTAGTTTCGTAAAGCTCACATCGAGAATCGCATTGGTGGTCCTAGTTTATGATATAAAGGTCATATGTGGACGTTATGAATTTTTTTCTTTATGTTTTTCTTTTTTTCTTCTTCTTCTTCTCCCTATCCGGTGGATCATGGTATATATATATACGACTTTTTGATTTTTCAGGTACGTTTGTCACATGTGGTAATTTACATTAGTAACTTTAATATTTTATTACAAAATTTTACAACTAAGCTAATTAAATTATTTTAAGCATGAATATCTATTTTAAATTTTTTATTTGACAATTCTAAATTTATTTTATCATTTATTCTATAATTTTCCACTATTCGCTTTCCGTGTAATTATTTCTTGTAATATAAATTTATGTGGGGTATGTTTAAGGCTTTTAGTATGATTTTTTAACTATTCCGATGATATATTTATTTAAATTATTGCCGATTTTACATTCTCCCCCCTTTAAAAGTTTTTTCCTCAAAACTTTAAAACGTATCTAAATCTTTGAATAGTTGGGAGTATTTTTCTTTCATCTCATCTTCCCTTTACCAAGTAGCTTCTCATTCGAAGTGTCAATTTCATTGTACCTTGACATATCTAATAGTCTTGTTGTACAATTCTTGGGCTTGAATGTTGAGAACTCGAATATGATGTTCCCGATATGTTAGATTTGGCTGAATCGTCAAGATATTCATCTCGATTACTCTATTAAGATTTGAGATGTGCTTTTAGAGCAATGACATATGGAAGATGTTATGGATTCTTGATAATTAAGGAGGTAAGGCTAGTTGATAGGCCACTTCTCTAACCCATTTTAGAAACTCGTATGGTCCAACATATTTAGGACTTAATTTTTCTTTAGTTCCAAATCTTCTTGTCCCTTTAATTGGTGTGACCGTCAAATAAACCGTGTTTCCTTAGTAGAAACTTAATCTTTTTTCTCTTTTAATCTGCCTAGATCTTCTGGCGATCTTGAGTTTCCTTTATTATTTGTCTGATGGCGATAACCTTGTTTATCATTTCTTGTGGTAAGTCTAACCCAATCATACTTCATTCGATTTCATCCCAATAATGGAGATCTATACTTCATTCCGTATAAAGCTTCTTAAGGGGCCATCTTAATTGATGAGTGATAGTTATTGTTGTAAGCGAACTTAACCAATGGCAAGCATTAATCTGGGCTATCTTTGAAATCTAATGTACAAGCCCTTAACATATCCTCCAATGTCTAGATAGTTTGCTTGGATTGCCTATCTATTTGGGGATGATATATCATGCTGAAATGCGGCCTTTTTCTTAAAGCTTATTGTAGACTTCTTTAGAATTTTGATATGAATCATGGATCTTAATCAAATATTATATTGTGAGGCACTCCATGGAGTCTTACAATTTCTCAAAGATAGATCCTGACCAATTTATCTAAGGAGTAGGTCATATTAACAGGTAAGAAATGAGCAAATTTAGTCAAACGAACCACAATTACCCATATAACTTTGTATCTGGCCCTTGTCCTTGGTGAAGCTATAACGAAATCCATAGTGATTCGTTCCCACTTCCATTCTAGAATCGGTAGTGGTTGTAGTAGTCCCTCAGGTTTCTAATATTTGGCTTTGACTTGTTGGCAGATAGAACATTGAGAGACGAATTGTGTTACATCTCTCTTTATGCCTTCCCACCAATAACCCTTCTTGAGTTCTTGATACATCTTTATTCCCCCTAGGTGTATCGTATATCTAGATTTGTGGGCTTCATCCAAAATATCATTTCTCAATTTTGTATCTTCAGGTACACACCATTTACCTCGTAACTTTAAGACTCTATATTAATCTACTTCAAAGTCAATACTGGCGCCTAGCTTTACTTTATTTTGAAGGTTTGTTATCTTCGAATCATTGATATGCATCTCCTTTATTTTTTCCAAAAGAGTAGGCCTTACTTCCATGCTTGCTATTTGGGCTTCCTCCTCATGCCATAGGAATTCAATCCTTAGCTTCTCAAATTCTTATATCAACTGTTGTTGTTCGGTTAACAACACTGCTACCTGCTCATGATTCTTTCAACTCAAAGTATCAGCTACAGCATTAGCTATCCCTGAATGATAGTTAATACTAAGATCGTAATCTTTGATGAGCTCGAGCCATCTTCTATATCACATGTTGAGCTCCTTTTTGAGTAAATAAATACTTCAAGCTTTTGTGATCTATGTATATTTCACATTTATGTCCTTATAGGTAATGTCTCTATATCTTTAGGGCAAATACAATCATGGCTAGTTTCAAATCATGAGTAGAATAATTCCTCTCATTCGGTTTCAACTGTCTTAAAGGACTTTCTTGTTTTACATTAGAACACATCTCAATCCATTCTATGAGGCATCACTATAAATACAAAAAGGTTCTTTTGAGTTAGGCAGCGTCAAAATAGGAACCGAGATCAACCATTGCTTCAACTCCTAAAAACATCTTTTGTAGTCATCATTCTACTTAAACTTTACATTTTTTTGAGTTAGTATGGTTAACGACTTCGATATCTGGGAAACGTTCTTCATGAATCTTCTGTAGTATCTAACTAACCTGAGAAAACTTCTCACTTCTATAACCATAGTGGGTTATTTTTAGTTAACTATGGCTTTTATCTTGGTTGGGTCACTGTCATACCTTCTCTCAATATAATATATCCCAAGAATGCCACTTGACTCATCCAGAACTTGCACTTGGACAATTTTGCATATAATCGATGTTCCTTCAGTAGTCCTAGGGCAATCCTTAGGTGTTTTTCATGCTCTAGTGGGGTCTTGAAATAAATCAGGATGTCATCGATGAAAACCACTACGAATATATAAGAAAACGACTTGAAGATCCAATTCATGAGGTCCATGAATGCAACTAAAGCATTCGTTAAGCCAAATGACATTACTAGAAATTCGTAATGATCATATTGCATTCAGAAAGCGGTATTGGGTATATCTTCTAACTTGATCCTCAACTAATGGTATTTAGATCTATTTGAGAGAAGACACTTGCTCCTCGCAACTAATCAAACAGATCATCAATTGTTGGCAATGGATATCTGTTCTTGATGGTCACCTTGTTTAATTCTCGATAATTGATGTATAGCCACATAGATCCATCCTTTTTCTTGACGAATAGCACTGGAGCTCCCTAAGGTGATGCACTTCGGTGAATGAATCCTTTCTCGATCAATTTTTGCAATATGGTGCTTTTGAGATTAGTTCTATACCAAACTTTACTTCAATGTTAAAATCCATTTCTCTTGAGGGTGGTAGTCCTAGTAGTTCTTTGGGAAACACCTCAAGAATTTTGTTGATGATCGGTATTTCCTCCAATCACGACGATTCTTTCTCTATCTCTACTACACTTACTAGACATATGCTCCAGTTTTGAAGGTATTCTCCACTTTCTTGCAATACGTTAGCAAAAGTTTCTGGATTTTACCTTACTTTCCCTTAATATACTATAGTCCCCGCTCTTAGCTTGCGGAACCGCTTCCTTATTCTTGCATTCTATGTTGGCCAAGTGCTTCGATAACCAATCCTTTCCCAAAATCACTTTGTAGCCTCTCATAGATAAAATGATCAAATCCGTAGGCATGTTTCTTCCTTGTATTTTGATTGGGCATTCTTTCACGATCTCCTTGGTGAAGGCTTTTTCTCCTATAGGAGTGCTAATCCTTAAGATCTTTGGAGAAAGTTAAACTTCTAGCTTCCATCGTTGAGCTACAACCGAGCTTATAAAAAAATGTGTAGCTCTCGTGTTGAAGAGAACCAAAGTTAGTTGAGAGATGATTAAAATGGATCCTATTAATTACATAGTACTCGATTAATTTATAATTTTTACCTACTTAGGTCTTTTAATAGTAAATCTCTTATACTTCTTAACTCTTTCAATTAATCTTCTATTTAAGTTTCATATACAAGATATCACATACAGACAAGTTGAATCTTGACATACTTGTTATGACATCTCCTTCCTTTATATATTTCATAGTTGCTAGATCAATATCCCGGTACTGTCTAGGCTCTTCACTCGCCCATTCTCTTGCATCCGTGCCCTCTGTAGCAAATACTCAAGCATTTGTGGCTTAGGTGTTTGCTCATTGCACTCCTTGCCCGATTGGTCTGTTGGTTAGCCTTCTAACTATAGTTTAGGGTGTTGTTACCTTCACCCCAGGTCCTTGGTGTCTTTTAGGGTAGATATTAACCTTATGTCTTGGTTGTCCACACACAAAACATATTGTAAAATTCCTTCGTGAACAGTCTTGGACCTTATGATCATTTGACCCACAATAGAAACACTTCCCCCTCAAGTATGGGCACTCTCTAAGGTAATGTCTTTTCCCGCATTTCCAACAAATTGCCATTATAGGTTTTGCTTAGGAAGAGATGACTAACGATTTATTACTTAATGACGTCATATTTAGCATGGGCCTCTTTCCCGTATCACTTGGAGTTGGTTAAAACAGTGGTCTCTTGGTCGGAACACATATCCCTCCACTTGGTTGAGCTTAAGCTCTCATTTCTTCCACCCTTAACTTTGTCTTTTCTAAAGCTCGAGCCTTGTTTACCACTTTTGAATATGTCCATAACTCAAACTCCATAATTCTTTCTTACATCTCTATATCCAATCCATTCATGAATAGCTATCGCTTTAATGCATCCGAATCCTTATAAATGTTGGGAGCAAATTGTAACAATCAATTAAATTCATTTTCTTATCAATCAATCATTTTTGTACCTTTCTTTAGTTGGAACAGTTGTCCACTTAGCTATGTCTTGACACCCTCTAGGAAGTGCTTTTGGAAAAATTCCCCTTGGAATGTTTCCTATGAGATTGGTTGAGGTAAAGTCCTTTGTTTAGCATCCTACCATATCTTAGCTCTCATTTTTAACAAATATGATACATATGCCACTTTTTGATGGTTCTCCACTTTATAGGCTACGAATGACCTTTCTAATTGTGCTATCTACTCTTCAGCTTCCTCTAGTTTCCGGTACACCCCATCAAAGTATCTATTTAGTCGGATGAAATTTGGAAATATGCTCCTTTGAGGAGTGATTATAGGTGACACTAGCTGCGGTTGAGGTTGCGGAGGAATTGATTGTGATGAGGGTTGACTCTCTAGCATTAAATGTTAGATTAGCAAGTTCTGTTGTTAAGCCAACTGTTGAACTATTGCTTCTAATCTCGACATATGTTCCTCCCCACTTCCTTTCCCACCAGAAGGGGCTTGAGCTGCTTTCCTTTATCTTGACCTAGTTACCCTACCCTAAGTTGGATCTTTAGATTCTCTTGTGATATTGGGGGTGGAGTTCCTGCTTATGAAGTTTTGTTTGCATCTCGATACCTAGTGGGTGTTGTCGTTTTTCGTCCTCTACCAATATTTCCACTGTAATTTATTAATGCAGCATACAAAATATGTTAGGACAATCCCGATATTTTATATATTCTTTTTCAAAATTTATATTTCTTAGGTTTCTAACTTGTACATATGTCAACTTAGAGGGATATATATACTAAATCACAAAATTTTCCCTTTCAAGTCTTACTAATATACAAGCATTACTATTCTTTATATACATTGCTTTTTCAAAATTGTTCTAACTACATTCTTAGACTCCTAGGCAACGTCTCCTAATCCTTCACTTGTGTCCTCATCGCTTTCTCCTATCTCTTCTTCTCCTAGGGAGTTTGAGGCTATGCTCTCTTTTTTTGGAGCGCCCTCTAAATCAGAATTTTCTTCGAGAAATGGATCCTCTTCCGAATCTTCCTCCTCTCAATCTTCCCATAATTTTGGTTCCATTATGAACATGTCCCCTTGGTCTACAATATCGAATTCTCAATGTTCAACATAATCCATAGTATCCCAAGAGTCTTTTGAGTATAACAATCCTATGTTAACTCTTGGCTTCCAATCATAAATCTCTCTCTCATATGTCTGTGAGTTTCTTCTAGACTTAACTGGAGGGTTTAAGACTTCTTGGGGATACCCCATTCCTATATTAAATTGAGTTACAAATAATATTTTAGGTGGCTCCTCCTCCATCCTTATTAGAGCTGGTAATTGTGAGGCGGGTCCACGGGCTGACTCGCCCCACCCGCAAAAAAAATGTGGGGCGGGGCGGGCAAGTTCCTACGGGCATGGGTTAGCTTGTTAACCTGCAAAAAAAAAAAAAAAAAAAAATTCTTGTGTGAGTGGAAACATTAATTTAAACAATTTTCAATAATTTTTTTTCTTAACATATATAATATAAATTATACTTGCAAAGAAAAAAAAGGTTTATCTAAAAAAAAACAAAAAATTTCATCTAGCATGTCATACATAGTACACTTTAATAAAAAAAATTCGCAGGTGGAGCGGGCCAGCCCGCAGGTTGGGGTTGGCTGATTTTTGTAACCCGCAACTCTTGCAGGCCACTGCGGGTCGGCCCGCGAGCCGGTGCTAGTCGTGGCGGACCGACCCGTTTGGCTCGCATTCCCGGCTCTAATCCTTATCGTTATCACAAACCAAGCTTCGAAAGCAAGTATAACAATATACCTACTATACCTATCTCCAAGATCTTCACTTAGCTTATCCAGTTGGATCTGCTACTGCTTAGTCAATTTGATTCTCCAATCCTCTATTATTTTATACATCGTCTTATAAATAAAGAAGTGTTCATATTGGATTTGCAGTGATTGCATCCTCAATCTATATCCTATCAAATCATCCTCATGTCTCATGCAACAAGTATTCCATTTCTGATCCAAGTGCTTGAGCATTTTTTGCATTTTGTCAAATATGCAATTTTTGTTTATAAGTTTTAACTTATTTATTTTCATTCCCAAGTTCTACCCACTATCCCCTAATAAGATAGGTTTTTCCTATCTATAGGGTTGCCAAGTCAATCTCTTAAGACATTGACTCTCGACCTAACTTAGATCTAATTTATGTCTTACTTTAACTTTAACCTTTAGCTTTGATACCACCAAAAGCTATAACGCCTCTCAGGGTACTTAATTCGTAACAACCTGCTACGATTGCTCAACCTCTACTATGCAATCATGAATCATCTCAAACCAATACAAATTAACCTATTAAATAATAATAATTAACTAATTGAATGCCTCTAACATTCTTTTATCTCAAATAAAACATGTTCCCTATTCAACAGAAGCATTATATAAGTCTCAGAAGAGGGCCTCATCTGGGTCCCATACAAAATAAACACAACTAAGATCCCTTTAAATCAGATTAAATATTTACAAATCTTTAAGTCTTTGAGCCTATCAAATTATATAATATTCTCTCATAATCTCTTTATCTTACCCCTGTTTCAAGGGTTTTGAGATGACTATACATACCTTACTATGATGTCCTTTAAGGAAGTTTAGATAATTGCGTCCTGCAAGGCAAAATCTGTGAGAGGGTGAGCTAATAGCTCAGTGAGATATGAGTATAATATCTCAATACTGTTTACACGCATAAATAATTTCAAATAAGCTTTCAAAACATATGTTATACATGGGCAATCATATGAATACAACATCACATGCGGTCTTCTGGTAACTAGCATAAAGTTTAGAGTTTATACCCCCCTTGACCTTGGGTTAGAGATTCAGATCCTACCATTAGTTCCTGGGTCTCACACTCAATTGATTACTTTTATCTTTTTATTAGATATTGTCTCCTAATGTTAGTGTTATAAGCTCAAGTGTTACTCATACACTGAGTAATAAACACCTTCAAGGACATACTAGACTTAGAACCATCAAGACACGATAATTCCCTAATCACTTAGTTTGCACTTGACAAAATAGTAATCTTTCGATTACTTCTGATGTGCCCTATAGCAGTGGTGACTTTCAATCATGCAATGTCTCGAGCAATGCATGTCAAGTTTAAGTCGACATAATTAATTTAATATTTCAAAGTGATCACATAAGAATCAAACACACATAGGATTCAGTCACATCAAAGATAAATACGGAACACAATCATTCAATTTAAATTGTAAAACAACAATCATAGTATTAGAAAAGATAACACACCAGCATAGAATTTTATTCGAAATTGTTTAATTGCCATATATCCCTCTTTCGATCTAAACCCATAAACCCACAAATACATATATATACTAATACTTTTTTTTATAACTATTAGGTTAATTAATTAATTATTATTATTTTCTTTCCTCTTCCCCAATCATGGACAACTATGTTTCTCCTCCCATTATTTTATTTTTAATATTATATTATATTATATATATACATAATTATATAATATATAATATATTTATCCTTATGGCATTTGTTTCATGCCTCCTTTCCACGTTGCAATTCTTTTCTTTTTTTATTATTATTATATTATTAGCATACATACTTATATATATATTCAGAAGTAGCCGACCCCTTTTATGACGACTCCTTGTCGGATTCTTCACATCTCGCACTCACATAAGCTACTGCTTCCACACACTATCATGTCTTGTTGTTTCTCTTACACAGGCACTAGTTCTCACGTCCATAGTTTCACCATCACATACACATACGTGCACATACATGCTAGTCCACACTCACGCATGCACACACAAACCAACACTAGCACACATGCAAACATATATACATGCCTCATCCCATCGCCTCCCTTCCTCATCAAACCAACATTCATGCCACAGCAACAGCACACATTCATTATATATATATAGATATAGGAGGACATATGAGATAAATGAGCCAATGGGATAAAAAATCATTTATATATCCATTTTAATATCCACATCATACACAATAACAATATATTATGAATCCATATTCTCTTGGGTCTCATTTTGGATTACTCATAGTAATCTTTGGGTAAATTTGTAAAGAAATTTTTTTCTCCTAAAAAATGAGAAAAACACGCTATTATATGCTATTCAAGACTAAAATCATTCTATCTAGTGTATTTCTAGTTATTTTAATTATTTTTTAAGATAAATCCTATTTTTATATACAATTTGAAATTATATTTAAAATTTGAAAATAAAACTTTTTCTATGCAAAACTAGTTTAGTTTCATAAAGCTTACCTTAAAGATTGTGTTGGTGGTCTTGGTTTGTGATTTGGGGGTTGTATGTAGAAGTTACGAATTTTTTTCTTTGTGTTTTCCTTTTTTTTTACTTCTTCTCCCTATTTCGTCTTGTCTTATCATCTCTCTCGCTTTTTCTTTTCTGTCTTTATGTTTCTCTTTTTGTGTGGAGGCTTCTGGAGTCCTGTAGATCATGGTGTATATATATATATGACTTTTTTATTTTTAGGTATGTTTGTCACACATGATAATTTACGTGAATTTAGTAATTTTAGTGTTTTATTATGAAATTTTATGATTAAGCTAATTAAATTATTCTGAGCATGAATATTTATTTAGAATTTTTATTTGATAATCATAAGTCTATAATTTTAATTTATTTTATCGTTTATTCAATAATTTTCCATGGTTCGCTTTTCATGTAATTATTTCTTGTAATATAAATTTATGCAGAACATGTTTAAGGCTTTTAGTATGATTTTTTAACTATTCCAATGTAATGCATATTTAAATTTTTTTGGATTTTACAAACGACCTGTCTGTATGGTCGTATTTTGATTATGTTGAATGCAACATATACTGAGAGATACACAATTTATTTACAAGGTCGTGTTTTGATTGTGTTAAATGCAAAACATACTGAGAGATATATGACCTATTTACATAGTCGTATTCTGACTATGTTGAACCAAAAACTCACCAAAAGATACACAACCTTTGACATAATCATGTATTAGCCGTGTTGAGCTACACGACCTCCAACATAGGCGTGTTGAGTGAAATATAACATCATTATATATCTGTTTAATTTCTAATTAAACTAATTTTGACATAACCGAGATAGTTAGTAAGATTTTAGATAACCTACTAGACTAAAAGAAATTAAATGGATTACATTATTCTTATATTAATATTAAAAAGGATGTATTGATGTTGTACAGATTTGAACTTAGCTTAAGTTCATGACTAGACGTGCTTAAGGCTAGGATTTCAAGTATGTGTTTACCTTGTGTTGTTGGTTATGATTGTTAGGTAGTTATTAGATGAATTGGTTATAAGAATTTTGTAATGTAATGTGAAATGTGAATGGAATGTTGCATGTGTACTTGTGCTTGGCTTGGCTTAAGGGTCCACAATAGTAAATCCCTAGGGGGCATCTCGATAATTGGTATGTTGTGTTATCTCTAGTGGAATTGTGTATAATTAATTTTAAGATTGGTGTGTAAGCTGAGGTATGAAGATGTTGTGGATAAATGTTGCATATATGCATATGTTATTAATGTGATGTGTTATGTGCATATAGGTGTGGTACTTACGTATCGAGTTTAGGCTTGTAAATTGGAATATTATTAGTTGAGTTGAAATTATGGAAATAATAGCATATTCTTAATTATGTTAAATAGTACAAGAAAATATTTGTTTATCTTAGGATTTCAATTATTATTAAACAATGAAAATTAGAATAATTCATTTGAGAGTTATTTATTTTATTAAAGTTATAATAGTATGATAATTAATAAAGATGAATAGGTTTTGAAGTATTATAGAATTTTAGAGCCATAGTTCGTCGCTTGTAATAGTGACACTTAGCGAGTTGTGATATTTTAGATTCTAGAGTGTTACACATAATATTATATCAAGATCTTGAAGAAGTTTCAAAATTGAAGCATGCTTATTTTACTTGTAGTATAAGATGCATCCATTACCTTATAGAAGATACAAAAACTATGTATGATATTTTCTTAAATAGGTAGAAAATAAATATTCTCAATTTACTTTTTTTTTGTTTAATTTTTTCTTTAAGTATTCTTATCTATAATTAATTGAGATTATAAAAAATATATAATATTGTAATAATATTATAAGATATTTTAAGAATTTAAATAATTTCGATAATTAATTTATAAATCGGCCATTAAGAGATAATATTGCAAGTTATGAATTGTTCTCATTAAGTATCGACCGCCTACAGCCCAGCCCAGCCCAGCCGCGCGTCGCATCCATTTGTACAAGTTGGTTTGTCTTTGTCGAGTTGAAAACAAATCGTTCCTTAAATGGTTGTGCCGAGTCTTACTGGTTCAGTACACTCGAATCAGTCCGTGTTCCCTCCACTGCAATGGATCTCCTTCGAAGCGCATACTCCAATCCCTCAGACGACGAACCCGAACCCGAATCCAAACCTCAACCTCCAAGCCCCACCGTGGTGGCCTCTCTGCTGAAAAGACCCAGACTTGGCGACCCGTTTGTCAAACCCTACCCGAAAAATCAACGATTCAACCTTCAAGGTCAAGATGAACCTCAGCTTCCCGGCAGGTACATCTCCAAAAGAGAGCGGGCACTTAAGGCCTCGACATCCGTTAATGCTCCTCAACCCGACCCGGTCCTTTCTGCTCCAACTTGCTCTAGTACTGCTCCAAATGTCCTTTTTTTTTTTTTTTTTAACGTTATCTCTTTTCATGTTTTTAATGTTTTAATTTTGGATATTTAAAGTAGACAATTTTTCATGGAAGGTTGAAAATTGCGTATGTATTGCCACTATATGCTGACAACGCGATTCGATCGGAATAGGTATGACATGATACGAATGTGATACGTGTTGATGCCATTATGAGATTGATTAATTATTATATGTATAGGTGATATGCAGTTGTTAGATATTACCGTAATAATCTTGCTGTGGCAACTAATGGCTTTTAGTCCTCTGAAAATGGGATTCTCAGTCGATATGAATAGGCGATATGCAACTTTTCAGCGGTTTTGGAAGTAAAATCATTCTCTTCAACTGGCTAAAATAACCAAATGTTTGTTTTATGTGCGCACGTCTGATCCTTTTATCATTAGGAAAAAAAAAGAAAAGAATTTACCCAAAAAAATTGCGGGTGCATTGCCGATGCATCTTGGACTATGGATTCTTAGTCTTGTATAGGAATTGTGTGTGATTCTTTAGAAGGTTGAAGTAATGGTTTTGTCACCAGCTATGTTAGGTGGTTTTGAATATTTACTCATTTCCTCTCGCTGGTGTAGAAAAAATTAATGGCTTTTAGTCTTTTAAGGTAGAGGAAGGCAGCTGGAAAGATAATTATATTAGAAAATGAGGAAATTAGTTTCTCTAATATTTTCCATACCACTAGAAGGTATAATTACTACAGGTGGGGCTGGTTACTAAAAATTATAGTTGAGTATCATAAACGTTAGATTATGGCAAATTGAGAAGAGTGAGTTTGGAAAATATTTTCTGTGAAACAATCATGTACTTATTTATTTATTTATTTTTTGGCCAGCAATCACATATTTAATATTGTCTCATTTTCAAGATGGTAAAGGCTATGCTGTTATGGAAATGCACATGCTGCAACTTAAGCAAAAGTCATTTTGTAATGTTGAGTTTAAAACTGTCTTGGATAGACTGGACCTAATTTTTTTTTAGAGTGATATGCAAATGATTTTAAGTGGTTACTAATTGAGTGGTGAATTTTGTATTTGAGATATTCACATATGGAAGTGGGTTGTAATTGTACTGAGTGTTTGTTAATCTTCTCAGTTCTTGGAAGTTTGTTGGAGGTGGACCTGCCACATGATGTTTTGACATTGTTGAGGGCAAGATATCAATCAAAGGGCCCAGCGCATGTAGGAAGAATGCCAGAGAGATTAAGTATTGCTCTTCAAGGCCATACAAAAGCTGTTAATGCTATTAACTGGTCAACTAGTCATGGTAAAATCTCACTTGCTGGTTGATTTATGCTGTTTCTTGTGTTTCTCTTTTCTCATTGAACTTAGTTTCCCTCGATGTTAGAGCAGACAAGGAATTGTTTTGGATGTATATCATTGAAAGATGCTGTGCTCCCTATATGGTTTTGGATCGTGTATACTGCTATGCTCATTCATTTCGTTGTAGAGTTTTCATGATATGTGAAAAAATTTCCTTGCTTACAGATGATATTTCTAGACTCCTAATTTGCAAAATGTTTTGTGGAGCTCCACATAATTTAGAGTTGAATATGATCATGGCATGGGTCTCTACTCTGAGTTGAGTTATACTTTACCTGATCTTAAAAGCAACAAGAGATTTTTATTTTTATTTATTTATTTGTAAATCTGACATTTTATCCTCCTCCCCCCCCCCCCCCCCCCCAAAAAAAAAACAATAGATTTGTGTTCTCATAGACCTCTGGTACGGTCTTACATGTGCCCAGAGGTGGTCGGTCCACTTATAGTGATGCCCCTTCTTTACCTCAGAAATGGAATAGTGGTTGCGTGATGCATTGCTCATCAGTGATCACAGCATATATAACATTGAAAGAGCTATTTGACGTGATATTTGTTAATGCTCAATGAGGCAATTCCTTGATGCCTGTGGTATAAGCATCTCTTAATGAAAATATTCTGTGGTTTTTTCTGTTGGTAGAATCTTGTGTAGGAACCAAAAGTAATTTTGTGTATTTCATGGCTTATAATTTGGAAACAAAAGCATGGTTAAAGATGTCCTGCAAGGGAATTTAGGGGAGCTCAAAATACCTTGTGTATACATGAGTATCTGTTAATTGTTGGCTGCAGGTGAATGTGCATCTCTGATGCATGCTTTTATGTTAATATTTTCACAAGGATGTGTATGTTGTAAAGCATGCGCCTTCATTTTGGTTTAGTATCATACATGTTTTGAGTACAAGGATTATCAAGACTAGCACCGTGCTTTATCATATCAATGCATTATTTATTTTCTTTTCTTCTATTTTAATCTGTTTATCAGTTCAAGTTCAACAGCTCATCTTCTTGCTTCGGCTGGTATGGATCACATGGTCTTTGTATGGAATGTATGGAGTAGAAGCCAAAAGGCAGCATGTGTTTTGAGACATCATGGTGCCGCAGTTAAAGATGTGAGGTGGTCGAATCTGGGACGGTCTCTGCTTTCTTGTGGATATGACTGTACATCTAGGTTGATTGATGCTGAAAGTGGCATAGAGACTCAAGTCTTCAAGGAGGACCAAGCTGTTAATGTGATAAAGTTCCATCCAGAAAATGTGAATCTTTTCCTTTCTGGGGGTGGAAAAGGCCACCTTAGATTATGGGATATCAGAACTGCAAAGGTGATTCATGAATATATTCGACATCTTGGTCCAGTCCTTGATGTGGAGTTTGCTGATAATGGGAGGCGATTCATCTCTTCAAGTGATGTCTCCAGAAGCAATATCAGTGAAAACTCGATTATCGTTTGGGATGTTGCACGGGAGATTCCTCTGTCCAATCAGGTGAACATCAACTTTGTCCCTGACATGTTTGCTTGGTTCTTTCTCCTCTTATGCATTACCCAAAAATCCAGGGTATGTAAATTTAATTGTGAAGACATGTAAATTGGTTTTTTGTTCTGTTTGCTATTTATGCACATTGATGTGAAAGATAGCTACCCAAAGGGGGGGGGCATTTTTGCTTGAGCTGTCAATGGTAAATGCATAAGAAAAATCCAAGGAGAGATTCTTGGTAAGAAGAAGAGGAGAAATGATTAAAGATTTGGTTCAAGTTATTTTTCTAGCTCCTTTATCCATGCTCTTCATTTTGGAAGATGCTTTTGTAGAAAAACCTTTCTTTACTAATAGACAACTGCCCTGAGCAATTTCCATTGTCTGAAAAGAGTTTCCCAACATTAGATATTTTGCTGTCATGGGTTACCATAGATATACTGGGGACTGCACCCTTGCTTGGATACTAGTCAACTCTGAACTATCCCAACATGTTTTGCCTAGTTCCAGCAGTTACCACTCTGGCTATTGACCACTAATAACTATTAACCATCAATTCTAGTGCACTAGCTATTGATAAGCAGTGCTATATTAGAGCAACTAGGTGTAAATACTGGGGCATGATTCCTGCTACTTATGCTGGCTGTCATGGAGAAATCCAATTTTGGATCATTTGGCAGGCGGCAGCAGTTGTTATGTCCAGCTGTTTACTATTACTAACAATAATCAATTCTAGCCCAGCCCTCTACCGCTGTTGAGTGCCACCGTATCTAGTTGCAGAGTATCCTCCTCTCTCCATACACTTCCTGCTAAGAATCACACTGCTGTTATGCTCGTCAGAGTAGCTCACTTGTGGTTACAAAGTTGGTTTCTGGAATGGCTAGCAGGGTTGGTTGCTGATGTGGGTGTGGAAGTTGATTTTTGGCAACGGTTGTCTTAAAAGAATGTTAGTCACAGATGCTGGTTTGCCTTTAAGAAAAGGGATAACTGATGCTTCTTGTCTACTAAATATTTATAATCAAGAGTGATCAATGGCAATGATAAATTTATCTTTAGAGCATTCAATTTCCCTATTATATCTATAGTTATTTAATCAAAATAATGTTGCATGTGTGATATTTGGTATTATTCTTTTATGCCCCATGTGCCTTTCATCTTAGTATCTTGATCTAGGCTTCTCATACTAAGATGAATGAAGATATGTGATATCTCCATGACCTAACAAAAATGTTAAAAGAAAATGCACATAACATAAGGTGTTGCTATTTTGTTGTCTTAGTAAAAGCTGTACTCCACTTGATTTCCTTTGTCTTTCAAGAACTTTTGTTTCTCAGAGTCTCCCTCTTTATATGGGCAAACCTTTTAAAGCATTCAGGATTCCATTTTGTCAACTTACTTTTATGGAAGGGCTGTCAGCAAACACAAAGGTGGAGGCGGCTTCTACCTAGAAATTATTTTAACATTCCCTAAGTACAATCATAAAACCTCCATAAAAACAGCTGCACATTCTTTTTTGGGCTTCATGCAGCTACCTCACATTCTTTAGTAGAACTGAGATCCAAAAATTTTCAGCTTGAGAAAAGGAATGTGAAGAATCTCATTAACAATATTGCTTAGATTTCATAAACAAAGAATTTATAGAATCTTAAACAAGGGTACTGTCGTTTGTGTGACAGTGAAATCTCCATTCCAAATTTAAATAGTTAAATTGGCACTGCCTGGGACAAGGTAGAACATAATATCAATTCAGAATAAATTTGTGGCTAAATTAAAACATTAACAATGATTGATGTGCCCATCCACTGTCCTCTGCTTCTTTCTTCTTGGAACTTTGCTCCTTTGACATTCATTTGCTAAGAGCAAGGACCAACAGTTAGCTCCTTATGTGTTGGTTTATTTCCTGAGGAGCATGTATCGGAAGATTTCCAATTTAAAAGCCTTCTCTGCACTTTATTATTCCTAGTTTGTGGTGCTGATTCATCAAAGGAATAATACAAGATTATCCCTTTTAAGTGTGTATACTCATGTAAGAAGAAGAGGAACATATGAATTGTGGTTTTTATCATGTGAGTTGTTACTGTGTATTGTAGTTGTGTTGTGTGTGTAGTGTTATGCATCATAGTGTTGTGCGTTCTATAGAGTTTAGTGCAGTATTGTATATGTGAGTTATGTTTGTCCTGTGGGGTCATGCATTTTATGGCAGTTATGTGCCATTCAATATGTAGTGGGGGACATGTCAAAAAAGGAGTAAAAATAGGAAAAAAGCTGTTGGGTAGCACTGCTCATGTAATTCACATTTAAGGATTAGGATGGGGAATGAAGAATCAAGTCCTATTCTACTAAAAAATCTTTTGTCACATGAGTTCATATGGTTCTCTATTAATGGGCCCAAGCTTTTATATTTGTAGGTTAATGTGATAGAAAATCCCTAAAGAATTAGATTGTTTTGGTTTTGTTAAATTGACCTAAGACTCAAAAGTTGAAACCATACTTGATCCTTAACAAATTGTTATTAGAGCTAGGCTTTATAGAGGAATTGAAGCAACTATGACAATTTGAAGCATTTATGGCCATGTATGAGGAAGATTGCACAACTAGAGGTGAGAAAACAACAAATGGCCATGAAAGTCTGACCTGTGATGCTTCTAGCCTGTGCACGGTGGAGAGAGGACAAAATGATGCCAGCAACAACAGAGGAAGAGTGGAAAAGGGGGTCAGCAATCAAGCTAGATTTTTCTAAGTATGATGGTAGCATAGATCCAATGGGATGACTTGATTGCAACAAATATTTTTCAAGCATCAAAAAATTGTGGAGGACGAAAAGGTGGAGATAGCCACATTCCATATGGAGGGTGATGTGCTATAATGGTTCTTGAAGTTGGAACGTGTCTGGCCAAGTTGTCTTGGGAAGAGTTTAAATATCTTTGTCACTTCTGCTTTGATCCTCCTTTGCACAGTAACAAATTGGGGTAGTTGTCAAAACTGAGGCTAGTGAGATTACTGGAGAATTATCAACAACAGTTTAAATAGTTATCGGCCCAAACTATGGCCTTATCTCTAAAGCAAGTGGTTCCCTTATTTATCAGAGGCTTAAATGAGTATATTATGGTTGAAGTTGAGTTGCATCAGCCTAAAGATATTAATCACATGATGGGGTTAGCACACCTGTATGAACAAAGGGTATTTTGTGCGTAAGGTGATATCATCAACAGCAAAGGGATGAACAACTCAAGTAATAGTTTGAGTTGAACTCCTTACATCAAGAAGTTGAGCCAATTAGAAATGGAGGAACAAAGAGTAAAAGGCCTTTGTTTTAGTTGTGATGAGCCTTTTACTATAGGACAGAAGTGTAAGGTGTTATTCTGGTTAGAGTGCAAGGAGAAGCAAGGTGATGAGTCATTCTTAAAGGAAGCTACAAAGAGGGGGCTGAAGGAGAGTTAAAAATCTCGTTGCATGCAATGGTGGCTATGGATCAACACCAAACTGCGAGAGTTCAGGGGTATATTGAAGAAACTCTGTTCTTTGCGCTTAGACTTGGGAAGCACCCATAGCTTTGTGAATGTTAGTATATTTAAGAAGTTACAACTTTCCATGGAGGCAACAGAGCGACCATGCAAATATTTAAGGAATTTTCAAACTTGTGCCTTATAAGTTGGGAGGAAAGATTTTTTTTTTTTTCTTTTTTTAGATTTGTACACCTTGTAGTTATGTGATATTGCAGTGGTATTAGGGGTGCACTGTCTTTAATCCTTGGGTCCCATCAATTGGGACTTGTCACTCTCGGTCATGTGGATAAATTGACTCAAGGGAGGTAGCATTGTTGAAAGGAGTAGATGCCTCATCAGCAAGCCCAGTAGCAGCTGCTGCCATGCTTGAAGTAAATAGGTAGAGGGATCTTAATAGATTGATGTCTGAGTTTGAAGATCTGTTTAAGGCATCCTAAGGCATTTCACCACCGTGAAGTTATGTTGATGGGATTTGGCTATAACTAGGAACTCCAGCTATGTTGTTCAACCATATCACTATCCCCACAATTAAAAGGATGAAATTGAAATATAATGTGAAGAGGATGCTTAATAAGGGAATCATTTACCTTAGCCAATCCCCATTTTTTGTCACCCGTTTTATTGGTAAAAAAATACATCAAGCTTGGAGATTTTGGGTAGATTCATTGCACTCTAAATGAAAAGACGGTCAAGGACAAATTCTAATCTCGGTGGCTAAGGAATTAGTTGAGGAGTTATATGGTGCTCATTATATCTTTGAGTTGGATCATGCTTTGGTTATCATCAAGGATGCGACCTTTGTATGTGATAGGTTCCTGAACTCATTATGGGCACTTTGAGTGCCTAATGATGCCATCTGGCCTCACAAATGTCGCATCAACTTTTCAAGCACATGAATAAGGTGCTTAAGGGATACTTAAGGATGTTTTTGGTGTTTTTAGATGATATTTTAATATATAGTAGATCTTTACCTTAAGAAATTAAAATGCGCCTTCACACAAATGCAAGGGGCATTCGATTTGGGAGAAGGGTGTTGAAGCTGATCATAAAAAGATTGAAGCAATCTTGTCTTTGGCTGAAACCCATGATCATTGAAGCATTGAGGGGATTCTTGCATCTAATGGGTTATTATAAAAAATTTATGAAGAATTATGGAGTCTTAGCAGAACCCTTAACCACAATGCTGTGCAAAAATAATTTTTGGTGGATGAAAGAATCTGCTAATGCTTTCTTTAGTCTTAGGGAATCCATGACCCAAGCCTCCCAACACTAGCTTTGCCCCACTTCACCAAAACATTTTTATTTTTATTTTTTTGGTGGAGTGTGAAGCATTGGACATGGGGGTCAGGGCTGTTGTACAACAAAATGGACAGCTTGTTGCTTTTTATAGCAAAACTTTTGCACAATGACATCTTACATTTCCTGCCTATAAAAAGGAGTTAATTGGATTGGCTGAAGTTATGGGACATTGGAGAGCCTATTTGTGGGAGTGAAAATGCATGGTGAAGAATAATCATTATAATCTAAGTTTCTATCAGAGCAACACATTAGTATGTCTACATAACACCATTGGATAAGAAAGCCCTTAGGTTTTGATTTGCAGATTCAATGTAAGTTGGAAAAGAGAACAAAGTAGCCGATGCCTTGTCAAGAAAGACGAGCGGGAAGTCTGCTCACAATTTCATGTCCATAGCTTCAACAATTTGACTTGATCAAGGAAGAAGTCCTCTGAAGTCATGGGCATGCAGCAGTTGGTAGCATGCATTCAAGCAAAAGAGATGGGTGATGACTGGGAGTTCAAGGATAGACTAGTTTTCTACAAGCACAGGGTCTATCTAGCTTCTACATCAGCTCTATATTCCTCTAAAATTGCTGCCATCCACAACATAGAACATGAAGGGTGTCACAAAACCTTATATTGGGTAGCTAGAGACTTTCATTGGAAAGGACTTAAAAACACGCAAGAGTTTGTTTGAACATGTTAGATTCGTCAACACCACCTGCTAGGCTTCTACAACCTCTACAAATACCTACTTGGGCTTGTTTCAACCTGTCTATAGATTTTATTGATGGGCTACCACGATCTCATGGTAAATTGGTCTTATAGGTAGTTTTGGACAAATCTTCTAGATATGCTCTTTTCATACCGATACCACACCCGTACACTGCTATATTGGTAGCTAGAATTTTCTTGGACACTATTCAAAACTTCATGTATTACCTGAAATAATTGTGAGTGACAAGGATGCCACCTTCAATTGTGCCTTCTGGAGAGAGCTCTTCAAGCTAAATGGTACTCGCCTATCAATTTCATCAACTTATCACCCTTAAAGTGATGGGCAAACTGAAGTGGTTAGTCAAACTATTGAGATGTTCTTAGAGGTGTCTTCTAGGAGATTGACCCTAAATGTTGGATGGAGTGGAATTATTCGGCTGAGTATTGCTATAATGCAGGATACCATTCCACTTTAAAAGCTACACCCTTTGAAGTAGTACATAGCCAAGCTCCACTATGTTTGCTATTATACTGTCCTGGTTTGGCTAAGTTAAACGCTGCAGAGCAAGCCCTTGTTGACTGCGACCAAGCCTTGTTAGAGCTACACATACACCTATTATGAGCTCAAGATGCCATGAAGTCAACTTATGATGTTCACCGTAGGGATCTGTTATTTCAGGTGGGAGAAATGGTCTTACTCAAGCTCCAACCCTACAGATGGAGCTCTTTTAGTAGCAAGAAAAACAAGTTGTCCCAGTATTACTGTAGGGCTTTTTCCTATTGTTGAAAGTCAATAAGCCACAGACCAATTCCTATTGAAGAAAAAATTGGTCTGGGGCTTATTGAATTTCAACTACTCACTCCAGTCAAAATTCATCTTGTTTTCCAAGTATCATGCCTTCTGAAATTCAGCAAGGAAGCTCCACAACAGCTTACAATACTGAACAGACGTCAAGGGAATGTCATTCCAACACCAAAAGCAATCCTTGATGCATGAAAAGTTGCATACAAGATGGAAGCCTTGATACATGGTGATGGTTATTCTTCCCCAGACACATCTTGGGAGGATGCCAATATGTTGTGCTAGTGTTCCCTATTTATCACACATGAGATCATGCACGTTCTTAAAGGTTGGAGTAATGTTATGTAAGAATATAAGATTTCTCTTTTAAGTATGTATACTCATGCAAGAAGATGCAGATGTGAAGTGTAGCTGTTGTGATGTGAGCTGTTGTTTAGTGTTGTGTACTGTAGTCATGCTGTGTTGTGTGTGTGGTGTTATGTATCACAGTGTTGTCTGTTTTATAGTGTAGTGCAGTATTGCAATGTTACTTGTGTCCTGTGGCACTGTATATTATGGTAGTTACATGCCATTCAATGTGTATTAGGGGAGTTAGTGTGCAGTTATTTTATGTGTCAAAAAATAAAGTAAAAATAGGAAAAAAATAGTGCTCAAAATCTTGTGTCACATGAGATTATTGGGTTCTCTCTTAATGAGCCAAAGCTTTTGTAGTCACAATAGGTAAACATGGTAGAAGAACCTTTAAGAATAAGGTTATTTTTTATTTTGTTCTTAATTGACTTATGACTTGAAATTATACTTGATCTCGTTTCATGAGGAAGAAAAATCAGTCAATATACCTTACTGACTACAGTGAACAAACTATCTTGGTGAGAACTCTTACATCTTGGTTTGGTAGGTTTTATGGCTCTCACATGTTTGTGATTTTTCTAATAATTAGATATCAGAGAGGATATGGTTTCCTATAGAATGCACTAGGGAAACTGGATCCATATAGCTGATCCACTTATTGGGAATAAAGCTCGAGTATTGTTGTTTGTTATCTTTGTTTGGACTTGCTATGAGTGCACCCTTATATTTTCTTTGCAGTTCACTCATAATACAGTTTAGAGCCTCCTCAATGTACTTCTTCCGATGCCCATTTCACATGCAAGACAAGACTCCATTCTTATGGTTTGTGTCTTCTATTTTATTTAGTTTTTTTGGCCATGTTTGCCTTTGTTGTTGAAATTGCAAATCACATTACCTCTGCAGTCTTCTTTCTTCCAACGTATTTTTCTTTCCCTCACCCACCCCAAAAGAAGCTGAATATCTTTTCCTTTTAGGACACCCCAATAAGATAGCACTTCCAGCAGCAAGCTGCTATTGCACCTTTTACTTTATCCTATTTCTCAGCCATGTTTGCCTTTGTTGATAGTATTTTAAGCGGCAAGCTGCTATTGCGTCTGTTTTTTTTCCGTGTTTTCCTTTGTTGCTCAATTACAAACTCCTTCATATAATTTTTCATTCTTTCTTTCAACGTATTTCCACACATCCCCACCCCACCGCCCCCCCCACAAAAAAAAAAAAAAGAAGCTGGACACATTTTCCTTTCAGGACACCACATTACAGATATTTCTTTAAACAGCAGGCTACTATAGATGCTTTTGTTTTTCAGGGAAATGATGCCTCAAGTCTTTGTCTGAGAAGAGTGATATTAGGACAGAACATTTTGTTTGTGTTGCACTTGAAATAGACATTAGACCTTCAGTTTTATAGTATTGCAGGAGCAACTTTTCTATTTTTGAGATTCAATAATAGCCATGTTAGGTCACTTGCTCTTCTACTTTTGCTAAATTGGTTGGTTTTGTTTTGCCTGTAGATTTCTAGGGTTCTTACTATTTTCAATCATCACAGAGCTTACCTTCCTCTTTTTAATTTCCCACCTTTGCTAAGAAGGAAATACTTGTCACTCATCAGCTATGTCTGTCTTTGTCAGTAGTTCTAATAGACTTACAAGAAGTTCTAAATTAACTAACTAGCTTTTTCCCTCACTGGTTGGAGATTCAGAATTGCTTGCCTTTTCTTATATTTTCCCTTTTGTCCTGAATTGATTTCCTTCTGGTTTCATTAAGAAAGCAACTTTGGATGTGTTAATTTCACACCATCTGTCATAGCTGCATAGATTGTGCATATACAGCAAAAACAATCTCTCTTGTTTTTGTTTTTTGATCATTTTTCATCAGCAGTTGTCCTTTCAACTAATCAAACTAACTCGAAAACTGTTTTTTTTTTTTTATTGCTCCTTGTGGACTGCTCAAATTATTTTTATTTTCTTTCCCTCAAATCTTGTTTTTACTTCTTGAACCAGGTTTATGGCGAGGCTTATACTTGTCCCTGCATCAGGCTCCATCCAATTGATCCATATTTTGTTGCCCAGTCAAATGGAAACTACATAGCTATATTTTCTTCTGGTGCTCCTTTTAGGCTGGACAAATATAGGAGGTATGAGAGCCATGGTGTCTCTGGGTTCCCGATCAAGTGCAATTTCAGTTTGGATGGACAGACACTTGTTTCTGGCTCCTCTGAGGGATCCATATATTTTTACAATTATAAAACCTCTCAACTAGTTCGGACAATCAAAGCATACCCATCAGCATGCATAGATGTCGCTTTCCACCCAACCATGTCAAATGTAGTAGCTTCTTGCAGTTGGAATGGAGATGTTTCTGTGGTTGAGTAATCTTCTTCAAGGGACAATTATGCAAATATGTTTGTTCATCCAGAAGGCTTTGACATGAAAACTTTGTAGTATAGTTCAGTATGCCTGGACAACGCCATTTTTGCTGCTAGTAGAGTGACATAAAAGGAGGATAGGCACAGAGAAGTTCTGAACTTCAGAGGTTCTTCATCGTCCTGTAAAATTCGTTTTTCTTCTGTTTACTACATTTGTTAATCTATCTATTTTGGCCAACTCCTGTTTACTAATTTTGTCTGGAAAATGGTTGGAGTAAAAAGATATTCCTGGAGCTATGCAAAAATACAGGATTGATCTATCTTGCTCAAGAGATAAATTGACTAGCGGCAAAAATGAGATGGTACTGCTCTATTTTTACTGCTAGTAATTTTACCTCCTCATTTTTTACTGATAGTTAAATTCCTGGGTTTTCTGGGAGATATTTTGGAACTTTTACCGCGACTGAAAATTGTGGCTATGCATCTTTTTGAGTGAGATGGCTATTTAGACCGATAACAGACAATGAGAGTGACTGGTCTCCATCTGAAGATATATCACCAAGTTGCAGAATTCCACATCTCACGTTAGTGTTGATTTTGGCAATGAAGCATCGTTTTCATGTCGCCAACTTTTGTCTTGCAAAATGCCCACCAGTGTCTGAGCACGAATGGAGGCAATTTTGGTGAATTATATATGCCAAGAACTACTATCTGTTTTCCACCAAATCTTTACTTGATGCGAGCTGAATAATTCAAGCATAAGTTGACACTACAGTTACTGTTGCTTCGGCCAACCGACGCAATACTACCTTTCGAAATTGGGAAAAAAAAAAAAGAAAAGAAAACCAAGTTCTTTGCAAAGAAGAAACGGGCAAAGAGAGCAATTCTGAATAAATTTTGGGAGAACATCTATGACCCCAACAAGAGGGCTATTTGATCTATCATTTGACATTGATATGGCTAAGAAGAGGAAATTTCAACAAGCACATGATATACTGAATGGTTTTACCAATGAGACTGGATAATCCAAAATTTAGTATTTATTGTAAGACTCTAATTGTTAAGTGTAGTTTACCCTTACCGGTAGGAGGTAAAAAGAGGAATGATTTTTAAGTAGTCTCTTCCTACCACCATATATTATTAAAAAGTATTTCCTATTTGAAATTACTCGGTACTTCTATATGTTCGATGACAATAAAATGCTAATTGTAAATACACCATTAAAACTATCAGTAAAGAGTGGACAAATCCTTCTTAATTTTTAAAACATGAAATTGCATCTTTATAACTTCTAAAAATATAAGTAACCTTGTTAACCGTCATCAAAGCTTTCAAATATGCTAAAAGGCAAATAAGTAATGGAGGGTTTTGGGTGGATGCTTGAGTGCGGTTTGGAAAGTAAGTGTATATTTTATAAAGTTATAATGAGAAGACAGTGGTCTTTTCACATATGATCTATAGTTTTGGGCATAATCTACATTTTTGGAGGTATAGTTGTGAATTTTTTACGTTAGAAAAATATTCCAAAAGTTTTTTATCCACCAAACAAAGACACACCCATAACATGATTATAAGTTCAACTTCAGTATCCATTTGCTCATGTATTATAAAAATCATTTCTACAAAAATTTTGCAATCCTTCACTTACATGTCTTTGTTTTTGCTACATGAAGTGATGATGCTAAACTGGGATGAAAAAAAAAAAAACCAAATCAAATTGAAAAAAAATATTTTTTTAATGGTAATTTGATTGGAAAATTCCCAATCTAAACTAAGTTGAAAATTTATGGTTGATTTAGAGAGAAGCTAAACCAAACCAAAAAGTTATAAAAAATTATAGTATGTTACTTAGAACAAAAAAAAAAAAAAATTCTTTTGTTATAACATGATATTTAAAAGAATTTTTTATTTACACTTATTTAAATGTATATGTATTTAAATATTAAAGTCATAATTAAGTAAATATGGATATAGGTTGAGTTAAAATTTATACTACATGCTAGCTTTAAAAATAAAGTTAGCTATTAATATATAGTTAAAACTTTTTAATTGCTTGAATATCAACTTTATCAATTTTTTATATGATATTGGTCCATGTTATTAAATAAACTTAGTATTTTTCATATAAGATTACATATTAAGCAAATATACTTTTTTAGATAACAAAATATGGTTCAATCTGTAAACCTAACCGAACTAAACTAAAATTATATGATTTAAAAAAAATTCATAAACTAAACCGTATTATTAGATTTAAAGTGATAAAAACTGAATTGCATTTTTGTGATTTGATTTGATTCAAAGAAAAATACAAATTGAACCGAACCATGCCTATTCCTAATGCCAAGCATTCAAGTATACCTAATTACCTACTACTTAATTTGCATTAAAAGTAGGTGTTGTAAAGACATACATACATACATACATACATACATACATACATACATACATACATATATTACTCCCAACCTTTCAAGCCCAAAAAGTGGAGAATAACTTTCTCTAGCAAATGGTTCTCCCATTAAGTCTAATCATGGTAAATATGGCCAAACTTCATCTATTTCTCTTAATAGAATCCTTATCCAATCTAACATTGCAATGATTGACATCGACCCAACATATTGACATAGAAAAGCTTATGAGTCAAAATATATTATCCTAACCTAGATACTCCTAATGCATGCCTACCCTTTTAAGACACACGTATAATGCATCTAAGACTAGTCTTTTGGTGGGAAAATGAATAGCATCTAAGGTTTGCATGATGCATTGAAAAAAGAAATTAACTCAAAGTTTTAAATTTGTTTTCAATCTTTTTTTTTCTCTAATTACAAAATCCAAATTTTTATTTTACACCATTTTATATTGCTATCCTATGATTTTTCTTTTCTAGTTACATAAAATGAGTTTTCGTGATATCTAACTTTGCTAACTCATGTTATTAATGTTTTTGTCTTATTTATATAACCTTATCTCTATTACAAAAATGTTACTTTACCTTAAAAAAGAAGGGCCTAAAAGAAAACATGAAGCCATGATAGGTTTAATAAAGTTTTGATTTAATTAGCCTTATGTGGAAAGAAATCAATTAGTAAAGTGAAAAAAGTGCAAAAATTTAAATTATATAACTAGAAAGAAAGATAATAATAATCGTAAAAAAAATGAAAACTAACGTGTTTTTTATTATTGAAACCGTAAATTACTTTAATTTCACTTTGATTTTGAGGATTCCATAACTAGTGCCACCCAAACTAAAATCATTATCCATTCTTTTTGAAAACAACAATAAAAGAGATGTGGTTATTGGGATTCAGATTCAAGCCTCTAGAGCCAAGTCATACTAAGCTATGAATTTGTTAACATTTTCTATATATTCACAAAAGCGTGCATATATTTGTGTGTATACATACACACACATACATATATATGACTTTATACACTAGGTAAGTACATCATCAGAGTATACTTTCATGAGCAATCAAAATATATAATTATGAACACATTTCGAATAAACTTAGGTTTCATCAACAGAGGTCTATAAGTTATATAATCTATAGCTATTTATGTAATACAAAATACATCATGAGTATACAGTTTGTATCTATATTTTAGTAACCAGTATCAATTGATAGGCTTTAAGTTTAGTGCTCTTGGGACTATGATGTTCCATAGTTGAGATCACCAATGTGATATATTTTGATAATTGGAAGTATTTAGCAGCTATATTTGTATGCTTCATGCCTTTTCCATTTAACTTGGGTAAATTGTAACAATACCTTGGAAATTATCAAAATTATAGTACTAACCCTAATTTCCAATCTTGCACCACCTACATTTAGAAAAACATTAACACAACACAATTTTTTTTTCCTAATATAGTATCAAGTCAATCGTTTGTATTAATATATACAAATAATTATTTTCTTAGGACAATTCATTATTTAATTTAACTTGTATCAATCATTGAAAAATCAAATCAATATAGGAATACCCCTAATTAGATGATGAATGGCCTATAAAAATACTTACTAATGTATATTTATATATAAGACTAACTAACTACTATATTGGATGGGGAGATTTTATGGTGTTAATATTTTACTAGTATAACAAGTGTATCATTTTAAAATTCAAGATGTTTCCATAATTTCAATAAGTGCTATTGTAATTTAACCATTAAACTTTCACTATAATAGTTATATGTGTTCAAATTAAACCCAAACAAAATAAATCGAACAAAACTAATTACTCATTCCTAACCTTTCTCGGTATTCATCCTCTTTCCCTTCATAAGAAAGAAGGGCAGACACAATTGTAAAAGGGGAAAAAATAATAGAAAACACCATCATGAAGTCTCCTTTCCCTTCTTTATGGGGGTCAATTATAGAGAGACATGAGAACAACCCCCTCCCTTTTCAGATGCATTTGGTATTGGGACCAACTCCCTCTTCCAATCCTCTATATATCTTACAACACCATCTTACCATCAAAGAAAAAACCAGTAAAAAAATTACAAAACATATAATAGAATATAGAAATATTTCAATCCTCATTAGCACTATCTAGACAAGCTGGCAATTATAAGCACAAACAATGGTCCACATGCCTTTTGAAATACTATTTCAATTGGAAAAAAGAAGTAAACTCTAATCTATCTAAAGCTAAGAAACACTGTTATGTTACCTATATGCCTATATGAATTTTCTTTTCAACTGGGATATAACTCTGTTCCCCACATTAGCTGGTCTCAAATGCTCTTTCCCTTCTTGTCTCTAAATCTGTTAGTACCTCTTTATCAAGCTAAAATATGGTTCTTTTCTAAATAAAAATATATATTGATAACTATATTTTCTTCTATAAATATCTTTATTTACGTTCTACTTGAAACATAATTTATAATAAAACTGATATTTATTTTTATAAATAAATTTATTAATATACTAATATCTGTCTTTCTTTAAAGTATTTGCTTGTATTTAATCCCCCAACCGAAATCTTCAACAGCAAAGAATGGGACATAAAAGAAAAAGAAAAAGAAAAAAAAAGGTGAGCTCTAAGTATGCCCCCAGTCCATTTACTCCATATAGCTGCAATCATCAGCAAAAAGAGAGATACTTGTTTGTTGGGTACTTGTTGTCAAGCGGGGGTTCGTGTCATTAATGACCCACTTGTCTCCCTCACTAGAGACATGAAAAGATGGGACTTAAAGTGTTTAACCTATGTAAATCAGTCAGTCAGTAGTCACTCATAATGCTCATAGGCTATAGCTCCAAAGTCTTATTCAATTTATGCAAAATAAATTGCCATTATCTTGTTTTTGGTTGCTCTACGGTTTTGATTTGTATGTTACAATTTTTTTCTTTTTTGAAAAATAAAATTATTACATAATCTACAGTTATATTATCAATTTTTTATTACAAGATAACTGACCTACATACATTTTTATTGTTATAAATTGATGGGATTGAAATGGATGTTACAATATTAAAATGACGCCGTTGAAAAAGTGATGCATATTGCCTCTAGCAGCATTTACATCCGTTCATTTAGACTCTAGAGCATAGCTTATTCAATTTTGTAACTTATCTTCGAAATCATCATGTTATATCCAATCAGAGAGAAAAGGGTTTATATATATATATATATATATACATATATATATATATAACATTGTAAATATGGAAGCTTAATTATATAAATAAAACTTTAATAAATTATAAATATATTTCCTTATATTTACATTAAGTTTATTTGACTTCCTCATCTTCGAAACTAAAGAAACTTAATTATATAAGTAAAACTTTAATAAATTACAAGTATACTTCCTTACATTTATATCGGATCTTTCTCATCTTTAAAATTGGGAAAGCATAATTATATGAGTAAAACTTTAATAAATTGCAAGTATGCTTCTTTATTTTTACATTAAGTCTAATTGAGTTTCTTAACTTTGAAATTGAGCATTTAAACTCACAAATCTTTATAAAATGTGCCTACAAATTTTACAATTTGATCATTGGATAAAATAATTTGAAATATTAATAAGACATAAAATGAAAGGAAAAAGAGAAAGAGTTAAGGCTGTTATAGTCAAATGTTAAGGACATTGGTCTTCTAAACAAAATGGATTAGGTTGTATTCTCCCATCATCCTATAGTTATAATATGATAGTAGTTGAGAAAAAAAGAAGAAGATATAGCTAAAATAAAGAAAGAAGGTGAGAACTCCTACTTTTTATTATCTTTAACTTTTTATTATTTTACTATAGTTAATATTTTCTATCATTTTGAATTTTTTTAATTATTTTTTCAAGGAAAAAATGGTTATCTAAAGGTATAATTAAAAGACACATTTTTAAAGATTTAGTAGTTTAAACACTCATGTCAAGGATAAAGTGACTAGATTTATATAAAGTAATCATAAGAAAGTGTATTTGTAATTTTCCAAAAAAATCTTAGAGGTCAAATAGTACAATAGTCAAACTTTTTATGACTTACATTCATTTATATCAAGTTTTTAGGTAATTTAAAATCTAATAATCCTTGGTGTAACTTTTGAGGGAGTTGCTATTTGTGAGACATATTGAGAAGTGAAAGGGTTTCTAGACCTTTTAACTTACCTTAACCTTAACAAATTGGAGGGATTTTCTACATGTTCATTTAGAAGAAATGATTATTTTATTCCCCTTTTATTCTATTTAAATATGCTATTACGGTATTTATTTCACTGAATAATAGTTACTAATGAATTACTATTACAAAAAATATTGAATAATAATTTATATTTTCAACTCATGAATTGTTATCTAATGACTTATTTACCATTTTTTTTATGAATATTTTATCATCGTAAGATATGTTAAATATATAATAACTTTTAAAAATAAAAAATAATAAGAGTTTTAGGGGGATTTTAGATAATTTATTTCTTATTTCTTATTTATTTTTGTATTAAGTAAACAAAGTTATATGCATGTAATAGCTATTACATATCTATTTGATTTCTATTGAATTATAATTCAATTTTCTCTTATTTCATTCGATAAAGTGGATAAATCATTTATATCTTTAGCTTTTCTCCTTAGGAGATGTACTCTTTTGTATCTTTCAACCATGTGAGTTATTGAAATATTTATTATTCACCTAAATACTTGCATTTTACCATTTATATAAATAGAACTATCTATTCATTGCAAGAAAAAAAAAAGGTTAATGGAGAATTTTGGTTATTTTACATATATTTGGAAAGCTTAATTTAAATAAACTAAAGTGACCCTGAATTTAATCACAGAAACCCATGCCGTTGTTTTTGTTGTTAGTTTCCTTTTTTATCCATCTTGTCATCTTTTAGATTTGCTGATTATATGCTTATCTTCATCTACATAATTGAATATATTCAATGTTTACATGTAGCCTTTCAATTCTGGCCTTCAAAAGTGAGCCGACAAACTCATTTTTTATTGCTACTGCTATATGATTTATAGCCATAAAAAGGGTCATCCTTTTGGTTGGTCTTTGGTCTTTCCTTCTCTTTTTATTTTTTATTTATTTTTAATGTACCCCCCTTGAGCTCCAAAGCTTAAATACCATTTGGCACGTAACAAATGATGATTTTGTAACAGTGTTTTTCCTAATTCAGGAAATATTCCTCGTAAAAGACCTAGGATTGTAGGTCACATGGTCATTAAATCTAGCCCTAATGTCTCATTTATTTTAGGTGCAATTCGTACGTAGACATAATGGTGTATCTTGCAACACATCAGACAGAGGTGATTTGTGATAATAATAATAATAAACCTAAGCCTTAGTGAATCAAGGACTCTACTATACCCGGTAATCATGGTGTACCAAGACACACTAGGCAAAATATGTCTGTCTGACCAGTCAACAGTTTAAACCATGAAAACCATTTCATTTAATCATCATATAAAAAATAATAAAAGACCTGATTCTATCTGTTGTGTCTGAAGCATTTCGATTCTTAATATGGAAACTGTGAGAATCTGCACTTTAATTCCTTGAAGAAATTTCTTGCAGAGACTTTGATAGGAGGGTATTGACAACATTTTATAATAATAATAAAAATTTGTTTAGTTACTGTACAAAACTTAGTCAACTCACGTGTCTGTTTGGTCGTCAGTTGAAGGCAGCCTAGATATCACATTTTATTTTAATATAGAGTAGAACAATCTATTATAAAAATTGAAGGTATAACTGCAAGTCCTCGAATTTGAGTTGAAATGGTCTCTCGTAGACATTTCACTGTGCAGCAAGTAATGGTGGTGATGGTTGAGTTACGGGCAATTGGCCAAAGATGCGATGGTCTCAGCCATTAGGTTTCTTAGGTAAAAGTAGATTTTTAAAAGGGGTGGGAGAAAGAATAGCATTCAATTTTCACTCACTAAAACATGCAGATTACATTCATGTCAAACTTTTTTTTTTCTTTTTCTCTTGCTATTACAATATTTAAATTATTAAAAAAGATTGAATTGAAATCGATCTATCTTATTATAAAATTAATATTGATGTCATAAACTATAATGGCCTTATCCATATAAAACTTGTTTACAATTCCCTTATCCATATAAAACTCATTTAAGATGTCATATAGTATAGTAAGCAAAGAATAATATTAAAAATCCAAATTAGATTGATGTAGAACTCATCTAAGATGCAAAGTTTCTTGAACCTCCACTAATTTTGTTAATCCTAAAGTATTCCAACTAAAGTGTTTTAGACTGTAATGAATAAAGCATATGTTATACTATCATAAATAAACCAGCTTACACCCCACATTAGTATAAAAGTTTCTATCTCTACTATCATGTGTCTAACTTTTATTTTTTTTTTTTAGTAAAATAAATTTTAGACTGTAATGAATAAATTAATTTCTTTTTGTTTTTAGTAAAAATTGGGGTATTGTTTTTTATAATATTTGACTTTTTACTTGTTCATTTCTCTTTTTCCCTAGGGAAAGTAACGTGATTTTCTAAGTTTTTGATATTATTTACTTTTCATTTTTGTACTTTTTGTTATCTCGGTAGTATTATGATTTTCCTAAAAAAATATTGGCATCTTTTATTTTTCGTTATCTTTTCATTTTACCTTAAAAATTAATATCACGTGCAAAAATTCATTTTTTTTTGGATTTTCGTACTTTTATTTATTTCATAGATTTCTTTCTCCCCCCCCCCCCCCCCCCCCCCCTATAAATCAGTGTATTTTCGTGTAGTTATTATCATTTTAATTAAAAATTTAGGGTTTTTTTTATGTTTTTCATTTATTTTTGAAAAAATAACATGTAATAATTTTCATTTTTTCATTTTTTAATTATGGGATTTTTATTAAATTTGGGGTAATTTTCTTTTTTATTTTTTAATTTTAATGTATGTTATTTTTATTTAATTTTCTTTTTAATAGGAGATGTTTCATAATAATTTTTTTTTTTGTAAATTTTGAGGTTTCATTTATTTTTTCCCCAAAGTAATGATATATTCTAATTTTTGCAACAAGTTTTGTTAATTGGAATTTTAAATGTTGTATATAGGATTAACTTTAATAGTTTTTGGTTATTAGATTCAACAATTTTGTGCAGTACTGGTACTCATCCCTCAATACATCATTATTGTTTTCTATTTGACAAAGTTTATATATATATAAGTACAATTATTAGGATTTATATAATTATACTTGAAGTTGACTTCGCTTGATTCGCAATGATGGTTTATAAAAGTAATCGGAAAAGATTAATGTGTGGAAAAATTTAAAAGGAGCAAGTTAAATTGTATATGCTTATGCGAAACACAGGCTATATAGTATATAAAAGAAATAAATAATTGAATGGCATGACCAAATTGAACCATAATATTTCCGTTTGAGAGCAACTACAATGTAAATTTTGGTGGCTATCGCATGACAAAAGCAATTGCATTTCATGCATAGTTAGTTCCTGAATTTCAATGCTGGGCAGTTGAGGAGTGGATAGTATCTTATGTTGTTGATCGTTATAATTAAGCGTAAAAATTCGGTTTGCATTACGCCATCGTTCTTTGGATACATTGACAGACTGAGCCATGTACGTTAAACCGGTCAGTTTAGGAACATTGTTCAGTGCAGCATTTTTTATCTGGGAACCATGGCATCATGCTGTCGAAATTAACATATTTTTAGTAGCATCCGACAATTAAGGACTATTAATTATCCTTTTAGGAGGGAGACACAAGGTGTCAGAAAATAATATGAAAAGAATGACTTGCTTTAATCTATGGAATGTTGACGAGCTTGTGGCACCGTATGTATGATCATCAATCCAATAAGTATATTGAGGGTGTTAAGGCTTTCCTTTGAGTTGCTTAGCAGTTCACCACATTTAATGTTCTTGCCAAGATACAATAGTGAGAATGAGAACATGGATTATCAGCCTTGCCCTAGTAAATTAAAATTTTCATAGCGATGGTATTAAATAAATACAGTATATAATGTTAGATTATTCGTTTAGTATTTCAGTCGATGTCTATATATAGGTTAGACCATATAGGAAAGCTTATAGGAGTTGAGCTACATGATCGCAACACAATCCTTATCCAGAATTCACTGTAGTTATGATGAAATTCAGTAAGGATAATTGTTGTCAGGAACATGTGTGGGTCTAAAGCAGATATTCCATCAATTTTCTAATCGTATGGAAATGACTTCGCAAATGGGACAGATCTATGACCGAAAGTAATGACCATCAATTTTCACATTTTTGGAAAAGTTATATCATACATAATTTTCATTTAAACGAGGGAACACAAAATCACTAATGGAAGGAAACTTTTATTGGGCCTAACAACATATTCCCAACCCATTTATGTGAAGTTTTTTGAGTGTTAGAGGCTGTAAACTTCCAAGTTAAGTACAAAATCCAATAATTTAGGCGATTTGGAGCTTGTTGAGTTCAACCTAGGTTGAGGTTGGTGCTCGTGGTTAAGGTCAAAGGCCGGCGGGGGTTGGGGGTGGCTGGTGATCAACCTATCATATTATGGTAGTCGACCATAAGTTTTGTGAGATTAGACTAGTATAATAGGGTTTATACATGTGTTAAAGTCTATATAATCTTGTATCATTAAGCATTTGTACTTCTGATATGGAAAATTTGTTGCTTCGCTTTACGTTTTTCTCCCTAAATTCATCTGGGTTTTCTCTATAAGTTTCTATGTTATTTTTCTTTTTTTTTCCTATTCTTGTCTTTACTGTTGATCTACTAGCAATATAACAATTCATATATCCATCTAAAAAAATCTTATCGGCTCACAACACGATGTCATATGTGAAGCAATAATCTATCAGTGTTTGTACATATTATTCCACTTGTTTTACACTGGCTCAAATATATTGACTTTCTGGATCTTGCACTAGGGGGAACTAACATGGACTTCAAGGCTTTATGGTCGTGAAAGATGAATAGTGTGCCTAGTTCTAGTGTGTAGGCAGTGAGTGACGACTAACAAAAACGCGCACTGTGGGCAATGACAAAAACGCACTTGAGCGACAAAGAGTGTAAGAGAAAGACACTCATGAAAGACAAATGGAGCTTTCAATGTATCAATTGTAAGCTCAAGTCGGTATTTTTTAAAGTGAAATATGAGGTAAAAAGCACACCTAAAAGGCCAAAGTTATCGGAGACACCTTTCACCTGTTGTATTACAACTGATGGTCACAAAATGAGGACTTACTATTCCAACCTAGAGTGGAAGTGGTTCTCACATTTTTCAACGGTTCAGTATTTAGTTTATTATTTGATTTTGGAGTTATTCTAGGTTTTTATCCATGGATTTATCTAATTTGTTATCTAATTATTAAAATTTGTGTTATATTGGTTTATATAACCATTTCAATAGTTAAATGATTGATTGGACAATTTTGTTAGTGAGACTATATAAATCTCTTGATTTCAAGTTTGGTTTACATTTTTATTTCTATTGGCATTTTGCTATCTTGAAAATGGAAGAAAAAATAATATATTAGGATTTGTACAATAAGCTAAAGTTTGGGGAAGCTATCTACTTCATCCTCCATATACACAAACATATTCAATAAATCCTTTCATAGGTTATGGCTTTAGACTATTTATCACGAAGTAAAAATGCAATGAATATTGGTGTCAAAGAGAGTTGGTTATTTCTAGATTGTTTGATCAGGCGATTCATTCATTGGGTCGATTTTTCTTGGCCAATATGTAGGCTATAGCTTAATATGAGCTATATGTAGGAGTAAACTAGATGAATATAATTACTTTCTATTAAGGATATTTTACTAGATGGATATAAGCCATGAAATATCTTCCATATAATAATAAAATAAAAGGTGTTTTTATGAAACTTGGAATTGCTATTTCAACAAATATATTTAAGTTTTAAAGTGATTTCAAGATAGAAAAAAATGATCATATTCTATACAATAGTTTATAGGAATAGATTTTAAAGTTTATAGTGGTTTCAAGACCAAAAAAAAGAAAAGGTTATACCATATATAATAGTCCATAAAAATATATTTTAAAATATCAAAACAATCCAATAATTAAATCAATTATAAATAGGACCACATTCTATTGGTTTAGTTCAATTCAATGACCCTACTAGATATATTCCATATCACAAGGACAGGAGAGTCAACCTACACCATCCGATGAGGAAAAACAGTGGTCACGGCATTGAGCCATGGATGTCCCAGCAAATATCTGAGTTTCAAAATATACTTCAACATTGTTAAAATAAATATTCTAGGGCTTCCATAACATTTCCGATACTAAAATACAACTCGACATGAATTAAAGGTGGAAAAACACCGCCTCTTGACCTCAAAATTTGGCTACCGACCAAATGACATAAGAGTAAAATCCGAATGGGCCAATGTATACAAGATGTGCCCGTCTCTTTTTTTGCTTGTGCGGGTATTATAATTTCCAATAGTTACTTTTGAAAACCCTTGTAATATCGACAGTACTACTGTCTTATCCGTAAACGTGACATCCTGCATAAAAGGTGTCGTCTCTACATTGTGCGTGAATCAGAGAGCACAAAATAATGCGGGCAATAATAATAAAAGCCAAGTTACTCTGTATCTGGCTCGCTTTATAGCATGCAAGGACACGTCCGGAATATGGTACAGACCAAGTACTAGTATACTTTTTTTTTTTTTTTCCTGTACTAGTATATTTATTTTTTACTTTGTGTGACATGGTATAATGTCATTTCAATTAATGCCTCCACGTGGCCAATGTCGGCAAAGATGGAAAAAATAATTGTATTTTTGAGAGAAATTGTAATCCTAAAGAAAAAAAGAGAGGTTACGATTGAAGGAAACAATGCAATATGAGGGAAAAAAAGGGTTGATTTCCGTTATTTCAGCCTTTCCAACAATGAAAAGATGAAGACCATGTTAATCGACGGAAATTTTCTATCACAAGCATTTTGATTGAGTTAAATTCAATTTCTTAACTCTTTCCTTAACTGATTGCATAATTTACACAAAAGTAGGCTAATCTCTATTTGAGGGTTATATTTAATTATTAGTTATGGGTTTACGGTCTCGGTCATCTTGACTTCTTAACTCCTATCCAAACTTATAAGTGGTTAGGACTATTTATTTTGAGTTGTTATGAACTTTAAAGGTAACCACAAATGAGTCACTAGAACAGCAGTCATCATATAACCCATTAATTTGATATAATAATTTTCATTTGGCATAGACAACCCACTTCTGCAGTGCAGGATCGATGAGACCATGTAGAAGTGCGAAAAAGGACTTCTTGCAACATAACTTTCCATGTGCAGCAGTGAAAATTTCGCTGTAGGAAGTTCTTTTGAGATTTTATCCCATGCAAAATTGTAAAGTGAAATTCTCGTTGCAAAAAAAAAAAAAAAAAAAAAAAAATCTGGCAACAAAAGGGTTGTGTCCCTGTTTTGAATGATCATTTTGTTTTCTTTAACTTCTAGTTTCTGCTTTCATGTTCGAAGGAAAGCTTGAGACTTTGGGTTGTATCATTCCCTTTATCCACACGCACAATATATACGAATATATTTCAACTATAGTTAGTTTTTCTTGCATATTGATTTTTGCGGATTCCTTATACGTCCATCCATATATGGTTCATAATTATATCGTCGCAAATTACAATAATGATGTGCATAAATCTCTATACGTACAATAATGTACATTTCACAAATTTTGATTTAAAAGGGGACTATAATACTATAAAAATATGTCCATTAAAATTCAGCTCGAACATGTCATGACAAGACTAAGCACGATTATAATATGAATCGACAAAATAAGATATAAAAAATTTGTCATCCCTTCTAATATGCATATGTATACATATGGGTGCATGAGTAAACTTAGGTTTTTATCTTTTCTTTTTTACTTTTTTTTTGTTATTACTTTTGTTAATATACTATTCTTACCAATATAACCACATTTACAATAATTTTCCGTACTCAAATTCTATCCCATTAATCTCATGTTATAGTTGTGAATTTAATCACAGATTTCACTTAATTATCGCGTTCAAATTCGAATCCAACGCCTGATTATTAGAGAAGTGCAAGTGATTTTCCATCAATTTACAATTTGCATAAAACTTGTACTATCACTCGCTCGAATTTAAGTAATGTTGACTTACGAATATATATGGAAAAAAAAATCCCTCTACATGTTCTTAAAATGTGAAATAGATGAGTAATTCCGTATTGATTGAAAAAAGAAAGATAAGAAGAAGTCATAAAGTAAGATAGTCAATTTTCTATCATTAGGCTCTAAAAATATAAAATTTTGTTAGTTGTATGTTAACTTAACTATTACGATTGCATTGAATTTTAATGGCAAGTTTAAATGTAAACTTCAATGTTTAAGGAGTATATAAGAATCCTAAAATCATTTTATCCATTCTCTATACTGAGACAACAAAATCAAAATTTGTCATCTTCTTTTATTGAGCAATTACGTAAAAATTTAATCAATAAATAGGCACCTTTTCTTTTCTTTTTTCCCTATTAAAACATCGCTTTTATTGATAGCCATAGTTACTATACATGATATCTTAAAGATCGACAATATCGATGATGAAACCATGGGGACAAAGATATTCAAGATTACGACATTATTAATCACAGGACTTTACGGTAGACAAAGAGAACCCTAACTATGTCTGCCATATTTTCTACTGTTGCTATCAAGTGACAAACATGGGCATCAATGTTTCTTATCTCTCGGTTAGAAAGAAAAACTAATGCTTCAAAAGCTGGGTTGTTTTAGGGAGATAGGATCATAGGACCGTCTAGTGCATGTATAATATAACATTAAAATTCTTATTATATTGACTTGTATAATCATTTCAACGGCCGGATACCGATGGAATAGATAATCCGCGATGACTCGTAGAAATCAAGCTTAGCAAACCGTTTACATGGATACATTTTTCATGCAATGAGGATAAAAGAATCTAGCCATAATTCTTGTAACCAGAGTGTATTATAAGTGGGCTACTATAGTTGGCTAGTAGCAGAGAGGGTAATAAATGAAAAAGGCGAATATGTTGTGTTTATGTTGCTGCAAACAGTTGCATGCACTCATTATTGCATAAACTGGAATCAAACCTAGCTTTACCTTCCTGTGGGCAGTGTTGAAAGCAAAATACCACGTAAAAGGAAAGCCATAATTTTGCACCCACCCTTACAGAAAGACGAGAAATCGAACACAGTTACCAAGGCCAGTTGAAGTCCCATCAAAAGTTTTACTGATGCCCGTGGGAAAAGCTGCATGTGCTTAACGTGGCAAAAGTTACTGTTTAGATCTAGCTTTAAAAACAACTATAATAATATACACTTGTTAACACGACACATTTGGGTTAGTTTTACCAGTCTTTAGTATTTGGAAAGAATTTATGAAACCTTAAAACCTGCCGTACACTATATGATCGAGCAGATTTAGAGGTGGGTATTTAACAGCGTAAGATAAAGTTCTAGTTTTAAATTTTTAAAACTTGTAGCTGCCGAATAAGGGATAAGGTGTGATTTTGTATTCATTTTAGAATTTATTTCTATATATTGTAGGTTTCAAAATTATAGGTACTATTTAATTTTTGTAATATGAACCTAATTTATATAATGTATAATAATTATATTTGTTTTTTTTACAAATATAATGAAAATTAAACAAGTTATCTTAACTTATGACTTGTTATTATATGCTAAAACTCAACCAAATGTTAAGTCCATTCAAATCTACAAGTTAATTCAATATTTTGGTTTATGTTTGTCGTAAAAAAATAAAAAAAAAAAACTATATAGATTCTACAAAGTATTTTGGAATTTATAAATTTTATGAGTATAAAATTTAAGATGGTTCCAAAAGAAAATCATTGTATTATTGCTATTATATTGTATTAGATTGATTCAGTCTTATTAGTAATTTTTTTATATCTATTCTTTTTGGACTTTTCAAGTAAAATCTCTTTTTTTTTTGTGTTACTCTCCTATTAAAACTTTTATAATTGTATCTACTCAGATCAATTACAAAAATCTAGATCTTATCCCAACAATTATTTTGCCGTATTTACAAGAATTTAGGGTTATGTATAAATGGACTTTACTTTCACTTATTAAAAAAATTCCTTGCATATCTTGCTTTCCTCAAGTTTAGATTTTCTGATAAGTATTGCTTATTGTACCATATATTGTGTCCATAGATCCTCATATATAAAAAACATGGTAATGACTTTCATAGATCACTTGCTAAGATGGAAAAAAGTTGACATTTCTATATATACTTACCCTTTTTTACGGACTATGTATTTAGCCTTAAAAAATTTAAAGCATACCCTAGAACCTTTATATTGCAATCTTTTTAACACACACAGCTCCTCAATCTTTGGATTTGATGCTGGTATTCTTGATAATGACACCGATAATATCTATAAAACACCAACTTGTTGCTTATCAACTTTCTCATGCTCATCCGTGGAAACTTTTATTGGAAGAACTAAAAGGCGTGCCCAACTGGTTTTAAATCTTTAATATCTTGCACACAAAGTACTAAATCTTTTAAAGTGTTTAAGTTCTAAACCTTATAGAAAAACTTGAGATTAGATATTGAGTCGGCATGTCACTTCACGCCTCAATTTAGGATTAACTTGCTTTATTTTCTTTCAACATGTATTAATAAAGGCTTTACAGAAGGAGTACATGACGCAGCGAGTTAGCGTAGAAAAGGACGAGAATCACTCAACGAATAAATCTCACAAACAAACCATGGTTGCACACAACCCGTTAAAGGAGAGAAACCTATCACAAAATGTATTTCTAATATAAAATAATACGTAACCCTAACATGACTAACAAAATGGTTTATATACTCTCCCTTAAAATAATAAAAGAAAAGGCGAATCTACGCGTACACGGTCGAAGGCACGGCCGTGCTTTAAACCGTGTCGGACTTTGTGAGGATTTGTTGTTCGATACCCTTGCTCGAGACACGGCCGTGCTTCAGGCCGTGTTGGACTCTATGAGGATTTGCTGTTCGGTACCCCTGCTCGAGACATGGCCATGCTTCAGGCCGTGTTGGACTCTGTGAAAATAAGCTGTTTGATCCCCTTGTTCGAGACACGGCCGTGCTTCAGGCCGTGCTTCAAACCGTGTGTTCGCGTCTTGTATCCCCTCCATCATTCTCTCTCACCGGAGAAGAACTCGACCCCGAGTTCTCTGTAGGATATAACGCCTCGTCGTCAGGGAAGAAATGAAAGATATCAGCGACATTGAATGTCTTTGAAATGCCCATGGTGTTTGGTAAACCAACCACATAAGCATTATCATTGATTGTCTGCACGATCTTATACGGACCATACTTTTTAGGTTGAAGCTTGCTGTATTTTCCAACAGGAAATCGTTCCTTGTGTAAGAATACCATAACTTGATCACCCACTGAAAACACTTGTCGCCTTCGATGCTTGTCAGCTGCAACTTTATACTTGGCATTGGATTGTTCAATTTCCGCCCTCACCTTAGCTGTAGTATTCTGCCAACTATCCGCTAGGTTCTTGGCTGCTGCGTTAAACTCAGTACCCCTCGGAAGCTTGATCAAATCCACAGCATGGTTAGGAGTATTGGTATAGACAATAGAGAATGGAGACTTGCTTGTTGTCCTGTGAACGGCACTGTTATAAGCAAATTCCGCCTGAGCTAATGCCACGTCCCATTGCTTGGGTTTCTCACCACAGATACTCCTAATGAGATTGCCCAAGGTTCGATTTGTTGCTTCTGTCTGACCATCCGTTTGTGGGTGAGCCGTGCTGCTATAGTTCAGTGAGGAATCAAACAGCTGCCACAGGGTTCTCTAAAAATGACTCAGGAATTTGCTGTCTCTGTCTGAAGTAATAGATTTAGGCACTCCATGGAGGCGTACCACTTCGTTGAAGAACAACTTGGCGATGACCTGAGCATCAGCGACTTTCTGACATGGGATAAAATGGGTCATCTTGGAAAACCTGTCCACCACAACAAAAACAGAGTCAATGCCCTGTTGGGTGCGGAGTAATCCCAGGACAAAGTCCATGGACAAATCCTCCCATATGTTATTAGGAACAGGGAGTGGAGTGTAGAGGCCAGTGTTTTAGGCCTGACCCTTGGACGTCTGGCACGTATAACACCGTTGCCCAATCTTCCCAATGTCACGCCTCAAGTGTGGCCAGTAGTATCTAGCACTGACCGCAGCAATGGTCTTATCCCTTCCCAGATGACCTGCTAATCCACCCCCATGTAAGTCACGAATCAACTTTTCCCTCAAAGAAGACTCTGGAATACACAATTGATTTCCCTTCATTAAGTACCCCTCATAAATATGGAAGTCACTGCTAGACTGTTTATCCCGACACATCTCCCAAGTATCCTTAAAATCATTGTCAGTTCCATACAGGTCTTTCATATGCTCAAAACCCACCACTTCAGTATGAAGTATCACCAACAGACTGGCTCGTCTACTCAAGGCATCTGCAACTTTATTGTAGACTCCCGACTTATGTTTTAGCTTAAAAGGGAAATTCTGCAAAAATTGAATCCATCGTGCATGCATATCTTTGCTAATCCTAGTTTGATTATTCAAGTGTTTAAGGGCATCACAATCCGAATATAGTACGAACTCTTTGTCCACTAGGTAGTGTTCCCAGGTCCTCAAGGCACGCACTACTGAATAAAACTCTTTGTCATATGTGGACCAATTTCGCCTAGCCTCACATAACTTCTCACTGAAAAAGGCAATGGGTTTCCTTTCCTGAGATAGTACCGTCCCTATTCCAACCCCACTTGCATCACAATCGACTTCAAACAACTTATCAAAGTCAGGTAATGCCAGAACTGGCGCATTGCACAACTTTTCTTTTAACAGCCCGAAACTACCTTCAGCGTCATCACTCCACTGGAACTTCCCTTTCTTCAGGCACTCAGTCATAGGTGCAGCAATGGTGCTGAAGTGCCAAATAAACCGTCTATAAAAACTTGCCAATCCCAGGAAACTCCTCAACTCACTTACTGTTTTAGGAATGGGCCATTCCCTAATAGCCTTTACCTTCTCATCATCCACAGTAATTCCCTCATCACTAACGACAAAACCCAAAAACAGCAACCTCTTAGAGAGGAATACACATTTTTTAAGATTCACAAAGAGCTTGTTCTCCCTCAGAACCTTCAACACTTCCCTCACATGATTAATGTGCTCCTCCTCAGTTTTGCTATAGATTAAGATATCGTCAAAATAAACTACTACAAACTGATCAGAGAAAGGTTTAAGTACCTGACTCATAATCTGCATGAATGTGCTTAGGGCGTTGCTAAGGCCAAAAGGCATGACCATCCATTCATATAGGCCCTCTTTGGTTTTAAAGGCCGTCTTCCACTCATCTCCCAGTCGGATCCGAATCTGATGGTAGCCACTCCTCAGATCGATTTTGGAAAAGAATTTAGCCTCACTCAAGCAATCTAACATGTCCTCTAACCTTGGTATTGGGAATTTGTAGCCAATGGTAATTTTATTGATCGCTCTGCTGTCAACACACATACGCCAACTTCCATCTTTCTTTGGGGTTAACAAGGCAGGCACTGCACAAGGACTCATGCTCTCCCTGATGAATCCCTTCTAGAGTAGTTCTTTCACCTTGCCTTGCAATATTTCTATCTCTTTGGGACTCATTCTATAATGTGGAAGGTTAGGTAGACTAGCTCCCCGAATCAGATCAATGTGATGCTGGATGTCCCTCATGGGAGGTAATCCATCAGGTAGCTCCTCGGATGTTATCTCCTTAAACTCCTCCAAAAGCTCCCTCACTCTATCAGGCAACTCCGGAGCATCACTCTGGCCTTCCTCAACTGTCATCACCTGTCGAACAACTAGCGCATAGACGGTCTGCGCCTCCTTGATTGCTGCCTCCATCTCCCTCTCAGATTGGGTGATAGTGAGGAAGGAATGCCCTTCCGCTTTAGAAGCTTTAGGGCGATGTGATACTTTGAGAGGTAGAAGAGTGAACTTTACCCCATCCTTCTCTAACCGGTAAACATTCTCCCTTCCTTCATGCTTGGCATCAACATCAAATTGCCAAGGCCTCCCAAACAGAAGATGGCATGCATCCATATCTACGACGTCACAATAGACCTCATCCCTATACTTCCCTATAGAGAAAGGTAACCTGCATCGTTCGATGACTTTTATCTTTTCAGCTGCTTTAATCCACCCAATAGTATATGGGTTCGGGTGTTTTTCAGTCGGTAAGTTCAAGACCCTCACCGTTTTTCGACCTATGATGTTCTCACAACTTCCACTATCCACTATCAAATCAAACACCCTACCATCGACAGTACACCTAGTACGGAACAGCTGATGTCTTTGGGTCTTCTCATCACACTTTGGTGCTAACATCGGTTTCCTGATGACATATGTCTCCTCATCATCCCCATAACCATCATCACCATAAAACTCATCCCCTCCATCCGGTTCACAACACACCTCTTCATCCTCCTCTCTGTCAATAACATTGACTGGTCTCCTATTGGGGCACTCATTGGAACGATGGCCCGGTTGATTGCACCTATAGCATTTTCCCATAACTGGCTTAGCATAAGGATTATTTTGCCTAGGTGCCTCCCTAGCCTCCATTGGTCTCCTGTTTACCCCTCTTTCCTCTCTCTTCTCATTGACTCCACCTGGTACTTCCGGGACAACCTTCCCTTTATCCGTACCTACTGTACTGAACCCCTCGTTCTTAAACCTTCGGTTACCCCCATCAAACCTATTGGTCTTCTCTTGCAGCATCATCTATGTCCGAAGAGCCATGTTTTTCACTTCATTGATATTGCGTAAAACATGAACCCCTATCTTATCCTTAATTTGCACCCTCAGCCCATCCAGGTACCTAGCCACTTGCTGCCCTTCGCTTTCTCTAAGATCATTCCTCTCAGCCAACCTCATGAATTCCGCCGTATACTCATACACTATTCTCGGGCCCTGCCTACACCTTTGATACTGTTGAAACAGTATTTGTTCGTAGTCAGGAGGTAGGAAATCCCTTTGAATCAATTGCTTCATTCTATATCACGTCTGCACTGGTTGCTTACCCTCTCTATATCGCCTATTTTGTAATCTCTCCTACCATGCCGAAGCCCCTCCTTTCAATCTATAAGCCACTAATTTCACCCTACGATTCTCCGGCACTTCCATATAATCAAAGAAACGATCTACCTCTGCCAGCCAATCTAATAAATCCTCGATGTTCAAATTACCAGTAAAAGAGGGTATATCTACCTTTAATCTGAATTCGCTAGTGTCTCCTTGATCATAGCCATGGCGATTCCTGCCATACCCACCACCAACATATCCTCTCCGCTGTGGTTGCGGGTTTCCGACCAGCCAATCATCTTCCTCCTTAGAATCCGCATCACACGCTTGGACCCTTTGATTCGCAGCGATAGGTCTGTTGATAGGAGCGCCAAGAGCAGGATTTGCCCCGGGTCGTACTCCTCTAACGTCTCTATCTCTGTTCGTATTGGTTCCCATGGCGTCGAAACGCTCAACCAGATCATCAAAGCGCTGTTTGAAACGCCGAAGTCTCTGATCCATGGTATCCAACACTACCATTTGAGCCTGCACTTCGGTTTGCAGAGTTTCCATATCCCGAGCAACGTCCGGAACATGACCGCCTCTTGAACTTCCGTCACCTGACATCTCCACAGGAAATTTTCCTTGCTTTGATACCAACTGACACAGCGGGTTAGCGTAGAAAAGGACGAGAATCACTCAACGAATGAATCTCACAAACAAACCACGGTTGCACACAACCCGTTAAAGGAGAGAAACCTCTCACAAAATGTATTTCTAATATAAAATAATACATAACCTTAACATGACTAACAAAATGGTTTATATACTCTCCCTTAAAATAATAAAAGAAAAGGCGAATCTACGCGTACACGTTTGAAGGCACGGTCGTGCTTTAAACCGTGTTGGACTCTGTGAGGATTTGTTATTCGATACCTCTGCTCGAGACACGACCGTGCTTCAGGCCGTGTTGGACTTTGTGAGGATTTGCTGTTTGGTACCCCTGCTCGAGACACGGCCGTGCTTCAGGCCGTGTTGGACTCTGCGAAAATTCGCTGTTTGATCCCCTTGTTCGAGATACGGCCGTGCTTCAGGCCGTGCGCAGAAACCGTGCTTCAGACCGTGTGTTCGCGTCTTGTATCCCCTCCATCAGTACATAATATAAATTGCTTATTGATAATTATGGTTTGGAGGAACACGATACGTATAAGTGTATATAATCATTTGGGATAGGTTTTCTTATATAATGATTTATACGTTAAATTCATATTGATTTTTACTCATTACTAAAAAATTACACATGACATACCATTCATAAATGAAGCTATTCTCCATTTACTAGGTTATAATAATATTATTCTCGAATCCTTCATCCTACACTGTAGCAAAAGGATCATGTAATGTAAACATCTAATGCCGAGAGACATATATTCTTGGACCTACGAAATAGTTATATTTTGTTTTTCGCTAGCAGACAAATGGTGTATCCTATTGAGGATGGAATAACGTTGTAACGCATTCAGTTCTCCCACGATTTACAGTCTTAATCTGGATAATTAACCTAGGGAAAGGTGCATAGATAAAGATTTTAATTGGATATCGATATCTCATCCGACCAATAAGCATTCAGCCATATTCCCATATACATACTTCAAGGTCATAGTAATTATAACCTTAGCAAATATCAAATTTACAACATGATCCTGCCTTAACGTTCCCGTGATCTATAAGATTCGACAAATTTCTCCTTTCACACAACACATTACATCTCCCATTGTAAACATGTTGTTAGGGACCACATCATGGGTGTGTTTCCATCGTTAATGAAGCAACTTATCTGTTTGGCACTTCTATGAAGTATTAGTGTGTGGCAATGCGGGAATTTAGACGGATGAGTTATTATAATGTAATTAACTTACAATAAAAGAAAAGCGACCACTGAAAAATAAAAAAGAAAAAAAAAGAAAACCACATAGGTAAACATATACTCCAAAAAGAAAAAAAGAAAAAAAAACCTAATGGTACTAACTCAAGAGTCCCAGTTAGTTGTCACTGGCTCCTCCCTTGATCACTGACCACCTCGCTGATCAACCAGTCCCTTCTCCGAACGGCCACCGCCTAACTGATTGGCATCACATAGTTGACTAACCCCTAGCCTCTGTCATATCACCATTTATCTAAAACTCCACATTTTATAACCTTTAATCTGTACTGTATAGGACTGAAAATAACAACAACAACAACAACGATAATAATAATTTGATTTAAACTTAAGAAGGGAGAATATTATTTTCTTCATATGGGCATGCAGATAGAAGAACGACACATAGCAACTCCTTTTAGATTAATACTAAAGTATAGTATCCAGTTGTCAGTAACATATTGTACTGAACCACGCTGGGAGTATCGGAATCATGATTCAACCCGTCCTCACCAATGAGCATGGAGGGTATAGAAATAATATATAGATAAACTATGAGATTAATCAATTCTTTGTAACTTTTGCATATGCAAAAAGATAATGCACTTTGGTGACCTACAAATCAAGACGCATGGGAAAGGGAAAAGGGGAGAAAATGAAAAACACCGATTGAAGATAAATTACCAATACATATATAATTAAGAATATTGAAGCAACTCTTAATCTTTTATAGCCCATTTAATAAATTTATGTACACGATCCCTTTGTAATAAATTCGAATGAGTATATATATATATATATACATTTAATTTCCTTCCTAGCCAGTTTTGTATTGATTATTTAGTAACCTAATAATATAAATATTGATTTTTTAATTAAATGAACGTGATTCGATTCCCTTCTTTGTAAAATTGTACTATGTAATTAACTAAAAAAATTGATACAACCCAAAGTTGTATTAGACAATTAGCAGGTTATTGGTTTAGTCGTTTTTATATTACTTAGTTAGATGCTAGTGGAATAATATAGCCAATCATGTAAATTGGAATGCATCAATTCATTTTAGTAAAGTTAGTTAGAAATGGTAAAATTCTCCTTTTTGTAGATTACCTTGTTTTGAATAGATATTAGATTTTTTTTTTTTCTTTTACCAAGTTCATATTTTGGACGGCTGACCAAGCTATGAGTGCAACAATGTGTGAAAATTGAATGATTTGGGTCATCCAAAATTTTTGCCATATACTTACATATGAGTTGGTTTAGTGTAACTATTTCCATTATATATGCAAAGTAATAATAAATTAAATATCGTGAAATCTCGGATTCACATTGAAAATTTATGTTTAGAAGTAGTTGGTCTAATAAATACTTGTACGCCCCATTATCATAAAAACTAAGTCATTTAAATCTCAAATTTCATGCAATTTAGGTTGTGTTGTTTTGAGGAAAGATTTTTGCGAGCTTCTTTTTGATATCTATTATATCAATGCCCAAAAATTGTTGAATACTATTGTAGCAATTTTGAAAAGTTGCAATGGTAGATAGTATTTTTCAGTGATAAATGATGATAAAAGGTAGAGTTTGTAGTTGATGACTATTAATGATGGCAAACTATTGTAAAAAATATTAATACAAAATAGAAAAAATAATTTCTCATTCTTCCCATTTGTTATAAGTTTTTTTTTTTTTTATAATTTTTAACCTTCATCATTAGGTAACTAATAGCTATTATCGTCTTCCACCAACATTTAATACTAAAAGTCACTAGTGTTTACAATATCTTCAAATATCATTATAAAAATATTTAATAATTTTAAATTTTTTATTATAATAAATGTACGAAAAAATCTAAAAAGACACTATGCTTAACACTTTTAAAGTGGTCGATTTTTAAGAGTATTTTTTTTTAAAAAAATTAATTAGAAAGATTTCAGCCTAGAACAAACTTCATTCTCAATCAGTCAGTCCTAATTCCATTTTTTTCAGTCGATGTATGACAATGCTTCATAATATGGAGCATACACTTAGCTTGAATAAATTATTCTTTATGCTAAAAGCTCACAGAGACACTGTGCTATGATTTCCTGCCTGCACACAATACATTATAGTTTATTATATGCTGAGTATCAGTGTTGACTCAGATTTTATTAGTTCTTTAGAATCCGGGCTAAGAGTACTGCTGTTCTTGTCGATTTGTCTCTGACAGACATCTCAAAATTAATCATCTGAAAATGTCTGCCGGTCTTCTCAGTTCTTGTCCAGCAATACTACTATACTATTATTCCGATTGTTTTGATCCATTGGCGAATAAAAATTGATTAGATGGAAAAGCAAAGCCCTTTAACAAAAACAGGTGTCAACATAACTTTTAATTTTATTTTTTAACAGTTGCATGAAAGCCTGATATGGCAGGCAATAACAATTAAACAAATATAATAATTAATTGAAAAAAAGAAAGAAAGAGAAAGTACCAAAATTTACATCGTAAGTTCTCTATGGAAAAGACCCTATGGAAAAAAAGAAGAAGATAAGCATACTATGAATGGAATAGAAAATTGAGTTATAATATATAATATCTCTCTAAAAGTATAAATTATCTTTATGAGTGTATCTTTTTTTTTCGTGTAACTCTAAAAATGTTTCTATTTATACCCATAAAGACTAAAGATATGAAATATATATATGACTTATATACCAAAAGGGCAAAAAAAAAAAAGAAAAGAAATAAAGTCCAATATATAATGCATAAAAGGACTACCATATTTGAAAAACAAATCGCATTTAAATGCATAAAGAATTCAAGTCACAATCCAACATTGAAACCATCTTCTAACACGATTAAATATTAATTTATTTCACGTGATTTATATTCATAATATATGATTTATTTATATTTTGTGTAAATCAACACACAAAATATCTAAAAATTTAAATATAATTCTTCCAAGAATAATTTGTTTTGACGGTTTTATTTTATTAGCTTATAAAAGTTACACAGTCCACCGAAATTCAGCCATATCTCGACGTGAGGGTAAAAATTTTAACAAAAGAAGAAGAAGAAGTTGGTTATATGCATCGCTGCCTCAATCTGTACGCATTATGGAGCTTAAAAAGCAAGAGAATCTTCAGAATTATTTAGAAAAGGAGTCGTCTGTGAGAGAAAAAGCTGCGTCGTGTTTTACTATACATACACGCTCAGAGACTTTTTAACCGACCACACTACAAGATATATCCTCAATATTACTGTGCCCCTTAAAAAGAACACAACTTTTGCAAAGGTTACTTAACTTTTGGGTCCTCCCCCTCTCTCTCTCTCATCTGTGGCATGTACTCACAATTTTCCTTTGTCGTTTCATGACACTCCCCCTTCCATCTGCCTCTTCGCCTTTCTTTATAGAATTGTTTAAATCAAATGATATACTTGTAAGCTACTTATCTAGGGAAATTATTTTTGCATGAAAATGTTTTGCCTTAACGAAGGGGAAAAAAGGGGGAGGGGGTGGAGGGGAAACATGGAAATTGAACTCAAGGCCACTGAATTCCTACAACAACATATATATATATATATATATATAATTTTGTTATATTTATTTGGGAAAATTGCAAATATATCTTCTAATTACGTAAAAATATATCTCCAAACTCTTAAATTATGATGTTATTGTCCATAACTTTTATAAATGTATATAAATCATCATTAAAGTACTATTGCTATTTATGGTTTTTTTAGTAACGATTTAAAGATTGTTTTATTTGCATATTTAAAAAAAAAAATAAGAAGATAAAGTCATTGGCATATGGCCAACAAACTAAGGGTACATTTACAACTATCCCTATTTATTTTTGTACGTATTTTCTTTGAATTATGTTGACTCAATCATGTTTGGTCAAAAAGTTCATATCCGTTGCATGATTCGATGATCTCACATGAGTAAATGAAACAGATGTCTAGTTTGACCAGCAATCTCCTATGTTTATGAAACTTTGCTTCTCCTCTGAACGTTAATTTTCCAAATTCAAGCTGTTCGTGCTTTGTGATTGATCAAATCCAAGCAACACGAGACTGTCTATTGGTGAACCAGAAAGCCATCATATATATAATTTACGGACCACCAAATATATTAGGTCGGACTTAGGCAATGATTTCAATCAATTTTCCCAATAATACACTATATTTAGAATACTTTTCTTACAGTTATTTGGAATAACATAACATTTTAATGGGTATATCCTAATGTTATTTGTTAAAAAACAAATTGAAACGTACTATACATTTTTAGCAACTTTTTTTTCTTTTTTTTACTTTAACATGGTGCTATTGACATATTTTAAATGTTAGCTATCTTTCAAATAATATAGTGTCATATAATGTATAAAAATCATGTGCATGTGAAAGTCGGGCATCATCTGAAATTTGTTGGCAATGCAAAGTTCTCTTTTAGTGTATGTCTTCAAATAAAAAAAAAAATTAATATGAATCTGATTCATATTGATTTTATTAAAATATAATAAATATACCATAGGAAATAAGGATATTATGCTCTAATAGGTTGGATATAGATGATGATGGTATTAGTTAAATTTTTTAGGATTAATCTAGGAAGGGACAATGCAAGCTGGAGTAATGGGGGACAAAGCAAGAGAGCAGAGATTATTCGCGGATTTTCAACGAAAATTCACGTCTTTTATAGATATGGAAACATTAAAATAATCCTTTGCACGTACGTAAACATTACCATATTCCTCGAGATGTTAAAACGGGATATAAATAAAGGAAGAGTTGTAAGTGACCAGAAGTCAGCGGTCAAAGATTTGCATTACTGTCCCTGTCTCAAAAACACACACACACATACAAAATGGTCACTTATTACCATCCCAGAAATCCTCGCACTCAAACCACGATCACCAAGCACAATGCAACCCACTTGGCTGCGCTATCACCTGCTGTCTTGGTGCACTCGCCTTACCCTGGATTTCTCCACCTTCCATCCCATGCCTTGTGCCCTGCCCACCTAGTTCTATGGGTGAGAATGGAGTATGAATATTTCGATTAATTTGGCCCTTTTTTTTATTTATTTCCTCTTTCCTATGCATGTAATGGTTTTGACAAATCCTCGTACAAACCAAGTACACTATTCGAACTAAGCGGATACATGATAATAAAATAATGTGAAAATCTTGATTTTGTAACTATTTTATAAGTACAAATTCCAAAATTTCATAATTGAATGTTCTCATATGATTTATTATAATCATTATAGAAATTATACTTTATAAAATTTATAAGTTTGAGGTGTCCCTTCAAACTCATATTATTCATTCATATCTTTTAAAATCATAATGCTTAAATTATAAGTTAATATAAATTATAATTACAAAAGAAGAAGAAGAAAATGAATGCCAAAAAAAGTAAACAATAATGAAAAAGTACAACAAGTGTAAGCTACAATACAAACTTAAAATATAGATTTGAAAAGCTTTGCTAAGATTTTTATAACCTAATAGTATAAATACAAATATTTACATTGAATGAACTAGATTCAAATCTCTCCTTTTTCATTGTAATTAACCAACAAAAAGACTTTACTATATGACCAAGTATTAGCCTAAAATAATAAGTTGTAAGTTAGGTTGACATGATTAAATTTCCATAATATTTATCAAATTGAACTACACATGTTAGCTATATATTATACATATCAAGTTCACAGGACCTTGCATATATTGTGGTAATATACATAGTATATGTTCAAAGCAAGTTCTATAGTGCATATAAGGTCATATTTTATAAATCTTATGACAATAAATTTTATAATTTTGAAATTAGAAATCACGTTATAATATCAAATACTCATTAAGGAACTTACTAAACCATGTAGAACCCTAAATTTTTTAGGTTTACTAGATTCCGATATTCACTCCTTCAAAATAACATACCATCTATTTAAAGAAAATGCTAAAAATTAGTCCCTCGACGTATTGATTTCTTCATTTATCCGATATATTATGCATAGAGTATAGGTATCTCCCAAGTGTAGCTTCAAGATACACTCTTTATATTTTGATACGTTTCAAGAGTTGAGACCAAGAAAAGATGCCAATTTCCGGTACTTTTTATTTGTTTACTTAAAACCATAGCCATCAAATATTTTTGGTCGTCTGACGATATTATTGGTCAGCTCATGGGCCCGTCAACTTGGTTCTCGTGCTTGACACGTGAAGTTCCCATGACTGGGGTTCTTAGGTGGGAAAAAGTATGGGCAAGTGGCGATATGTGCGGGGTGTTAACAAGTGGCAAGGTGGCATCTCTTTGGTAGGATAGCTATCTGATTATGTGGTAGTGACATCATATATATATATATATATATATATATAAGAGGATTAGGGTTTTGTCAAATTACTATATGGAGGTTCAGTTAATCAAATGTATATCATTGAGGGGTAGCTTAAGTTTAATTGTTGGCAATTTTCATCAATCACTAAAAACCATTAATATAAATAGGCAAATGTTAAATTTTTATCCGATTATTTTTAGCATCATTATCAGATAATAATAATGACAATAATTTTAATTTGATTCAATAATAATATTTGATGTTTCAATTATTGTTTATTTAGATATTGCATAACAATGTTAAATGGAGAAGAAGATACAAGTCCAATAGCCACCAAAGCAATTGATTCAATCTAGAAATGAAACCCTTGCTCCAAAATACATAGGAATGCAACATTAGGCTCTAACATTAGTTCAGTATAGTATGCAACGGAAGAAACCAAATACCAGGTTATGAAAGCAAAGGATAAAGAATGGAGATAAAACAGAAGACTGAAAATAGAAATTTATTATTAATTACACTTTAAAAAATCAATAATGGAGGGGTATGCAAAATTCAATTAGAGAGTACAACAAACTAGACCCACTTATTAGGGTATATACAGAGTTAAAATGATAATCTATATCTCTCAACAAACTTTAGAAGTTAATGCCAAATTCACACATAGAGGCACACCAAACTCCATAGATACCTAACCATGGTACTTTTAAACTAGTTTAAAAAATAATAATAAGTCCTAAGTAGTTATACATAACTCGCACTAGAGTATTGAATAAGTTAACAAAATAGAAATCTTCAAAATAGGAAATAAAACACAAAAAGAAACCACGAAAACACAATTTGTATAGCCTCAATCGACTACCATCATGGTTAGTCAATTGTTGATTAACTATGGGTTGGAGTTGGTCAATCACCCTTATGCTTGATTGATTGCTCCCTCTCGAGTGAATCTTATCTTGATTACTCCTTCCAAGTGAATATTATCCTTTTATTTTCTATCAAAAGTAACGACAATTTAACTTCTACTCTGCAATGATTTTCAATAATGTTCAAAAATTTAAATTATACTGAACAGTTGATTTTTACAATGGTTTTTTAATTTGTGTTACTACCTAATCACAATCGGGTGTCAAGAGGAGAGCCCAAATCCACATGTAGATGAGCAAAGACTTAGGTCAAACCTTTGCCATGCGGAAATAACACATGCAAGATACAAATGGCATTTAGGCTGCCTCAAGCAAACATTGTGATGCAAATGAGATGGTTGATGTTAAGACATGACGTAATTCCGAGAGGATACTCATAGAGGAAGCATGTCATCTTATTCGCAATTCTTAAGAAATTCTAAAAGAGACGATGCAACCAAATCAACCATTAGGACGTATAAAGTTATTAACTACTAGAGCAATAGAAAATGAACACATATAATGGTTTCAAATTTCATTAATGAGGATTCATTGCAAGAAATATTACAACCATTACCTTAAGTAAAAGGACAATAGTATTAGTTCATGCAATTGTTTGGGAGTCAAAGAATTGGATGCTCGAGGGATGTCATGTTTTACGAAATGAAACCTACACATCCTTTTGGTCTTCGAGCAGAGTCGTTTCATACACAATTTATATCTAAAAGAGCTTATATTAATGATTTATGAAACCCTCTTTTTTAATGAATGGTTATAATATATATCTATATTATTGTAAATATTACTACAATATATTATTTGATATATTAAAACTTATACAAATTCGTATTTTCATATAAAAACTTTATATAATTTAAAAACAGTATGTATTTGTGATATTTTATAATAATTTATGATAATTTTCTTTAACACCACAAGTAAAACTAAGCGTTACTGCTCGACTGGGGCAAGCCTTTCCACGTGTTGAGCTCCAGAAATCAAAAGCAACATCGTTGCCTGCGTGTCGAGCATTGAACAGTCTTTGAATCGGCCATAACAAACAAGGATACGTAAATTTGTTAGGTACCGAATTCGAGGACTAAGCTATCTTTCCACTTTATAAATATTTCTCAGTATTTTCAAGCTATTAAGCTATCCAATATATTGCTACGGACAATACGATTTCCTGAAAATTACACGTATGGTCGGCCACACTTGTCAATCAAAGAAGTAGAAACCCGTCAAAGCTTTGACGTGACCTCGGTAGTTAATCCGACCTAGTCGATTATTGAAGGCAACACTTGCGTCCGTCAGCCTAGCACATAAACTTATTACGCCATGTGGGGATATGTATGGGTTGAGTCAGAATGGTGAAATATTAAGTTGAAACTCCGTATATTTGAGCATGAAGTGGTTCTTTCCGAACTCAAATTTAATTCGATTAAATTTAGTTTATTAAAAAATAAATACTTTTTAAGTAAAATAATATTAATATATAAATTTTAATTTAATTAATAATTATATTTAATTCAAGCTTGATTAATTTCATCAATTAATCGAGATAAATATGAAAATTTAACTGTTATTGAATCGAATTAAAATAAATATAGAGATAGATTGCATACAAATAAATTTATTTCATTTAAAACCCTGAAGTCGGATGCTGAGTTGTACACAATCAATTCACACGTTATCCGATTTGAAGTTGAGTTACTACAAAATAAAATATTCAGAAAACGATTAAGCCACCCCAACATCGGACAACTCCTATTAAAGGTAAAAGTAATGTCCCAATAATTAATCCATGTATTATGCGGTACAAACGGTAAAATAGGATGATTTATAAAGCCATTATTGATAGCTTGTACACTTTGTTTTAGTGACTTTAATTGTGGACTAAATTGCAAATTATTATTAAGCAAGTTTAATAACTAAATTAGGATATAAACGTAGGGGCGGCTTTCGTATACTATATGAGGACTTGTTATTTATTTCTTCCGCTTCCACAAATGACTTTTGACATCAGTTAGTTGTACGGCACTATTCTAAGTACATGTTTTCTGATTAGGTCTATTTTCACAGCCATTGACGAATAATTTAGCAAAGAGCTCTAATACACGTAACGAAAAACAAATACTTAGATTTTATAATCCTATTAATGTAATAACAAATGTTCCAATCACTGTCCGACGTATGTTTCGACCTCTTTTTTTTTTTTTTTTTCGTAATAACACATTAATCCCATAAATTTTTTTTTTTGGGTAAATAGATTTGCGTTTCACATTCCTGAAGAAGGGGGGAAAACTGATTTTATAATACTTCGTTTTTTTTTTTAAAAAAAAACACAAGACCTATATATATCCTAAAAAGTAAAATTAAAAAAAAAAGAGAGAGAGTTGATTTTTTATTTGACCAAAAATTTATTCATATGATTTAATTCTTTCATGAGAAGGCCTAATCACAATCCTCTTGCAATTTGTTTAATAAATTGCAATCCATCATATGAATGTGTATATGTATATGTGTATGTATAAATATGTGCAAGTAGAAATTAATAATGTTTATGCACACTTGTTCTATTTAAGAGTGACAAAAAGTTTTACTATCTTACATTTAGAAACATAAAAAAAAAAAGTTTGAATACAAACAACTAAATGGAATTTAAATTGAAACAAGCCCTAATAGTATATAATATATGGTTTTAAGTATAATGAATTTAAACACCATCGTGAAATAGCTAATGCAATAATTGTACCTCTTTGATGCAAAAATATTGGTGCAATTCACCCATGTGTTTGTCAAAGTCTAGTACTTAATTAGTACGATTATTATCTTTTTATATGGATTATCAAAAAGTTATTGATATGCTTATAAAAAAAAGGCAATATATGTATCATCACAATTAAAATAATATTTTTTTTGCTTTTCTTAATTTGATTGTATATCTCATAGAAATGAAGTGAATCTATAAAAGAAAGTTTTCTTTTTATGGTTTCTTAGTTATTACTTTAATTGTACATATTATGATTTTTCTTATATGGGTTAGTGATTATGCTTAAACTTTAGCAATCACATCTAATCATCAATCGGGCACACATATTTAAAACCCTAGATATAGTTTAAAAAAAAAAAAAACATCATTAAGAGAAAGTGGATTGGAACCTAATGCTCCTCCCAACCACATTACTGTGTAATGAAAACAATGTGAACTTGTTCATGGCCCTAAAGATGTCATATTCCAAATTCCATAATAAAAAATAGCTCCGTGAAGGCAGTGAATTCCCATTTGCACACGTGTCAAGTCTAAGGTTAGGCAGCCAGCTGTCAGGTTCCACTTGGATAGTTAAACAAGAAACCTTCACTTTCCTTAATTTATATATAATTGCATATGATATTTTATTAAACATATACATAAATTATGATATAATAATCGATAATAAGTTGAAATTTAACACTTTATTTATCATAAAATAAAATATGGTTATTGGGAACGATTATACATACCTTTTATCTTAAATTTTTTATTTATCATCTCACTTATTTATATATATTGTTAGATGTTGACTAACATAGAAAACACAAGAACGCCGTTTTTCTCTTACGGGAAAATGTAAGCGATCCCTCCAACTGCTACAAGCACACATGTAACCGGTTGTACTTGCAGAGGATTAACCGAAAATTAGGGTTGTACAAGCAAATTAGGGGGCTCAAGAACAGGACTGAAAAATAATATGACTTGGAAATATGAAAATAGTCGACCTTAGGCGATATATTACTTTTGTCTTCAATTGGCTATTTCTCCAAATACAATATAACAAAAATGTTGATGAGTGCTTATTGCAAAACCAATTAGGTAAACGTATATAGTTTTTTTTTCTTTTTTTTTTTTGCTGTAATGTACAATAAAAAAATTTCCATATTTGATCTTTAGTATATGTCTCAAGACATCCTAATTTAGTGGGCTTCAAGATGTAAATAAGAATAAAGACACTTTGTAGAGACATGTGAGATCTATCTATCTATATGATATTAGAAACTTTCTCAACTAGCAAAGTGTTGATTTAATTAGACGTAGACCGGTAATAGCTCTAGTCTAAAATTAAATACTTAAATCTCGATAAATTAAATTTACTTGCCATGAGGGCAAGAACCCTCGCTTCAAACTAACCTCTAATCTTCGATTAAGTCCTCACCTTTTAATCGGAATGAAGATTTACATCTAAAATTAAAAGGGTTATTTGGATAAGCTTCATTTTGTAGATTAAGTTTAATTATGTCCAACTTTAGTATTATTCTTAAAACTATAAAACAGTAAAAATTATTTTTTTTATTAAAAATTCACGATGAATTATTATTGGATAATATAATCATATATTATTACATTGGTTCTTTATATCAACATCCAAAGTACAAAGAATTCAATATTTAATGTTATTTTCTAACATAGTTGGTGTACTGGTAGCAATTTTATTTATTTATTTGGTCAAACGGGTTAGATACAAAGTGCATTCTTGAGTCGATTTTTGAAGATAGTAATTCATATCTGAGTAGAATTCACAGAAGAATATGTTTAGCTTGATTGACCTAGAAACAATTAGCAATTTGATTATTTATATTTACATTTTTGTTTATGAGTTTTTGGTGGGTCACAACTCACAACAACCGCGATCAAAGGCAATAGTTGTTTTTACGTTTTTACCCTCTCTTATCGCCATTCATTTTACTCCTTCATCCCTACAAATATAGAAAAAATATATGTAGTGTCAATGACTATCCTGAGGGAACGTATTAGTATATAAAATCGAATTTTTTTTTTTTTTTTTTTTTTACATTTGAATATGTTATAAATTATATGAACAGTTTTCTTTTACGGATTTTAACAATGGCTTTAAAGATGGCCACCTTCTATTCCCAAGCTCTATATATACCCACCTCTCGCTTCTTTTCCCCCACACAAAAACCATTTTCTCATCTACAGCAACTCTCTAGCTGTCCCTCTTGCTAAATCTTCCTCTGCCCCCCTCCCCTTTCTCTCTCTCTCTCTCGCTTTCTGGCCAACACACCAACTCTCAAAAACTAAAACCAAGAAAAGAGAAAGGCAAGCATGCCTGAGGCACCAACACAAATTCTCAACGATCCTAGCAGCCATAACAGCAACAACTACAATCTCTTAGAGAAGAACAAGATGGCACTTGATTTCATTGAGGATGTTACCTCAAACGCTGATGATGTTCAAAAGCATGTGTTGGCTGAAATCTTGTATCGCAATGCTCCTGTTGAGTACTTGCAGCGCCATGGCCTAAATGGTCATACCGACCGTGAAACTTTCAAAAAAAGCATGCCAGTCATCAAATATGAAGACATTCACCCTGAGATCACACGTATTGCTAATGGTGACAAATCCCCTATCCTCTGCTCTAGCCCAATTTCAGAATTCCTCACCAGGTATGTAAATGTAATAATATGTTAAATCACATAAGGTAAACTTCTGGGTAATGTTGAGTATTTGATTTTTTTTTTTCCCTTTCGGATAGAGGAACCGCACCAATACATCCCGAACTTTGGTGTTAAAATTTTTTTTTTTTTTTTAAATGACATGTTGTATTTGATTTTGCAGTTCTGGGACATCAGGGGGAGAAAGAAAGCTGATGCCAGCAATTGAAGAGGAAATGGATAGGAGGTCATTACTATATGGCCTATTGATGCCTGTAATGAGCCAATATGTCCCTGGTCTAGACGAAGGCAAAGGAATGTACTTTCTGTTCATAAAATCGGAGTCCAAGACCCCTGGTGGCCTTGTGGCCCGTCCAGTACTCACCAGTTACTACAAAAGTTCACATTTCAAAAACAGGCCATATGATCCCTACACAAACTACACTAGCCCCAATGAAACCATCCTGTGCCAGGACTCCTACCAAAGCATGTACTCCCAAATGCTCTGTGGCCTTTGCCAAAACAAGGAAGTCCTTCGGGTTGGCGCGGTTTTCGCTTCCGGCTTTATTCGGGCCATCCGGTTCTTGGAAAATCACTGGGCCCTTTTGGCTAATGACATTCGAACCGGTACCCTGAACCCCCAAATCGCTGACCCCTCCGTCCGCGAGGCGGTCTCGAAAATTCTCAAACCGGATGCGAAACTAGCGGATTTCATCGAGGCCGAATGTGGGAAAGAGTCATGGAAAGGGATTATAACTAGGATTTGGCCCAATACTAAATACGTTGATGTTATTGTGACCGGGACAATGTCGCAGTATATTCCTACTCTTGATTACTACAGTAATGGACTTCCACTTGTGTGCACAATGTATGCATCATCTGAGTGCTACTTTGGAGTCAACTTGAACCCAATTTGCAAACCAAGTGAAGTTTCTTATACACTCATCCCCACTATGGCCTATTTTGAGTTCCTTCCGGTTCACAGGAACAATGGTGTCAATAATCCTATCTCCATGCCAAAATCACTCAGTGAGAAAGAGCAAGAAGAATTGGTTGACCTTGTTGACGTCAAGCTTGGCCATGAATATGAACTTGTTGTCACCACTTATGCTGGTACTGAAAACAGCCCTTTTTTCTTTTTTCTTTTTCTTTTTTTTTTATCCCAATAGAACTCTAATATCCCCTTTACTACGGAGATTTCCAAAAATTATACCTGAAAGTGTTTTTTTATGTTTTATAATCAATTGATCTAAAAGCATGCAACATGGGATTCGGCACGTACTAATGCAGCTCAAATATTTTACAGGGCTTTACAGGTATAGGGTTGGAGATGTGCTAAAAGTGGCTGGATTCAAGAACAAGGCACCACGGTTCAATTTCGTATGCAGGAAAAACGTGGTACTAAGCATTGATTCAGACAAGACTGATGAAGTGGAGCTGCAAAATGCAGTCAAGAATGCTGTGAACCATTTGGAGCCATTTGATGCAATTGTGGCTGAGTACACAAGCTATGCAGACACGACCAATATTCCAGGACACTATGTCCTATTCTGGGAACTTACTCTTAATGGATCAACCCCAATACCTCCCTCAGTTTTTGAAGATTGCTGCTTGACAATTGAGGAATCGCTTAACAGCGTGTACCGCCAAGGCCGGGTTTCGGACAAATCGATCGGACCGCTCGAAATCAAGGTTGTTGAGCCTGGGACATTTGACAAGCTCATGGACCGTGCCATTAACTTTGGAGCATCAATTAATCAATATAAGACCCCTAGGTGTGTCAAGTTTGCTCCACTTGTTGAGTTATTGAAGTCGAGGGTTAAGTCTACTTACTTTAGCCCCAAGTGTCCTAAATGGGCCCCAGGACACAAGCAATGGTGCAACCCGAATTGAACCAAATCAAACTGAACTGGATTGAAGAATTGGAGTGAGTCGGGTCTAGTGGCAGCTTAAGTAATTGATGATTGAGAACTGTTTTTGTTATCTAAACTGAAAGTTGGAGAACTTTGTCTAGGTTAACCACCCATGTCTTTATCTTTATCTTTTTTTTTTTTTGCACTTTTTTTTTTTAGTTTGTAATTGTTAACCTTTGTTTAATATTTTTAGTGACTTGGATTAGCCCATGTACAAAAACAGTTCCTGTCTCAAGAAAGCTCTTCTGTTTTCCTTATTACTATTGTGCCCTTTTTATTTTTTTAATTTATCTATTTTTTCTATCCAAACACTGTGCATGACTGTGTAAACACAATGCAATAATCATCATCACTAATCACATTTCATAAGAATTTGATTCTTAATTCCAGCCAGAATTCCTGCCCACTTAAGCCTCATGGGCTAGAAGCCAACTATTAAAGGATTCCCATCATTTTCTCTTTTTTTAATTGGAAAGTGTTACCTTTCTTCATAAAATTGAATTAACAAATATTACTTTTTTTCCTAATATTAGTTAGTACTGCTTTTGGTTTTATACTTTGTCTTCATTAAAGGGCTCCCATTGATTGATTGCCATCTAAAATTTTAATTAATTCATCTCCATGCTTAACACTATGTTGCAATAGGAAAATTTGTCAAAAGGCATCATATTTAGTGACCCTCTTTTGTCTTGATGATGAAACTCGACATATCACAAACTTTTCACGCACGTATATATTATAATATGAATCTTATCATGCAATTTGATTGCTTGGTTCGAATTCAACTCTAGGTAAAATAACTAAATATATTATTAAATGTTTTATATACCATAAAGGAAATATTTTTCATATCCCTAAATGGTAGGTGCCCTCATCCGTATTTCCTCCTATCCCTAAATGGAGTCTATATATGATGTTCTTCATGCATTATTGCAAGTGCGAATCAACATATGAATTACCTACCAGTAGGTATCTAAATAGAAAAAGAGCACATGTGGAAAGATTTTGTATCCACTTGTTATAACTTTAATAATATGATCAAATTTTATTTATTTTTCTTTTATTTTTGAATACATCACATCACGTATTGTTTTTAATGAATCTCTTTATGGAATATAAAAATAAAAAGAAAACCATTTTCACTTATCACATATTTATACATCCGTTTAACTGATTTTGACATCGTATTTAACAATATATAATTTGGACAATTGCTATTAACAGACAGAAAATCTCCGGAAAATCATCAATTGGAGGGTTCAAAACTTTAAAAAGGACAAAAACTGGGGAAGGAGCAGGCACTTTGTTTTTAAGTGGGAGGACAGATAAGATTAGAAACAGAGGCTGGTATTGATCAGAGATTTTGTCTGGAGATACAAACAAAAGAAGATTTCTGGGAAATCGTATTTTTTTTTTTTAATCATCAGACAGGAAATGGTTGGTTCTTTCAGACAGAACACCCAGGAAAAAGGATTTCAGGGATGCTTTCTTTATATATTTTTCAGGGCTATCTTTTGTTTTTCTCCACGGGAATATAAATACCATGTGGTGTCTAAAAGATAAGTGGAAGAATAATGATGTACGTGTATGTATAGATTAGACATGGGATTGGAGATAAGGTCTTTGTGTTGATGATTGTGTAACGTACTGTTACTAACCCTATCAACTGTCATTGTAGTGTTTCTCCATGATTTACACGTTGATTTTATTAGGGAAGGAGGAACAAAAGAAGAAAGGAAACTGTTTATTCAGTAAAACAAAAAGTGGGAATATTTTTTATTAGTATATAGGTTGGGTTTGGTTCGGAGGTTGAGATTAATATATATTTATTATTTAAATATTGAAATTTAAAATGATATCAAAACTATATTAAAATTATGTATTGAAAAGATTCTAAGAATTAGTGAATGTAATGCCTGGATAGTTTTAATAATAGTTAAATGATTCTTAGGTATAACTTATTTTCAAGTTTTGCTGCTGCTTTGTTTAATTTTGTTATCTTGTCTACAGTTAAGTAACCTGGCAAACTTGAAAATCTGGCAACTAAATTTAAAATCAGATATTATGCTGGATGGTACAAAAGTTGAACCCTCAATACCCAAAAATCACCACTTCTCTCAATATCAGCTTGAAATGTATAGTTTATTCAAAAATAAGTATAATATCAAATACTGGTTTTATTAAGAAGTGCTATTGGGAAATTGTTTATCTATTAAGGGGCTTTGTAATTTCCAAAACTGCAATTATACCTTTCACAAGGCATCAAAAAATTGTAGATTTCATTATTATATGTGTCAAACACGTATCCAAGGACACTTATATAGCTAAATCATTAAAAATATTTAGATAAGTTTCTTTCTTTTCTTTTCTTGTTTATATATGTCAGCACAAAAGTTTTTTTTTCTCACTTTTTCCAAATATGGTTGACAAAATTTATGTTGCAAAAGACTTTTTTTTTTTTTTTTAATTTTTTCCTTTTGTTGCACTATACTAACATATTGTTATTTATGTTAATTATCTTAAGTGGAAAATACATATAATCCTTTAAATTTGATTTGATGTAGAGATATTTTTAAACTTTCAAATATTACAAATAGCTTATTAAATTTTGATATATTGATAAATAATCTCTAATTGTTTGCAAACAATTAAGTCCCTTTATTGATCTTAGTGTAGAAATATTTCGTCGTAGTTATCAAAATATAATTTAGTATTTTATAAGCTTTGACTTTAGTACTTTTTAAATATATATATGTAAAAAAAAATATCCTTTAATTGCCAATTTATTAAAATTTAAGATATTATTTACCTCCTCAATCTTGTTAAAGTACATTTTAGTACATCTGGTAGAAGATCAAAGCCAAGGGGTTATTTGCGAACCTGTTTCTGTATTTTGAATGAAAGATGATTGTTTGATTTTTTGAAAGAAAAATGAGTAGAGGACAGGGTTGATTCACTCGGTCAAACAAAAATTGGCAATTTTGCAAGGTAAACCCGTACGGTCGGGTACTATTAAGTTGCTTGTGTAGGCTATGACCATGGGTTGTCTAGATATGGTCGGTGACAGCAAACTTGCCGTATTTTGTTAAATTCAATTACCATGTGACCTTTTGAATTCCTTCATAATCTTCACAAATGCGTGGACCTTTCCGTGTAGATATATATGGTGATGGAGTCACTCCGAACCGCGAATCACCTCAGAATCGATCCCGCACTTCCGATCGACAATTGTGAGCCAGCCAGACCGTCTTTGGCTTGTTGTGGATCCGTCGTTTCATAGGTTAAGAAATAAATATATCAAAAAAGTATATATGATTGAATATTTATAGAATTCAATAAAAAAATTCTTATTCTTTAATAATGTATGAATAAAACCATTTTTTATTTTTTATTTTTTTTTAACTTTTATTTCATATTACTAAAATAATAACTTTATTTAGATGTAATTTTATAAAAATAAATGTAAATCTTTAAAAGTTTTTACAAAATACGCTTTAAATTATTAAGAATTTTAGGTTCACAATCTTTTTAAATTTTTAATTTTTAAAATTATATTTTTTTTTTATTTGAAAAAAGAAAGCTAGCTCATGGGTTCAAAAACCAATCCCATGAACCAGTGAGTCCTTCAACCTGACTTAGGATCAAATCCCATAGTTTCGAGGCCAGTTCCCTATTTTAAGGACTCGAAATTGTCGCTTTTAGGTCCGAGTCTATTTCGCCCCATAACCGTGAGAAGGGGGGAAAAATAGATGTAAAATGTGATGCGGATAAATGATAAAATTTATATATTATTCTATATTAAAATTAAGGTTTTTGTTTGGTTGTTTTAACATTATTTTATTATCGCTTTATAATCAAACATTTCGATAACAAAAAATTTAATAAATAAATATATGAAAAAGGGACTCCTAATATGTTAAATCGGTCAACAAATATTTTTCATCTACATAATAAAATGTTGAATAAGGGCATTTATTTTCGGGGGTTAAGTTTAAAAGACAGGGGCAATGCACCTTCATCATTATTTAACAATGCAAAGCATGTTCCTTTCTGTAAGTATTAGTTATTGCAATTGGGTTGACATTGTTGTAATCATGATAAATAATAAGAACTTATCCAATGTAGTAAATGAACAACAATGATGCTAAGAATTCACCCAACCAGTTAGTAATAATACTCTAAGATTATAGATAAGAATCAACATAATAACTTAATTTGTAAGTTGATTCATGTGATAACTTTTGTATACTTATCACAATTAAGACTCTGAATTAATTGGATTGATACCCAATTTGGAATCTTAAAATTGGTAATTGATTTCAAACTTCAATTCAATTGTTGTTAAATCGAATTTATATTTAACCAAACTAGAGTAGTTCACAAGTTAATTTAATTTATTTACACCTTCACATAAATTGAAAGTAGCAATTAATCATCTTCTCTGAGATTGTTAGATTAATAAGCTTTTAATTTTAAACCATGCAAAATCATTCTGTAGGAGTAAAGCAGACCATATGTCCTTGAATTGTCACCATAAGAAAAAGCAAGCCTTATTTATTTATTGATTCATTTTTTTTTTTCCCTTGAATTGTTACCATCTTGAAGGCTTAAATAAAGGAAAAGAAGAATAAGAGGATTACTAGCTATAATCCAAACAAGTGACAGACACATAATATATCTTTTCGTTGTCTTCACCAGCCGCATTGTCAACAGTTACAAGAAAACATGCCCTGAGCAGGTTAAAACACTATAATGTTACAACTGACTAAAAGAATAAGGAAAGGAATGAAAAGCAATGATAAATGATTTTTAAATAAAGTAATACGTTTGCGAGATCCTTAATTACTCTTCAAAGTTAAATAATATTTTTATAGGATTTAGGAATGAGTGGTCGTAAGATGAGTAAGATAGGAATTTCTACACGATACAAGTCTTAATCACAAATCAATTTTAAATCAATCAAAAATAAAACAATGAACCACCCCAATAGTTCCAGATACCGACCCAGGAGCTCCAGGGACTTGCCTAGTTTCATGGTTCTCATGAAATATGGAAATGAGACTGATTAAATTCCATGAATTAAAAAAGAAAAGTACAAATTTAATTCTAATTTTTTTAATGTTTTTCTATATGAATTCTTGAACTTTTTTTTTTCTTTACAATACATGAGTTATTCAAAAGTTTGGAAAATGGATAGAACTAGATTAAGGCAATGGCTGATTTAGACCCATGATTTGGTCTAGCCGATTCAGCCCTTAATTGTACTTGCCAGTTTGGTGGATTCTAGCCAATTCACTAACTTAACTCACGAAACCGAAAGGTCTAGTAGGTGAACTAGGAAAATTTGAAGGCTAAAAAAAAAAAAAATAAATCAAATTGATTCACATGAATCGGCTTGAAACTGTGGGGCCTTAGATCGATTTCGGGTCATATTTTTTTTATTTGTGACTCGACGGGTTTGGGCTGGTTCTAAACTAGCCCAATGTCTAGATGAAACAAGTCTTTCCGATAGCTCTATTAATAAATATTCGGTTTAAATTTGGTACATGTCATTTCTCAATCAACTCACAATAGTTAAATGTACTATTGAATACATATAGTTAAATTACGAAATTTGTACAAAGTACAAGAGATAAAAGAAAATAAAAATAAAAAACCTAGGGCAACTGCAAACAAAAATCTTATGCGATGCACTCATTTTTGTTGGTGGATAGTGTTACCTAACTAGGTTGGTAGAATGACATCAACCGCCCTTAAAGCCAACATAAATTAACAATCTTTCTTATAAAGTCATAATTGGATCACATGAACTAAATTGGATAAAAAATTAAAAGAAAAATAGGTGGCTCTTAATAATTGACAAGCCTTACCATGGACTTTGATACAAGTTTCTCATATTTTAAGTCTCATAACATATCGTCTAATTAACTTGGTGGAAACATACTTCAAAACTAATATTTTATAGACTATAGGTTTTAAAGTATATACCTAGTACCTAAAAAGAAGAAAAAAAAGGTATGTACCTCATATAATCTTTAATTTTTTTATTATTTTTAACTAAAAATATCAATGAATACATGTTAGCAAGTGGCATTGGTCAACCTTTTCTTAGCCACTGTATGTCTCTTTTTGGATTTCAAGTCTACAACATACTCGATATTCTATGCATTCAAAGGAAGGGCAGGAAGGTCGTAAAATTGTTGTAAAATACTGAAAATTGTTCCAAATTAATATAATTATATTAGACAATGCTCTCTAATTAGCTATGTAGTTCCAGCAGAAAAGATACCTCGAGCTAATATTTAAGTATCATTTTACAAGGATTATATTTCGCTATCACAGTCATTTGCCGATGGCTCAAGAAACTAATGTTCCATCTATATTATTTATCCATATATTGGCATAGAATATTCTTGAGATAAGAATTCGTTAAAAATAATATATATATTGCTCATAAGTAGGAATGTAAATGATTTAAGTCAAGTAGATGGTACCCAAAAAAATCCAACTTTGATTTGAAGTTTCAAAGCACAATCTCTACTTAAACCGTGCCAAGTTTAAAATTTTGAGTTGGAGCTCAAGTTAGAGTAGTAGTCAATAAGCTTGAGCGCATTGAATAGCACTCCACAAGATTGAACTCGATTCAAATTAACTCATTTTGGCTTGATACTTCTATTTTTTTAATTAAAATAATACAATATTCAAACCACTAATATTTAAATTTAATTTTAGCTTGATTAAGCCTAAGAATTAGGTAAGTTAAATACCATGAGTATCAAGTCCAATCCAATAGAACTCAAATAAATATAAGCTAAATTCAAGTAGCTTATGAATAAATTTGTCACATCTACACCCTTACCCTAAATCTTCATTTTACCTTAAAAAACAAGAAGGGTTTGAATAAATTATTTAACTTTCTCATTGACATAGTGAGTAGCGTAAAAAATAAGATCAATCAATGATTAATCTTAAAAATCAAAATGAAATTAAGGAAAAACCTTCACTCAAGAAAGTTTGAATATTATTATATGATAAGTCTTCTGTAACAAGAAGAAGACAATTATATATTATCTCTAAAAATAATCCTAAACATCTAAAATACAAAAATTCGAATTAAAAACTTAAAAGCTCATTTTGAGGCCTTAAATGACGGTTTTTTGACTTAAAAATTATTTTGTTGCTATAGCAAATATAGATATCTAAAAGAGCTTTGCATACATATATGATAATAAAAAAACAGAGTTATGTATTAAAAATTATGATTTTCAAAAAATAAATTGTATATTTATTTCTTCTTAAACTTTTTTGAATTTATGTAATTTGTTGCAACCGACTCATGAAAAGAAGGCTAGGTGAGAAAATGTTCTTAGCCTATCTCTTAATTGTGTTACCCTACCACCCTATATTTTTACTTTTTATCCATCAACTTTTTTGTTTCTTTTCGTCCTTTATGTCACCGCTTATCCTTTTCAACATTCCCATGTCATAGTACTTAACATAATCAGTCAATTATTGTAATGCTCATGCGCGATAAGATCATTGTGGATGGTGTCGTTTTTGTTTTCGACACAATTGAAAGCCACGTTCGAGCAATAGATTTGATGATTAGTGAAAGTCTAAAAGGAAATCTAAAGTGATCGTTATATATGTTTGCCAGGAGAATTCGAAACAAGTGCAGTACACATATTACTGCTTCATCCATTTCCATTAGAAAACATGGAGCACACGTCCTCATTGTTGCATTTTATTTGCATGTGTCGTTTCTTAAAGTTACTTTTCGATTTTACATCACCAAAGTTAGTGATTTTGATTATTGTCGTGTAGGGCGGTAAGATGTGAAGAATTGTGTAAGAGTCTAATATATCATGGATGCCCAATTAGAAAATTCTTATCGTCAAAGCATAGATTATAAAACATTTATACATAATATTTAGTTCAAAATTTAGAATAATTGAGGCGTCAAATTGAATTTAGGGTGTATTTATTTGGTGGAAACATTTTTTGGACTTTTTCTGATATTTGTTGTAATTAAGGCAATATAATTATTAAATATTATCGCAATAACCTTAGCAAGTGCCATGATCTCATGCAACTTCGACGAAAAATAATAATGCAAACCAAAGGTTGCAAACTTGCAATGATATGGTGGTGATGGTTTACCGATTGTAAAAAAATATTAATGGAAAATAGGGAAAAGTGTTTCCATTTCTACAAGGTAGAAGTCATTTTTCTTTATTTTCTATTAATATAATATTTTACGAGGTACCTGAGCACTACCATTAATGTCACTTTTCATCATCATTTATTATTACAAGTCACTAATATCTATAACTTTTAAGACTAACATGACAACTATATAATTACAATATAACCAATATCAAGAAAAGTCTGAAAGAAACATTTCCAATAGAACAAACACATCCCTATCAGTTCTAAATTTGAAATCTTTTAAAATATAGCTATAGATTATAGGAAAAAAAAATAAAAAATATAGCTAATATATAGTTTTTTTTCCCTTTCTATATATATAAAACCAATATTTAACTACGAATATAGAAGGGATTATTAAACTAATGATCAATTAATTTTCCTTTGTATTAAGGGCAACAACTATCTTAGAATTTAAGATTAACATTATGCTATTTGAACCGGAATCGATGGCGCTAGAATGGCTGTAATAAATTATTGACATGATTTGCTCTAATTTTTGTCAACCATTTAACTTCCATTTTTTATTTCAAAAATTGGAGGAAGAAAAATATGGGCAACCTCAAATGGATTGATCCGATGTCATTAGCTTACGGAATTTGGGTCTCGGATAACGAGAAAAACTTCATAGGATATTACATTTTATGTTTATATACATGTAATGGCTAAGTACCAATGAAGATTAGACACATAATAGTGGTAATTGATAATTTTAATTTTAAACACATGATAGTTTTTAAAATAACTACTATTCATTCTATTACATATTTATATTTTATTGATATTTATCCATTATGTATATATACATGTTGTACATAACATTATTAAATCATTTTTCAAAATGAGAACTAGGAATCAAATGCTAGGCTCAATGGACTACTTTTACGTTGATTTTTGCATTTAAAAGGAAAAAAGAAAAAAAGAAAAACCCATGTATTCTAATAGATCTTGGCCCAAATATAAGGATGTTACCATGGTAGGCTTAGGATAGATTTAATAAAACCTTAACCCATTCCTATAAGGTCATGGATCTTAAAAGGGTGAGTGTTGGGATTTTTTGTATTCAAACGGGATATAAAAAAAAATAGTAGAATAAAGAGTATTTAAGTAAAGCTAAGATTATACTTAATGACTTATACATAAAGATGAATTCCATTCATCAAAAAATAAATAGATCAGTTGAAGAGTTGAGGTACCAAAACCCAACCGCATAAATGGATACATCTCTTTTACACTCAAAATGTTCCACACAGGAGATACCATTGTTTTTCTTAAAAGAATGAAACCCAGGCAACTAGCAATTGCACTAAATCACACAAAAAGAATAATATAATCTTACATGAAGGATGAAAATAAAAAGAAAATAAAAAAAATAACACATAAAAAAAAACACTTATTCTAAATACTACTAACAAAACAATATTAGCTTGATCGCAACGATCTTCAAATCAATAAGACTTGTAAACATGACTTGTGGTGGTGAAAATGTCATAGGATAGATTTGTGATGATGGAAATGGTAGAAAGTACCTTATTTTGACATCAATAATAGTAGATATATGGATGTTGAGATGTTAGTGGTAAAGTTTTGGATTTGGAGTTGTGAATGATGGAAAGAAATTTATTACCACTCTCTACACTAGAATTAGTTAAAAAGTTTTAAAGGAGTGAGAGAGAGATGGAGTAGAAGTTATAATTACCTTAATGATTATTTATACTATTAAGTAAAACCATTAGTATCTATATAATATCTAACTATTAATATGGATGGGACTAAACTTAAAATCTACTAATTTTCCCTAATATTTTGAATCATAGTTGCTTAAGAAGTTCACCGTTCATAAGTATGATCACCATTATCTTAGTATAATGGAATAATTTCGAATCTTCCAGTTTCATCTTCCATAAAAAAAAATATATAGCTTGCTAAAAGAAATGTTCTACAATGGTTTTCAACCATCTTATTTTTTCCACTAACAATAAAGATATATGATTAGTTATTTACATAAATATATGTATAATATTTGATTTATCCCTTTGTCAGGGATATGTTCACTTAGTTCCATTAAACATTTCTTAAATCTATTTTATAGAAAATGTATATACAAAGCGAGTAGTTCAATTTGTCGCATTATCGCAATTATTGTAGAAAGTTCCTTTTAATTCATTTAATGGATTCCCATGGGTACACACATTGCCAAAACATTTATAGCATCACACCAAGTTAGATAGCGTGTACAGGGCATAAAGGCATTGTGAGATTAATTGGAATATGATAGTCTTTAAGCCTTCCCTTTTATTTTTAGCTGGAGAATGTTCTTGAAATTGCACATGGTCAAGAAAGGTAATTAATTTGGCAAAACCTCGGCCCGATGTCCAAACGTAAACAAACTCCCTCATTTTGCACTTAATTAATACTTCATTCTATTTCAAAGGACGCAGTACTCCTCGATTGAGATACCCCTCCTAGTGCTGCTATTCCCCATTCGGCTAGAGACACCATGAGCCAAGATGTTGTAGTGTACATCTTATTTGAAGCTATGTGTGCGGTCAGTGGTAGGAAGTGTGAGATGGCTGAGAATGGTGGCCAATAAGCTAGGTTTTCATTATATCATTTTCTTGGGTGATTGTGGAGGAAAAGGGCAATAACATTTCATGGCGAGTCAAAGACAGCATATCTAAGCTCGCTTATGGATTCATAAGAGAAGTAACCTTCCATTATCATGCTTCCCTTATGAAGTTCAAACCGAATGCTTTAGCACATTAGGCCAATTGGTTAGCTGCCTCAAAAAATATCAAAGCTAAGATGAATTACCTTTGCTTTTTGAAAGAATGAAATGAAGGTAAACCGAATATTGAAAATAGTGCACTCACTTGAAAAATATTGATACAAAAAAACATTTGCTTTCCAATCCACGCTGAATCAACCTTCTATATCAATATATAGTTGTGATTTGTTTTCTATGGTAATTCATCACATGAGTTGATTTATGTAAATTGCTGAAGTATCAAATTAATTCAATATATAACTTGTATTAAATAATGAATTGGTTTCAAAAATTAATACAAGTGTATATTTATAGTAATGATGGACTTCCATTACATTGAAGGAAAAATTTTGTAGTAACAACATTTTATATGTGATAGCAGTATTTTCTAAATTCAAGTATCAGTTAACGATCAAAATGTTGAAGATTTAAAAACACAATCTGATATGCGGGTCCATCTCTTAGATCTCCATCAGATGCTATTTCATCCACTTACAGAATAAAACCCCTCTTCCAAAGAGTATAATAATTTCTATGCAGGAAAGTATGGCAGCCCCTGGATTGGACGTACAATAATCACATCCAGATTTAAAGGAAATTACAAAGAAAAAATATGAAACAGAGACAAGGAAAGAGAAAGCAGAAGACGGCTATAGTACAATGATCATTAATTAATGCTAAGAATATATAATATGCATATGAAATCATAATTGAATTACACTGTTGCAAATGTCAAAGGTTAAATGACAGAACTGTTAAGAGATAGCAACATCCAGGGTTCAGCTTGACTTCAACAGGATCATGGAAAAAGACACTGCCTGGAACAATAATGTAACCCTAATTAAGAGCGATGGAGAAAACTCGTTGGTGCTTTTCTGCGACAAACGATCCAACAATGAAGACGATGGCCGCCAATAATAAATTCAACGTGCACCTGACCCTCTCAACCAGAAGAGAGCGACTGGTGGATAGTGAAGTTTCCTCCCTGCAATAATGAAACCCTAAGGACAATCTAATAATGCTGATCCATTTCCGAGATTAATTTAATCTTAATAACAGTACAAACGGCATAGGGTTGTCCGGGTTATAAATAAATGGGGTCCAAATATAATAGCTTGACTGGCAATTTCAAATATCAAACTCCATTTAAACTGGATCAAGATGAGAATTTTCAGCTTAATCTTTACTCAAAGTGATACCCGTCAAATTCAAACTCAACTACATTAATTTTAGAATTTATACTCAAATTATGTTAATCGATTGAAATTTTTTAATTAATCAAGCTAAATGTTATAAAACTCAAACTCACTTTAATTAAATATTCAATAGTTAGAGCTATATTCGAATAAATTTTATTCCGAACTTCTGATTTAACTTACACCACTAGGCTTGTCCACTGTCTTTTCCTTATAATTTAAAAAAAAAAAAGCATTTTAAATACTCAATTTGGCATTTTGAGAAATACAGATTTAAGTCATGTCGCATCAAATATTTAAACGCTTCTTATATTAACAGTCATGTAGCAATATTGTCATTTTGGTTGAATCTTTGCATCGAAAATTCAATTCCTAATGTGATTCACCGGAAAAGATGGAAATTCCATGCCATTCATAACCGTAGAAGATGAGTGATTCAAGAATTTATGAGCCAGAGAATTAGTGGGATCCCCATGTGTACCGATGCACATATTCTGTTGACATAATACATAGTTAGGGATAAGACAATGTGACGTTTGACTGATTGTTTACATGGAAAATTAGAAAGGACCCAATCATAAATATATGCCACAAAACTAGGTCTTACATATTCATTATCGGAAACATATATTCTTCTATGATTTTCTTTTATTATGTGATAAATATCGATCATCCCCAGAATGTTTGCTTCCTTGTCACCGTTGGCAAAAGAAATTCATACGATATAGCACAATAGACAACAACAACCTACATGATAAGGTGGAGGCTGCTAACAACCATAGGACTGCAACCAAGGACGGATAGCTATAGAAAGAAAATGAATGGTGTACATGTATAGTTAATTTTTTTAATTCGACGATTTTAGTTTATATAATTTAACTAATAAATAAGCAGTAAATAGCAAATAGTAGGAATGGCACTATTTTACTTCTTAAAAAGGATAAATAATAGATAAGTGAGTTAAATATATTAATAAAACACTTCCTTTAGTATCCAAAAATATAATATATGTATAAAGCATTTAATACCTATCGTTGAATTTTTTTATTTAATTATGTATTCTTTTCAAGGGAAAGAGGGTAAAAAGAAAGTATATTCATTTTTAGTAGTTTTGCATAATTCACCCTCCTCATCCAGGCTTTAATGTGTTTATAAATCATCATTGCATCCCATTTTATCCTAGTAATTTATCTACAAATGCATGGTGGTATACAGTTTATACAAACGGTGCCTCGTATTTTACCATTATGTGCACATGATTAAGGTATGCATGTCATTCGATTCGACTCATTTCTTGGTGTTTGTTCAAAATTAAAAAGTTCTATCATATTCTAAAGATATCCCAGAAAAAAAAAATGAAAATTCAAACATATAAACATTCATAAAGAAAACTTGGGTAAACATGGGGTATTGATGCTAATATACTTCTACGATATAGATCCTTGTAGGGAAATAAAAGTTCTATCCCTTTTATAAGTGACGTAAGTTTGCCTCTATCGACAGAAACCACTTTTTTTTTTTTTTCATTTCAAAATTGATAAGCAAAAAAGTGTCCATAATATTATTCTCATGCATGCATCTACGTATTTTTAACGATAGACATATGACCTAGGAGGAGTATTCCGACCACGTTCTGACATGTGATGATCGAAGGACTAGTCTATTCAAATGTTGCGGGTGCATTTATTCGATCTATATATAATTATATATATATATATATATATATATATATATATATATATATCCCGTCAATACAACATGAACATCTTTATATTTCTAATCTTTAAAAAAGATAAAATATTCTTTCGACAAAGTTTCATTGGATGTGTTGTCACAAACCAGTTTTTTTAGTTACTTTAATTCGACTTACTATCCACACCACACCACCCGTTGATAGATGAAGCTCCCCTCAGTCACAATATTACATCTCGTTTCATATTCTTATTCTTAGAATTATATATATGCTATCGTATACGTAGAATATATGATATATATTTTACTTTTTGTTCCTTTATTTGTACGACGAAATGTGATTTTATCCCACGTTTTTAATTTCTAAGCGGAATTATTTGGAGATAATGATAAATGCCATCTTAAGTATTGTTTGATTGCTATATTTTTATGATAAGGTATTAATTAAATTCTTTAATCCATTATTTGCTTTCGATATTGGTCAATGTTACAGAACAAAAGAGTCATTGAAGTATTTTATTGCAATTAAATTATTTATATTTATATTTGATGTTATAAAAATCTATTTTTTAAAATAAAATAAATAATAATTCAAAATTTTAGAAATAATCTTACACAAATTCCTAAAATCATCAATAAATTCTATCTTTTTTACTCTCTTTCTTTCTCCTATTTAACACAAAATAAATGTATAATAAAATTATTTATTTTTTTAATGATTATTCATTTTTTTTTATATTATTATATTTTACCAATTAAACGCTACCTAATAGCTGCATGATGTCTTCTCACACTCTCTCGTATCTAAGTTTGAAAAATGCCCAGAATCTCATATGCCTAGCTGTTCTTCTATCTATCATGCATATTATTCCATGTACAGTAACTCTTATTTCCAGAATCAACAAAAACATAAATAAATATGGTTTATCTGCTAGTGACTTTAATACAATATAACTATACTATTCGATGAAAGGCTAGGTCGAATTTTCATTATCTTGTCGAATAATTATTCCCATCATAAAGTATAACCAAACTATATATTCACTAGGGTGTAGGAGATAAAAAGGATAATAATACATGGTAATATAAAAATCCAAACAACCCTAATTATTAATTTAAAATTTGATAAGAATAAAAAAAAAAAAGAAATATAGATAATAAGTTTTCAATCATATTCGATTTGTGAACACGTAAAAAGGATGCCAAAAGAAAATAGAAAACTGGGTACACGAAAAATGTATATATACAGATACTCGCATTATGTATAAATAAAATAAGTAAAAGTATTCTATTTTTTTTTATTTTTTTATTTCCCCGCTAGATAGAAGCCAAAGATGAGTTAATCACTCATGACTTCCACAGAAGACCCGAAGTCCACGTGAAATTGTCATATGTCGGAGAGCTTGAAGGCGACGGCACAAGGGCAATTGGGTGGCTGTGGAGGCACATGTCCTTATGTCACCTCACACGTGGCCATCCTCAAAACGACACCGGATATCAACACGTCTGGTCCCTTTTCTACTATGACTTTGACTGCCACGCCTCCCCGTCATCCTCCTGAGATGAGATGAGACCCCACCCACACGTGAGGCATATCTTCCTTGCTTCCTTGCTGGGCCCTATCTTTCTTGGCCCATTCAGCCCCTTCCTTGGGCCTGTCTTTTCTCATCAATAGCAATATTGTATTATCGTGGTTTGACCCACTTTGGGCCCATCATTTGTCCACAGACAGGGAAATATTGCAGCTATTTTTAGCAATAAATATCAAATATAATCTATATATAGATATTTTTCTATACTATTTGAGAAAATTTTAAAAAATTGACAATTACCCAATACATTATTATTACGAGCTTTAGGTATGGGCATTTAGGATATTTAATTTACCATCATCAACAAGTAAATCATAAGTGTATCTCTTTGGTATCTTACCAAACCAACCCAAACCAAATTAATTATTCGTGATTTCGAACAGAATCACTATCTATATAACATAGTGAAATTGAGACTTTCATATTTCGAGTTCTAGAAAAAAAGTAGTTTCAAAGACATAATGAGTGTATGTCGTTTTCATGTAAAGCAATATACCTTACGGAATTTATAGCAATTGGAATAAATTTTTCTGCCTTATCCTCCTCCTTTTTTTCTATTTTTTTTTAATTTTTCAGGATAAAATTTTCATAATTTGACTTGCTACAGCACATGCATATTAAGTTGTCGGTAAGGGGACAATTTCGCACAAAGAGTGGAAATTGCCTGTGATATAATAGCCCACTAAATCCATATGGTTTAGACATGCAAGCTAGGAGGGTTGGTATCAATCTGAAAAAGTAGACAAAGACTGGGACTATGCGTTGTATAATTCAACAATAGGTCAAAAAAACAATTATACATAGTATATGTATGCCATTATATCATATAAAATAATGTAGTATGATGACAAGAATACCCCAACAGTCCATCTGAACTTTATTTGGGATGTCAAGATCACATTATTTTTCTTTTTCTTTCTTTCTTTCTTTCTTTGAGTTAAGAAAATATTTCTCTCGGACCTACGTGTTTTATTGACAAGCTTTTAATTATGGGATAATTATAATGTAGAATAGAGTAGAGCACGTATGTTTGCCCATGCGAGTTTAAATAGAAGCAAACATTACAATTAGTACACACAAAAAGAAAGGTATATTTAGCTGTGGGTTGTGAATATAATTAGGATGTCTTGTGGCAAACCAATGCAATGTTAATAGAAACTTAACACTATTCTTGTTATGCAACACATTAGTTTAGTTTTTCTCCAATTACTTGTAGTTACAACTGAATTCCCCATTTTATAATTATTCTTTTTAATTCTGTAATAAGTACATTCTGGAAAGACGGCATCACATGTTGGGTCACAAAAGCAATATTGGCAACATTAGCATGACATGACATTCTTCAATGCCTAAATTTCTCACTACATGACTACTGTAATTTAAGGAAAATAATTAAATATTGATAGTGGCTTCAACTATTTTTCATTATTATCATGTTGGTTATGCGAAGGGACTTCATGTCCAATGTCTTCCGGACATCAAGCATTGTTGAATTTCATAAAAGCTGTGGTCAATAAACCACATAATACAACAACATGAAACCATTAAACATATAAATGATGAGCTGGTTGGTGCTGAGGATTGACCCTTGAATCCATGTCCCAAACTTTTAGATATGTAAGGGATTATTATAAATACACTACTTATAAATCATCCTTCGAAATTTATAAATAATACTTTTACATCCATATAACCTAAAAAAATAAATATATATCTCTCAAAACTATTGCTCAAACCCTAAAAGTGTGATTCTAAATAGTGATTATTTTGATAATATTAATAATGATTTTAACAAACGTAAACATATTTTCGAAATGATAAGAATGTAAAGGCATAACACCCTACATTTTAAAAGTTTAGAAATTTTGAACCGTAAATAAACATAGTTTTGAGTAGTGGTAATTTGCCTTGTATATTTTATTACATAGTTGTCGAATGGGAATTATTAAGAATTTGGCCAACCGAAACCGCTAGTATTCAGCATGGAAGAAGAAATGTGTCTATGATATCCACCAACCACTTGGCCAATAACATGAACCAAAAAAAAATTATAATAAGTGAAAGCTCCCGTCATCATCTGTTAATTCAATATATATATATATCTGTCCCTAACAAAGTCATACGATAGAAGAAGATAATATTCTTTTTCTCCTCCTTTTGAGAAGTTGGGTTATTAAGGAAATGCTCCTTTTCATCAAGAAAGCTAATGATTGTCAGAAATATATATTGTCTCCTTGAGATGTAAACGTAAAAAATGCCAAGTCGTAAAGAAAAAAAAAAAAAAGTGTTTTAAATTCTGATGGCGATTGAACTTCTTCTCTTCTCATACGTAAAAGGTTACGTCTTCAATTCTAAAGAAGTTAACTCATAAGAATAAAAGAAAATGTTGTAATGTTTAACAAGTAGGGATAGTCGTAAGGTAGAGGAAAACTTATTTGTAAGAAGGAGCAATTATGTTAAGGAAAAGCATCTCTGTTTGGCAATAGTAGTGAAGCTATCATTCTCATCATATATTTTTGCATGCATTTTAAGATTTATTTTCCATCTTTTCTAAAGTCGATTTCAATCTTTTTCGATTAAGCTTGATTTAATCTGTAATTACAAAATATAATAAATGACATAGCAATGCACTTCCGAGATGTTGCAAACCCTATTGAGCTATATATATAATGATAGCTTTTACTATCATATGATCAATAATCATAAATCCATATGCCCCATTAACAAGTCATATAGATAGTGGCCACCATGAGCATAACTCGTCTTTAGAATATTGCAATTTTTTCCATGTTAATGTATGCTAAATTGACAATTTGCCTGCTAAAAGACTGGGACAATGATTTTGATGTTACAGATGCCGTAATGATAATGGGTTTAGGAACATTTTTGGGAAGAAACTACGAATTTGGATTATGCTTTTCTTGTACAAGAATCGTGCCATTTTATGCTTGAAAGTGATAACCTAGAGGTTTAATATTAATTACAAATTGCAAATCCAAGGGTTCTGGTCTCTTCTACACGTGTTGAAACCCTTCCCCAGAGAAAGAGGAAACTTTTGTCATGATAGGAAAAGCTTGTGGAAAATATTTTCATCATGCCCTAAATGTAGCCAAGAAAAATGAATAGAGGGGAATATATATATATATATATATCTCTTGGTGTTCGTAAGTATAAATGATTCTTTTTAAATCTCTATTATGATAATATTCATACGAAGAGCTAAGGAGTTGTTATGTCTTTACAGCCTTTTTGTTTTACTTTATTGAGTTAATTTAATAAAAAATGAATAGATATATACTAGCCATTATGTGTTTATCACTTTATTTAGTTAGCATAAAAATAAATAATAAATAAGAAAGAATTAAAAAATAAATTGTTTGTTATATTCTTAAAATTCTTATCCCTTCCCACTTTTCATAGTCAATATAAACTTAATAACTTATGATAATAAAATATTTACGATAAAAATAATAAATAGATCATCAAGTAATAATTATTATTCAATAAACTAAACATAGTGAAATAGATATATTTGAGAATTCCATGTACGATTATGTCATTATTTTCCTTGTACGATTACCTTCATGCATCTAAAAATAGAAGTTATGGAAAAAAAAATTGTGCCATTTAATTTGCCAACACTTAACGTGGCTCGTCTGATTAGCTTTTTCTTATTTGTATTTTTCTCTTCTTCTTTTTTTTTTTTTTCTATTAGGAATAGATTTTTGGACCGTTTGTCTTATCTATATATGATTTGGTTAAATTAAATAATATCATAAATGCATTTGAAACGATCGTAAAATTGCTAGCACTAATCATAATAATGGTGACTAAGTAAAAATAACATCATAAAAGTTATATTTACTTATATTATTAAAACAAAAAGCCTTGAGAAAAGGAGTTTGTCTATTGGGGGGAAAGATTAATCAATTTTATTTCTATTTTTATGTAAGTGTATCTTATTATACTTTAATTTACAATAATAAATGTTCTTTTTTTAAAAAAAAAAAACCTTTAATATATCTTTTTTAAGCTTTTAAAATAACCAAAAAAAATTATTACAAAGCACATCTCCAAGCGGATTGTAGAGATAAAATCAAAAAATTGATGCAGCCCAACACTTACTAAATAAACCTGTATTGTAATTTATTATTATTTGGAGAGTTGGGTTCTTTTTCTATCCTAAACTATGTCCTAAATCCGCTCCCTGCTGGAGAGTTTGTATGGAGCCAGATTTGTAAGGCCCAAAAGTCTTCGAATATTTGTTTAAGGGCATGGAGTTTCCGGCCCATAAAAAGCCCAAAAAAGTAATGTTTGGGCTTCAGAACTTTCGAGTTCGATGCTATCGAGCTAGCAACTGATAAACAAATAAATAAATAATAAATAAAGAACATTCCTATGCATTGATTGAAGAATTGCTGTAAATCTTTAGATTTGAATCAAAACAATATTGTGGGAAATCCCCAGTTTGATTATTATTGCAAATACCTTTACCTAAATCTAATATGTATCATATAAGGCCATTAAAATTGTAAGTCCTTACTCAAAATAATTTTAAGATTTGTTTCTTGAAGGGTTTTAGGGACAAAGTGAAAAGGTTTTCAAGAGAAAAAAAGGTTCTTAAAATAAAAATCTTATAGAAGTTCTGAAATTAGAAATGGCCTAAGGCAGCCTTTATAATTATTGAAACTAATTCATAAGCATAAAAGAATATGTTATAAGAGGTAGAGAAAAACTGATTTCCACAGAGCATCCAATTGGAAGGAGCAATTATGGTAAAGTAAAAGGATCTTTACCTATCAATTATCACTTTTCACTGTACATTGTGACTCACCATATATCTTCTTTCTTTTTTAAAAGTTATCTACTTTAGATTATTGTTTTAATTTCAAAAGTTTTTTTTTTTTTGATAATACAATATGACCACATGTATTTTAAGATTTATTTTCCCTATTTTGTAAAATTTAAAAATTATTTATCAATTTCAACCTTCCTACTAAGTTTAACTTAATTTACAATTTCAAAAGACAATAAATTACATAACCATGTAAATTTAAGAGGTCATGATCCTTGTTGTATAATATATAACAATAATTTTTACTTTTAACACAATCAATAATGGTAATATATAAATCCATTCCAATCCATTAACAAGTCACATAAGAGTAACCATCAAGAGCATGATCTACTCTTAAGAATATTGCAATTTTTCTCCACGTGAATGTATGCTACATTGACAATTTGTCTGCTAGAAGATTTGGATGTTATAGATGCCGTAATGATAAGGGGTTTAGGAACATTTTTGGGAAGAAAATACGAATTTGGATTATGCTTTTGTTGTACAAGAATCGTGCCATTTTATGCTCGATAGTAATACTAATTACAAAATGCAAATCTAAGAGTTCTGGTCTCTTCTACACGTGTGTTGTAACCTTTCCCCAGAAAAAGGAGGAAACTTTTGTCATCATAGTAAAAGTTTGTAGAAAATTTATTTGAAAGCTGCATTTTAACGAACCAAATCCATCATATTTTAGATTTTAATGATGATATAAATGTAGGGAAAAAAAATTATTATTATTTAGAGAGTTGGGTTATTTTTCTATCCTAAACCATGTGCAAAGATGATGGGCCAAACTTTTAAACTGCTGTTGAATTCCTCCTATAAGCCCAAATCCACTTCCTGCTGATGAAGTTGTGTGGAACAAGATTTGTAACCCCCAAAAAGTAATATATTTTTTTCAAAAAAAAATAAAAAGAGCAAAAAATCTTCCAATATTTGTTAAGGGCACGGGCCTTTTTCCAGAAGCCCCAAATTTCAGCCCATTACAAGCCCAAAATGGTAATGTTTGGGCTTCAGAATTTTCGAGTTCGATGTTTCCATTAGAAACTGGCTTCCAACAAGTATTATAGATAAACCGGCATTTTTTTTTGTTCCTTTATTTTTATTAGAGAATAAACAAGAATCTAATGACCCAATCCGAAAATAAACAATCTTCTATAAAGATAGGTGACATTAACTCAAAAAAAAAAAAAATCTACACAATCGTGAAATGAAACCTAGATTTAAGCTAGTAAAAACTCATATAGGATAAACAAAATAAATACTAAAAGCTATTGAAAAAACCAAAATCACAAAACAAGACTGTGGTGCTACTTTTATTAGGTTTTTTGGGGGCACTATTGTAGATCTTCATATCTTATTATTATTATTTATCAACTACTATATGTATTACAACCATTAAAGAAAGAGTATCGGACCTAATCCATTTCACTAGTAAATTAAGTTATTAGGTTTTGTTAGAATAGGACTCCAAGGGGAAGAGAGAGATTAAACTACTTAGCTGGCATGTAACACTCCAACATTAAAGGTGTTCTATGTAGAGTTATATATGAATCGAGTTAAAACAATATAGTATTAAAATTGAGATAAAGCTAAAGCTCAACTTAAAGTTTTGAAGTTCGTAATCTACTTGAGCTAGATTGAGATTAAAATTCTAAACTTGAGCTCAATTTAATTAAACTCATTTAGACTCTATTTATATAAAAGATATATATATATATATATATTTAATTATAATAATATTAATGTCCAAACTTAACTCAAATTACTAATATTCATATTCGGCCCATACATGACTAGGCTCATGAGTTGCTGTAACTAAATCTTATGAAACTCAAGTTCAACTTGATTAATTACTGATGTAAATCGAGTTCAACGCCAACTCATCAATATCAAGTAGAATTCAAATAACTCGTCTCATTTATTTATACCGTTACTTCTATACACATTGAGTCTCTTAAATTTCACCTATACATGAACATTGTCCACTGCCACCACCAAATAATGGACAGACCCGGAAATCTATTGCTCAGCCCAGTCCCACCATTTTCTGCTTTTAATTTTCTGGAGAAGTCCAAGATGGAATTGAACTAATGCTAACCTCTATATGAAACGATGATATACGAGTAAGTAATGGCCATGAGGATTCATCATTAAGTGTACAACATAGAATTTTAAGCACCATGGTCAGGAATGACAAGAAATAAGTCTGTGGAAGAACTAACCCCAGACTATCATCAAGGTGGGTGGAATGGTAGATGATGATGACGACTAGCCATAAGACTTCTTTCACTCTCTATTGTTGGGTTTTGTAATTAGCCTTATGTTCTTACTATTAACTGTGGTAATGGTGATATAGTGATGGTGGTGCAACTATGATTGCAATAATATGATGGTTTTAGTAGTGGAAGTGAGGTGATGATGGTGTTTCAATAGAGTTGGAATTTGGAGAACCAATTAAGGCAATGGGTATTTTTGTCTAATTCTTATTATGTTATGCAATGCTTTGCAAGACAAACGTCTTATAAAACAAAGCACACTTCCCATGTTATGCTGTGCAACATAATTGTATTTTATTTTATTTTTTGGGTTGCTCTTCTTATCTAATATGGCGTTGTGAAATGCATGAATTCTAAGAATCGATCACGATAGTGTATTAAGCATCTAGTATCTTTATTTGGAAAAAACAAAAATGTAGTATCTTCTAATGGAGAACTAGATAAATGCAATTTCCATTAAAATTAAAGAAAAAAAAAAGGGTAGTCTTGAATGAGCGATGATAAAATTTTTGTCATTAAATTGTGATGAAAGGATGTTTTACATATTTGGGTCTAAAGGAGAGGAGTCTTGTTCTTCAGATGGAAATAGGGTAGGTATAATTTTCAATAATCTTTCAACATATTGAATATTTAAGTTTATACATTAAAAATCGAATCATATATAGGTCCTTTATATATAAAATGAGAGCTGCATCTGCTTTTACAAACAAAGAGCAGTATCCCTTCAATGCTGATCAGAGTGGAAGTGTTTTTGAGCTTGGATTTTGGGAAAATGTGAAAAAGGAGAAATGGGATATCCTACCTCTTATTTGCATTTTATTTTACTTTTCTTGTCAAGTCTTTTAGTACAATCTTACCATTAGTAGTGACAAATTCATCTGACAAAGTTTGCCTATTATGATGGCCTTAAACCACAAATCATGTTTGTAAAATAATAATAATAATAGTAGTAGTATAGTAGTAAAAAAATAAAACAAAAACTTAAAATTCAAAGGCATTTATGTAAATTTAAGCTAGTTTTACTAGCCTAAAATGTTTCTTGCACTTCCTTGTAGTATATATAGGAAAGAATCATTTTACTATTTTTTTTTATTTGAATTCTCAATATTTTTATTTTATGCTAAATTCCTAAACTTTAGATGGAACATGCCCTTCTATTAACTATGTCACATGTTTCATTACTAATTAATATGTGACATGTCTTGATTGGCACATTATAATTAATTTAATAAACTCTTATTATTAAATATATTTAATGAGTTGTATAATAAAATATAATATTGAATTGCAAAACTTAGAAAAAAAAAGTTCAAAACAAGAAAAACCTAAGGGACAACCAACTTGGTTGCCTCATCCAATACCAAGTACTCAAAGGCGAGGAAGCAGTGGAACACCACTTCCACATGAGCCTCTCTATAGGTAGCTAGCTACTTCTAGCTTTAGAGTGATTGTATTACTAATTAAAAACTAATGGGTCTCAATCACCTCTATTGGTGGTCATTCACATTTTGAGAGATAATGTACATAATTTTTTTTTTAATTTTTTATTGTGGGTTAAGTGGCTCAAATTAGTCATCCATGGAGTAAAGCTACGACCTACCAATATAAACTAGTGGCATGAGCAACCCAAGGTTAGATGGGCAAAAGCAACTACCACTTCAAATAATGTGCCTTAAGTTCTTTTTTATTTTTTCACTTTTTTTTTCTTATTTTGGTAACTTTATTATAAGTTAACTGAATATATTTAATTTTAAGGCTTTAGTAAAGTTATTACCATTAGTCAACCAAGAGGTCATAACTTATTATAACAATATGGATATAATTGGTGGCTAACCGGAATGGAGGCAATGTTATGTAAGATGATGGTAGTAATAATAGCCAAGATCATCACTAAAGCCCACCAACTTAGCATGGCTTCATCTACCAATTGTAATAAATAGGTAATACAACAAGCTGATTAATGGGCATATTTACCCATTTCATTATAATGATTTTAATTAATGTTGATTTGGTATTATCTGCCTAGATTTTATAAATTATTTTTCCTTTGTTTTCTTAATATATGTGGAATTTATAATCATATACACTTTTTTTTCCACTTAAAATAGCTTGGGTTATAACATTTCCCTTCTTAAGAAATTATTTTTCTTATATTTTATTAGCATTTTTTATGTTTGTTAGCTACTACTATCAATTACTTTGGCCTTCTCATGGGATTTATCATTGAGCATTTAATAGTAATAATGAGTAAATTGTAATCAACGCGATAGGGAATGATCCCAAAACCCCGTTAATAAGGAAATGCACAAATCTTCATCTTAAGCCACTTGTTGCATGATTTACAAGATTTTTCTTTAACAAAGAACTTTTATTATCTTGTAGAAAGAAAACTTATACATCAATGTCTCACATTAGATACAACTCTTTAATGTAAAAAATTAACCCTCTAGTAAAAGCTTATAAGCTAAAAAAAAAAAAACTGTGGTATAAAATAGAGTTTTTGTTTCTCTAGTCTTAACAAAGTGATATACTGGATAACTTCCTTCTCTCTAGATGTGTCACATCTTAACTTTCAATCTTTGCATCAATTCTTGGACTCGTCAAACTAAGTAGAAAGCTTCTCATTTTGGTTGACATTTGTGGATAAGCCATTTCACAATCAAATTTGAATTTGTTTCAATTATGATATTTGGTAAATTCGACTAATGGTAAAGCTATAGCCCATACTCTATCATTGATACTTTAATTAAATGAATGTCCCTATATTTTGACAAAAATCAAAAGCAATAGCAAATATGACCTTTTTCATCACACACTAGCCTGCCCATTGTAGCTTTATCACAAGATAAGGAACCATTTGTATTTAACTTGAAACTTATGGCAGGAGCAAATCAAGCAACATACCTCAATTAGGTTAGATTTCTCTGGATTTTCACATTAAAATTTATCTCAAATGTTCTAGTTGTTTCTTATCAACTAAAATTCACACACCATTATGTTTGATTCCAACGGAATCTTTGTTATAGTTAAATTCTATTTCCTTTCATTATCACGCTTGGCTTTTAGTTTAGCCATAAGATTGTTGCAATCACTGCTACTTTCTCCTTTATTTAGCTTATTCATGCACCATCCTAAAAAATTCTTCAAGTCATTGAATCTATTAATCACTAGAAAATTAAACCATTTAAAGGCTTCTCTCCATATGTTAATCAAAATAGGACATCCATTGAAGCAATGCTCTATTAGTCTACATTATTTTGACACATCCAACACCTTGAACAAAGTTATACTCCCCTTCTTTGAAGCACATCATTTGTAGGAATGGCAATGTTCACTATTTTCAGCGTGAATAACGAAATCTTATGTGGTATCCTTTTGTTCTAGAAACAAAAAAGATCTATCCCATGTTAGTTTCTTTCACAGTAAGCATTCAAGTGGCTTTGCTCAAGAATTTTCCATCACTACATGTTCTCCAAATAGTAATATCAGGTTAGTCTAGAGAAATTAGAGTTTGACTAATTTGTGTTACTAACCTGCTATCCATCTTTTGTGATGACTTTTTTTTTTTTATCCCACTTCCCTTTAAGTGAATAATCTAAGACACAATCATGTGCTAAGTTTGTAGATGGTAGTAGGCAGTTCAATGGCTTTCCATTAAACCAAGCATTATGCCAAAAGTTGAGTTCACCTTTACCAATTCCAAATAATACATCTTCTATGTAGTATCATGTGCTCAAGTATTCATCTCCATATTGTTGAATCTATTGTTTCAACTTGAACAAAATTTGAATGTGCTTCTTTAATATACTATTTGTGCAAGTAATTGGAGAACAAGGATATATTTGTTCAAAATAACCATTGAAGCTTGATATCTTGAACTAATGCAATGTCACTTAGCTTCTTAGTATCAATCACACCTTCGCTAACAGGGCAACAAAGTTTCTTCCACTTTATCCAGTGTATTAGTCTTGTTCTTTCTTCATTCCTCCAAAAGAAATCAACAAAGCACCTCTCTAGATCCTTTAATACATATTTGGGGAGATTATGAGTCTAAAGTGTATGTAATGGTATAGAATGGAGAATGCTTTTCAACAATGCTACATCCCTCCTTCAAACAACCATTTGTTAGCCCAACATTGAATTCTATTCTTGATCATGAGTCATGTTTACATAAAGTTATGAATTTTATTCCCAAATTCTTATGCATTAAATGGAGAAAAGTTTCCAATTTTTAGACTAGTAACAAATGCTTCACCTCACTAATTAACATTTTTCTATTATTTAAATATAAAAATGCTAATTAATGTTCATATATACACACTTATTAAAATCAATGGGAAAATACACATAAGGACCTAAGTTTTTCTTCTTCTTTTTTCTTTCATTTCAAGACTTTAGTTTTGAAAAATGAGTTAAAATAGGGTTTTTGTCACTTCTGTTATAAGTGACATTAAAGTTAAGTCTTGAAATGAAAAAAATATGAAAAAATAGGTCATGATATCAAAAAGTGAGGAAAAAAAGGAACATCTACGTTTTAAAAAAAATTGTAGAAGGACCTAAATCTTTTTGTTTTTTTTTTTTTTTTTAATTTGAGGACCTATGTGTTTATTATCTTTCATTCAAGGACCTAACTTTTAACAATACTAGTAATGGATGCTCTTTTTTTTTATTATTTAGGTCTTGAAATAAAAATAAAAAATAAAACATTAGCCCTAAAATGAACATATAGGCAAAACTTAGGTCTTTCTATTGTATATTTCCCTAAAATCAATGTAAGTTTTTTATCCTATGAGACTGCTCATTTGAAAATAGATAATGTTAAAGTTAGTTCCTAAACTTTTATGTTGTTATGATTCCCATCTAAATTTCAAAGTTGCTATATTTTTTATTAATCAAACTTTTACTTGTTAAATTTATTATATTATTTATTATTGAAACTTATTATTTTTGTCCAATAAATATTTCCCATGTCATCTTTTACAAAATGATAGGAATAGTAATTTGATTTGATATAATATTTAATATTTTCAAATTTTAAACATAAAATTTAACAAGTAAAAGCTTGATTGAATTTAACATCAACAACTTCAAACTTTAAATATACAATTAGAAATTCAATCCCTATTGTAAAAGTTTAATTCGACTCGAGCTCAATAATATTTTTAACAATGTGAACTCGAGCCCTTGAAATACTCAATTTGACTTTGTTCAACTTAACTTATTTATAGCTCTAAATTAAGTATGAAATTGGCAACAACTAAATATAAAACCACATGTAAAACTTAAAAAAAAAAAAAGACTGTATATAGATCGACTTATCGTAAATATATATATATTTAACATAATTTTAATATGGGAAAACTGATTCTACGTCCTAAACTACACTAGGAGGAAAGTTCTGTTTAGATATAATGAAAACATCGTTGGACTAAAAAAGGGAATAGAGAAAATGCTCGCACTTCTCTCTAAACCTCCCCTTCTTGACCCCTAAAGGACCACCTTTCTAGGAACTGTAGCAAACACAAACCCTTAGACAGCCACCCGCCTTGATAACCACCAGAAATATTAGCAAAAGACCCCCACCACCCCTACGGTGACACCGAAAAACCCCCCTCCGGTCACCGGAGTTCCCTAGGCAATCACCTGCCCCTACAACTCTCACATGATTTCTCCACAAAAACAACACTCCATAGGCAACCCAATAAGGAAAAAGCAAAGTCACCTTTTAAGCCTCTAGGAAAGGATAACATTAACCAACCAAAAAGTGGAAATTTAGAGCCTTGTGCCCCTGATGCAGCAGGCTTTCCAGCTAAGACATTGTCAACCCCCCACACTAAACCCAGCTTTCCCTCTATCCCATTTACCAATCCCCACACCTAAAGCACTTCCTATTTTGGAAAAACCGCATTGGAACCCGCAAACCAGCATACTCTCTAAACTAGCTAGCCAAAACATCCGGAAAACTAGAATCCATCCCATCTCACGTTAGCAAAATTGTGTGCTAATGCATGTCTCCACAGAGCCTCTCCAACAACACTGAATTTCTCCCTCTGCTTCATCCCACTAGCAACCACCACTGGGATTCCCAAAGTTAGGATCATAAAAACAATTGAAGATGAAGGAGCGGCCTATTGGAAGTCCACACTAGTAGGCTATTTTATAAGCTGCAAAATACCTTTCACCTTAGTCCACCCCATAGCGTTCAAGCTATGGAAGGAATACGGTCTTCAAAGCGTCTTAGCCAATTCAGAAGGCTTCTATTACTTCCAGTTTGATAGGGAGAAGGACATCACTCCAATCCTAGAAAAGGTTTGGTATTTCTCCAAACATTATTTGATTCTTCAACGGTAGAGGAGAGGAATGATGCTAAATAAGCCCCAACCTACCTATGTTCCAGTATGGGCTACATTCAGCCGCATCCCATGCAAGCTCCTTTGTGCCGAGGGGATAAGCCACATAGCGAGTAGAGTGGGTTCACCTATAAAGGCTAACACCTTTACAGCCACCAGACAACATCCCGATCAAGCTGCCATCCTTGTTAAGATAGATGGAAGAAGAGAGCTGATTAAACAAATCAAAGTGGAGAAGGCTGATGGATCCTTGGCCACTATCTAGGTTGATTACCAATGGATCCCTCCTTAGTGCAACAAATGCAAGGTGTTTGGCCATACATGCCAAACAATAACCAAACCACACAATATACTTCAGTGAGCTCTTCAAAACCTTCAGAGGACCAATGGATGCAGGCTAACCATGCAACCAAGGCTAAATAAAGAAAGGCCACGATTACTCCTCCCCAAACGAAGAGCTTTAAGGGGGCTCAAACACTGCCTGACCAAGCCTATCCCGCGTCTACAACATCCCAAGACCAGCCAAAAGATATCCCAACCCAGGTGCAGGACAAAGTAACACAAGGCATTCCCTCCATAATCCCCACCTCCAAAGTGAATGACATAGATATGGAAGAAGCCAACAACACTCCTTTACATATCAACGCATAGAACACCCAAGAATTATTAAAGCACGATAAGCCTCCATGCAACTCCCCAGCTCTCAACCCACCCCTAGCAAAAGCATGCAACACAGGGGACTACGATGACAATGAACACGATAACACCCCACTTTCCAAGCTCCTTAACCAAGTGTCCAAATCCCTAAAAAGCAACTCCAAGGGTAGCAAATGCTCTAGCTCCTCTGGAAAGCGTAAGAAGAAACAGAGGAAGTGGTACTACACCTTCACCTAAGTGCTAATGGCTCCATCTAGTTACACTCATGAATATAGTAGCATGAAATGTTAGAGGGTTAAACAACCCTCTTAAAGCAGCAGAAATTAAGGAGTGTGACAGTCATAGGATATCCCTTATAGGGATATTGGAAACCAAAGTTAACACTACCAAGCAACGGTAATGCAACGACTAAGTCCATAATGGCAAGTAGCCATCAACTAAGTAGCAACTAAGCGTATATGGATAGCATGGCAACCGAGAGTATGGGACATCAACATCGTCAAGGAAAATGCCTAACTTTCGCATTGCATAGAAACCTATCACAACACTGCTTCCCAATTACATGTGACCTTCATCTATGGCACTAACAATGATGGCGAAAGGAAGTTGTTATAAAGAAGCTTAGAAGAAATTTCCCTAACCTTAACCACCATCCCATGACTGGCACTTGGTGATTTCAACACAACCCGAAACCCCTCTGAGAAGCAAGGAGGTCAAGGAAACATGACATCAGCAATGACAAACTTCCAAACATGTTTAACCAACATTGAGCTTAAGGACCCAAGGTACACGGGTGACTTCTTCACGTGAACAAATTGTTAAGAACACAACCCCATATTGAGGATGCTGGGTCGTGCCATGATCAACCACTTCTTGATGAAAACATTTCCAAACCACCAACCCCCCCCCGACGATCACTCACTAACCATCATATACATAGACCCCACCTCGAGGGAAGATACCATTCAAAATTTTCAATTTTTGGATCCATCATGCAAGTTTCCAGGACATAGTCTCCAAGGTATGGAGAATGGAGATAGCCGGTTGCTAAGTAGTAAGCAAGCTCAAGTTACTCAAGGATGAGCTAAGACATCTTAACCACAACAAGTTCTCTCATTTGTCTAACCGAGTAAAGGAAGCCAAGCACACCCTTCACCAACTATAATCCAGTATTTACGGGACCGGCGATACGTCCCAAATGGAAGCTAAAAGAACAACCTTGGGGAGTACTATTTACTGAGAAACGCCAAATAATGCTTCTTTAAGCAGAAGTCAAGAATAAACTGGCTAAAGCTTGGACAAGAACACTTCCTTCTTTCATAAAGCCATGCGAAACCATCACAATAGAAGCAACCTTTATCGTATTAACCGAGAGGATGGCAGTGAAGTAGTAGGCAAAGAGAAAGTTAGGGACTTAGTAGTCATCGATTTCCAACAACTCTACAACAAAACACACCCCCTAATTAATACGGTGGAGATTCACAACCTAGTAACTTGGAGGCTGAATGATTAGCAAAAAGAGGAACTGCATACGCTATATTAGGAAGAGGAAATCAAATGGGGCTTCTCCTCACAAGAAAATGAGAAAGCTCCTAACTTAGATGGATATACAACTCTTTTTTTAAGGATACATGAGAGATAATAAGGCATGACCTCACCTCTACCATAAAAGAATTCCTTAACTAAGGACACCTACTTAAGGAGATAAACTTTACCATCCTCACATTGGTTCCCAAGACCCCCAACCCTAGCAATCTAAGAGAGTTTAGACCCATTGCATGCTGCAACATTCTCTACAAAGCAGTGTCTAAAGTACTTGCTGTCCGTCTTAAGAAGGTCTTACCTTCTTTGATTAGGAGAGAGCAAGTTGCCTTCATTCCAAGGCGTAAAATCACTGATAACATCTTCATTGCCCAAGAATTGATGGCCGGTTACCAAACACAAAAAGGAGCATCTCGTTGCACACTTAAGGTTGACCTTTAAAAGGCTTACGATTCTATAAGATGGGATTTCATAATCGAAGTGCTCAAGACCATGCAGTTTCCACCTCACTTCTGTACCCTCATAGAACAATGCATTTCCATAACAAAGTTCTCTATCAACATAAATGGGGAATTGGTAGGCTACTTTCTAAGCAAGTAGGGCCTAAAGCAAGGTGACCCAATTTCTTCATACTTATTCGTTGCAGGCATAGAATTCCTCTCTACCCTACTTCAAAGGCTCATCTCTAACCCCGTATTCTCCCCCCACTGGAGGTGTAAACTTGAGCGCTTAACCCATCTTTGCTTTGTAGATGATCTCCTAATCTTTGCAAAAGGTAATGTTGAGTCCATATCCTTAATCAAGGATGCCCTCCAACAGTTCCAAGCACTCTCAAGCCTCGTGGCTAACAGCTCCAAAAGTTCCATATTCTTCTCTAATGTCCCACCAAGATTAAACATCATATTCTATAGGTCACCCAATACCAAGAAGGCAGACTCCCAGTGTGGTACTTAAGAGTCCCACTCCTCTCCACTAAGCTCAAAACAGAGGATTGTGACGCCTTGGTGAAAAAAATCCTAGCTCGTATCACCACATGGACGTTGAAGTTCCTATCTTACACAGGTCAACTACAGCTAGTCAAATCCATTCTCTTTTCCATGCAAGTCTATTGGAGTTCCATCTTTCTACTACCTAAGAACATAACGACTAAGGTAGAACAACTTCTCAAGAACTTCCTATGGAGTGGAAACCCGTATACAGTTTCAAAAGCCAAAGTCAGGTGGGAGGAAGTCTGCAAGCTAATCAAATGTGGTGGCCTAGGGATTCCTAACCTCCATCTATGGAACAAGGCTTTACAGCTCAAACATATCTAGCATCTATGCAAAAGCAAAGCCTGAAGCGTATGGCCTGAGTGCATGTAGTCAACATTACTAAAGGGAAAAAGTTTTTTGTCGTCACGAGCCCCAAACACATGTTCTTGGACCTGGAGGAAGCTCCTAAAGTTAAGACCTTAGGACATGGTAACTTTCAACGGCAACTAGGAGATGGCCTATCCATCTCTGTATGGTCAGACTTCTAGCTACCCATGGGTCCCCTAAACAGTCTGTTTAGTTCAAGAAAATTAAAAGATCAGGTATTTTGATGATGGCCAAGCTATGCTCCATTGTGGATAATAACACATGGTGACTACCAAATAATCCGCCTTGGTCAAATATCCACATCCTCGCTCACATTCAGCCAAATGACTCAATCCCTGATCAACCGCGATGGATTCACACTACATTAGGAGAGTACACTATCAACAGTGGATACTCTTTCCTTAAACCAGAAGGACTAACCGTCCCTTAGTACAAAGTAATAGGGAATAAGTCTATCATACCAAGGCATTCCTTCATATTATGGCTAGCTTAGTTGGGGAAACTTTCCATTCTTGATAAACTGATTGTATGGGGAATAGCTACATCCTCAACATGCTTCCTATGTCAATAGGGAGCAAAGACCACCCACACCTATTCTTTAATTGCAACTACTCATCCCAAGTGTGGTGGCAAGGCGCTAAAAACGTACTAATAGCAACAACCCAATCAGCCACCAAACTCCATCAAACATGGAGAGCAAGCCTTCCAACTGCAATCTATTGTATATGGAGAACACGCAACAAAGTCCGACTCGGAAGTAGTCCTCTTAGCCTCTCTCTTTTAGCCAATCAAATCATATCTTACGTTGTATGATGTAGTTTGGTAGTGTTTTCATTATACCAATACCAATGAGTTTAGTTTTAGTATTGTATTTGTATCTCTAACTGTCTTTGACGGATGTATACCGTTTTTAAATTAATAAATTATGAATTATAAAAAAAAAAAAAAAAACATCGTTGGACCGGAAGGATACCACGGCCATTGTCAGCAAAATTTACATGTAACATCAGACTATAATAAAGCCTCTGATTAAAGATATGGTGTATCAACACTTGGATGGAAACAGTACTTCCACCATGTGCCCCCCAGCATGTGAAGCATATGCCATATGCATGCATGTGATCTCCCAGTGCCCAGTCCCCAAGTCCGATTTAGTTAAAGGCGTGGTTCCTTAATTATTTCTCCTTTTGTCAAGTCACATATGAAAACTGTAGCTTCATCATCATCTTAAGACGCAGTGTATCCCTCACAAATCAAACTGTGGATTCAGTACGGTCTTAAACAAAGTGAATCACACGAGCTAGGACATTACAAGTGACCAGGCCTACCATTTGTGATCCATCTACATTGTGTTTTCACCTCCATATATCTATTTCTAAAGATTTAAATTTCGTATTAATATTAGTTTGTAAATAGTATTTAGAATAACTAATTCTTTTATATATTTGTTATTTTTTTTTGTTTTGTTTTCCTGCCTTTTATAAGATTGTGCTATTCTTATGCAGTTTATCATATTCTAATAGTTGGATGAGTTTTATTCTTCTAGAAAAATAAAATAATAATATTTCTATGTAAAATATTTTAATTTTTGAATAGATATTTCTGTTTTTTCAGTTGGATTATCCATCCATTGATGAGTAATATATATATATATATTGGGTGAAATTCGAAGAAGAAAAGAAAAAAAAAAGAGTGAATCACACACTTTAATCCGCATGCAACAGGTAGTGTAATCGTTGCAATGCATAGCTTATCATTGATGAAAGAAAATAATGATTAATGATGGGGTTTATTTGACTTAACGATGACACTTTCTTCATTTGCAGCAGAAAAAAAATATTTAATGACCAGACAGACATTCCTTAATCACTCCTAATCATTCTTTATAATAAGAAATTACAGAAACAAGGTGACATACTTGACTATTCTTGGTCAGAAACACATGAAGATTCGACAACGTGGAAATGATTCTGCTGAAGAATTATTTTGAAGATCACATGCTACCCTCCGGTTAGTCCCCCTGAGCTATGACTTGATTTGCCAGGCTACCTAGAAACCTTGAAAACACATTTTGAGGCAGGCCAGAATCCTATGTCAATTGTCACGAGCTCATATAAGTATCTACGAAAAATTATATTTGTTTTGCTGTAAATATTGAATTCGATGGTACTGTCAAATTTAAAGTATAAAATAATCGTTAGATGTACAAACATTATGATAAAAATTGAACTTTATATAAATTAATTACACGCAAGATAAATTATTAAGTAAAATATAAATGTTAATTATTTGGAAAAAGAATTAAAATACATATAGTGCAATCGGAAAAAGGAATATATATATATATATTATTTTAATAAAAAATCTTTAAAATATACCATTACAAAACTATTCTAAAAAATATATTATTTAAAATAAAAAATTAACATATCAATTTTCAATTGATTTGAAATCAATACTTAAAGTGTTGATTTAATTATTTGTATTGAAATATAAACTTTCAAGTATTGATTCCAATTTAAGTATCATGAACAAATAAATTTATCTTATCCTAAAGAGATGTTTTTGAGATTTGTGAAATCGGTATTTAAAGTACTGATCAAGGTTAGTAATATATTTTTTGAAATAGTTTTATAAATAATATATTTTAAATTTTTTTAAAAAAATTCCTTTTCCTAGTGCAATCACCTATTGATCGGATTCATTCATACTTCATAGTTACTCCCAATGTAAATCACAAATTTATTTAGTATTACCTAAAACTAATAAATAAATACTTTATAAAGAATTTCAAATGTCGATTTAGACTTACCTTAAGTGTTCATAATAATAAGTAACTTAATCTCAAACTCAAGAAATTCAAATTTGTTGTGATCAAATTAGACTGTAAAGATTGAAAAACAGGTACATATTGCACAAAATAAAATATAAAGATGTTGGAATTAACGAAAATAATTTACCAGCTCCATTGAATTCCAATTTAAAATGATAAAGAACTTACACATAAAAGCTATTAAAACTTAATTGACATGGATAATATGATGACATCTTAATCAAATTCACTTATTATGTGTAATCATTTCAAATGCATATGCCAATTTTTTATTACAAAAAACTTGGATTATTATTGGAATCTTGAGAATGAATATATCAGGAGAAAGCATATCCTAACTTGAATGTTTTATTAAGTCATGGAGGATATGTACATCGGCTAGAATGACAATACGTCGGTAATGCATGTTTTAGAAATATATGCAATTGAATCACCCGAAATATAGGTGAGTAACCATACAATAATTATATGTAATACCGATTATTGAATAAAAAGAATGCATAAAAAAATTCAATTAAACCATTTTTTACAACTTCTTTAAATGCTTGACCTGATTATTGTGTAAACAAAGCGTTGCCCCAAACTCATTGTAGTCTTCTTTGTGTATCAAGAATCAATACGAGGCTTTTCACTCATAAATGTTTTTTATATAAATATATTTGCATCGCAAAATAAATTTATGGTAACAGCTACAGAAATTATATACTGAATATATTGTCAATAGTAATGACTTTAAAATAAAACAAAAAAACACTTAAAATATGGTTTTATATATTATTTTATGGTTTTTATGAAACTAGTGCTCTTTGAATAAAATTACATGTTAAAAAAAATTGAAATTCCAACTTTAAACATGTGATTTTTATTAGTTAAGTTGAAAGCACTAGGCTATTTTAAACATGAACTTCAAATCCAAGTCAACCTATCTCGCACTAAAAAGCCGCCAACCATTTAAGCCCTTAAGCCTAAGTTTGCTCAATTAAGCCTAAGTCAACAAGCCTAAGCACAATCACAAGCCGGATCCTGAATTAAACCCAACCTAGAACTGGATCCTTACTATTAGTTCTTAAACCATGCAAAACTAGGTAGGTTTACCTAGTTCAAAATAAATAATAATAATAATAATTGAGTATAGTAAAAATAAAATTAAAAACTTAAAATATTTATATGTAAAATATGAGTAATGAACTCTCATTCACAACATTTAATGTATTGCTATTAATGACATAAAAAATTAATATACTATAAAAGTATGCTTAACTGGATATTTATAAATTTCACTAAAAGAAAGTTTTCATTCCTTAGTAATGTAGAACAAAAACCAACTTTTTATCTTTTGATTTTTTTTTCTAAACTTTTGCTCCGTAATCCTAACATGGCAACTATATTTAGGTGTAATTTTATATAAATAAATACAAACCATGTTTAATTTATTTGTATATTGAGCTAAAAATATATAATTTTTAGCTCATAATTTTTTTTATTTTAAAATATTTAGTTGATTTTTTTTTAAATTTTAAGTTGTTTTAAAAAATATATAAAAATAGTCATCACTCATTAGTTTAACCAGACCTACAGGCCATCGATTCCTAAGACCTAATTTGAGATCAAAGGTCACGATTCAAGGCTAGTTTGGCATTTTTAAGACTAAAACTGTATCTAGATAGGCTTGACATACACTTCAAATAAGCCATAGGTAGAGAGAGCTCGAATGGATAAGGTAAGTTAACTGCCTAATAATTCCCTTGATTCTTCTCCATAAATTATGGAGTCAAAGAGAAGTGAATATTAATTGTCTTCCTTATTTGTCCCACCATTGTCTCTACAAATACCAAGTCAAGCCTCTAAGTAAGAGATTGACATTTTGACTCTCTAAATAATATATCGCTACCCTACTACTTTGATCCTTTCCTCTCATATATTGATTTGAGAATCAAAGTGACCTTACTAGAATTAACTTTAGTACCCCCTAACTCACATTTCTTATCTTATGCAAGTCACACAACCTCATCACAAAATCAATAACAGCAATCGCTAAAATAGGAGTTTTTCTTTTAGTTTCTATTCAGCTTGACTTTTCTATATGGCTAGATTAGATGTATCAAAATTACATGTAACAAAAAAAGAAAAGAAAAGAAAATAAAGAAAATGAATTAATTTAGGTTTTAATAGAAAAGAGAGTATATAGGAAATGAATTAATTTAGGTTTTAATAGTAAAGAGAGTATATTGTTTTATTTTATCTGAAGTTTTCTAAATAAGATATGTGTGATTTGGGTCTTTTTTGGGGGTATATTGTTTTATTTTATTCTCTATTCAAACTATTAAAAACTTTGATCCTTCATTTAAGTTTGATTCCAAACATTTACTCTTTAGTATATAATTTTCTCTGATCTACAATCAATCATATCTGTTTTTACAAGTAAGGATTCTTACTTAAATGACATTTGGGGGGCATTTGGAAGAAGTAAAAAATTCAGATCATTAGGATTCAACTCAATCAGACTTTGTTAATGGAAACATTAGAACGCATGACACTTGTCGAAGAAGACGACTAGGAGTTAAGGTTGTTTAAACGTCCTAAAGACTCGTTTAGACTAGTCTTATCAAATTGTAGTCCTACATTATACAAGTAATACAATTAAAAATACAACATCAATAGTTAGTTCACAAATGAAAGTTTCATCCTAATACACACAAACTATATGTAGAGGGCTGAAAATATTATGTAAATATGCCTATTGATTATTTGGTTTAACTCATTGAGATAGGTGACAAGGTTTAGTGAGTCTAGTTTAATTATTGGGATGACTAAGGGAGGATTGGCTTAGTTGGCTCGGAGTAAGGATTATTCGACCAATTCATCCACATCTAACACTTATTAGGCAGACTTATGTACTTATGAGAAAGGCTACTGACCTTAAGTCTATAGTAAGCTCATTAGGATAACCCTAAAATGAGTAGACTCCATCTTATTTGTTGATCGCTAAGATGATCTGACAGATGTCGTCAAACTAAAGAATCTATAAATACTTAGTCATTCCTCCTTATTAAAGGATTTTTTTCTAGGTTATAGAAATAAAAAAAACTGTGTTCTATTGAGAATTTTCTACTCTCAAAGATCAAACAAAAGTTTAAGTAAAAGACGATCTCCATTGCCTAAGAACTACAAGGTTAATGCTTGAGGTCCTTTTAACTCCTTTATTTGTCACTTATGTATTTGAGACTCTTGAGATTGCTTATTCTTCTTCCCTGCCACTCTCTCTTTAGTCATCCCATTACGTGCTATCTTCACATGCAATATGATACCCACATGATACTCATATAACTACTCCTATCAAAACCCTCTTCTACATTTTGGCAGCTCCCTTACAGACAAAGTTAAGTGACAAAAGAGTAATGGCACCTACTAGGAAGAGATGACCATCTGACAATATTTCTTAAGAACAAGATCCTAATATTAAATTGATGGAGTAGAACCTACCTTAAATACTACAAAATACCAATCGAGGCAATTTACAACTTGAGGCCCTCATAGTTCCTACACAAATGATGCGGACTATGCAGAAAAACACAAAAACTCTAAGTCAACTCATGACTATGCTTGCCCCACTTGTCATAAGGTTAGCTGCCACTACTATCGCGTAACAAGGTGTGGCTCCACTAAACACCTGCATTATTGCGCAATAAGGTGTCATCCATACAACTCCATCACATGTAGCTCCTCCAACTAATCCTCCCATTGACTAGGAGAATATTCCTCAAGAATAAACCCCTCCACCAAATGTTCCCCCTCCTAATGCTCTCGATAAATTTAGTTGTCAGCTTACCTCTGCACCTGCTTCTATGGTATCTACTCCAAGAACCTCTTTTGTAACAAAGGAATACTTAGACATATACTTAAAAGAAATACAAGAAAAATTGATCATGGGAGTGCTAGAGTTAGGACTCTCTTATCATCAACACATTGCTGAAAAACCCTATCTTAAGGACTATGTTAGTCATAAGTTCATCTTGTTTAATGGCAAGAAAGGAAATGCTAAAGAATATTTACTTAAGTTTATCAAGACCCTAAAAGTATATAGGTTAGATGATGACCCGAAGCTCAACGAATTCTCTAAGTCACTAACTAAAAAGGCATACACCCAATATGCCAATCTCTCTATAGGTTCAATTGATTCATGGGAGTCTATGTGTAAGCTATTCCTAAAGAAATTATTCTCCACCTAAGAATAGGTTACAATAAAAGACATGGGAAGAACATGATAGTACTCAAAGGAAGACTTGATGGATTATACAAAGCGCTTCAAAGAGCACACCTTAGACATCCAAGACATATGTGATGAGAGAGAGCTAATGAAGATGTGCATCAAAGGGATGTTCATTGAGTCTGTAGTCTACTTAGAAAATCTTAACCTAAGTTCCTTCTTTGCACTCATTAAGACCATGAGAAGAACTAACAACTTCATTACAAGGTAACGACGAGAAAATGGAAGGTTTGGGAAACGAGAAACATTTGCTAACTTGGTCTAAGTTGAGACTACTAGAAACAAAAAGAAGCCAAGAAATGATTGATCATGAAGCTCTAAAGCCTTTCTTTCCCATGCTCAATGGGTAAGGTACATGCCTTGCTTGACTAATGGTTACAAAATGGAAATTTCAAGCTCCTAAGGGTAGATTGTTTATCGACATAAAACGAAAAGAATGATTCTAAGTTTTGTGGACATCACAGGATCATAGGTTACCCTATAGAGGAGTGTTGGACCTTGAAGAAGATTTTTAATAACATGGTCCATAATGGAGAACTTGTCATTGAAGATAATGGTGTCATAATAATCTACTTCCTGCACATAGTAATCAATAGGGTATTGCAAATGCTCTTAGCCACGATCCTAGCATCGAAGAAGGAAATGTGTCACACACTGAGACATGTAACCGGTAAGAGGCTCTAATTAGGAATGATGAGGATGCATGCCCACTGGAGGTTGTTGCCCTAATGAAGATGACTAATTTTAGAAATTTTTTCTACTTATTAAGGTTTAATGAGGATGCACTACTTGTAGCAACAATTGCACTTACCTAAATTGTCAAGAGACAATATGGGGAGTGCAGTCTAGTATAGCTTATACAAAGAATGGCTAATGTGTATGAGAATACAATGCTTTTTACAAATGAAAACATGCGCGTAAAGAATTCCAATCACAACCATCCTCTTTATGTAAGAAGTATGCTTAATGGGCATCCCATTAAGAAGACATTTATAGAAAATGGCTCTTCTATAAACATAATGTCAATGTCTACATTCAAGGCTACAAGGATAAACAACCAACGCTTAGTGAGACAACCTATTGCTATAAATAGCTTTGCTGATGCACCTACAAAAACAATAGGGTATGTCAATGTGGAGTTAAAGTTAGCGCTATACAAGGTTCTACATGATTCCATGTGATCAACACGCTTGTATCCTACCATCTACCCGTTAGAAGGAAGTGATTGCATGATCATAATCTCATACTTTTAACATGGTACCAATGCATTAAAGGCTATTGGAAAGGAAAAGGCATATTTATTCCTACTACAAATAATCCATTCGAGCATAATGAGTCATACCTCACCGAGGCTACATTCTTTAATGAGTACGCTAAAGAGAGAGAGATTGTTATTGCAAAACCATCCGACACACCACTACCTACTTGAGAAGAGACTCAAGAGAGGCATGAGAAAAAGAGGAGAATGCGAGGCTCCCATAGGGGCGAGAAAAAGAAAAAAAGAAATAAGGGAGTGGAAAGTTTCATTAATGAAAATGGGCAAAGGGTATACTATTTATGAAGAAGGATGTTCCATGAGAGACTTTATTTGATAGTGATTAGTGATTTATTAAGAACTGAAGTAAAGGTTAAAACTTGACTTTACCTTTGAAAATAAAGAGCAAATTTTGTCACAAATAATAAAATTTTCAATTTTTTTTCTTAACCTTTGCATTATAGTCTTATATACTCGCACTTTAAACCTAGGTAATGCTCTACCATCTTGGCTTCCATGCATCACGACTCCTACACCTTAAGCCCAGGCAATATCTTAGCATCACAACTCCCACTCCTTAAACCTAGGTGATGCTTTAGCACTTGGCTCTCATGTTAATGCTTTCGATTTTGAGCAAAACTTACTTATTCCTTTAAAGCTAGTCATGAAGCTACTTCTTAGCTTGAGTGGCACTTAATTTACTTTTATACCTTAGTGAATCATTATATTCATTATAGAATCTACACAAGATTCATGAATAACTGAAATAAAGTATATAAGGGATAATGTAAACATTGATATTAATTAGTATGAGCTTTGATTATCAGGTGCATGATGGAAAGTCAACACATGCAGATTGGTAAGAGCTTTGACTCTTAGGTGCATGATGAAAAGTGATACAATTCCAAGAGCTAAGATACGAGCACCAAAGAAATCAAAGTCAATCCGAGCTATAGGTGGCAGTACGGGGTCCAAAAAGGGAGGAAATAAATGTTGGGAGGACACAAGGAGAAGTTTGGCCAGCTTTAAGCCGGCCTTGAATGAAGGCAGGCTAAATTAGCTTTAAGGCCGCCGTCTTTGGTGCTGGCTTACATGTAAGCCGCCGGCCTTTGGCCGGCCTTGAATGGCCTCACACAATTTTCATTAATATGTCCTTAAGTTACTTTTAGGTATGATATAAATAGTCTTCTTTAGGTATTTTGAGTAAGAATGTTATTTTGTTGAAAGAAAAACACTTTTGAGTGTGTGAATCCTCTTTGGAGAGTTCTCGAATATTGAGAATTTGATTTCCCTTTATTCTAGTTGTTCTTATCAGATTCTTGGTTCCTATAGAATTCGTGGCTAACATTGTTATTGAATTCTTGGAATTCTTTAACCTTAACGATTGATTTATAGAGCGTGGTCTCTATTGTTCTATGATTTAATTGCGAACCAGTTTAATTTTATCAATCTTGGCATCTATAGATTGGTAATTTTATCCATATCCTTTGTTTTTTTATTAGTTAGCACCAAATAGAGAGAAAACCTTAAAATTATTAAAGAATCCATTGTGAATCGTAACATTTGCGTGAAGGATCGTAACATTTGGTATTAGAGTGAAGGTGGTAGATTTGTGAATTGACGCGGGTTAAATCGGAAAGGCTGTTGAATCTTAACTCAATTGTAGTTTTTAATTCAATATTGCCATTGGTCAAAAAAATTGGGGATTTATTTTGATAAGTATTGCTGTGAATTCGATTGTTGGGTATTGAATTGGTGTTTTGGGCTGTCGGTGAGAATTGTGGTTTTTGTGAATATCTATTGCTGAAAATTTTGAGTGGTAAAGATGTCGTTACATGGAAGTGTTAATAACAACAACAATAGGAATAATGCTAATAATGGGGGTGAGGTTGTGACTAGGGTAGAGTTCAATCAACTCCAAGAAAATATTAGATTGATTATGGAGAGATTGGAGGTTAGGGATAGAAGAAGCCATAGTGGTGCAGGAATTAGAAGGAGACATTCTAGTGATGAATCTGATGCCGGTAGTGAAAGGAGTAGGAGGGGAAACAATGATGACAGGCGTAAGGGGATTGAAAACATAAAGCTAAAAATTTCACCTTTCACTCGTAGTAGTAAACTAGAGAAACTCCTAGACTAGGTGCCATAGGTTGAGAAGGTGTTTGACTGCTATGAGTGGGATGAGCGCATGAAGGTGAAGATGGCATTTCTAGCATTCTCTGAATTTGCTAATCTCTGGTGAGATAAACTACAAACTGAGAGATGTAGGGCGGATGAGGAGAAAGTACGTTCATGGGCTTTGATGAAAAGATTGATGAGACGTAGATTTGTACCAAATTACTATAAACAAAAGATGCTAGTAGAGTTGCAATCCTTGAGGCAGGGTAAGAAAAGCATAGAAGAGTATGTAAAGGAGTTTGAGATACTAATGGCAAGGTGTGATATTAAAGAATCATCAGATAAATCTATAGCTCATTTCATCAACGGATTGAAGATGGACATTGCCAATGTAGTGGAACTCCAGCATTATCAGACTCTAGAGGATGTGATTAAATTAGCCAGTCGGGTTGAGCGGCATCAGCGCAGGCGGGCTCAGAAATCATATCACCACCATAAGTCAGATGATGGTGAGAGGGAGGAGGAAAGGAAGGAAAAAGGAAAGGCAGTTGTTGGTGAGGCTATTAACCAAACACAGCAAAAGAAGACCAGGGATATAAAATGTTTTAAGTGTTTACGACTTGGCCATATTGCTTCTCAATGTCCTAATAAAAGGGTTATGGTCATAAAAGGGTGACAAAGTCGAGAGTGAGGAAGAAGAACAGAAGGGTATTGAGGCAGAAGAGGAAGATGAAGACATTATAGTGTATCAAGTATAGGGAGACTTGTTAATGGTTAAGCGGGATGAAGCTGTTTCTAATTAGAGAGCCAATTTATTTCATATTCAAGGCATGGTGCAAGGGAAGACTTGTTTGATTGTGGTTGACACAGGCAGTTGCACCAATGTTGCTTCAACAAGCTGGGTTACTAAGTTAGGTTTACAGGTGGAGTAACATCCAAGACCTTATGCACTTCATTGGTTGAGTCCATAAGGAGCTGTTCATGTACACAAACAGGTTTGTGTTCCATTAATTATTGGTGGTTATACTGACGAGATTGTTTATGATGTAGTTCCCATGGAAGCTACACACTTGATTCTTGAAAGACCTTAGCAGTATGATCTCAGAGCTAAGTATGATGGATACACCAATGAGTATACCATTCAGCAATAGGACAAGGCATACGAGCTTCTTCCTATGAGTCCAATTGAGGTACAACAAACAAGGTTGATTTGCCTTAAGAAGCCCAAGGGAATGCGGAGTTTGTTTATGTGGTCTAGCAGGATGGACGATAAAGATTCGAGGTCGAATCTTTTTCAACATGGAGGGAATGATATGATTCCAAGAGCCAAGATACGAGCACTAAAGAAATTAAAGTCAATCCGAGCTATAAGTGGCAGCACGAGGTCTATAAACACCCCATTTTTTGCCCTAATGATCAATGAAATCAACCATAATTAATTTTCATTTTTTTCCATAATTTAGCAAAAATAGGAAAAATATTCAAAAAATAAAATAAATAGGAAAAATACATCAATTTTGGAAAATAATTGCAGAAATGGCAATAAAAATGGTTAAATAATTTTTACAAATTTTTGAAATTTCCAAAAAATACAAAACAAATAAAAAAATTGCATTGTATATATACAAATTGCGAAAATAATAAAATCGCAAAAGTGGGCTAGACCAGCTGGTCCGAACCTTAGTTTGATGCGCACACGGGAGGACTCGTTCACTGGTTCGAAACGTGGGGGAGGCAGATTCCGCGTTTTGCAAATTTTTTCTTTGCTTGGGACACATGTCAGCAGCTAATTGGCTGAAGCGGAAGTATGCACCAGGCGCGTAATCATCTTTAACCTTCGTCCGAGATCGCTGGCGAGGAGAAAAAATCGAATTTCGACCGTTTTGATTCGATTTTTTGCACAAATCCAACAAATCTTCAATTGAAATAGGATAAACATCAATCCAATTGGAATCAAATCGCAACAAATCAAATGGATTTGCACAAATCGGAGATGGATTTTTAACCGCAAATCTAATTTGCTTCAATCGGTGGAAATTCGAGCTTATCCAGCTCGATTTATTGCGCCTATAAATAGAGGAGGAAAGGAAGAAGTTAGATCATGGATCAAAAGTGAGGAAGAGAGAGAAAAGAGAGAGAATCGAAGCCTCGCCGGAGTTTCCAAGCCACGACCACCGATCAAGCCCCGAGTTGCCACCAAGAGGCGTTTTTGGAGAAATCCACCACCACGGTTGAGTTCCCCACCCCCGAAAACTTAGGAAACGATACCTTAATTGCTTCGAAAGGCCACCGAAACGCCGTCAACGAGCACTCCCAGCCGTCGTGACTAATCGACCCGACCCGACCTGTTTTGACCCAACCGACCCAACTTGTGCACGACTCGAATCTAGGTAAGTCGAATTTTCTTATTTTTGAATTTATTTATTTATTTAGTTATTTTATTTATTTTTTTGAATTTATTTATTTATTTACTTGTTATTTATAATTAAAAAAATATAAAAATATAAAAATTTAGATTTTTTTTAGGATTTAATTTAGGATGAATAACGATAGAAAAATAATAATTATAATAATAAATAATAAAAATATAAAAATATATAAAGAAAATGCTAAAAAATATATATTAGAAAAAATAATAAAATTTAGATTTTAATTTAGGATAAATAAAAAATCTAAGAGAAAATTTTTCAATAAAAATTTAATAAAATTTATAAAACATTAATAAAAACTATGAAAATTCATAAAAGTTAATAAAAATTATAAAAAATTAATAAAAAATTATAAAAAATTCATAATAGTAGAAATGAGTTGAAAAATAGAAAAATGAAACTTTTATCACTTAGAAAAATCATTTTCTTAAATAAATCCAAAATTGGTTTTTCCTAAAAATAGTTATTATTTTTCAAAAAATCAAATTATCAAGCTTAGGCTTAGATTTTTTAGAAGGATCCTAAAATGATAAAAACGTAAATCAAAAGAAATTTCATAATTAAAAATCACCAACACATTAAGGTTTTTCAAGAAAAGCGAACTACGACATGTTTGATCTTGAATGGCAAGTACGTAGGCACCCTTTTGGGGTAATCCTAAAAAGAAATAAAAATCATTTTCTCATAATAGGTTATTCAAAAAACAAAATAAAAAGACATTTCTAGATAAAGTTTAGATTTTAGGAGATTAGGTGGTAACCTTAGGGTTTTAATAGGTTAACGTCCAAACTTAGAAACGCTGGTTTACTCCCTTTCCACTTTTCACAAAAAACGAGAAGAGAAAATCACGACGACTAGTAGTCTAAATTAGGACTAAACTGCTCAGTTAGTCCTAATTCAATCTTTCCCAACCACAGTTGGGTGGCAACTCCAAAATAAAACGAAATTCCTAACTCAAGTCGATGATCTACATTAGATGAGCATAAGGTCTAGTATAGATCGGATTAGGAATGAGAAATAAAAAATTAGACTCGACAGGGTCAAAAAAGGGAGGAAATAAGCGTCGGGAAGACACAAGGCGAAGTTCGACCAGCCTTTAGCCGGCCAAATTAGCTTCAAGGCCGCCTACCTTGGTTTCCGGCTTACATGTAGGCCGTCGGCCTTGAATGGCCTCGCACAATTTTCATTAATATGTCCTTAGGTTACTTTTAGGCATGATATAAATAGTTACTTTTAGGTATTTTGAATTAGAATGTTATTTTGGTTTAAAAGAAAAACACTTTTGAGTGTGTGAATCCTTTTTGGAGAGTTCTCGAATATTGAGAATTTGATTTCCCTTTATTCTAGTTGTTCTTATTAGATTCTTGGTTCCTATAGAATTTGTGGCGAACATTGTTATTGAATTCTTGGAATTCTTTAACCTTAGTGATTGATTTATAGAACGTGGTCTCTATCGTTCTATGATTTAATTGCAAACTAGTTTAAATTTATCAATCTTGGCATTTATAGATTGGTAATTTTATCCACATCCTTTGTTTTTTATTCTTTAGCACCAAATGGAGAGAAAACCCTAAAATTATTAAAGAATCCATTGTGAATCATAACATTTACGTGAAGGATTGTAACAAAAAGTCAGCCATGTATAATGTGGACTGATAAGAGTTTTGACTCCCAAGTGCATGATTGAAAGTCAGGCATGTACAATGTAAATTGGTAAGAGCATTGTCTCTTAAGCGCATTATAAGCCACTGCAACTAAGTAAGAAACGCAATCTACTTATGCTCAATCATAAAAGCCAAGTAATGGGAAATACCTCCTAGACTAGTAAAAGAGAGTTCACGACTTTAGGTAATGAATGCTATTATCGCTGCTTAAACACGATTAAATATTTTCTCAAAATAAATCTCTTTTACATCATCGCTAGTAAGAGAGAGCATTGCCTTAATGCGTGAGATGACTCTAGAGGCTTCTTAGATCTTGAGAGTCTAAGAAGTCTCATATCTATGATGCCCCTTCAAGTGGGCCTTTGCATTGCTTCTACTAAGTGAGGGCATTACCTCCCAAGAGTATAATGACTTACACATATTTAAATAATGCAAGCTACTAAGAGGCCCAATAGTGGCATTATTAGATGGGATGGCACAATAAAATTATGAGAGGAAATGTTTTACCCAAAATTTAGAGTTGCTACCTTATCTCGATGAGGCATGTTAGCAATTGGGAGAGGAGAGATATTCCACGTGCAGCACACAAAGAAGTAACGCATCAATCTCACTCCTCAACCGGTACCTCGATATCAAAGTAACTTCATCAGATCATTCAAAATTTCAATGCTATCCCCATTGTCAACCTAAAAAGTTTCCAGGATGCTTGACCAATATAACAATCAGTCAAAGGATGCAATCCTCAATTGGCACATAAAAGTAAGGAATAACCATCCTAGCTTTCTTCAAAAGAGCCATGTACTCTGACTTCAAGTTGACATGCTCTACCTAAGACTTCCACCTAAAGGGTGACTACTTAAGAGTGCAGTTTAGGTAACAAACAGAGGTAGCTCTCTTTTCTCATTCTTAAAGCACAACACTAAATCACCTTTAATGGTGACCCTCTAGTTTGCTTGAAACTCGATATAATCAAGACTTGATCCATGTGAAGCTGGTTGTGCTTGAGACCTATTAAAGCCTACTACACACTAAATCTACTATGCTTAAGTCCTTCTATGCACAATGCATGCCATGATCAAGTCTTACTATGCTTGAGACCTACTAAGGGCTACCATGTGTAAGGCTCACTTTGCTAAAGGCTTACTATACTCGACCTTATGACATTCTTACTTCAATAGGATTAATAAACCAACTTCTATCACTGGCAATGATAGAAGGAAATACATGAGTCGATAATATAAGATTTATTCATATGAATATGCAAGTATACAAAATGAGAATACTTACTCCTATCTATGGCTTAAACCAAGAACTTGGGGATATCTCCGCTCAAATCCTTAAAGAAACATGAGAACCGCACTTTTATCACACTCACATGTGGGAACCATGGTTAAGCGAATGTAGGAATGGCATAAAGGATCATTAGTCATAGCCACACTTCCATGTCGCTCTTGTGTAGGAACCGCAAACAAGTGGAAGTAGTAATGGCATGAAAGATCCCAGTCTTCTTCAAGAGAGCAGTATTAGCTAACCTTGTGATGGATAAGAATGCTCCTGTTGAGGACTTTTTACTAAGAAAAGGAACGAAGTTCCTATCACGCTCATGGTCAAAGGAAGAAGAAAGATGGAGTCCCTATCACTTATCGAACTTGGTAAAGTTGCTGATTACAATTGGAGCAAACTTAGAGGAAAGAAGCTCCTGTTTGGTCTCTAAGAAAACTTGTGATCAAGTGTCAGGGTGATTTTCCCCCAAAAAGTGATAAATGTTTGAGTCTAAGTACTCAATTGATGGATGGTCACCCACCACACTTACGACCCCCTCATATATGGGAACCATAGGTGGGTGGAAGACACCAACCTTCTTCAAAAGAGTCGCATACTTTGACTTTGAGATGATATGTTCTACCCAAGATTTCCACTCGGAGGGTGACTACCTAAGGAATGTAAACTGGGTGATAGAGAGAGGAAGTTCCCTTCTTTCATTCCTAAAGCATAAAATTGAATTTGCATTGATGGTATCTCTTGAGCTAGCATGAGGCTCGCATCTGATAAAGCAAAGCATACCATTGGTGTGAGCCATCACGTAGAGCTCTCAACGCTTGATTTTATCTCAAAAGGTATCTTTAAATATAGTCTCATTCAGCCATGTATCCTGAAGACTTAGGATTAGTGGTGGATGTCCATCTGAGTACACCAACAAGTGTTCTTGCTTGATTATTTTTGTGTCTTTCACCATCGATTCCCAATATTGTCAATGTCATGATAAAGCCTAAACAAAAAGTGAAGAAGATTACATATATATATATATATATATATAAGGAAAATTTGCTCATGTTTTATTCATAAGTTCATGAGCTAACAAGATGTTGAGGCATCTATTAAGGGATACGTTTTTCTCAATGTTCTTTTGTTTTTAAAGGTCACTATCGGTCAATATCATGAAATGCATGCAAAGAGTACATGTCTGATATTCACTACCCCAATCCATGTAATCACATGCCATGTGATTCCATACACCATCCTTCTTGGAGATGAACAAATCGGCATGTTAAAGATATTGGAATTCACGTGGATATCACTTGCTTCCACTGGATTTTACTTCTCCTCATAAACTTTCCATTTGAGCAAGCGCATTATTACATGAACTGGTTCAGATGTGCCGAGCAATCATCCAGCAAGATTCACTACAGCTACCGCAACAATCATCACGTTTGCTTAGATCCTAGCAAAGATATCCATAGCTTTCCTTAGATCTTCAAGTTGAATGAAAAATTTAATGTTGATGCTTGATAGAGTGATATAAGGAAGTGGTTTGCAACGGCCTGTTCCTTCTAGCATTGGAGCTTCGACGACATTGTATGACTTGCGAATCAGCGACTTGACTGGACCTGGAGGGCCTTTTCCCAAAATTAGTAACCTTAGCATGACAACATTGATCTTAAGAAGCTGCAATCTCATTGGAAAGCTACCAGATGAAGTACGAAACATGACACAATTCCTAGTAAACATGTACTCCCTGCATGCACAACATCTCCTATCACTTTCAAAGTATCTTGAATAAGTGGAAACTGCCACAACATCTCCGCAAACATTGATTTCGTCAACGACAATTTCTAGTAATGCTCTTGTAAAAGAAAATCCCCTCATTTTGCATTCCTGTATCTGAATTTCATCTATGACAGTGCAATGATAGTCTGAGGTGACATCAGCCATCTCTACTATCACTGACTTGTGCGTTGCACCATCGGCTTCCTCCCATTCCGGCCTGGTAGTCAAATTACATGAAACTTTTGCTTTGTTTGGACTCCGCTGACTTCACAGATTTCGGGCTTGAAGGGAGATTGGATGGATTAAAGTTTGCGGAGAAGCGAAGGGAGCCCTTGTCCCTCACCGACAATGAACAATAATTGAAACCAAACCGCATTACAATTTAATATTTTTATAAGGGTCAAATGTATGTATTTCTATAGTACACTGGGCTAATAAAATCCTTTTGTTAGAGCCAAGCTACTCTTTCTTTACTTTTTCCATAGAAGACACATATACAAGATCATTAAGTACACATTTGAAACATTTAATGACATATGAGAAGTACGGAGAAACTTGTAGAAAATCTAATTTTAACAATTATATTGTAAGAAATATCATGGTCTTAGGCAATTTGGCGCTTCATTCCTCCCAAGTGGTACCATATGTAAATGGTGCTGCAATTAAATGGCTAAAGGTAACACATACAATTAAATAATGCTACAAGCCTATGCACCGAGAGAAAAAAAAAATCTAAATTATATGCAACATTGGCACTATGCTCTTGTAATATGGATTGCACAAGCGTGTATACGATAGTGATGTAACTATCCACAAGTGTGCATGTGCCAATGAATTTCCTAGCCATTAGAAAAGTTTATTTGATGTCTAAACCCCTTCGACTTCGTTTAAAGGACATTGGTCAAAGGGCAAAATATAGATGATTGAAAATATTAAATAAATATATTGGGCAAGTCTATTGATTATTTGGCTTCACTCACTAAGCTTGGTGATAGTGTCTAGCAAATCTGATCCAATCATTGGGATGAGTAAGGGAGAATTGGCTTGATAGGCTCAAAATAGGAATTATTGAACTGATCTGTCCGCATCTCACCTTTTTAGGCAAACTCATGTACTTATGGCAAAGGCCACTGGCCTTAGGTTTAAAGCAAGCTCATTAAGATAATCCTAAAATGAGCAGATTTCATCTTGTTTGTTGATCACTAAGTTGATCTAACGGATGTCATCAGGCTCCAAAGTTTATAAATACTTAGTCATTCTTTCTCATTAAAGGATTCTTTTCTGGATTCTAAATATTGAATAAATGGTGTTCCACTAAGAATTTTCTACTTTCAAAGATCAAAAAAGACTTCAGGTGAAAAACGATTTCTATTGCCCAAAACTATAAGGTTGATGCTTGAGATCCCATTAACTCTCTTATTTGTCACTTGTATATTCGAAACTCATAAGATTGCTTGTTCCTCCTCTATACTACTCTCTCCATAGTTATCTCATCACATGTCATCTCCACATCACTTCTCTAAAGTCACATACAATACAATATTTGCATAATACTCACGTAACTACTCTTATCGAAACCCTTCTTCTACACAATATAATGTAATTTATTGAAATGTTTCACTTACCTCAACCACTTTTCTATTAGTAATAATCTTCCAGTACACAACTTAAAAATTTTGACAAATTAACTATTTCACAAAGGTGTTAGTAAGTTAATACTTAGTTAAGATCACATGAACAACTTTTCATTTAACTATGTTTAGTTTTAAGCCAAAGTTTCAAAGTTTTTATAGGCATAGTGTTCTTCAAAAAATTTTCTGTTTCTTTACATCTTCATTCGTTTCCATTGTTTTTTGTAGTGCTGGTAGATATCAAGCATAAGAATTAAGCATTCGTGAATCATGTTTCTTCGGTATATGCAAGGATTTAAGGAGTTCCAAGAAGATTTGGGAATTGGAAATTAGAAATTTGAAGAATTGAGAAGAAACAACATTGTTGTGTTTTATTATTATTATTATTATTATTATAACTTTTGCCGTGGGAGAGTGACGCAGCAAAGAAAGCGTAAACACGAGACCAATTCTAAGATTGGAACTCTAGAATAAACAAAGAAGAATCTGAGTTTATTCTTTAATAAATTTCAATTGCGCACAATCGAAAACACAGAGAAACTCGTCTTTAAAAAGTGTGTATTGAATATTGAATAATGGTTAACCCTAAAATGACCTAATAACTATTTATACTCCTCAGGAAAATACGTAAAAAAGGAAATAAATATGTACACGTGGAAATAAATACAAGTATACACGTCGGTCATCTGGCATGTACACGGCCGTGTAAGCTTCTGGGAATATTTCTGACATAATACACGGTCGTGTCCCCTGGCTGTGTATGGAGACCGTGCATGTTTCTGAGAGAGATTCTAACAGAACACACGGCCGTGCCTTCTGGCCATGCGTATTTCTGGAAGCTCCTTGACATCATACATGACCGTGCTTGTAATAAACACGCCCGTACCAACCCGTGTCGGCTACAATGTCCTCATCATTCTCTCCCACCAATGAAGAACTCGACCCCGAGTTCTCTTCTGGATATAGGGTTCGTCATCCACGTAGAATAGGGATAAGTCAGCTACATTGAAGGTTTTTGAGATTTTCATGCTTTCTAAGAGCCTAACCACATAGGCATTGTCATTGACCTTGGTGACAATATTGTAGGAGCCATACTTCTTTAGTTGCTACTTACTATACGTGCCTACGGGAAAGCGTTCCTTCCTTAAGAACACCATCACTTAATCTCCTACCTCGAACAGTTTCTTCTCCCGATGCTTGTCTGCGGCTTTCTTATACTGCTCATTAACCCTCTCAATTCGCTCTTTCACGTCGGATGCCACCGTGTGGTATTGTTCCGCCAAGTGTTTAGCAGCAACATTGGTTTCTACACCCTTAGGCAAAGAAGCTAAATCCAAGGCGTGAGACGACGCTTTGGTATAGACCACTGAAAAAGACGATTTCCTAGTAGTTCTATGGATGAAATTGTTGTAAGCGAACTCGGCTTGAGAAAGTGCCAAGTCCCATTGTTTCGGCTTCTCTCCACAGATGCTTCATATCAAATTTCCAAGGGTCCTATTTGTCACCTATGTCTGCCCATCGGTTTGAGGGTGGGCTGTGCTGCTAAAATTGATGGAAGAATTAAACATGTACCATAGCGTCCTCTAGAAATGGCTAAGAAACCGAGTATCTCTATCGGAAGTGATTGACTTGGGAACCCTGTGCAACCTTACCACCTCCTTAAAGAATAGCTTGGCAACGCCTTGTGCATCAGTCGTCTTCCTGCAAGGAATGAAGCGAGCCATCTTGGAGAATCTATCTACAACCACAAAAACAGTGTTAGCATCTCGTTGGGTACGAGGCAAACCTAACATGAAGTCCATGGATAGATCCTCCTAGATATTTTTAGGTACTGGTAGTGGAGTGTATAGCCTAGTATTCTGATAATGTCCTTTGGATGTCTAGTAGATGTAGCACCGTTGCACGATTCTCCCTACATCCCTTCTCAACTAAGGCCAATGGTATCTTGTAGCCACTGCTTCTAGTGTCTTGTCACGCCCCAAATGTCCGGTTAATCCCCTTCTATGTAGGTCCCTAATCAATTTCTCCCTCAAGGAGGATTCGGGAATACAAAGTTGGTTACCCTTCATTAAGTAACCCTCCAGGATGTAGTAACTGTCATTAGGTTCCTGATTGGTACATTTTCTCCATATAGCTCCAAAATCTGCGTCTTCTTCATACAATTTCTTCAGCTGCTCAAAGCCTACCACTTCAGCCCTCATGGTGACCAACAAATCCACCCTTCTACTTAATGCATCTGCCACCTTATTTTGGATCCCAGATTTGTGCATCAAGCGAAATGGAAACTTTTGCAGAAATTGTATCCATTTGGTATGCATATCTTTGTAGATGCGGGTCTGATTACTCAAGTGTTTCAGGGCGACACAATCCAAGTATAGGACAAACTCTTTCCAACTAAGTAGTGCTCCCACATCCTTAGAGCTCTGACCATAAATAGAATTCTTTATCGTAAGTGGACCAGTTTCTCCTGGCTCCATAGAGCTTCTCACTATAGAAGGCTACGGGTCTTTTCTCTTGAGATAGCACAACACCAATAACCACGCCACTGGCATCACAGTCGACCTCGAATAGTTTGTCAAAGTTCGGTAAGGCCAACACCGGCGCACTACACAATCTCTCTTTGAGCACCGCAAATCCAGACTCAACTTCCCCATCCTAATGAAACTTCCCTTTCTTCAGGCACTCAGTCAATGGGGCAGCAACCGTACTAAAATTCCGTATGAAATGCCTATAGAATCCTGCCTACCCCATAAAGCTTCTCAACTCGGTAATGGTCTTGGGAGTGGGCCAATCTCTAGTGGCCCTTACCTTATCCTCATCCACTATGACACCTTCACCACTCACTACAAAACCTAAGAACAACAGCCTTTGTGACATGAATATGCACTTCTTGAGATTGGCATAGAGCTTATTTTCTTTCAGCATAGTCAATACGCTCTTCAAATGCATTAGGTACTCATCCTTAGTCTTGCTATATATCAGGATATCATCAAAGTATACAACTACGAACTGACATATGAATGGTTTAAGTACCTGATTCATCACGCGCATGAAGATACTCAATGTGTTGCTGAGACCGAATGGCATAACCAACCATTTGTACAACCCTTCCTTTGTCTTGAAAGCAGTCTTCCACTCATCCCCAAGTCTGCCCCGAATCTGATGATACCCACTTCTAAGATCCACTTTTGAGAAGATTACCGCTCGACTTAGCCTGTCTAACATATCTTCAATGCACGGAATTAGGAATTTATATCCAATCGTGATTTTGTTGATCACACGATTATCCACACACATCCTCTAACTCCTATTTTTCTTGGGCATCAACAGCGCTGGGACGGCACATGGACTCATGCTATCTTTGATGAATCCTTTATCTAGTAATTCCTGGACCTTCTCCTATAGGACTTCCGTTTCTTTGGGGCTCATCCGATAGTGAGGAAGGTTAGGAAAGTTAGCTCTAGGCACCAAGTCGATGTGGTGTTGGATGTCTCGCAATGGAGGCAACCCTTTTGGTAAGTCTCCCGACATTACCTCTTTAAATTCTTCTAATGCCCCTTTTACTTCTTCCGGAGCCTCTACACTATCCACATTCTCTCCCGCATTCTTCACCACAAGAGCATGCATCAAACGGGATTCTTTAATATCCTCGGTCATTTCCTTTTTTGACTAAGTGATTGTTAGAAAAGATTTTCCTTCCGCTATTTGGGTCTTAGGTCGCTTATCCGTCAATGGCAATAACGTATATTTCACGCCCCCTTTCTCCAATCTATATTTGTTTTCTTTCCCCCGGAATGTTGGGCATCCACGTCAAACTGCCAAGGCCGTCCAAATAGCAAGTGGCAAGCATCCATATCGACAATGTCGCAGTAGACTTCATCTCGATACTTGCCTATTGAAAAGGGAACCCGACACCTCTCCTTCACCTCAATTTGCTCCGCTGCCTTAATCCATCCTATGGTGTAAGGATTCAGATGCTTCTCTATCGGTAGTTGGAGTCGTTTCACAACCTCTTTTCCAATGATGTTCTCGCAGCTCCCACTGTCAACAATTAAGTCGAACACTCTCCCACCGATCGTACACCTAGTGCGAAACAGCTGGTGTCGTTGTGAACTACCCTCCTATTTCAGTGCTAGCATCATCCTCCTGATTACATATTTTGGTTCCACTGCATCATCAACCTCATCATAGTAGTCATCGTCACCATCCGGCTCACAACACACTTCCTTATCTTCCTCCCTTTCGACAATGTTTATAGTTCGTCGATTCGGGCATTCGTTGGATCGGTGTCCCAGTTGATTACATCTATAGCATTTTCCCAAAATCGGTTTGGCATATGAATTATTTTGCCTCGGGGTTTCTTTGCTCTCAAGAGGTTTTGTCCCTTCAGCTTTGTCTTCCTTCCTCTCCATACTTCTTGCTAGTTTCTCAACTAATCCTCTAGCCCTTTCGCCAACCACCCTGCTGCTATTGCTGAGATTATCATAAACATAGTTTCTCTTGCCTCCACCTAGCCTTGTACTCTGTTCTTGGATCATCATCTCAGCTCTAAGGGCTAAATTCTTTACCTCATTGACGGTTCTAAACACCGTTACCCCTATTTTGTCCCTAATTTGAGGCTTTAACCCGTCTACAAATCGTGCCACCTGCTGACCCTTAGTCTCCCTCAGATCATTCCTTTCCGCCAGCCTCATAAACTCGGCGGTGTACTCATGCACCGTCCTCTGCCCTTGACGGCATCGTTGGTACTGCTGGAAAAGGATTTGCTTATAGTCGGGTGGTAGGAAATCCCTCTGCAACAGATTCTTCATGCGGTACCATGTCTTATAGGTTGCTTCCCCTCTCTTTGCCTACGGTTCTGCAAATGATGCCACCATGCAGATGCCCCTCCTTTCAGCCTACAAGCAACCAACCTTACCCTCCTATCCTCAGGTACCTCCATATAGTCAAAGAACCTATCGACTTCTGCAAGCCAGTCCAAAAAATCTTCTATATTGAGATTACCATTAAAAGATGGAATATCTACCTTAAGACGGAAGTCACAGCCATCGGTATGATCGAGTCCCTGGTGGTTTCCTCGATATCCACCACTATACTCCTGATCAATTCGGTCATCCACCCTGCGATACCTGCCACCACCAACACCACCCCTTCTCAGTGGTTGTCCCCTCCTCTGCAAAAATTCACCCTCTTCCTCAGAGAAACTTTCATTAAGCCTTCGGTTGCATTGATTCACGGCAGCAAGTTCATTGATAGGACCATCACGAGCGATTGCTACTCCCGATTGATTCCCAACAACACCCCTGTTCCTGTTGTAGCCCATCACCATGGCGTCAAAACGCGCAACCATGTCTTCCAGACGTTACTCTACATGCCCAAGTCTCTGTTCCATGGCTTCGACCACCGTCCTTAGAGCCTATTGATTGACTCCTTGGACTTTCGCATCCCGATCAAGGTCGAGAACGTGACCACCGGCAACACCATCGTTAGCCGACATCTCCGCAAGAATTTGCCTTGCTCTGATACCAACTGACATAGCGAGGAAAGCGTAAACACGAGACCAATTCTAGGATTGGAACTCTAGAATAAACAAAGAGGAATTTGAGTTTATTCTTCGATAAATTTCAATTGCGCACAATAAAAAACATAGAGAAACTCGTCTCTAAAAAGTGTGTATTGAATATTGAATAATGGTTAACCCTAAAATGACCTAATAATTATTTATACTCCTCAGGAAAGTACGTAAAAAAGGAAATAAATATGTACACGTGGAAATAAATACAAGTATACACGACCGTCATCTAGCATGTACACGGCCATGCATGCAGGCCGTGTAAGCTTCTAGGAATATTTCTGACATAATACATGGTTGTGTCCCTTGGCCGTGTATGGAGACCGTACATGTTTCTGGGAGTAATCCTGATAGAATACATGGTCGTATACATTTCTGGGAATCATCCCGGTATATCATACGGCCGTGCCTTCTGGCCGCATGTGTTTCTGAAAGCTTCCTGACATCATACACGATCATGCTTATAATAGACACGCCCGTATAAACCTGTGTCAGTTATGATGTCCTCATTAGAGAGGAATTTGGGACAGACTTTGATTGTTTTAGGAAAGGTTGCTTGTTGTGCCATTTTCACTAAGGATTCAACGGAATTGAATTTGATGGAGGAATGAGCGAGATATGACATGATGAAATTGAGGTTTTTTTTTTTGGGGAAATTTTGCTGTCTTGTTTTGATATTTTCTGTTGCTCTTGGACTCTATTTCTGTTTGGTTTTATTAATGAAACGGGCTTATCGGAAATATATATATAATATATTAATAAAATTTTAATATATATATATATAAATAATAATTGAAAAAATATAGAGGATTTTTCTCCGAAGATAAGGAAATTGGGGGGTCCAACTTACACGCGCGTGCCACTTTATCGAGTATAATTTTTTTTATTGAATTTTTCAACAGATATATATGTATAAAAAATTGATTTCACAACTTCAACACATACTTCTACTATATGGGTTTCATTTATTGTATAATTATCCATAAGACCTTAAATTATTAAAATTTAAAATTCCATACTGTAAACACCCCATTTTTGCCCTAGGAGTCAATAATTTTCAATAATAATCAATTTTTAATTTTTCATAAATTTTTTCAATTTTTTTCCTAATTTTCCATAAATAATAAAAATATTCAAAAAATAAAAATAAATAGGAAAACACCTCAATTTTGAAAAATGATTTTAGAAATAGCAAATATGAATAATAAACAATTTTTACAAATTTTTGAGATTTCAAAAAATACAAAAAAATAGAAAAATCGCATTGCATATATGCAATTTGTGAAAATAGAAAAATCAGGAAAGTGGGCTAGCTCAGCTGGTCCGGACCGTGGCTAGGCGCGCGCGCAGGGGGGCGAGGTCGGGCGTTCGAATCGCGGGAGAAGCAATTTCTGTGTTTTGCAATTTTTCGACTTGTCCAGGACGCGTGGCGACCTCTAATTGGGTGGAAGAGACGCACGCGCCGGGCGAGTGGTCATCTCCTACCTCGAGCCCAAGATCGCCGGCGAAGAAAAAATCCGTATTTCGGCCGTTTTGATTCGATTTTTTGCACAAATCCAACAGATCTTCAACAGAAATAAGATAAACACTATCTAATTAGAATCAAATCACAACAAGACGAGGGATTTACACGAATCAAAGTCATTCCTTTTAACCGTCGATCCGATTAGCTTTGATCGGAGGAAATCCGAGCTTATCCAGCTCGATTTCAAACGCCTATAAATAGAGTAGGAGACGGGGAAGCCAAAACAGAGATCAGAATCGCGAGAGAGAGAGAAAAGAGTGTAGATCGGAGGAAGCCCAAGTTCGCGACCACCGTTCGGAGTTGAGTCGCCGCAAGGAGACGTTCTGGGAGTAAGCCGCCACCACCATCGGATTCAGCACCCTCAAGAAGCTAGGATTCGACACTTCACCCGCCGCAAACAACCGCCGGAACGCCGTGAACGAGCCAACCCCGCCGCCGTGTCCGATCGACCCGACCCGACCCGCTCGACTTGATTCGACCCGATCCGACCCGACCCGCGCACCGATCCGGATCCAGGTAAGTCGGATTTTCCAGATTTTTTTATTTATTTTGTTTGTTTATTCATTATTTGTGAGTATTATTATTATTTTTTTAGTGATTATTGTTATTTTAGTTTAGTTATTTATTTTTTCTATTTTTAATAAATAGAAAAAAATGTAGAAATTAGGTTTTTTTTTTTAGAATTTAATAATGTAAAATAACGTAAAAAAAATAAATAAAATGAAGAAAAACAATAAAAATGTTAGGAAAGTAATAATGAAGTTTTAGATTTCAAAATAAAAATAGATAATAAACTTAGGATAAAAATCACCAAAAATTCCAAAAAACACAAAGATTACCAAAAGATCATAAAAATTCCCAAAAATGTATAGAAATCATAAAAACTTATAAAAATCACAAAAATCACAAAAATCATAAAAAATTCGAAAACTATTGAAAAATAGGAAGAGAAAAAAATTATGTAAAGATTTAGCACTTAGAAAAATCATTTTCATCAAATAAATCAAAATTGATGTTTTCCTTAAAAAATCATTTTCAAAAATCAAAATTCAAAGTTTAGGCTTAGAGTTTTTCCAAAAAAAAATGTTAAGAACATAAATCATAAGAAATTTCAAAATTAAAATTCACCAACAAATCTAAAGTTTTCAGAAAAGCGAACTACGGCTTGTTTGATCCTGAGTAGCAGGTACGTAGGCACCCATTCGGGTCAACCCTTAAAATGAATGAAAAATCATTTTCTCAAAATAAATTCCAAAACATAATAAAAAGTAACAAAAGCACAATGAAACACATTTCTAAAGATGAACAATTTTAGGAGATTAGGTGGTAACCGTAAAGGTTTTAATAGGTTAGCCTCCGGATTTAGAAACTCTGGTTTTCCCTTTTCCTCTTTTCACAAAAACGAGAAGAGGAAAGAACGACGACTAGTAGTCCAAATTAAGACTAATCCGCTCCTTTAGTCTTAATTCAATTTTCCCAACAACAGTTGGGTGGCGACTCCAAAAATCAAACGAAATTCCTAACTCAAGTCGAGGATCTAGATTAGATGAGCATAGGGTCTAATTTAGATCGGATTAGGAATGGGAAATTCAAAAATTAGACTCGACAGGATGGCGACTCCACTGGGGGAATTGCCAGTAGGCTAGCCACCTGAATCTCTTCAAATCTCTATCTTAAGGAAATGTGTTTCGATTATTATTCTGTTGCTAACTTTTCAGGGTTTAGATAGATTTTGTGATTTTTTTTCTTTATTGTGGGGGTTTCTTGCATGCATACATATGTCTGTGTGAGTAGATGCGGTCGAACCCGGACCGTCCTAGAAAACTAAGACGGGGAGCCATTGTGTAGGTTTCGGGCGAAGTGAGTTGATTCACCGTTCGGGACCGATTAGGCTACCCCACCCTATGCTTCGATATGGCCTGAGATCCATTTCTTCGAGAATGCGGGAGGCCATAGAGCTCGGGAACCAGTTAGAACCCACCTACTTGCATACATAACATCATACGAGGGGTTGACAATTGATGACAATGCAATGGTTTGTTGTTTTTTCATGGAGTTCAAGTATATTTCCCTATAATGCTTTCATAGTCTTGTTTGTAACTAGGCTGGTTCCTATTGTAATAGATGGCTAGCAGTACAGCCGACCGCCTCCTCCGTAAAGAAATACGGGTGTACAAACCTTTGGACCCAAAATTGGTACTGGACCACTGGTTTACCTTGTACAACCCAGAGGAACAAGGCTTTGGAAGCACAATTGGAGAAGTGCCAAGCCAAAGTCAAAGAGCTAGAAGCCGTCATCAGCGGGAAATTGAACCTCCGCAACAGAAGACTAAGAAAGCTAGGAAATAGAGCATTATTTGTAATCCTTTATTTTGATCCTTGAACTCCAAGATTGTCAATATTAATAAAAATAAAATTTCAGTATTACATTGTCAATCAGTTGTCAACCCTTTTATCTTTTAGCATCCGCGTGACACATGCATGGCATTCTTGCATTCATTATACTAAAACAAAACGAAACGCGAATCCAGGTATCAAGATAGCTTCCAAGCAACCGAGCCCTCCCAGAAGTCCAGTTCTCACGCGCTCAAGAGCAAAGATGGCCAACAGCAGTGACAACCGCAACAACACCAACGCTGAAGCTGCCTCAGACTCTAGGATCATATCCCTGGAGCAAACGGTCCAACAACTGGCTGCCCAGGTTCACCTCTTGACTGAAAGCATCAGCCTCCTGCGCAACACCCAGCCAACCCAGGAAGAATATTCAGGGGCCAGGAAGGGAAAAGCAGTGGAGGGACAAGCCTCCGGAATACGAAGAAATCAATTCCCACCTTAACCCAGCCTTCGAGTATGAGCCGAAGGTCAGTTAGGGGCCGACCTCTGATGATCTGAAGAAGGAAATGGAAGAGAGACAAAAGGAAATGGAAAAACGACTCCTCCAGCAGCTCAATGATAAGATGAAAACCATCGAAGGCCCTGATGGTTTTGAACAGGCCGGAATCACCAACCTGCTAGCATACAGGGAAGAAGCATACCCCGACAAGTTCAAGACCCCAGATTTTGAAAAGTATGACGGGACCGGCTGCCCCAAGATGCATACCAGACTATATGCCCGGAAGATGAGCAAGTATGCTCAATACGATCAACTCATGCTCCAGACCTTCCAGGACAGCCTCACCGGCCCCGCATTGGTCTGGTATGCGCACCTCGACTTCAACATTGTCAACACCTGGGAAAAGCTAGCCCGGGCTTTTTATGATCAATACAAGTTTAACATTGAAGTCGCCCCATCTGTAATTGACCTAGGGAGTCTCAGGAAAAGGCAGGCCGAGCTGTTCAAGGAATATGCTCAGCGCTGGAGGGCCCAGGCCGCCAGGGTAGCCACTCCGGTGTCCGAAAAGGAATTGACATCCATATTTGTCAATACATTGGACAAAACTTACTTTTCACATCTTGTGGGCCAGACCTCCTCCAGTTTCGCAGAGGTAGTAGTTGCAGGGTGTAGGATCGAGAATGCCATCTCCACCAGTAGACTCCAATCAATGGAGCCTTCTAGGGTTACACCAACACAGAGACCCCTAGGAGGAAACAGAGTTAAGGAGCCTACAGTCAGTACAGTGCATTCTGGTAAGGCAGAAAGACCTGGGACTCGGGTAACTTTCCAGACCCCAAGTGCCCCGGCCCAGCAACCTACGACAGGTCAAACTCAGGCCGCCAGGGCCCCAAGACAGTTCACCCCAATCCCCGTGCCGCTTAGTCAGGTTTTCGCTCGGTTGAGGGCAGACAACTTGATTAGCTTTGAGATCCCTAACGATAGATACAAGCCTAAGAACTTCGACTCCAGCCTCAAGTGTGACTACCACATGGGTCAAGAGGGGCACTCCACAGATAGGTGTTGGAGGCTCCGACACAAAATCCAAGATTTAATTGATGCCGGAATCATACAACTGGATTTCGTGAATGCCCCAACACCCAATGTCAACACCAACCCGCTGCCTACCATTAATATGATCACATCTGAGGAGTCGACTCCCGAAGAAGCCCCTAAGCATCATACGACAGAACAACAAAAGAAGCCTCAAGCTCCCGAAGAAGCACCAAAGGCACACATTAAAAGAAGATGGTTATCCGGAGATCCAACAGTGGGCACTTTGGGGGAATCACACGGGAGGTTTCAATATTTGGTAAACTATTCTTACACCCCAACTAAGCAAGGGCCGCCTAGTGGGTGGGGGCCGGAATTTGAGAAGCAAGACAATCTAACAACGGAAGAGGGGAAGACTATCAACATGATCAACTCTCATCAGAAACCCCGGGTTATACAATGCTATGGGGAACAATCAGCCGAGGTACAAATCCCGAGAAAAAGGTATGTATTCAATGTTCCCACCCCGGTAGAGAATTACAAGGCTGCACCGTTCGACTATCGAGCCCTCGAACAAGAGCGACCTCCTATAGTGGGAGGTATCACCCGCTCTGGAAGATTATACGATCTAAAGTATAAGAGCCCGACTGAAGAACCCAATGCAGAGGAAACGGAGGAAGAAGGCCTTGCTGCATTTACGAAGATGGTAAAGGCCAGCGAATACAAGATCATGGAACAATTAAATAAAGTGCCAGCGCAGATATCTCTCATGGGTCTTCTTGCCACGTCTGAGCCCCATAGGGAAGCACTCTTTAAAGTGTTAAAACAGATTCAAGTCTCGGAAGGTATTGCTACAGACAAAATGGGTCACGTGGCAAACTCTATCTTTACTGTGGATCAAATATCTTTCTCTCCAGAAGAGCTAGGAGAAGAGGGAGACCAGCATACCAAGCCACTATTCATAGTGGTCCGGTGCAATGACACCATTGTCTCCCGGGTACTTATCGACAATGGATCATCCCTCAACGTCTGCCCATTGGCAACACTTGACTTATTAGGATTCGATCCAAGCAACATAAAACCTAGCTCCACAGTGGTCAGAGCCTTTGACGGGTCGAAGAGAGACATTGCGGGGGAAGTGAACCTACCCGTGGAAATCGGTCCACAAGTATTCCACATCTCCTTCCAGGTCCTCGATATCCCAAGGTCTTTTAACCTGCTCTTGGGATGACCCTGGATACATGCTGCTGGTGCCATTCCCTCCAGTCTCCACCAAAAGGTCAAGTTCATCACAAATGGGCAGATAGTCACGGTACTGGGCGAGCAGGATTACGCCATATACAAAGAGACTACCATACCTTACATCGGGGATGAAGGCTCAGAAGACCTGGATTGCAGATTTTCAACGAAGTAAATATGGTGACCAGCAAGGAGGGCCATCAGTTTAAAGAGGGGCAGCACGGGACCTTCGAACTGGGGTATGTTCCTACAACCGCGGAAGAAGCGCAAGTAAGGGGTGTTAAAGGCAGAATGAAGGGGAAGCTGATTGACACCCAGATGTGCATCCCACCTCTCCAACAATCTTTCCGAAAGGCGAATGTCATCCAAGAGATTCGGATAAATGAAGAGGACGACAGCAAAGGGAAATCAACATCCTCCGCGCATCAGGCTCTAAACAATTGGTTTTGCTATCCTATTAGTGACGCTAGGTTAGCTCAAAAGTAGAAAAAATTATTAAAAAAATTTTATTGAGACTCCTTATTCAATTTAATCATAGTTTGTTTGCTTTCTCTTATGTATGTGCTTTTATTTTCATGTCACTCAGATCTCCTACCATCGAACATCAGGGATATTTCGCGCAGGTAGAATGTAAAAACGCCGATATCGTTTCCAACGCTGCTGGGTCAATTGTTGAAGACGATATCTTAACCCACAAAATAATACAAGAAAATCGGCTAAAACATGAACAAAGCGGAATCTCGATCGACGAGCCTGTGGAGACAGTAAATCTAGGAAGCATGGAAAATCCTAAGAACCTCAAAATTGGGACCAGTTTGAGTGCCGAGCAAAAACGAGAGATAACCGAGCTATTAATCGAATATGCAGATGTGTTTACCTGGTCATATGGTGACATGCCAGGGCTAGACCAGTCAATAGTAGTTCACAGGCTTCCCACAAGAGAAGATGTCAGACCTAAAAAACAAAAATTAAGAAGATTTAGGCCTGACATCTTGCTGAAAATCAAAGAAGAAGTCAAGAAACTACTAGAAGTATGGTTCATCGAAGTGTCCGACTACCCAGAATGGGTGGCAAATATAGTCCCCGTCATGAAAAAGAACGGAAAAGTGCGCGTATGCGTGGACTTTCGGGACTTAAACCAAGCCACGCCAAAGGATAACTTCCCCCTACCTCATATTGATGTTCTAGTAGATAACACTGCAGGAAACCATCTCTTCTCATTCATGGACGGTTTCTCAGGATACAATCAAATCAAAATGGCCGAGGAGGACAAAACCAAAACAACCTTCATCACGACGTGGGGAATCTTCTGTTACAAAGTCATGCCCTTCGGCTTGAAAAACGCCGGGGCAACATATCAGAGAGCCATGGTCGCCATACTTCACGACATGATGCATCGTGAGGTTGAGGTATATGTCGACGACATGATAGCTAAATCCAAAGAAAGAGAAAGCCATGTAGATATTCTGAGGAAGTTGTTTAATCGACTGAGGAAATTCCAGCTTAAGCTAAACCCAGAAAAATGTACTTTCGAGGTTACAACGGGAAAATTGTTAGGGTTCGTCATCAGCCAGGAGGGCATTAAGATTGACCCTGATAAGGTAAAGTCCATATTAGAGTTACCTTCCCCACGCTCCGTTAAAGAAGTAAGAAGCTTGCTAGGGAGATTAAATTATATAGCTCGGTTTATCTCACAACTTACTGATAAATGTCGGCCGCTATTCCGTCTATTGAAGAAGAACGCCGAAATAGAATGGGACAACGAATGTGAAGAAGCGTTCAGGGCAATCAAAGACTATCTTATAAAACCCCCGGTCTTGATAGTCCCGAAACAAGGAAAACCCTTATTCTTATATCTCACCATACTCCCCGAATCCATGGGATGTGTGCTGGGGCAAAAAGACGAAGAGGGAAGAGAACGTCCCATATATTATCTGAGCAAGAAGTTCACAGATGGGGAATAGAGGTACTCAGAGGTGAAGAAGACGTGTTGTGCGTTAATTTGGGTCATGCATCGACTAAGGCAATATACCCTTTACTACCATATTGAGCTGTTGACAAGACATGATCCCTTAAAATACTTGGCAGAGAAGCCGACGTTGATGGGGAGAATCTCCAAATGGCAGATGCTTCTGTCCGAGTTCGACATCACGTACGTAAACCAGAACTCGATAAAGGGGCAAGCCTTAGCCGATCAGTTGGCCGAACACCCTATCGAGACAGGTACTCAAGAAATACAAGTCCAATTCCCGGACGAGAACATATTAACAGTAAAAGACATACCGGTAGAAGACTCTGGGAGAGAGCAGAATGCTAAGTGGAAATTGTTTTTCGACGGGGCTGCCAATGTATTCGGTTGTAGGGTTGGGGCAGTATTGATATCCCCAGACGGCACTCAATTCCCTGCAGCGACAAAACTATCATTTCCCTATACCAATAATATCGCGGAATATGAAGCATGTATTCTTGGCCTAAAGATGGCCTGCCAAATGGGAATCCGCGAATTAGAGGTGTACGGGGACTCGTCGCTCATCATACTACAAACAAGAGGGGAATACAAAACTAAAGACCCCAAACTGGTACCATACCATCAACACTTAACAGAGCTAATTGAGGAGTTTAAGGCAATCACCTTCATGTATATCCCGAGAACTCAGAATCAGTTTGCAGATGCCCTAGCCACATTAGCATCCATGGTTCAAATAACAGGGGGAGCCGAAGTTCGCCCGATAAAAATAGACGTCGAAAATCGGCCCGCTTATTGTTTGACAATTGAAAAGATGCAAGATGATAAGCCCTGGTATCACGACATCAAGACCTTTCTCCAAGAAGGTAAATACCCTGAAATGGCTAGCAAAAATGACCAAAGAACGCTCAGAAGGTTAGCCAGCCATTTCTTATTAAGTGGGTCTATACTCTACAAAAGATCATTTGATACCACCCTGTTGAGATGTGTGGATAAGAATGAAGCATGCGAACTCATGAAGGAAGTGCATGAAGGGGTATGTGGACCCCATATGAACGGCTACATGTTGGCTCGAAAAATCATGAGGTTAGGGTATTACTGGTTAACCATGGAATCAGATTGCATAAAGTATGTCAAGCACTGTCATCTGTGTCAAGTATACGCAAACCGGATAAATGCTCCACCCAACGAGCTACATCTGTTATCGGCGCCATGGCCTTTCTCCATGTGGGGAATCGACATAATAGGCCCTATCACTCCAACGGCATCTAATGGCCACAGATTTATACTGGTAGCAATTGATTACTTCACCAAATGGGTAGAAGCTTCATCGTATACCAATGTCACGAAAGGGGTAATAGTCCGCTTCTTAAAGAGGGACATAATAGCCCGATATGGAGTTCTTGAGTCAATCATCACCGACAATGGTACCAATCTCAACAATAGATCGATGACAGGTTTATGTCAACAATTCCACATAAACCACAAAAATTCAACTCCCTACAGACCTCAAATGAATGGGGCGGTAGAAGCAGCTAACAAAAATATCAAGAAGATCATCGAAAAGATGACAACAACTTATAAAGATTGGCACGAAATGTTACCATTTGCTCTCATGGCTTATAGGACTTCAATAAGAACATCTACGGGAGCTACCCCTTACTCATTGGTATATGGTACAGAAGCAGTGCTACCAGTGGAAGTCGAAATACCATCATTCAGAATCTTGTCAGAAACTCAATTAACAGAATCAGATTGGGTAAAGAAAAGGCTTGATCAGCTGAACCTGATTGATGAAAGAAGACTTACCGCATTATGTCATGGTCAGTGTTACCAACAGAGGATAGCCCGAGCATTCAATAAAAAGATGAGACCTCGGTACTTCAAAGAGGGTGACCTAGTACTAAGAAAAGTTCTCCCGAAAGTCTAAGACTCCAGAGGAAAATTCACTCCAAATTATGAAGGCCCCTATGTGGTAAAAAAGGTTCTGTCAGGTGGTGCTCTAATATTAACTCAGATGGATGGTCCAGAATTGAGAGACCCTGTCAACACAGATGCTGTAAAGATGTACTATCCTTAGGCAAGGGAATTGAAATTTTGCCAATGTTTATGAAAGCCAATATTCGATACAAATTTCATTGAGTTGAGTTTTTACTTTTCTACAAGCAAAGCTAATATCCCTGAATGGTCAACAATCCCAATCAATTCTCATCATAGTGAATACACCTAAACGCGTTAGCCACCATTTCGTCAATGAAAGATAAACACTAAAATGATAATGAATCTTAATATAATTTGTGATATAATTTTATCTACTCCTAAGCATCAGAACTTAGTGCATTAGTAGGATAACATTACCAATGAATGAGCCATGCGCATCAAGAAATGAAGCACATCAAGATTTTCAATCCCGTATCAAGATGAGAAGAAGAGAAGCAGAAGCAAACCAACACGAAGGTTCGGTTGTTTGGTTGCTATCCACGATAAACTGGCAAGCGTCTTAAAATAGTTAACCATCGTCGCATTATGAAAGGCATCACATCATCTAGCTTGGTAGGAAGCATATTCGAAAGCATGAGATGAGTCAACCCATAGTAGGGCACCCGTCTAGTCATTCATTAATAAGGTAGTCAGCATGACATGGGCACTTCCCCAAACATCATCTCCTAAAGTTAATCCATGGGGGCATCTTTTTGGAGATGTCAGTTCAATTTCAATTCTAGGTTAGGTAGCCCATAGGGGGCCCTTTCCTAAAAACCTTGTTCTCATGGTCAGCCCATAGGGGGCACTTTTTGAGACAAGTCTAATTCCAGGTTAGGCAGCCCATAGGGGGCCCTTTCCTAAAAACTTTGTCCTCATGGTCAGCCCATAGGGGGCACTTTTTGAGGCAAAATTTTCAATTCTAGGTTAGGCAGCCCATAGGGGGCCCTTTCCTAAAAACCTTGTTCTCATGGTCAGCCTATAGGGGGCATCTTTTGAGACAAGTCTAATTCCAGGTTAGGCAGCCCATAGGGGGCCCTTTCCTAAAAACTTTGTCCTCATGGTCAGCCCATAGGGGGCACTTTTTGAGGCAAAATTCTCAATTCCAGGTTAGGCAGCCCATAGGGGGCCCTTTCCTAAAATCTTGTTCTCATGGTCAGCCCATAGGGGGCACTTTTTGAGACAAGTCTAATTCCAGGTTAGGCAGCCCATAGGGGGCCCTTTCCTAAAAACTTTGTCCTCATGGTCAGCCCATAGGGGGCACTTTTTGAGGCAAAATTCCCAATTCCAGGTTAGGTAGCCCATAGTGGGCCCTTTCCTAAAATCTTGTTCTCATGGTCAGCCCATAGGGGGGCACTTTTTGAGACAAGTCCAAATCCCAGGTTAGGCAGCCCATAGGGGGCCCTTTCCTAAAATCTTGTTCTCATGGTCAACCCATAGGGGGTACTTTTTGAGACAAGTCTAAACCCCAGGTTAGGCAGCCCATAGGGGGCCCTTTCCTAAAATCTTGTTCTCATGGTCAGCCCATAGGGGGCACTTTTTGAGACAAGTCCAAGTTTTCAATCCCGATTAGTCAGCTCTTGGGGAACTTTTCGGAAATATTCTTCCAAACAGTTGCTAGTCTAACAAGACGCTTCTGTCAACAGGGAGCCAGCTCATAAGGGCGCTTCCTAAATAAATTTTCTTTCCAAGGTTGCAAGTCTGACAAGACGCTTCCTATCATCATTTCTCATACATTTCTACTCAAAGCTTGAGATATGTCCTGTCGCCAATCAGTTAGCTCATAAAGCACTTTTTGGAGAAGGAACATTACCTTGAATTGTTTGGAACATCTTCAAATTGTAGGATTATCAGCTCTTGGGGCATTTTCCTACCAAAACTCATCCAAGAGGCCAAAAATGGCGTCTTTTGTTTGTCTTTGTAGTTAAGTTTTTCAAACTTTACCACAAAGAGGGGCAGCTGTAAACACCCCATTTTTGCCCTAGGAGTCAATAATTTTCAATAATAATCAATTTTTAATTTTTCATAATTTTTTCCAATTTTTTTCCTAATTTTCCATAAATAATAAAAATATTCAAAAAATAAAAATAAATAGGAAAACACCTCAATTTTGAAAAATGATTTTAGAAATAGCAAATATGAATAATAAACAATTTTTACAAATTTTTGAGATTTCAAAAAATACAAAAAAATAGAAAAATCACATTGCATATATGCAATTTGTGAAAATAGAAAAATCAGGAAAGTGGGCTAGCTCAGCTGGTCCGGACCGTGGCTAGGCGCGCGCGCAGGGGGGGCGAGGTCGGGCGTTCGAATCGCAGGAGAAGCAATTTCCGCGTTTTGCAATTTTTCGACTTGTCCAGGACACGTGGCGACCTCTGATTGGCTGGAAGAGACGCACGCGCCGGGCGCGTGGTCGTCTCCTACCTCGAGCCCGAGATCGCCGGCGAAGAAAAAATCCGTATTTCGGCCGTTTTGATTCGATTTTTTGCACAAATCCAACAGATCTTCAACAGAAATAAGATAAACACTATCTAATTAGAATCAAATCACAACAAGACGAGGGATTTACACGAATCAAAGTCGTTCCTTTTAACCGTCGAGCTTATCTAGTTCGATTTCAAATGCCTATAAATAGAGGAGGAGACGGGGAAGCCAAAACAGAGATCAGAATCGCGAGAGAGAGAGAAAAGAGTGTAGATCGGAGGAAGCCCAAGTTCGCGACCACCGTTCGGAGTTAAGCCGCCGCAAGGAGACGTTCTGGGAGTAAGCCGCCGCCACCATCGGATTCAGCACCCTCAAGAAGCTAGGATTCGACACTTCACCCGCCGCAAACAACCGTCGGAACGCCGTGAACGAGCCAACCCCGCCGCCGTGTCCGATCGACCCGACCCGACCCGCTCGACTTGATTCGACCCGATCCGACCCGACCCGCGCACCGATCCGGATCCAGGTAAGTCGGATTTTCCAGATTTTTTTATTTATTTTGTTTGTTTATTCATTATTTGTGAGTATTATTATTATTTTTTTTAGTGATTATTGTTATTTTAGTTTAGTTATTTATTTTTTCTATTTTCAATAAATAGAAAAAAATGTAGAAATTAGGTTTTTTTTTTAGAATTTAATAATGTAAAATAACGTAAAAAAAAATAAATAAAATGAAGAAAAACAATAAAAATGTTAGGAAAGTAATAGTGAAGTTTTATATTTCAAAATAAAAATAGATAATAAACTTAGGATAAAAATCACCAAAAATTCCAAAAAACACAAAGATTACCAAAAAATCATAAAAATTCCCAAAAATGTATAGAAATCATAAAAACTTATAAAAATCACAAAAATCACAAAAATCATAAAAATCATAAAAAATTCGAAAACTATTGAAAAATAGGAAGAGAAAAAAATTATGTAAAGATTTAGCACTTAGAAAAATCATTTTCACCAAATAAATCAAAATTGATGTTTTCCTTAAAAAATCATTTTCAAAAATCAAAATTCAAAGTTTAGGCTTAGAGTTTTTCCAAAAAAAAATGTTAAGAACATAAATCATAAGAAATTTCAAAATTAAAATTCACCAACAAATCTAAAGTTTTCAGAAAAGCGAACTACGGCTTGTTTGATCCTGAGTAGCAGGTACGTAGGCACCCATTCGGGTCAACCCCTAAAATGAATGAAAAATCATTTTCTCAAAATAAATTCCAAAACATAATAAAAAGTAACAGAAGCACAATGAAACACATTTCTAAAGATGAACAATTTTAGGAGATTAGGTGGTAACCGTAAAGGTTTTAATAGGTTAGCCTCCGGATTTAGAAACTCTGGTTTTCCCTTTTCCTCTTTTCACAAAAACGAGAAGAGGAAAGAACGACGACTAGTAGTCCAAATTAAGACTAATCCGCTCCTTTAGTCTTAATTCAATTTTCCCAACAACAGTTGGGTGGCGACTCCAAAAATCAAACGAAATTCCTAACTCAAGTCGAGGATCTAGATTAGATGAGCATAGGGTCTAATTTAGATCGGATTAGGAATGGGAAATTCGAAAATTAGACTCGACACATACTATTAGTAGTTACATTATAAGGTAAGCATTATATTATAGCATTCATGTAATTACTTTTTTTTTTTAGTTATTATATGTGCTCCAAAATTACATTTATATAAACCTATATATTATCCTAATAAATCATACTTATACTTATTATTTTCTAATTAGGCCATTACTAATGTCATCATTAATAATATCACTTTACTAATTTACAAATATATATATGTTCGTATACTTTAGTATAATTATAGATATGCATATATCACTCGTGAATACAACTTATATGTATAGATATACTATTATATGCATATATAAATGTTTCTCTATCCATGGATATGTGTTAAATTTTCCAAAATGCTAGAGTGTCAAAAATATATATGTAAATCCGACAAGTAACTTGTATATATGTAAACATGAACCTAGGTATATATTATAGTTATATAAGTTCTCAAAAAGTTGTAAGGCTCAATATAAAATTATAGTTTATACCTAAAATACATTTATTTGCATAGGTGTAATAAGTAATATTTATCTATGACTTGTGTGTGTAACAAATAGAATATATAACAGCCTAGGTCAAAAGCAACTACTAATCAAGCCAAAAGATACTAATGGATATTTTTCAATTATTCGATCCAAAAGCTTCTAACTAATATTTGCATATTATTCATTATTTAATCTTGTATACCAAGACTTAATATCTACTATAATCCATGTGAGGCTTGTATTTACATAAGGTATTACAACCCTCCCTTCCCTTATACGATGTTCAATGTTTTAAGAGTATATTTGTAATATATATGTGGATGTGATGGTATCAACTCAAGTTTAATGTATAGTAAGTGGTATCGATAGGGTAATTTACTCTAGGAGTTGGTTTTTGAAAGTGAGTTTGGCTACCCATAAACAAACTAATTATGAGTTATTGCCATTATCCTAATGATGATCATAGCAGATCGAAATCAGTTGAGAAGGTTGATCCCATCAGATGTAAGAAGAACCAAGGTAAAGCTAGTTGAGGATTACATCTTAAAATCACCCTATATTCAGTAAAACTTACAAGGCATAAAGTACTCTATGGAACTTATAAATTTTAGTTTTCTTCTTAAAAATTTTAAGTCTATGTAATATTAAAAAGAAAAGAAAAGAAAAGAAAAACAATCTATATATGATATATATTATAAATTTTTCATATACAAAATTCATAAAACTTATAAAAAAATATATGAAATTAAAAAAAAAAAAGAGAGTAAATTTTCAACCTTAGTTATTTCAAATTCTATGATTTTACTACTTGCTAAAGGAAAAAATATAAGGTAAAAGAATAGAAAACCTAAAGTTAGAAAGGATAATAGAGAAAAACAAAAAAGAAAAAGGAGTAGTTTTAGGTTTAATCAATTAGGGTTATTAACTTATGAATTTAAACTCTCTTTTTTTCTTTTTATTAAAACATTTATTGGAAAAAAAATTATAATACTATCATTTATAATTTATTTATTAAAATTATTTAATAAATTTTTATATAGTAAATATATGATACGCTATAATATATACTCTGTATATCTTGAAATATAAGTTTTAAGATAAGTATAATGGGAAGATTTCATACTTATATCCTATTTTATGAGAGTAGCTTTCAAAAAATTTATATTCGAAACTTATTTTATGATCCTTAATACCCATCCAGAACTTACTCAATTGCGTAGAATGTGAGTAAATACTTTATATAACAAAGTTACTCAGTTGACTCTACTTATTATCATTAATTTAATTCACTCTTAATTGTTTCATTAAAAGACATCACTACATACATTTAAAAGTCGTATTTATTTTAAATTATGACTTATGTGCGAACGTACTTATGATATACATACACACACAAGTACAGGCTTGGCTTGCATATGTTTTTATTTGTTCAGTTTCTCAGCCTATTTATGCTGAAATGCCTAAAAAAAAATACTTTAAAGTCAATGGTATTCCAATCATTTCCCTTTTATGACTGTCTTTTGATATATTTAACAAAGACTTATAATTTTTGCAGTTTTAAAATCGAAACCGAACCCGTCCCTATTGCCTTCACTCCTGTTCATTCATGAAGAAATATGCAATGGATTGAACACATTTTGGAGTTTCAATATAGAGTTACTTATTTATTATTAAGTCTATACATTTTATTTATTATTGATTTTTTTTTTTTACTCACCATAAAATGACTTATTTCAATACCGTCCTAAGAGATGCCAATAATTCAAAACCAATTTTTTTTTTTCTTTTTCCCTCACTCCCAGAGATGCCGATTGCCTGAAACTTACAATTGGTTAAGACATATGATTAATATCTAGAGGCATAGTTTATAATGGCCAGCTAAAAGTTTTAGGGTGAACGACATTTGGGGTGAGTAAATTACCAAAATTGAAAAGCATTTTACTATTTGGTTTACAATTTCCTTCTAAATTGAATTACTGTAGAATGATTTAGTTTTTATTCGATTGAAACAGGCATTTGTTTTCATTATTTATTTATTTGTTTTCCCTGTTCCATTGCTGCCATAGTTTTATTTTGATATATTTTCTCTTTATTTGTACCCCCAATTTAATTTTCACTTCTCTATCATTATCTAATCTACTAAATACAAGAACTTTTCAACCATTTAGAAATACAATATATATTTAGTGGTCCAAATCTTAAAGCTTTTATGGTTAAAAACATTAGATTCAATGAGAATAAAATAAAATAAACATATTTATGTAAAATGGGGTATATAGAAAGTGAAATCAAGATTTTCATGCATGATTTGAAAACATTTTTTGCTTTTTTTTAATAATATAATTCAACTTTGTTTAATTTAATTTTAAACAATTCGATTTATTTAAAAGAGAATCAAACTACTTTAAATAGTTGGAATGATTAATCTAACAACAACATGAATGAACCTCTTTTTTATTATTAGATCAACATGATTCCATTCGATTTGGGGTCCAGTTCGATTCCATGATATAGCCCCAAATGGCACTTTGGACATTTTATTGTTTATTTTATTTTTAAAGATTGTAATGATATGGCTATATAATAATATGGGGCCTGAGTATAATATTCTTAAACTATTCATTATATTGCTAGCCGAACCGAATGATAGGAGAATTGCACACTATACTTAGATATTCTTTAAAAATTAATAATAAATATAATAGTTTAAAACAAAAACAAAAAACCTTAAAGTGGCAAACGTGAGAATAAAAAATACTCCTTGTCCCTTTTGTGAATTTGCCTCAAAGCTTCATAATCTCTCTCTCTCTCTCATTTGTTTAATTTCTGACATGATTTTGATACCTTCTCCTTTTTTCTCATGCAACCTATCACACTCAAAAGATGAACTCTGAAATTACGTCTTTGCCCTCCACTTCATTACAATTTTGTAAATTAATAATTAATCATTATGCTGACTTCTGGTCTGCTATTGACCAAACCATTTCACCCTCTTTTAATTTTATTGTATTGGCAAATTACAGTTTAATTGTGCTCTCCAAATATGTTGCCATCAGAATATTTTTCTTCCATCGCAATATCAAGTTTATCGTTTACGTAAATATACATAATTATTATTTTAATCCTAATTAATCATCTAAAACGAAGGTTTTCTTAACTCAATTAATATTTTATTTGTCAATAAAGATTAAATCGACCAACAAATCAATTTTAAAATACAAAAATCAACTCGATATAGTATGGAGAGGAAAGCAAATGATGATGGTTTGTGGGTCCTGTTTTCATTTGACTGGTCTGTTCAGTGGTCAATTTAGTCGTAAATGCGTCTGAACTGACCAATATATTTATATGAATGAGCTCTTATGAAAGTAGGCCTTTAATTAGATGCAATATATATATATATATGACATTTATTGACTTATGTAAGGGAAGGGATATGATGGAAAATAATGCAACAATGGAAGTGCATGGCTATGGAGACTGAGGCTGACCAGTGCACACAGTACATTCATAATCATCCATGAATGTATAGGCCCACTTTTATAGAAAATTATTAAATGTTTGCTTGCGTTAACAGAAAAGCAAAAATGTGAAAGAGATGATATCGTCGTTTTGTAAATCAAATCCATTGATATCCGGAGGATGCACATTCTTGAGGGGCCATAAAATCTGCCCTCAAATCTTTCCCTTTTTTTTTTTTGTATTTTTTCTCCAGTTATTTATTTTAAATTAGATCAGTACTTATGACTATTCAAAAAAAAGTTTAAAGACAAGTAAAAGGGTATGCTATTTTCACCCAAATTGTTTATTTATTTATTTTTTGGTTTGGTGTTGGGGGTTGGGTTTAGTTGGTTTGGAGATTTAAAGGACTAGAAATGCTTCAAATAGTAGAACATTATTTTTGAATATGAGGAAATGTTTATTTACAAATAAATACACTGATTATTCTCTCTTAATAGAAACATCTTTTCATTGACCGCAATGTAAGTTTTGATCTACAACTTCTATTTGTGCTGAATGTGATTATTACCACATGGAAATGGATTCTCTCCAAATTCATTACTATACTCTAATATAGCAACTAACCGGTATAACAATCATTAGTTAAAAAGAATCTTAAAATATAGTGATGATGGAAAGAGTACAATACAATTAAGAAATTATAGGAGGATGTATCCCAATCAAGGTGCTTCATTGGAAGTAACGATTTCCATCTTCTCATCCGTAGCAAGAGCCATAAGAATTGTGTGCTTGATGAAATTTGAAAATTATATACAATTAACTACAGAAGATATATATGCTTTTGTGGTGGATTATAAAAGCCAAAGGCTAGGGTTTATTGTGCATGTTCTATCATCAATGTTAATATATATTATAATTTATGAAACGATGTTGTTATATGAAACAATTAGGCTAAGTCCACTATTTATTTAGGTTTGACTTCTTAGGCTAAGTGATGAGGTATAGGGAGTTCAATTTATATTTAGGATGGCAAAAAAAAAAAAAATTGACTTGATAAGCTTGGAGCATTGATTTTTGGATTAGCTTATCCATCTCTAACTTCTCTTAGGTAGACGAATGAACTCATTAGGAAAGTTGGCTTTGAGCTCATAACAAGCTCATTAAAATAATCCTAAAATGTCCATACCTTCATTTCATCCATCATTCACAAAGTTAACCCAATAGGTATTGTAAGGTTGAAGACTCTGCAATTATTCAATCATTCCTTTCTATTTAGGATAGCTCTAGAGATTAGAAAAACAATCTTCCACTATAGAATCCCTACCATCATAGATCCAACAAGCATTCCGGTAAAAAACAATCTTAATTGATCAAAAATTGCAAGATTAACCCTCAAGGTTTCATAGGCTCTCTTGTTTGTTACTTATACATTTGAGATACTAAAATTATATATTTCTCATCCCTATCATTATCTTCTCAATCATTCCATTGTGTGATACTTTCACATCACTTTTTTGAAATCACATACTCGCATGTTACTCACATAACTATTTCAGTTGGAAACTCTCAACTATAACTATAATATTAACAATAAAAAGCCATGATTTTACTACATCTCTTGTTTGATGTTTAAATGTTTTACAATTTCAACATATTCCATTTTTCTCCTCAATCTCTTGCAAAACTTCGTGCTTATTTCATGATGAAGAGATAATTAATAGAGCATTTAACATCAAAAATGGGTTTATCTTAGAATTTCCCAATCCTAAAGGAATGCTTAATCATTTTTATTTTTAAAGCCTTTGATGTGTACATGGCTTGTGTGTTATTAGGTCGTTCAAGTCAATCTAGCAATAATGTCGATTTAGGATACGACGTGATTAATAGTATTTTAGTTGGCAGAAGTATATATATTTATATTTATGCCTTCACCCAAGTCGAGGATATAAGGACATTTGAAAGTCTTGCGATTATACAGAATGCAAACGTAAAGGAGAATGTGGTCAGCAACTTGAAGTTGTTAAAATTTAGAGAAATTGAGTAATTAAGGTCCTAGTGATCCAAAATTGCCAAATTTGGTTGAGGATCTAAGCTAAGTAGATTTTAATAGGAATGTTTTTCAAATTAAATTGAAAACCAAACCAAACCAAACTACACTAAATCGTAAAATGTGATTTTTTTTTATATTTCAGTTTAAAAATGATTTAAATGGTTTGAAGTTCAAATCAAAAGACCGATTCGAACCGAACCGTTTGAACCTAAAATAAACCATTTCTTATAAAAGAATATAAATTAAGCGACATTTTTCAGCTTTAAATCTTATTAATATTTTTTTCTAACCTTATTTATCCTTTCTTTTTTATTAACTCTCATGTCCTCTTAATCTCTACATTCTACTTCTTTTCTTTTACTTTTATCTCTCATCATTCAAGTAAATAAGTGTCTTTATTATCACTTAAGATATAATATTATAATAGTATAATGTTATATTGTTTATATTATTGTATAATATTCTTCAATTTAAATATCAATACCTTGTTTAAAACTCCAACAATTATTAGTACTATCAATTAAAATAAGATATTTATAAAAACAAATCAAATCAATCTGAATTGAACTAAAGTATATTTTAAATTCATAATTCCAAACTATTAAAGTGGTTTAATATATTAAAGGTTTGAACCGAATCATTTTAAATATGATTTGCTTCGATTCAACCTCTAAACTAAACTGAATCAAACCATAAACACTCATAGATTTTAAATATGCTGGTAGGAACAAATGAATATTGATTGAAACTTCTAAGAGTGTATGGCAGAACTATAATAACAACCAATCAAATGAAGAATGGTCGACTGTACATTGAGTCAATAAACGTTAAGGTTCGAATTTCAACCGTCAAAGCCAGAGATCGTTTGCCCTAACCTTATAAGAAGGCAAATCGATTTTATTAATGATCGACGGGAAGTCCCATAGTAAGCCGTCCAATGCGAAGTTCATAAGGAATAGTTTGTATTGTTTGATGTTTGTGTCGTAAAGATTGCTCCCAATACGTTTGATAAGAATGTCGTATTTTCCTTTTTTTGTTACCAATTATATATTAGAAAGGGAGATCGGGAATTGAATCTTTTAATTCATGACAGTGAAAAACAGTGATCATGCCACATGAGCGATTTATGTCTTACCTATATTAAAATATTAAATTCATAGCGATGGTTGTTACCAAATATTTCTTATTTATTTTATAGGAAGCTGTAAGATTTAAGTAATTTTTTAGTTGTTTTCCATTTTCAGTATTTGTTATTCTCTTGTAAATTGGAATATTGTACATCCATTTAAGACAATTATGTTAATTTAATAAATTTTACTATTACTCATTTCTTCAAATATGTATATATATATCTCAAAATTATGCCTATCCGACATCTTTAGCATCAAAATCATCCAACTTAGCTTAAAGAGTGCAATTTTATTTTATTTTTTATTTCACCTAGGCTTTTTTTGCTGCACTAATAAGTTACTATTATAATTATTTAGGTAAGCATTGTGATTGCAATGCTCCATGATGTAGACTCACTGTACAATAAAACAACAAAGATTTTATTTTAATTTCATGAAATCGCGCAAAACAACCAATCATATGCAAACATCCGTTCGAATGAAGGCCATTTAGGTGATAGAAAACACAATCAATAATGAACCCTAATCAAACCCTTTGACGCATATGGCCCCCATGTTTTCTCTTCCCACCAAGGGCAAAACCGTCATTTCACTTCCACTCCCACTTTTTTAAACAGTCTTTCCAAATAACACTTTCCAAACCACCACCTTCTCTCAAACACTCTCATCGAAAAACCAGCTCATCAAACCTTAAACCTCTTTCTCTCTTAAAAGAAAAAAAAAAAAAAATGTTTTCCTTAAACACCCAATTTAGATTCTGTGTTTCCATGTTAATATGTCTCATGATCTTGCGGTGTCCAGTACTGTCTCTCTCCTACACAATCCATGATCTCCTACGTTCAAAAGGCTTGCCAGCAGGCCTCTTACCTAAAGCAGTGAAGTCGTACACGCTCTCTGATGATGGAAGGCTAGAGGTGTACCTTGATGGACCATGCTTAACGAAGTTTGAGAATCGGGTTTATTTTGATAGTGTCGTTAAGGCCAATCTTACGTATGGAAGCCTCATCGGTGTTGTGGGGCTGTCTCAGGAAGAACTGTTCTTGTGGCTACCTGTCAAGGACATCATCGTTGATGATCCCAAATCTGGTCTTATTTTGTTCGACATTGGTGTTGCTCACAAACAGCTCTCTCTCTCTCTCTTTGAAGATCCACCCAATTGCAGACCACAAGGTAGACCTTCCTTTCCTTCCCTTTCGGGAGGCTGGCTCCGCCGCCGTCCCTAAAGTTTTACAACTCTTTCATCTTTAATTTTTGGTTTTTACCCTTTTTTTATTTTTCTCTCGAAACCAAACCCATTTTTCATGGTGAAATCCTGTATCTGCCACTTTTTCTTACGATGAAAAAGAGAGTGAAAATTCTCTCTACTCTTTTTGCCTTTTTAGATTACATAACAAAAATTGGCATATTAATTATTTCTGCCATAATCATCGAGATGACTATAAAAATTAATATAATAAAAATTTTAATAGTTAAATAATGGACGGACGGAAGTATTCCGCCGGCAGGCCGAGATTTATCCCATCAATTTAGAGATTCCAAATACGGCTCAATTTTTTATTTTGTTTATTTACTTATATAATTCGAGTTTCCTCTCCTGCATTAGGTAAAAAAAAACAAATAATTATTAGCAAATGGGGAAATAAAAAAAGGTAAGAAACAAATTATAGAGCTAAAAACAAATAAAGGAACTTTCTCAATAAAATACAATTAGCTATTGTACAATTTTTGCATGCATTATTAGTGCACTGCCGGTACATCTACCCATGAAACAAACCTTTTAACATCTTCTATTTTAGTAACTGTCATTTAATTAACCTAAAACCATACAAGCATTTAATTACTAAACTTGTTCTTATTAGTATGGGTTAAGATTACTAAATTGTTGATGCTGACATAATTGACATGGGGCTGTCTTGTTTTGTGCAGGGGTGTTGAGGAATCATGCGAGGAAGGAGAAAGGGTTTGAGTATGAGGAGGCAATATCATTGTGATAAAGAGAGAATGCCAACCTGTTTTGTGGATTGTCTTTTTCCTTTATGTAATAATGAAGAAAATGTCGGGTTACAGTAATATCATATATATATATATATATATATATATATATAAATGTGAGTAGAGATGTGATTAGAATTTTAGATGCTTGTAGGGTTAGGGATTGTAAAGAGAGATGTGATGTTTGGAATTAATCAGTGTCCTATGAACAAGGTGGAGATTCTGATTTTCCAATTTTAATTTTGTTCCTTTTTTTTTTTTTGGAATCATTTTTGTGAGAATGTTATTTGATTATGCGAAGTATTTCAGGTTTTTTTCTTTTTTCTTTTTTGATATTAAAGTTTATATATACTCAGCATATAAAATTGATTTTGTCTATTTTAGTATATTATTAATTTTTATGGCTATCTTAATAGTTAATTAATGAACTTAATGAAGGCGTGATCTTTCAAGTCTTGAACTTTTAATATCAGACACAAATATTTTTCAGCTTTTACCAGTCCTGAGGTCGTCTTGGAAATAATAACAATTTAAAATTGGAAATTGCAATATTTGTGATTTTCAATGACTTGGTTGCGATAAGAAAAATCCAGGTCTCAGTGAGGGGAATTTTCATTATCCTAATTAGAAACCACATGATTTTCCACATATTTGATATCTTTCATATATATAATTTTGTGGGCCGTATGGAGAGACGGTTTCCGTTTTATCTATCTCTAACATACAAATTGACTATTTTTTAGACAAGAAAAATGCTAAATTAAAATCCAATTTTTCTTTCTTTCTTATTTAAGTGCTACATCGTCTAAATCACTACTTAGTTTTTGTATTTTTAAATTTTATACATAAATTATTACTCGATTTACTTTCAAATTTATTACCTCACATCTCATTATCTATATATGTATTATTATACAATTGTGTATTTATCACGTTATTTTTCTAAATAAAGATGTAGTAATAAATTTGATGAGTAAAAATTAAATGTATATGACATTTGGTGAAAAGGAATTTGATTGGATAAGATATTTAATAGTTTCAAATTTTAAATATAAAATTGAAAAAAGACACAAAATTCATAGTGAGTTTTTTAATATTATTCCATTTGAAATCCTTCCATTTTTAGTTTGGAAAATCTCTATTTGAGCTTCAAACTCTTTAGAATGTGCTTTCCCTTAATTTTCCATGAATATACATAAACTTTTGTAGAAAAAATTTAGAAATTAGTTGGTTCAAATAAGAGGTATATATTTAAAAAAAAATGTAAAATATTGTACCCATAAAAATTATTTTCAAAATAGGTTTCGAAAGTACAAATTCAGTGTACACCTTTAGTGTTGCAAAATTTTGCAAAACTGATGGTGTGTATCGGATTGTACTAAAGGTATGGACCTTGTTTACACCTTCAAGCAAATTGCTTGAGGGTGCAAATAAGGTTTGTGCTTTTAGTACAAATTTGTGCGAAATAATTTTCTAGCATTATCTCTACCATTCAATAATGTAATAGAATACTATAAACATATAAAAATTATTACAAAGTAATACTGTAAACCTATAAAAATTATTATAAAGTGATACCACAAATTTGTACAGTATCACAAGATATACAGGAAAAAATTTTGCACTAACGGTTTGTAATATAAATGCGAATTGTCAGTCCATGTGTTCATTATCAAATTATTTTTTTCCTATTATATTATTTTTTATCAATGCACGAAAAATTAAATGCAATTATTTATACTTTACTATTTTTACTAAAATACCAGTAATTGTTTATTAATCATTAATTAGTAATTAATTAGTTATTAATATATTATTAATTAACATTAGAAAATTAATTAATAAATAAATTGGTATTTTTGTAAAAGTAATCGTTAATTACTAACTAATTAGCCATTAATTAGTCATTAATTAATCAATAGAAACTCAATTAGGAAAAAAATTCGTATTCATTATAAATGTAATATATTTATGTATTATTGTAGAAGTAGTTGTAAAATTAACTTGTTATTAAATAACTGTTAACTAACAGTAATTAATCATTAATATATCATTAATTAATTATTAGAAATTTAATTAGTGAAAAAATTTATATTGATTGTAAATGTAATATGTTTGTATGCTTTTATAAACTTAGTTGTAAAATTAAGTTGTTGTTAATTAATGGTAGTTAGTCATTAATATGTCATTAATTAATTTTTAAAAAATTAATTAGTGAAAAACTTTGTGTTGATTGTAAATGTATGTTTGTGTGTTTTCGTAAAAGTAGTTATAAAATTAAGTTGTTGTTAATTAATTGTGAATTAATTGTAATTAGTTATTAACATGTCATTAATTAATTATTAGAAAATTAATTAGTAAAAAATTTCGTATTGATTGTAAATGTAATATCTTTATGTGTTATTGTAAACTTAAGTTGATCTTAATTAACCATTAATTAGACAATAACTAGTTGATAATAAGTCGTTAATTAATATTTTGATATCAATGGTAACCTTTTTTAATTAATTAATTTAATTATTTCTACATAATAGATGAAGCATAAACTCTTTGATCCTTCAATCTTGATGCGATAGGAAGGACATCAATCATAGGTCATCTAGAACAAAGAGGTAAATGACCTTTAACTTGTTGATTATTTTATGTTTCATTATCAATAGTATAACATTTCACTTGTTATCATTTTAAGAGCAATCATTGCTCGCCATTCAACATCCCAAGTTGTCACTCAGTTGCGACGAGTGCCTTATCCCTATCAATCCTCGAATTGAGCCATTCCTACATTTAGAGGGATTCAAAGGTGCGAACCACTTACTATTCACTCCATTGGATTGGCACATGATAACTGCCTTTGTCATGTGATGGAGGCCAAAGACGTACACATTTCACATGCGAACAAGGGAGTTTACTATCACCTACAAGATATAAAGGTCCAACTAGGCCTCCCCATGGATGGTCAAGCGATTATAGGGAGTAGTTACTTAGATTAAGGTGAAACATATGAGAGATTGCTAGGGGCGAGGCTAGGATCTAGCAGTAGAGGGGGGTTGCATTAGCATAACGTAGCTTTGTGATATGTTATAAATCCTTCAAACCCACGTCAATGCAAAGCAAATTCATCGCCATACACGTGTATATATATTACAAGTGTTGGGGGAATTAATCTTTGCCAATAAATCCAACTCCCTTATCCATGTGATGTTTTTGCCTCTACTGGAGTATTTCAACATTGCTGGGACATATAACCGGGGGTCCACGTATCTGGCCTGGTTATATCGCCAACTTTGTGTCTCATCATCACCTTTAGTAGACGAGATCGGAAAGGCTACCATTTTCCTATAAGTGTAAGCCTAGGATAGATTCCCCCACATAGTACCCCTTACCCGATACAAACTAATTACAAAAGCTGAAGCTCTCTTAACCACACATTGGAACACATGGAGGGACACTTACCTTCACCTGACTCATGTTGCAAGAGCATATCAGGATGCGTTCAATAGGTAAAACAATGAATAGGTATTTCAGTTACCTTTTTTTTTTTTCCATTTCATCATATCGATCATTAATATTAAATACTATTTTCTATCCTCTAGGTTGAATAGGAGTTATACTCCAGGAATCTAATTAACATCGTATCACATTTTTGTAGAAGTGACATGCACATTTGGATCACTTAGGTACTACTTATATGTTTTCACATAGTTAAGTGACATTATCTCACCCTACTGGTGTGCATGAGGAATACATGCAATGGTATAGATCGATCAGCTAATAATATATCAGACACACAAGAGTTGTTCTTGGATTTTTGGTAAGTACAACATGAACACTAGCTAGATGAATCATTGCATAACCGTTCCTTATTTAATTTACATTTTGTTATAATATGCAGAATGATACATTAAGATAAATTTGCCAATCATTGAATCTTAACATTGCCATGAGGGGGTAATGCTGTGCCCGCAAGCGCAGGAGTAATATGTCAATGGCCTCAAAATTGGGATAAGGCACAAGAGAATCCAACATAAGACCAATAATTCCCAATAGATTCTGATGTAATGTACGATAGCTTGAGCCTAATTTTTAGCATATATGTAACACCATATTGTCATTCTATTAGTAGTCCTATCCTTACACCACTTGCACTACAGAAGAAACGCTTTGGTAAACAACCAATGTATCAAGGTGAATCATCGCATAGTCCTATAGAGTGGAGTCTAGTGCCTCCCCAAATGTTCGACGATACCTCCTAGTAGCATCTAACACAGGAGTCACAAGCTGCTCCTATTCTACGTCTAAGGCCATCAAGAGAGCCCACAAACACATTTGCCCAACTAGCTAGACAGTTCACTAAGAGAAAGAATATGATGGAATAGGAATTTGTTTTTTGTTATTAATTCCATATGTATATCTTCCATTTAAGGTTTTAATTAATGAAATTTAATATAGAAATTGATAAATTTATTAACATTGTCTAATGAATTTGTATGCTTTGTGTGACACTATCTAATGAATCTAATGAATATTAAAAAAGCTTACGAACAACTATGAAAGGAAACATAAAAGTGTATATAGTAGCATATAAAAAGAATCGTCGATATTCACAATAGATCCCCCTTCTACTATGTTAGAATAAAGTGGATGAAGTGGTTGAAGCTTTACCTAAGCTACATAATGGAAACGGATAAAGTTAACATTATATAAACAATGATTTGATAATAGAAGTGCGCAAAGTTAAGCTAAGATTTAGCAAATCATGCATATTGCTATCCATCATTTACCATTATCGTGTTGATGTAGGCAAGTTCTTTTGTTGTGGGCTTCCCTTCGGCAAAGTTTACTTTTGATTTTATCTTGACACTTCCTAATGTCTATCTCTATGTGATACCTTTTTCACCTTAGTTTCCCCTTTTTTCCGTGCAAGATTTTCCCTTGGGCAGAATGACTGGAAGTGTATTGACTCCCAATTGAGCTCGCCGCCTATGGGCATGAAGTGCATCCTATATGTCAGCTTCTACTACATCCACCTATACCAATCCAGTATAGAATGTATCATGTCGAGCCCAATTGACACAACTGCTATATAGGCATGAGAGTATGAGATTCGGTATATTTGCCATTTTTTGCCACTACATATGCTACAGGCAAAGTCAATAATGTGCGTTCGACCCCCTCCCCTCAACCCACTCACCACATGACAATTATCGATGAGCACTTCAAAAAGTTTCCCATGTCTACTGTAGTCGATGATCTTATGGTTGCTAACTCGTGAACTCCATCTAACTATCTTTTCAATTGCATATTTGGTAAAGATTCTACCATTTTCCATATTCTTCAAAGCCTTTGAATGCTTCTTGATGAAGTAACCCACATGATTTTAGAACGTCTTCTTCATCAAAACAGTCACAGGTAACCTCCGAACCCCTTTTCAACATGGAATTGTAGCTTTCAACAATGTTGGAGGTCATATACCCAAACTAATAGTAACCATCATGAGCTAGTGTTCACATATCTACCAACATGTCATCAAACCAATCTAACGCATCAGACTTAATGATCTCTACCCGCTCCATCACAAAGTTCAACTTTCGAGCCTATGCTTGTAACTCGGTATATATACCAACCTCTTACATTACATATTTTATGTGCTGAGTTGAAGTTACTTGTAAAGTGCCATAGACAAAACCGTCACACTGCAAATGGAGGGAGCCATCCATTGGCTTCTTCTTCAACTATCAACTTGATGCCAACATGTTTATTCGACATAAGGCAAATGGTTTCACGACTTGTACGATTACCAACATGTTCCTTTAGTTTCCTAAAAAAAACAACCTATATTTTAGTCGTTTCTTGATCTACGAGAGTAAATTCTAGTGGAAGTATATAATTGTTGTCATCAACACCACAAGTACAAAAAAGTTTCATCAATGGTAACAACCAGTTTAAGAAATCTCCACACTACAATATACAGCCCAAATGCCCAAAAAACCCACTTAAGAGTAGACCCCCTAAAGGTAATTAATCTACTCCACCCCCAATTAATTTATGTTCCGAGATTTATATTTTTTATGGAATTTAGAAGTTTAGGGAGTTCATTGTAAGAATTCTCCCAATTCCCATACACATGCTCAATAACCCATTTCTTCCCCCTTCCAAACCCATCTTCTACTTATCCTATAGCCAAATTTCTATTCGACAACAGATTGCAATCTAACTATGAGTGATCCTAACTAATTAACAGGTTAATGCATGTGTGTAACCCCTCAAATCTCATCACTATGAATAGGCCTTCTAACTTCTTCTTTTGGACTTGAAACCTCCATTTACAACCGTTATCTCTTCTCAAACAATAAACAAACCAAAGCAATGGAGTAGATTTTACAACAATGAAGTTATAATGATTCTTCACATGGTAAGCCTTCATTGCTTGAATCACATTTTCTTTTGTTTTGAACCTCATGCTCTTGTACAAATCGTCACTACTACTTAAACTGCTATAAATATTATTTTGCTTATGCTCGAAATAAATATAACCATAATCACTACCAACATTGTAGTAGGGAACAAGATCTCTAACTACCATGCTTGGTGGTTCAGCTTGCTCTCACTGATATATTGCTTGTATCAAGTACACAAGTACAGTTAGAGAGTTCTCTTTAGGTATTTCATCTCCATCATTTTCACTTTCCCTATCTTCCTCCTTAGAACTCTCCTCATAATCAGTACCCTCCTCCTCAACACCCATTCCTATATCGGTATCTATTACAGTTTCCTCTCCTAAACGAACCATGTACAAATCACATGTGTCTAGTCATTGTAATATTGGAATAACTACTCTATTTACTTCATATTCATCATTACCTTCCATCGGGGTTAGAATTGGGGATTCAAATGTCAATGGCTCGAGCTATATTTCTTCAATGTTATGTGACGAATGTAGGTGCCTACTTGCTTCAAATGTCTGCCTTTCAAAGGAGCCCTCCAAATCGTCAGAAATTCTAACATACAACTGTTATATGCTATGATCTCTATATGATTAAGTTGTTTTAATGAAATTTTCAACATCCTCATCATCGTTAATTGCCATACCCTCATGGAACATAAGATGCTTGTGAATTATCTCAACTCCACTTCGGTTGAATCAACTTCGATGCTTCGACATATTCTGTATAAGAATTTGGTGTAGTTGATATTTTTCTTCATTTTCAACTTCTTGACCGAATTCCTATCATATTCTGTCCTCCAGTTACCTGTGACAATATTTTCAAATGCATGGACCATCCATTTCACATACTCACTTATTATTTTCCTATCCACAGTATATATAAATTATCGGCTAATTAAAAAAAATGACTAATTTAAATAACAATATTATAAAAATTGGTCCAAAAAAAATCACAAATTTTCGTTTCAATTTTAATTTTATTTTTTCCCCATTGTTTTGCAACAAAAAATGGAAAATTTAAATAACAATATCGTAAAAAATATTTCACAAAAAAAGAAATCACAAATTTCCTTTACAATATTTTTTTTTATAATCACACATATAATATTTGAATTTTGATATTTACAATTAATATTAAATTTTTCATCAGTATAATGTATTCTTATACTAATGTAAAAATTAATTATCACATTTTACGTATTACGGGATCTACATAAATTATGTCTAACATACTACAAACTAACAACAAGTAGTAATATTTTTTACAAAACATAACATTATAGCAACAATTTTCTCAAATACTAATATCAAACACAATAACAAAAGAAAAAACTTCAAGTTTTTGTAAGAAAAAACTTCAAGTTTTTGTAAAAAAAAAAAAAAAAAAAAAAAAAACCACAATGGATTGATCGTTGAGAAAATGATATATCTCGATATATTCATTCAAATCCCACCTTTTTTATTTGCACAAGCACTTCTTCTTCTTCTTACAAATGAGAGGAAAAATGAAGAGATGGATTTTTCAAAAGGGAAAATAAAAATAAATGTTTTATGTTTTTGTATTTGTATTATTAATTTAACATATTGTAGTGTTTGTGACTTGCTTTTTCTCAGTGCTAATATGGACGATCAATGTTAAGTAAGAAAAAAAAATCGATAATCAAATTAGTCAAGGGTGGCAAAACTAAAGGTGCCGACATTGTCCACACCCAACATAATTTTCTTGAAGGTGTAAACCTTTTCTATGCCTTTGAAACCTATTTTTGAAATAATTTTTGTGGGTATAATATTTCACAAATTTTAAAAGAAAAATACAATATTTAAGAATATAACTCATTGAAATAAAGCTAGAAGATTATACTTATCCATTTTCAAGCATAGATGGCATGTCATGAATGGAGAAAAAAAAAATACTACTACTAAAACACTGCATCTAACAAAAGCTAAAATTTTGTGGAAAGCATGTGATAAAAAATTTCACCAAATTCCTTCTTTTATTAACAAAAAAAAAAAAAAGAAGAAGAAGATGATGATGGGTATAGGGTGGCAAATGGGTGGTGGTGGTGGTAGTCCCTACGATAATGGTAATGGTGATATAATATCTATGTGAACTTTTGTCCCGTCTAGATTGTGAGAGGAAATTAGTTTTGATTTATAAAGTCAAATAGTGAATAACAAGTTAACATTAGTTAGAAGCTTTTAAGTCAAGTGGTTTAAAAAGGCTCGTTAACATTTATTGGCTTAGTTATTAGTCATTTTTTATCTAGGGTATTACAAATGGTATCAAAACCAATATTACAAATGGAATTAGAACCGATATTACAAATGATATTAAAACCAATGTTAGAAATGGTATCAAAGTTGAATCTCTACCAATAGTTGTTTGATTTAGGGATAATCGAAAAAGGAGAAGAACTAGGCCTAATTATAGAGTCTCACAATGAGGACATTGCATGCTTTAGGGAAGGAGGGGAAGGGGAGATTGTAATACCGCATGTGAAATGTAGTTCATATAAATTGTGAGAGAAATAGTATTGATTTATAAGAACCAAGTAGTTGAAAAAGACTCATTAGTATTTGTTAACTTAATTATTGGCTATTCTTTACCTGGAGTGGTATAAGTGATAAGCTATACAATATGATGTATATAAAGCTTTTGAAGTGAAATTGTAATAGCAATGGTGGCAAAATGGTGGTGGTTATAGGTGTGAGTTGGTAGTGATATTTAGAAAAATATATATATAAAGGACAGCATAACAAGATGCCAACATGGAAAATTCTAAAATCAAATAAAAAAAATTATGAGCAAAACTTCAAATGATCTACTAATGTAATAATATGATACATGACTCTCATAACCAACTTCTAACAATGCGCTTGGCTTTCTCTCAAACTTAACTATATCCAATAGAAATGGTGGCATATGTATATATGTGAGAGAGAGATTAAAAAATTCCAAGCACTTAACACAATTAAAGAAATAACTCATGCATTAAGAAAACCAAAAACAGTATATTAACCATGCAACACCTAGTAACTATCCATAAACTAAGGATAGTTACCATGACCTTAAGGCAGTCAATCATAATACATTAATAATAAAATCATGCCCCACTATAATTGATAACTTCCTATGTGTCACGAACAAGAGGTTATCCCTTCCTGGAGATGTTGTGTGGTGCTTGAAAATCCGTTCTCTCATATATTTTTCTCATTTTTAGATGGCAAGCTAGCCTTCTTTTCCTATATTTTGACTAGAACAATTGCAAGCATTTCCCTTATTAAGAGTGCCATCACTAACTTTGCCACAGTTCCTCTTATATTTAAAGGAAGTAACCTTCTCAACTGGTTTTGGCCTACCATGGCCATTATTAAGAAAGCGGTATTAACTCTTAACCAATTTGCTCACAAGAGGCTAAGCCCATCTTCAAAATATCTACACCTTTAAAACAAAATACTCTGCTAATACCACGCACTATGTTCTAAGTCCAAGTTGATCCCTCACTTCCCTCATAATGTCACGAATCATGACATTCTTCTCCACCTAAATTCGTAATGCCCTTGTTATAAGGCTAATCTTCTACCACTACCCTTTCTCTAACAAGTTGCCACCCCCCTCCACCCAAGGTGTTCTTCAACCAAGACTTAGGGTTCTCAAGAGCATTCCTCAATTGCCCTCACGCCCTCTCTTTATCATCTAAGATTTCCTTTTTTTGAGTTGCCTAATGGTTGGGCAACCCATTATTGTACTAACCTCAACTAATTTTTACCCTCCTCTACCTGTTGTCAAATTTCAACCCAAAATCATCTTAACTAGGACTTCGGGCTTCCATGAACTCTTTCTACGTCCTTTAAGATTGTCTCTTATTGAATTGCCTAATAGTAAGGTGACCTTCAATTGTACTTCCTCAAATGATTACCACCCTCCTCCTCAAGATCATCTCAGTTAATACTTTTAAACTTTCATAGCTCTCCTCTCTTAGCCCCACCCTTCTTTACATCTTCTAGGATAGCCTTTTGTTGAGTAACCTAATTGGAGGGTGCCCCCTTGGATTATTTTTTATTATTTTATACTAATATGAGCAGCTCTTGTTACAAAAGTTTTTAGTTACGACACAACTACCTCTCTTTTCACAACGGTGTTCACTTGGTGGCCAGTCCTCCTCTTAAGCTTCTCTCACATAAGTCTGTTTGTCAACAAGGCTTCCCTAACATTGATTTAATTTAGGTAGCATTTAGGTAGATTGATGTAACTAGAATGTTGGTTCTAATATCACTTGTCATGGGACAGAAGATTTTTCCCTTTTAGAAATCTTATGCGACACTTAACTATCCCTTCCCTCATATATTTTTCTCATTTTCAAATGGCGAGCCAAGCTTCTCTTCCTATGCTTTACCCAATACCACTTTGAGTCCATTTTTTATCAAGAGTGTTATTGCCAACTTTGCTACGATCTCTCTTATGTTTGAGGGGACCAACCTTCCCAACTAATTTCAATCTATTACAACCATAATCAAGATAGTGGCATTAGCTCTCGACCATTTTGCTAATAGAAGGTCAAACCCACATTCAGTATACTCGTATCCTTAGAGTAAACCGTTCTATTGATGTCACTCATTATGTTTTAAGGTCAAGTTGATTCATCACTTTCCTCTTAATGTTATGAATCATGATACGATGCATCTCACATCTCAATTTTACCTTTTGCTCATTTGTTTGCCTATTTGTGCTCTAAAAAGCTGGAATCACATGTATCTAGGATACAAACATAACAAATATCATGCAAAATGCATATAAAAGCTCAAATTTGAATTATATAATGGAAGGTGTGATTCTTATCTAGTAATTCTATTTTTAAACCAAATATGATATAATTTGCTTTAGGTTTTCCACCACGACACTAGTTCAAAATATGTTGAATGAAGTGTTGTATTGTTTTTTTTTACTTGTTTTCCCATGAATGGTACCATTGTAATTGTTGCGCTCTGGGGCACTTTTGTGCAATTCGATAATAGAATGTACCAAATTAGGTATATAAAAGTGACAATTAAGAAAGATGAGTATTCTAAAAGGATTTCAACAAGAAGTTTTATAGCCTTCCTAAGATAATGTCAAAAAAAAAATTACATATTTTAATACATTTGTCTCTGATATACTACGTGTAATCAATACTTTAAAAATTACAATTTTCCATGCATTAGGGCTTCATAGAGTTTCCTTGAGGTACTCGCCAAAGGCTCAACTAAGAGCTTTTTTTTTTTTTCTGAAATTGATAATGCACTTCATAAAAAAAATGCAAGAAATTTTTTTTTTAAAAAAAAAAACCTAACCTCTTATCAATTTCTTTTGATAAATCCGTCATACATCTTACTCAGGAATTTTCTTTTTCTTTTTCTTTTCTTTTCTTCTTTTTCCAATAATCACACTGGGGATTTTCTTTGTCAAGTGATCATGGCTACAACCTGCTAGTTGGAAAAAAAAAAACCTGTTATAGCATGCTTTTGTGTATTAGGAGGCTTACTATGTTCATCTAATAATAAAATTACAATTTTCGAAAAATATATGAAAGGGATCGGTAGAAATTAGGATAGAAAGCTCTACTTCTGTCACTATATAACATAAATTTATCTTGTCAAGTCATGTTTTAATATTTCATATTGTTATTTACACAATATACAAGTATATATATATATATATATGATATAGCACTAGATTTCATATAATTACAATTACAATATAATACACACACATATATATATATATATTGTGTATGCATGTATATTAACCTACTTATGATGAAATTTTGACTCACATAAACATATATTATTATATATTCTTTAATAAATTTTTAATACTCAATAGAGATCTAATTAAATTAAATAGAAAATATGGTGAATGAGTCCATGACGATCTAATTGATTGCCAAAAGGAATTTAGCAACACCTGCTTCAAATAAAATTAATAAATTAAAATTTTATAGTATGTCTAGTTTTAGAAGGAAGCAACTATAAGTAATTAAGTGTGATTTTTATTAGTATTGTAAATATGTAATAAGATGCATACTCTAATTATCTACACATATCCCAAAATATTTTTATTAATGTTGAAGGGTTAATAAGTTTTTCTATTTTAACTTTTGTCACATGTAGTCCACCTAATATAATAAGGTAAAAAAAAAAGTAAAGTAAAAGCTATTATTTTATTTGATTGCACTTAAAAATGATTTTAGTAATATCTTAAAATATTATCATTGATTGTCTTATCCTATGTCTTGATTATTGACTAAAGTCTCATGGATAAAATATAAAAGTACATGGATAAAACTAATGAGTAGTTATTCTCTAGGTCTTGAAAAAAAGTTGCAAATCTTTATTTAACAATAATAGAAATTTCATAAAACATTATTTATCATTCAAACAAAGTAATAACTTTCATTCTACCTTTGTGAAGTTAACCAAATACTTGACTAGTATAATTAGATGAATACAATATATTTCAAGAGAATGGTTCATATGGCATCCTAATCTCTAACATTTGAAGTTTTAACTTGAGATATAATTTTTGAAAAATAGATATGTGAATCCTTAATATATCTATCTTATAATACTTTTCATCAATGGTACAGCATATAAGAATACCATTTTATATACAATTTCAATTTTTTTTTCTATTATACCTTCAATAGGATATTGTTAAGATAGGTATATCAACCATACATCATCTATTACTTACAGTATTCTCATACCTGTGTGCTAATTAACAGAAGCAATACGCATTAATTGTACTTGATTAAGTTTTAATAACAGCATAAAAGATGGGTTTTTAGCAAAATGGTCATGCTAAAGGATGCCCTCATTCACGAGAATTCCTGACCGGTGCTGCGTAAGGTCAGGCTTTTCTCGTGGGTTTAACCCATCATTGAAATATATATACATATATATTTGCGACAACAATAACGTATGATTGATGGACATTTTCAGTGTCTCCAATTGGTTGGATTACTTTACGCGGTAAAAGTGGGCCAATTAGGGTTTAAGGAGGGGCAGGGTCGTGCATGCAATGTAGGGCCTATGTCTGTGTTTTTTGTGATTGTACTTTTGGAAGGGTAGGGGTGGGGGGCTGTCCCACGTGAACAACGCTGTGGGGTACGCCCAATAGATGCACTTTGTTTGTTGCCTTCTCCTTTATGACGCCATGCCCCACTTGACCCTACCGTTGGACCTCTTTTTGTACTGTGTGTGTCTTGCTTTAGTTGTATTCATCATTTATCCTCATTCGGCTTGGACTGGGAGAGGAGGATTAGGGCATTTCGAGAAATATGTACATGGTTTTTCACTTTGTACTTTACAGCACAACTGCACGGGTTAGACCAAGAGACCCAACAAAAATTTGAGTAACATTGCCTACTTTTAGGTGCTCTTTGATTTATCTTATAAATCGAAAATTTTCTGAAATTTAATTTCCAATTATTTTTTAGTGAGTAACTAATCAGTCTGTAGCAATAAGATTAAAGAATAATACAGGCAAATAATTTTGAATTTTGTAAAGTCTTATTAACAAGTGGAGGAGAAAAATCAAATTTCAGTGTTCTGGGTGCCATATACTCTCTCTCTCTCTCTTTTTGGGTTTAATCTCCATTCTTATGACATGATTAAGGTTTTGATGGAAATAATATTAATTTGACCTCGCTGGAATCCAATTACTTAAAATAGACCAAATAAGTCTTATGTATATAATTAAATACTACAACAACAATGTGAAATATGATTAGCTTAAAGACATTTTTTTTCCCTAAAGATCAAACTTAAATAAATTACTAAAACCCTTTTAGTCTAACCATATAAATACTAATATTTCCAATAAGATAGATTAAATTCAATTTTTTACCTCCTCTAGTTGTAATTGTATTTCACTAAGAAAAACCTCAAATAAATTGTTTATTTTTCTTAACAAAAATAAATAAATAAATAAAAAAGCAACAAGAATATCTATTATTACCAAATATTGACTTGTAATTTCAACATGTTATGGCAATAGAGCTGCTTTTAGGATAATGTGGTAGTTAACAATTAAAAGGAAAAAAAATGAATGGAAAATAAGAAAACTATTTCTATTCTTAAAAAGGTTGAATAATTGTTTACATTTTAATTTAACACTTTCTGATATAATTAATCACCACTAATGCTATGATCACTAATCGTGATTATCATCTTCCATACCCATACAGGATGTTATTATTAACCATAACTACTCTAGATTGATAAAGAAAGAGTTAAGCATTACAAAATCTATATTACAAGTGACAAATGCTAGAAATAATTTAAATAATATTTTCTATAAAACAAATGCATTTGTTAAACTCTTAAATATTTAAGGAAGTGCAAAAAAAAGTTGCTATTCACTACTTATTTGACTCAATTAAGACATCGTTTAGGACATGTAATGATGTGTTTGAAACTTTAAATTATTGCCTTTGTTTAGCTTCGGCCGGCTTAACCATTTTTATATATTGTTAAGAGTTGATTGTTTCATAAGATCACTTCTTTAATGTAAATTTGAAACATGTTACGTCATGGCCATGTTTGTCCCCATAGGGCAATGTTGTCTTCTGCAACTTGCACCTAAAAAGAAGACTCCTGAGCCCACTGGACGTAGACGTAGTCCGTCCAGCATGTGACTTACTGGGGCACTTTTCCTTCGAATATATCAGGTGATGTGATATTTCCTTCGTGATTGCTTTTATGAAGAGAAAATAGCCTTTAGACAGAAGAAAAATATGGAAATATCATTTGAGAATAAGTTGATGTGGAAGAAAGGAACAACCATATGTATGACGGAGTGCTCTCTGGGCTGATTGAAGCCCAATCTGGCTAAACATATAACTCAGATACAAGATGTTAAATGTTGCAAGTTGATCCAGCATGGAAAAATTAAGCAAGTCTAGTTCTAACTTATACAGATTTTTGGGAAAATTATAAATAGCTCCCTAATATAAACTATTAATTAGACATAGATAAACTCTTTAAATATTCAAATTGTAAGCTCATTGATACAAACATGAACTTGGTTTGAACTAACCCGTGTGATTGAGCACATAGACCGCAGATTAAGATTGAGTCAAGGGTTGGATTTCTTGGGAAGTCCTTGAAGATGCACTCCTAAATGATAAGTCAATGTTGGTGCTACATGTAAAAAAATGCCAATTGATTTGCCACAACTCGCTAGACAATCAGATTGATAAGAATTAAGAAAAACACAAATTGCTACACTTGAATTTCAAGTGATAAGAGATGTGTTTTCCACAAATTTTCACCAAAGAGAGGTCTCTCTCTCACTCTAGGGCAAAATTCTAAAGATTAAAGTATTTAATACTCAACAAAATACACTAAATGATGAAAAAATGAAGAGCTTTCAAGTATATATATTTGGATCTCAAATACAACACTTATAACATGGAAATTCACTACTCTAAAATAATTCCTAAGGCTTGGTGATTGTGTTAAAACAACATATAATTACATTACAAAGTGTTTTGAAATGAAACAAAATAAATAATTTATGACTTCCGATTATAAATCGGCATGCCTATAAAATTCAGTAGAAAAGTACTTCAAATCTTTTAAAAAAGATTTGGACTTTTTTCATAATTTCTTGCACTTCAATTCCTTTCAGCAAGAGATGGTCCGAAGCATGTACAAAAGAGTTCAGACCTTTTTATTCTTTCTTCCAAAATCACTTGTTCTTGGCATAAGAAGGTTTGAAGCATGCACCAAAGGGTTTGGACTTCTAGTAAATATGTTAAAATTTTTGTTCATATTAAGTATTTATTAGCTTTTGATTGGCCTTAGGCTACTAAGCTAAGGTAGTAAGGGTATATACAAATTTTTAAGCACATTTTCTTAATTTTAATTATTATTTTTATATTTTTATTATATTATAGCATTAAATATATTTAATATTTTTTAATATATTATTTAAATAAATATATTTAATATCATCGTTTTGTTAATTTAATTATTACATACCAATTTAAAATTGATACATATTACAAATTGATGGAAAACTTAATAAATTTGATGAATATCTTTTCTTCTTTTTTTTGTAATATTTTGAAAATGTTGAGAACTTAAATATGAAGAAAAAATTGTTAAAAACTCATATAGAAAAGTAAGTAAACATTAAGAACTAAAAATTGTAGTTTTCCCTTCTTTAAATTATAGAATCCCCCTGTAACATCCGAACCAGTAAAGTCCGAAAATCTAACTCCTTCAACTCTAATCTCTATAACTCCTCCAACATACTCTAACATCTTACGTAAGCTATAATCAAGCAATAAACCTGGCTATTACTCTAAACAACCCAAATCTCCCTCACTCACTCCACAAGCAACCAACACTTATTTCAATAACTTTGACCAAGTTCTATATGCTAGACCTTAATGCACATCATTCACTATCTCTAACTTTTGAAAATGTACACATACTCCTAAAACTATCACTAAAGTCCCAAATTCATGACTATTTATGGTATTTTAGTGAATTTTTGCGGTTCTAATGACAAATATTCATAGATTTTTCAAAAACCATGAAAATGTTAAGTTATACTTAGAGAATTTGGGGGTTCTATATTCATATATAACCAATAGTTTAGGGAGACTACTTGCAACTAATTCTAATTTTTTTGATATATAGGAAAGACGAATAGACATGTGGTTCGATTTTCCATGTATGTATTGACAATCTATTTAACAATCATTATTTAAGATCCATGTATAATATTGGATTTTTGTAATATGATTACTTTCTATGATTGGAAATCATAGCAATCATAGGATTTAATCACAATTAGTTTGTTTTGCTATTCATGTGTCATATCGAATAATAGTTTAGCAATATCCTTTGTTATTTCATTCATTAGAAATATAAACATCCACGAAACTTTTATCCTTTATTTTAGTTTATTAATTTCAAACCCTGGAACCTTTGTTTTGTAAAGGTTCCATCCAACCCATCGAGAACAATTATATCGTATTGCTATTGAATTAAGAACATGATACATTAACTATTAAAGAAATCTTTGGTAAGTTACTGATTTCTTATTTTATTTCAAACCAAGATTGAGGTTAGGGATGGGAAAAAAATCAACTAAATTAAATCACTTTGCAAATCAAACCAAACTAAACAAAAAGTATGGTTATTTTGTAATTTGGTTTGAAAATTCCTAATCTAAACCAAACCAAAAAGTTATAGCTAGTTTGGAGAAATAAACCAAATTGAATCGTAAAACTAAACTAAACTGTTATTAAAATTATATAATAATATTTTACTTATAGCTAAAAAAATTATTTTATTATAACATCATGCTTCAAAAAAGGTTTAGTATACATTTATTAAAATATATATGCATTTAAATTTTATAATTATAATTTAGCATATATATATATATATATATATATATATATATATATATAAGTTAACTAAAAATTTATACTATATGATAGTTTTAGGAATAAAATTAGTTGTTATGACACATGTGAAATTTCTTAATTGTATGAATATTGATTTTATAAACTTCTTATATAATATTAATGCATATTACTATTAAATGAATTTAATATTTTTCTTACGAGATTACATATTAAATAAATATACTTTCTTAGATAACATAATAAATATGGTTTAATTCATAAACCAAACTAAACTAATTTGAAATTTTATGGCTTAAGAAAAATCCTAAACCAAATTATACAATTTAATTTGAAGCAATAAAAGACTGAATTACATTTTTATGGTTTAATTTGGTTTGAAAAGAAAATCGAATAAATTGAATCCTACATATCTTTAATTAGAGTTTGTAGTTAAAAAAAGAAAGAAAGAAAAGTTTTTTTTTAGTCGTCATTGAGGATTTCTTTTGTTGCTGATATTGGAGGTGGTTGGCATGGAACTTCTTGTTGGTGGAGAACAATTAGTGGTTTTGGATTGTTAATCTGCAAAAATATCCGATATATTGAAAAAATAGAAATCACACTAGTAAAGATATCAACATTGCACCTATCAATTCTTTTACACCGTGAAACTACCACTTATTCAAATAATATTATTTTGAGGAAAAAAAAAAAAGAAATGCTTGAAAGGTGCACCATGTTATTGTTAACTAGCACAATGGCCACTTACTAGGACGATTTTCATACCTGAGTAAAATAAAAAGGTAAACTATAGATATATTTTTTTTTATATTCATTTTATATATTTAGCTTTTAATTTTTAAAATCATATATTTAAACCCTAAAATTTTTTTTAAAAAAAAGAAGGATTTATTTGACCTCTATATACTATTTTGCAATTGAATTTACACATTTTTAAATTTTAGCATTATTGTTAATTTTATTTAAGAGCAAAATGGTAAACTATGGTGTAAATGTACCATTCATAAAAATTTAGGAATTTAAATATATATTTTTGAAAATAAGAAAATTAAGTATATGTGAAATAAATATAATGATAATTGCAATAATATAAGATAAAATGGAAGTGAAACAATGGAGATAGCGGCCTTACAATTTCCAAAGCGTATTATGAAATTTGAAAACCGTAGCATCATAGATTGAAGCAAATATCATAAGAGAAGTCTTACATGGAGAATAATGTAGGAAGAAGTCTAGAAGGAAGAATATGTAAACTCAATCTCTTAGATGTACACGTGTGATAATTGATTAAATCAATATTCTTGATTATTCTTGGATTGTTTTTAATGAATTTACTTCCATCAAATGGTTTCAAAATAAATAACTTAAATTAAGCATTGTAGGTGATCGTTAGATCACTTTTAAGGATCTAACTATTGTCATCTTCATGTGCTTGGATATGAACTCATATAAGGCTAAGGGCTTATAAGAATTAAAATTGGTTCATTTTTTAAAACCAAATGAAGCCCAAATGAATTCAAGAAGCCTTCTTTCAAGTCTACTTTTTGCATGTAAGATAACTAAATAAAGTCAAGAGAAAAAAAAAATCCAATTATGCCATTCCTATTCCTAACCTATAAAATCAAATCTTTTCTAAGACATTCTTGATTGGATGCTGTTTTTTAGACCTCACCACTAATCCAAGAAACCAATCAATGGTGTTACTACCAAAATAGCTCTTTTCATAAATAAATCTTGATGTTTATATAATAAAGCTTTTAAACTTTGATAATATGTACTTTTAATTCCTTACATGTTTCACATTTGTAAAAATGGGTCCTCCCAGTTGTAAAAATGGGGCATTGCTCTCGTAGTGCTAGTGTTGACAAAATGGATTTGCAAAAAACTAAATAAGCTCTTAATTAGATGTGAAAGTATGACATTGTTCGATTTTTCAACAAAATTATAGCCAATAGGAGCTCAATTTATAATAAGAAGATATTTGTTTGTACATAATAGACAATGTTTCGCCTGTTGTGAAAAAGTAAATAGGAAAAGCTAAGGCAAGTGAAAACAACTCTTACCATTACTAAAAAGGATAGATACAAAAATAGTAATTCTAAGTTATCAGACAAAGTCAATATTCAAAAAGTTAAAAACAATGCAAAGTTAAAATAGTGCCAACTAAAAATTCAAAAGTTAAATAGTATAAAGTTATCAAGGATGTCTAAAATTTGATTGGTGTACTTTATAAATAGAAGTGAGAGAGCTTAATTGTAAACATACTTTTTTATTTTATTTATTATTATTATTATTATTTTACGAAAAGTAACTAAGGCATGTTTAATCAACAATTCTAGATTTATAAATGGGGGAAGAGCAATCCAGGCCTAGTATTAGATATGGTCGGGGGCTATTTAGCACCATGTCATAACCCAACCCACCCGATGGGTCCATGGCTTAGATGCAAGTTGTGGGAAAAGTCATCATTTAGCTATGGACTCACTAAGTCCACAAATTAGGCACAGATTAAGGCTTAATATTCCTAGACCTATTGAGTCTATAAGTTGGGTGACTGATGCAAAACTATATATATATATATATATATATATAATATTGACATGCTAAGCCTTTATTTTTGTAGCCAATTTGCTGCAAAATTGTCATCTTAAACTGCTCAAGTGCAAAGTGGAGTCATGTCACCCGATTGCATTTACATTGGTATACATGCCCAAGAAAAATAAATAAATAAATTGAAGATTTGATGAATCGGAACTCAACAATTTCCCTTATAGATATGGTGCCTTACATTAGACACACATGCACACAAGGCTCTTTGCTACACAACTTCTTTTCATAACATTTGTGAGTATTTTTTCCACCTTTTTCTTAAAAAAGTTTCATATTTTAATATTTTTTCATTTATTATTAAATATTACAATTACTTTATAGCTCAAATGTTATAGGTAGATATTAGCATCTCTTTTGGTAGTGCTATTTGCCTTTTTTCTTAAGACTATATTATTGCCTTTCAATGGCTAATGTATTTTACATCTTCCTACATATTTTGATCACAAGTTGCATAACAATCCGTATATTACTCTACGATCTAAAGTATAATCTCCCTCATTAGGAAACCCAACACACAAGAGATTGGTTCTCATAGACTCCTAATATTGGTTATTTGTAGCCACTATTATAAAAAGGTCGATATGTAAATGGAGTGACATACGATACATGCTATCATATGTATAAATAAAAAATAAAACAAACTATCATATGCATAAAACTTTTAATTGATGGTAACATAAATATAAGACATGGGGACCTCATTTCTTCTTTCCTTAGTTTGCTTTTATTGGGCAAATTAGTCTCCCAACTTTTTTTTTTCTTATATTTTCACCACTAGCGATATGGCAAACTTTTTATCTTTGGTGTCTCTTTAATCACTTTTTCTTTGTAATCTTAAAAGTCTTGATACCTCATTGTGCCCTCTCTCTCTCTCACTCTAGGGAGAGGCCTCTTGTTTTAGATCAACTTATGGAATGTTACTTTAGGTGATGTATGAGATGTTTATAAAGAATAACAAACATATTTCCTTTTGTTCATCACGCTTTATCCCATTTACTTTAACAAGAAATACAAAAATTAAGTATCTATGCAATGTAACTCTTCATCCTTCAACTATTATCTAGATTCATACCTACACCATTTAGCATTTTATTTGCTTCATTTCAATATAATAACATCTAATTATTCACATAGATTATATACAAGTGATAAGGATTGTAAATGAGCCAAGGTGTTTATGAGCTACTCAAGTTCAACTTGTTTTGAGCTTGGCTTGGCTGAGTTCGACCTGAGCTAGATTTGTAGACGAGCCAAGCTTGAGCTATGGGATTGACACAGGATTAAAGGATAGGGAAGGCCATGATCAACATCATTAGAATAACTAAGTCCATGGTATTACATATGATATTTTTATAGGTGCCTTAATTACAATATACATATATGCAAATGGACATGTTGTCATATATTGCAAATTGTAAATTTTTATTTATAATGCAATTATTATATAGATTAGTAGCTTGTTTACTTGAAAGTAATAAAGAGGGAATAAAATAACTATTTTTCTCTTAACTATCTATTATCTTATTTACATGAAAAAATTATGAGGGAATTTTAGCTCTTATGAATTGTCTATTCTTACTTAATTGAAAATAGATATTACATAAGAAAATGTGGAATTTTTTTCAAAGAAAATAAAAAATTCAAATATTATGACCATTATATCTTCATTAACATTATAATTAATGGCTAAATAAAGTCACATTGATAATTTTATAAGTATTCTTAATTTAATATTGTAATTAATGAAGTGAAGTAACTATTGAAATATATATATATATATATATATATATATATATATATATATATATTTCTTGCAATTAAAAATTACACGAAGTAAACACTTAAATAAAAATTCTTAACTTATTCCTGTTAAGAGTCATTCTTAAGATATAACTTTTCTATTATCAATATATTCCACTTTAGAAAGTAAACGAATTGTCATAAAAAAATATATTATAAATATCTATATATTGTTATATAGAAGTTAGATTATATTTGATTTAAAGTATTTATTATTTATACTATTTTTATTAACTAGTATGTAAAATGATATGAAAGGACAATCACAAAAGACAAAATAAAAAAAGAAAAAGAAAAAATAAGATAGAAAAAAATAAAAAATCCTCTTTGTATAATTTTTTTTTCTTTTTTGGTGTGACACATGCACCTTGGAGACTCACCTTTAGCCTTCTTCCCAGTTTATTGTGTTTATTGTGTGGATGTAAGCTCAGTTACTTTTGCCATTTAATTAATACTAATTGTAGTCTCACCCAATGCATATATTTCATTTTAAAATATATTTGTATAAATGAAAATAATAAATCTATATAGAAGATTATTATGGTTAATATATTAGTAATGTATATTTTGTAATGCCCTATAACCTCGAGCCGCACTACTGCCCACTATGTGTTTTTATCTCACAAGAACATGTTAAGACTCTAAGTCAACTCTGATACACTTTAACCTATAACTCTTGCATAAAGGCATTTCATATATCCCCAAAATTCAAATAATAACTTAAACCATATCAAACATCTAACGCAGCGAAAGTCTTTAAACACCAAAATAATATTCTCACAAGATACTATCTATTATAGTTAAATAACATAAATCTCCTAAAACTTAATCACCACAATAATAATGGTAATCTTCGCTTTCCTCTCTTTGTGGCTCACCCAAACCCAAGTCATCTTTTGGTTTCTCATCTCCTTCAACACCTGCATCTAAAAATATTCCTCGAAAGGTAAGCTAATGCCCAGTACGTATAACACAAACACACATGCATGAACAAACATGAACAAGTGTCACACACATTATGCAGTACTTAAACATAGACAACTATTTCATATGACAATTTTTGTCCACAAGCATCAATAGGGTACTCATGACCCCCTTAACATACTAGAATATGATTTGGTGATGGGAACTACCACTATGGGCCCCACACAAATGTTACACTTAATCTTGGTGATGAGAACTGCCACTACGAGCCCTATACCCATGTCCACTTAAACCTCTTAACCAACATTCAGCGCAAATCATTTCCAAGCATGACTTCACTAAGGACAACGTCACACAAGGATCATTGGGGTACTCCCTAGGGATCTGCCACTACGAGCCCCTAGGTCAAGCCAAGCACATATAGCATACAACTTAAACACTTAAGACAAATCATTCAACTTAATCAATTTCAACACATATACTAACTTAAGCAAACATAGAACAGCACACAAGTTACACGTACCTTGAACCTTAGCCTTAAGCACTTTCAATTTTAAACTTAAGCTAAATTGAAATCTGTACATCATCAACAAGCTCTTCTTAGTACTTAATTTGAGATTAACATCAATTCTTAACTTTCTTAATCCTATTAATTTAATTTCTCTAAGGCTTTACTAGCTATCTAAGTCACGTGAAAATTAGTTAAATGAACATATAATTATGTTATACTTTATTCAACATGACCATATTGGGGATTGTGTTGCTCAACACGGTCAAAACATGACTGTGTTAGGAGGCCGTGTTACTTTTGACTCAACATAGTCGAAACACAACTATGTTAAGAGGCCGTGTATCTTTCGGTGCAACTTTCACAATCAACACAGTCTAAACACAACCGTATTATGAGGCCATGTATCTCTCAATGTAACTTTTGAATTTAACATGGTTGAAACACGACCATGTTGGTAGGTCGTGTTACCCTTAGCCAATTCCACGAACCTTAATTCCTTTACTCTAAATTCTCCTAAACTTGATTCCCTTTATTCTTAAGCTTAACTAAATCCCTAACACATATATTATCTCCTCAGTTAACATAATTTAGAATACTTACATCAGACTTTTCGTGAATCGAGTTCTTAATTCGTGAATTTCTTATTCTTCACGTTCACTCTTCACTCCAATTTTGATGAAATGATGTAGCAATAACTTGATTTAACCTCAATTCTTTGTTCGTGACTATCTAGTAAATCATAGAAATCCTTACCTGGTACTACTAGATTGAATGGCGATGAATTCCCTTTAGTTGCTTAGGGTTCCAGTAGAGAGCGTCTCTCCTTTTTCTTTATAATTTTACCGCACAAAATGACAAAGGGGGGTCTTTAGGTTAATTCGGGGTTTTTATATTCTTCGTGTGAAATGACCCATTTACCCATCATGTAAATACGTTTTTACGTCCTTAGCCTTAGCTTTATGTTATAATATATATATTAAAATAATTAAAATTTTCATGTATTACATTTTCCCCTTCTTATAAAAACTTTCATCCTCAAAAGTACCTAATTCTGGAAGAGTTTTGGATACTTCTTCCACATTTCTACTTGTAGCTCCCACGTCGCATCCCTTTCTGTTTGGTTTGTCCATTGTACTTTTACATAAGGGATTGTTTTCTGCCTTAGTACCCTTTCCTTAGTGTCAAGAATTCTGATTAGCCTTTCCAAAGACATCAGAGTTGGCTATACATTCAATGGTTCCAAAGCCACTATCTGATTTGGGTCAGGTACATACTTCCTCAGCATGAATACATAGAATACATCATGTACTCCAACCAAATTTAGTGTAAGAGCTAACCTAGAAGCCATCATGTTTGTTCTCTCCAAGATCTCAAACTGGCCTATATACCTTAGGTTTAATTTTCCCCTAAACCAGAATCTGATCACTCCATTTGTTAGAGAAATCCTCAATAATACCTTATCTCCCACTTGAAACTCCAACAGGCGTCTTCTCTTATCTGCATAACTCTTTTGTCAAGATTGGGCCGTCTGTATTCTTTGCCTGATTAACTTCACTTTGTCTACCGCTTCTTGTACTAACTCTGACCCCATCAGTTGCCAATCTCCCACTTCATCCCAATGTAGTGGGGATCTGCACCTTCTTCCATAAAGAGCTTCATATAGTGCCATCTGGATGGTTGCCTGAGAACTGTTATTATAGGTGAACTCCACCAAAGGTATATGCTCATTCCAATTTCTTCTAAAGTCTAGTGCTCATGCTTTGAGCAAATCTTCCAGTATTTGTATAGTCCTTTTAGACTGACCATCTATTTTTAGTGGAATGCTATACTAAACTGCAGTTTAGTGCCCAATGCCTTGTGTAGGCTACTCCAGAATCTACTCACAAACTTTGTGTCTTTATTAGAAGTGATTATCACTAGCACTTCATGCAGTTTGACTATCTCCTTTATGTATATCTGAGCTAGTTTCTCCAATTTATATCATACTCTAATAGGTATAAAATGAGCAGAATTGATTAATCTATCCACTATAACTAAATTTGCATCCTGCTTCTCCCTAGTGTTTGGGAGGGCTGTAACAAAGTCCATTGTCACATGCTCCCATTTCCACTTCGATACTGGAAGAGGCTATAATTCTCCAACTAGCCTTTGATGTTTTATTCTGATATGCTGGCATGAGAGGCATCTTATTACATACTCAACTATCTCTCTTTTCATATTTCTCCACCAATAACAACTCTTCAAGTCCTTATACATTTTAGTACTTCCAAGATGTATTATGTAAGCAGAGTGATGTGCCTCTTTTGATTATCTCTCTCTTCAATTTTGCATCCTTTGGCACACATAGTCTCGTTTTGTACCTTAAGGTCCCTTCTACATCTAAGTTAAATTTCGGTGCCTTACCTTGTTCCATTTTACTCTTGATCTTTTGCATGTTCTTATCTTCAATATGACCGGCTTTGATTTTATCTATTATGGTTGGTTGAATCCTTAAGGTAGCCATTCTTGCTCCCACTTCTTGTGTTAAAATTTCTAGCTCCAATTTGCGCATGTCCTCTAATGACTCCTTCTACGAAGTGATTAGGGTGGCTATATTGCCTTGTTTCTTTCTACTAAGGGCGTCTGCTACCACATTGGCTTTTCTTGGATGGTATTGTATCTCCAAGTCATAATCTTTAATTAACTCCAACCGTCTCCTCTATCTTATATTTAGGTCTTTCTGCGTAAATATGTACTTTAGGCTTCTATAGTCAATGAAGATTTTGCACCTTTCTCCATATAAGTAATGTCTCCATAGCTTCAAAGCTATTACTACAACTATCAATTCTAAATCATGAGTTGGGTAATTTTTTTCATATGATTTCAGTTGTCGAAATGCATATGCTATCACTTGACCACCTTGTATCAATATACACCACAACCCTTGAATTAAGGCATTACTATACACTATAAACTCTTCTCCACTCTTGGGCAAAATCAAAACTAGTGCCAACACTAGTTTCTCTTTGAGCATCTAAAAGCTGGCTTTACATCTGTCATCCCATGCAAATTTCACATTCTTCTTTGTTAATCTGGTGAGAGGAGTTACTATCTTGGAAAACCCTTCTACAAATCTCTTATAGTAGCCTACTAGACCTAGGAAGCTTCTTACCTTTGTAACTATTTTCGGTCTATGCTAGTCTACTATCACTCTCACCTATACTAGGTCCACAGATATCCCATCCATGTTAACCACATGACTCAAGAAGACTACTTGTTTCAGCCAAAATTTACATTTTCTGAATTTGGCATACAACTTCTCATCTTGTAACCTACCCAATACCAGTCTCAAAATGTTCTTCATACTCCTCAGTGCTTTTAGAGTATATCAGGATATCGTCTATAAAGATTATTACAAACTTATCCAAGAAATCCCTGAATACTTTGTTTATTAAATCCATGAATGCAATCGATGCATTTGTTAATCCAAAGGGCATCACCAGAAACTCGTAGTGCTCATACCTAGTCCGGAATGTTGTTTTTTGGATGTCATCTTCTTTGATTCTTAGTTAATGGTAATCTAATCTCAAGTCTACTTTGGAGAACACCTGAGCTCCTTAGAACTGGTCAAACAAGTCATCTATCCTAGGAAGAGGATATTTGATCTTTATTGTGACCTTGTTTAACTCCCTGTAGTCTATATAAAGTCTCATGCTTCCATCCTTCTTCTTTACAAACAGGACCGGTGCACCTCAAGGAGAGACACTAGGTCATATAAAACCACTATCTTATAGCTCCTGTAATTGTTTCCTTAATTCTTCCAATTCCACTGGTGCCATCTTGTAGGCTGGTTTTGATATGGGTACTGTTTCCTGTACCAAGTCGATGTTGAATTCTATTTCCCTGGTTGGGGGTAAATCAGGAAGATCTTCTAGAAACACATCGGGAAATTCCCTCACCATCAGTACTCTTTCCATCTTAACTTCTTCACTAGCTTCAACCAATATAGTTGCCAGTACACTTTTTCCCCACATCTCATAGGTAGGCAATCTAGTGGGTCTCTACATTTATAACTTGTATTCAAAATATCCATCCCCTAATATATTAAACCACACCACCATATTGTGATAGTAAATGGTGGCATGATATTTTGACAACCAGTTGACATCCAATATAATGTCAAACTTTATCATTTCCAATACTAAAAGGTTTGCTGACATCACCCTATCATGTATTTCTATTCTCACTCCTCTACATATCCTACTTATTCTTCCTCCTACTCCCAAAGTAGTATTAACCGCTTGGTAGTCATTCATGTTTTCAACATTCAATGCACATTCACATAAAAAATTCTCATATACACAGGATATAGACGCATCGGTATCGAACAGCATATATGCATTACAGTAGTGTATTAGAAGCATACCTGCAATGTTGTCTACATTCGGGATATCTCGATGCTACTGTTGCTGAATGGCAAATACTCTGGTAGAAACTCTTTGTCTAGGACCTCCTGCTTGTGGTCTACCTCCATGTCCTCTCTCTAGAGGTTTAGCTACCTGTTAAACTAGCCCTGTCTTATTTCTAATTTGTCCCTAAGGACAGTTGATTGCTTTGTGTCCCCTCTGGTTGCACTAATGATAAAAGATTAAGGGAACTGACCTTTTAGTGCAATGTCTACTAATGTGCCCAGTCTTCCCACAAGATAAACATGCCCTATCTGGCTACCTGCACTCTATTAACTCATGAGGTCCATAACATCTGGGACATTTAATATCTAGGCTTATTGCAGTGAGTGTCAAGGGCACTTGTTTGATCTAAAGAAGAAGGGCTATAGCTCTCAGTGTTCTGCTTTGCAACAAGTGATGTCTTTTACCCCTGTTTTGCCCCATTCCACTAGAGGCGGGTCTTTTTCCCAAAGCTATTGCTGCTCTGTGGCTCTTTTGTTCTTCTATGATCTTCTTATTCTACTTGAGGTACTTCATTTTGTCAACCATTTTAGCATATGTATTTAGTTGAAAGGCCCCTACTGCAAGTTGTAGGTCCAATTCTAATCCTTTCAAGAACCTTCCAGCTCAAGACCTATCATCATTATGTACATTTTCAGGACGTAACTGAATGAGGTGATTCAGCTCTGCCTCATACTCTTCAACTATTCGGTTCCCCTGTTTATAGTTGCAGTATTCATTCTCCATTCTGTCTCTAGAGCTACTAGGGAAGTATCTCTGATAAAATGGCTCCTTAAATACCGTTTAGTTCATGCATTCTCCTATAAGTCTAGGAATCGAAGCCCACCATTTTGCTGCAATTTCCTTCAACATGAATACAACATAATTTACCTTCCTATCTTCTGATATCTAGAAGGCAGCAAATGTTTTCTCAATTTCCTATACCCAATCCTCAATTTTGATTGGGTTATCTACTCTAGGGTTAAACTCTTTAGCCACTCTTATAAACCTATCAAAGCTAATGGGTTCATTAGCATTCCTATGCTGTGGAACATTAGGGTCTTGGTGTTGTTGTGCCAATAGTCCCATCATGTGGTTTACAGTATGCAGTAGCTGAACTCTCTCTTCAGTCATCTGACCTCTTTCCCCTTGTAGCTGTGGGTTCTAAACTTTCTCCTCATTAGTGTTATCACGTCTAGCGCCCTTTCTAACTCTTGATCTGGTGATTCTTCTTAGAGGCATTCTGTTTAAGACAAGACAACCGGATCTACTTAAATTAATATCAGTAATGGTCAGTTTCATAGTATATAAGTATATACACATATACCACTACACATAGGTCTACTTATATATATAACTCAGCAGTTAGATAAATACAAGTAAAGTAATAATAAAATAAAATAATTACATAATTAAGTAAACGTCCCATATTTTACTTATTCTCTACATGCCTCACTATCTTACAGATCCAATACTTAACTCCTCTAAAGATTATATCTTATGCTTTACTAGTTTAAAACTTATGTCTATTAATCATTACTTAGTTCTAAGGATCATTACCTAAGCTCTTTAAAATAAACTACCTATGCTCTATATATCAAAACTTCAATCATATGGATCAATAACCTATTCCCTATAGATTCAAACTTAAGTCTCTAAAGATCATAAACCTAAAGCTCTGATACCACCTAAGCTGTAATGCTCATATCTCGAGTCACGCTACTGCCCACTATATGTCCTTATCTCACAAGAACATGTTAAGGCTCTTAGTAAACTCTGATACACTTTAACTTATAACTCATATATAAAGGCATTTCATATATCCCCAAAATTCAAATAATAACTTAAACTATATTAAACATCTAACACAGTGGAAGTCTTTAAACACCAAAATAATATTTTCACAAGATACTATCTATTACAGTTAAATAACATAAATCTCCCAAAACTTAATCACTATAATAATAATGGTAATCTTCGTCTTCCTCTCTTTATGGCTCACCCAAATCAAAGTCATCTTTTGGGTTCTCATCTCCCTTAACACCTGCATCTAAAAATGTTCCTCGAATGGTGAGCTAATGCCTAGTACGTATAACACAAACACACATGCATGAATAAACATGAACAAGTGTCACACACGTTATGCAGTACTTAAACACAGATAACCATTTCATATGACAATTTATGTCCATAAGTATCAACAGGGTACTCATGACCTCCTTACCACACTTAACACACTAGGATATGATTTGGTGATGGGAACTGCCACTACTAGCCTCACACCCATGTCCACTTAAACCTCTTAACCAACATTTAACCCAGATTATTTCCAAGCACGACTCCACTAAAGACAACATCACACAAGGATCATTGGGGTGCTCCATAGGGATCTGCCACTACAGACCCTTAGGCTGAGCTAAGCACGTACAACATATAACTTAAACACTTAAGCCAAATCATTCAACTTAATCAATTTCAACACATATACTAACTTAAGCAAACACAGAACATTACACAAGTTACACGTACCTTAAACCCTAGCTTTAAGCATTTTCAGTCTTGGACTTAAACTAAATTGAAATCTATACATCATCAACAAGCTATTTTTAGTATTTAATCTGAGATTAATATCAATTCTTAACTTTCTTAATCCTATTCATTTAATTTATTTAAATCCTTACTAGCTATCTAAGTCGTGTGGAAATTAGTTAAATGAATATATAATTATGTTATACTTTATTCAACACAGCCATGTTGGGGATCGTATTGCTCAACATGGCTGGAGCACGACCGTGTTAAGGGTCGTATATCTTTGGAGTAAAATTTGGTTTCAATATGGTCGAAACATGACCGTGTTAAAAGGCCGTGTTACTCTTGACTCAACATGGTCGAAACACGACTATGTTAAGAGGCTGTGTATCTCTCGGTGCAACTTTTATGCTCAATACAATCTAAACATGACTATGTTGGTAGGTTATGTATCTCTCGGTGTAACTTTCGAATTCAACACGATCGAAACACGATCATGTTGGTAGGTCGTGTTACCCTCGACCAATTCCACAAACCCTAATTCATTTACTTCAAATTCTCCTAAACTTGATTTTCTTTATTCTTAAGCTTAACTAAATCCCTAACACATGTATTATCTCCTTGGTTAACATAATTTAGAATACTTACATTGGACTTTCCACGAATCGAGTTCTTAATCTGTGAATTCCTTATTCTTCACGTTCACTCTACACTCCAATTTTGATGACATGATGTAGCAATAACTTAATTTAACCTCAATTTTTTGTTCGTGACTATCCAGTAAATAATAGAAATCCTTACCCGGTACTACCGGATTGAATGGCGGTGAATTCCCTTTAATCACCTTAGGGTTCTTATAGATAGCGTCTCTCCTTTTTCTTTATAATTTTACTGCGCAAAATGACAAAGGAAGTTCTCTAAGTTAATTCAGGGTTTTTATATTCTTTGTATGAAATGATCCATTCGCCCATCATGTAAAAACATTTTTACGTCCTTAGCATTGACTATATGTTATAATATATATATTAAAATAATTAAAATTTTCACATATTACATATTTACATTCAAAATGTTTTATGAACTTTAATATTTAATTATATAAATATATTGTATATATATATATATATATTAATTTACAAATTATTAATAGCTATATAAAATAAAATGTTATAATATTTAGGATAAGTTATCACACTTCAATCATGAGAATATAGTATTATATATCGCGAATTATATCATTTTGCTTCTAATTTTGTAATGGACATAATTTCTTCTTAAATAGTATTTTGATGTAAAGAATATTTCTTAAATAATGATAAAGCACGGATGGTAAAAATAATAAAAAAAATAGTTGATAAAAAATACAAATAATACAATCTTTTAGGAAAAGAATCAAAAGTATAAATAAAAATAAATAATGAAGAATTAAAGAGTTGTTTGGCTTGATACAAAGAAAGAGCTACAGTTTTAAAAAAAAATCCCAAAATAGATGAAATATAAGATTTTTTTGAAAAAGAAAAAAAAAAAAAAAAAACCTCAACTCTCTTCAAAACGAAGTCTTCATAAAAAATAAATCCACACTTCATCGATATACTTTCTCTTTCCCGCGAACTTTCCAAATCTCTCTCTTCAAGACTTCTCTACTAAGTACTACTCAAACTCCCCATCCTCACCACCACCATGATCGGCGGACTATTCGAAAAAGTCACGAAGATCCCCGGCATCTCTGCCATTAAATATGCACTTCGCCCCTCTCCAGCCGTACCACCGGCTGAGCAATCTCTTCACTCCGCATCGTGGAACAGCTCGCCGGTGATTGTCATATCTCAAAACTCTAGCGACCTGACTGCTGCAACGGTTGATAAATCTTCGCGTACGGCCGGTTTTGAGGACCGGGAGGTGGAGCGCAGCTCCGGTGAGCCTTTGCCTAGGGTTGTGTTCGATCGTATGCTGGGTTATGATGAAGCGACAGAGGCCACTACTCAATTGAAAGATGCTCTTGAGAAGTAAGGACATAATTATGGTTTTGATTGTTAAAAAATTTTTATTTTCAGTTACTAGTGGTAGAATTTTAATTTTATCCTGTAAATTTAGGGAAAATTTTGGTTTTTTATTTTTTGCTTGACGTTTAAACTGTCGGAGTTAAATCGAAAAAGGAAAATGATAACGGCTGCCGATGGAAGCTTAAGAATTTTGGTAATTTAGTGGCTCTTACGAAGTGACCGATAATCGGAAAAATTATGAAAATATACCATACGTGAAAATGGAAATGTGATATGTGTAACTTATTTTCAGAAGGACGTAATTGTATATTACTCACCTCTTATCATGTCGACTATCGTGTCAGATAAATCATCCAACAACGAGAATATGTATTTGGGTGTCAATTTTTACCAAAAAAGATCAAATTTTGCATTGATATGCGGCTCCTGTCTTAAAGCGTAGCTTCAGTTGCGTTAGCTTGAGCTAGAAGCCTAGAAGCATGGGAAGAGGATGTGGTGGTAGATAGAACTAATATTGACACGGTGATGGTGATTTCATATGTAGCATGGCTTGTAAATGTCTTGTGATGTCTACAAGATAGTTCATGAAGAGTACCCTCCCAAATGGATCAACAAACTTTAAGGATACCTATTGCCATTATTAGAGTTCTTGTATTCAGGGAAGATAAAGATTATACTTTTCTGAAACGAGGTTATGTTAGACGCAATTACCAAAAGAAAAAGGTTATGTTAGACGCATGGGCTAACTACTTCCTCCATTAAAATGTACGTCAACCTTACTGTTTGTTGGATATCTTTTTATGACTTCTATAGGCAAATATCTTGGTATCATATAATTTTCTTTATTTGAAGCTTTATGTTATTTTTGCCTCTTGCTAAATGAGTGATTATCCAGGGTGCATTTGTCATCAACTAATTCTGGAACAGATTACGCAACTCCAGCTGGCCAGTTTCTGGGTCTGTCTCTAGTCTCAAACTCTTCCACTGAGGGTAAAGCTACTGTTGCAAGCGAGGCTGTAGCAGCTTATGCTGCGCCGAGTCATGCTGTGCAGGCATTTAGACTGCTTAGTCAAAGTCCTGCTGCTCGGGTATACAATTACTTCATCTGAAAAGAGAACATGAAAATTTGTGTGGTGGAAAAAGTTTAAGCTTAGAAAGAAATGTTTCCAAGAAAGTAAAGTGAGAATCGGAAAGAAGGGATGTGGAGAGAAATATTTCATTTGCATCCTTTTAAAATGAGACAAGCACTTGCTTGTAACAAGAGAGTGTTCGAATATCTGTTGGCAACTATTCTATCAAAATTTCTTATGCAATTTCCCCTTTCCTATCTACACCCTTTCTTCTCCCCTTATCCCTCCAATCCTTTCCTGCTCACAGTCATTGCAGAATATATCCATTTTGTCTAGGAAAGTCATCTTCTTCTGAATAATGTCTTTACCATTTGGTGTCGTGTTAATTGGGAATATATTGGATTAGTGCTAGTGCCTCTCATATCAGCACAAGAGATCCATTAGATATTGTACTATTCTTTGAAGGGCAGAAAATAGGTATTTCAGCTCATATGTATGATAACTGCTTTGTTGCTGTTTTTGCAAGTATTTTAGGGTGTAAAGTGCTCTTTTTTTACGGAGAAAATTCAATGCCTAAATATTCCTACTCCTTCCCTTTATCATTGGCAGGATGTGGTTGCTTCAATTGCTAGTGATCCCTGTGTTTTCGATGCTGTGTTGCAAAATGAGGCATTTCGGGGCTTTGTCCTAGCAGTGAGAACCAGTAAGACATTGTCTGTCAATTTTGTTTATTATAATACATAATTTTAAAAGCTTTTATCATCTGTACCTCTTCATTAATAATATTTTTTGACCGTTTATAATTTCAAATTTTTATTACTCACAGACACCTTTCCAATATGGTATGTTTGGTCACTAACAATTATTTTTTCTATGCATTCAACAGGCATGTTCTTTTTGTAAAGAGTGACAAGACTTACAGCCCTTATATGAGTTACCATAATATTACGTAACTCTAGGTTTCTTTGAAGATTTGTAACTCCTCTAGACGTTTCATTTCATGTACATGTTTAAAAAGACCACTATTGTTCATATAAAATCAATAGTTTATATTAAATGATAGTAATTACGCTGTATATACAACTATTTTATGAACATACAATATCCATATGTTTATTATAATAATATTTCAAGCAAATCTCTTATTTACATAAATATGTGCATATTTTAAATTAAAATCCGTGCATAGCACATGTTTTTAACTAGTGCTTTCTTATTCTCTAATATCTCTTATAATTTTTGTGCTGGAAACTTTAATCATTGACCTATATTGGGTTTGAGTTTGAACTTCGTCAAGTGTCAGCAGGGTCTGAACTCACCAGTGAAGCATCTGCTGAAGATGCTGGTATGGAAGATGGCAAATCAGCTACGATGTTCGAAGACGTTTCTCATGATGACTTCCTTGAGAAACTTGAACGTAGTCTCATGTCTGTGTTCCAGAAGGTCAAGCTTAGTGTTATTGATAGGGTGAGCAATATCTCCGGCTTCCTGTATAACATCTTCAGTCGTGCAGGAGCAAATAAGAATACAGCTGATGATGCTAATTCTGGATCACTGCCAGAAGAAGAAACTTTCGGAGTGTCTTTCATGAAGTTGGCAATTCTGGTAGTGATGGTAGTTCTTTTGAAGCGAGTGTAGATTGCATATGATACCTATGCAAATAATCAGCTG